>OX424519.1:0-1200000 GCA_949152395.1 Agrochola litura | reverse complement strand
TGGTACAAGAAAAGAGAGGCCTATGCTCAGTCGGGGGGGAAGTCAGGATGTGGATGATGATGATAGAACAAGTAACGGTATCTAGTCGCAACACGGTGACGCTACAATGGATAAAAGGACACAGCGGATCGCTAGGTAATGACGCAGCTGACGAACTTGCTAAAAGATGTTCTAGCACGGCAGTCTGTGGACCCGAACCTATCGTACCAAACCTTTTCAACCAAATACGCAGGTGGCTACAGGAGTTCACCCTCACACAAGCGGAGTACTGGTGGACTTCGACACCGGGCTGCAGACAGTCCAAGGAACCTATGCCATCCCTGGATAGCAGACTAACCAGGCGTTTATTACGCCTGGACAGGAACGGCCTGCGCCTGGTGACGGGAACCATCACGGGACACTGCTCGCTAAACAAACACTTCCACACAATAGGCATAACGGACAGCCCTCTGTGCAGGGCATGCATGGAGGCTGAGGAAACCGTGACGCACGTGATCTTTGAATGCACAGGCGTCACCCAGATTACAATAGAAACCCTCGGGTCATCCAGATCTTTCACAGATGTTCTGAACAAACCAAAGTTTTGATTAACTTCTGGAGGGAGGTGGGCTGGTTGGAATAACCACCAAACGGCCGCCATGGCCCACGCACAATGGTCCACCTGACGGACTAAGTGCAGAAACCAAACCCCATTACATAGAACATAGATGATGATACACGTTAGCTGATACAATCGGCGCGAGAGAATTTCGTTGCACATCCAGCGTGGGATTCGTCTGAATTTGGTTAGAGTTTAACAGTGGACTGATGAAGATGATGAGTATTAAGGCCAGACGATGCTCTCAATCCAGGGCACATAGTTGATGACCCTGGTGTAAATGCCAGGCTCTCCCACGAAGCCACAGGCTCTGACAAACGAAGTCACCCCGACAACGTTGTACATGATCATGATATCTTCATGCTTTTAACCTGGATCAGACCGCCGCTGTCGCCCTGGAAATTGAGAAAAATACTGTCAGTAAATTATTATCTCTGACTATGACAAGTTTTTAATTTAAAACTCAAACTCAAAGCATTTATTTCAAATAAACCAATTACAGGTACTTTTGAATTGTCAAGGGGTCGGTCAGTCAGAAAGATGAAGCTAGTTGCCCATTCCAAAGTGTAGTAGGTACCTATGGAGAAGAACGGGCAAGAAACTCCACGGACACTCTTTTAAATAAAAAAAATATTGGTTACATTATTCATGTTGAAATTATACATGTGAGAACAATGTAGAAAGACGTGCACGTTAAACGTCTTTTAGCTTTCGAAGAAAGCGCAGGTGACAGAGACAGACAATTAAGTATCTTGTAATAGTTAGTTTTTATTTTAAAGAAATGTGAGTGACCCTAAAATTATTGGACGCTCATCAAACTAGATACAGTGTGTTTGGTTAAACAAGGGACCCACTAAAAGGGAGTGCATGAAAATGGATAACCTTCATTTCCCTACATTTCGATCGCGTAAGTTTATAGGGTTACAATTTGTAGGGTAACCCCGAGTCATATTTAAAAGCGATCAGAAAACCGGAAAATGCCCTCTGTCGGCGCGACCACGCGTTCAGGTTCACCGAACAAAAAGTGACATAAATGTGCACGATGATCGCGAAATCGCGCCACGATCGCTTTTAAATAGGACTCGGCCTAAAGCTGATTTTGCAGCTTTAACACACTATGTATGTATACAGAATAAGTCGGATGGAGAGTTAGAAAAATACTAATCTATTATAAGTAAATTAAAGAACCCATGATAAAGGATACCGATTCGATATCCTAGAAAAAAAAAGTACTTAATTTAAAAATAATATAAAGTGTAGTAAAATGTGGTACATACCCGACAAGTATCCTTGGAGATCCGTTTGTCTCCATAGCAGGTCTGAGACTGCGCGTCGTAGCCCTGCTTCATCGGTCGTACTGACATGTACTTCTGCATGCATTCCGCGGTGGTGAACTTGTGTAGTACCATCTGTTACAGAGAAAATTATTACAATCGGCGGTTTATTGCCGAGACTTCCATTCAGTGCAGTGGGTGGCCCAAGAGCCCAAGAGCATTGAGGACCCAACCTAAGAGCAGTGGTAACCCAAGAGCAACAAGGACCCGAGAGGAGCGGTGACTGTCAGCCATAGTTGCCCAGTGGAAACGTCTGCGACTTAAGAGCTTCGAACTCAGGCATGCACTTTACATTGCGTTAATTATTACTTATTATGTTATGCTATTATTACGACGATTTTCATGGTATTAAGAGGAAGAGAACAGCGTCAATAATGGGTAGGTTGCGCGGAAGCTCCAACAGCATCATAAAAATATTATTAAACAAAATGGACAGTCCCTTTATAAGGCACTGGGTACGGAGGCACGTGCCAACATGTGTTGGGCCACGTCAGTTTTAGTTGTTTTAGTTTGTAAAAGTTTACTAACATAGTTTTTAAGTCATTGTTACTAACGCTCTATGGATTGTGTGTACTTGTATGTGTAGTCCGAAATAAAGATTATATATATATTATTTTATCATCACTGCTCTCAAAACCGGCATGCCCTGAACCAAGAATTCGAAAATATACAGTGAACTCCACCAAACCACACTGGGCCCGCTTGGTGGATTACGGCCCAGTCCCACTCACAGGGTCTGTGTCCTAGAAGTAGGAACATTATATTCTGATTATCCTATGACAGGACAGACCGACATCAGACCAATCCAGCCATTTCAATCCAGCGCTGGAATCCAGTGACGCTGAATCGGAACTGCACCAATGTAATTTATACTTTTCAATTCAGTCCAGCATGCAGTATCCAGCGCTGGATTTACATAAAGCAGCCACTATTTGGTCGATAGTCGTATTCAATGCTACTGGATTCAAGCGCTGGTTTGAAATACCGGATTAATGTTCATCATCATCATCATTTCAGCCAAAAGACGTCCACTGCTGGACATAGGCCTCCCCCAAGCACCTCCACTTCGACCGATTCTGTGCTTTCCGCATCCAGCGGATTCCTGCAGCCTTCACAAGGTTATCGGTCCATCTTGTGGGAGGCCTTCCAACGCTACTTCTTCCGGTACGCGGTTGCCACTCCAGAACCTTTCGGCCCCATCGGCCATCTGTTCTGCGAGCAATGTGCCCTGCCCATTACCACTTAAGTTTGGCAATTCTTTGGGCTATGTCAGTTACCTTGGTTCTTCTGCGGATTACTTCATTTCTGATTCGATCACGTAGGGAAACTCCAAGCATAGCCCTCTCCATTGCCCTTTGAGTGACTTTTAGCCTTCTGATAAGGCCCATTGTGAGCGACCACGTTTCAGTACCATAGATCATCACTAGCTACACGCACTGATCAAAGACTTTCGTCTTGAGACACTGTGGTATGTGGGACGAAAAGATATTGCGTAGCTTCCCGAACGCTGCCCAGCCGAGTCGGATTCGACGATTGACCTCTTTCTCGAAGTTGGACCTACCTAGCTGGGCAGTTTGTCCTAGGTAAACATACTCGTCCACAACTTCGAGCGTAGCGTCTCCGATCTTCATGAGAGTGGGTGTCACATGGGCATTTAACATGATTAATGTTAATTAGCTTTAACTGTTTCATAATTCTCATGCCCAATTTATTGGGGGTCAGCGTAGCATGTTTTTATCATCCATACTTCGGTCCTCATCTCGGTAGTCACCACCTTTCTAACCATAGGCATCTTTGACACAGTCCATCCATTGTTTTTTTGGTCTTTTTCTACTTTTAGAGTCATCCACATTCATACTCAAAACTTTCCTCGTGACATTTTCCTCATTCCTCTGCATCACAATACATGTCCATACCAAGACAACGGGTTTCCACAAAAAAATTCAGTCACTGGTGTCGCTTTTAGCATTAAGGCCCCCTAAATCAACATTAAAAGTCTTTTATGCAAACAAGGCGAGGAGGAGGAGAATCAGCACTTTTCGAACGTCATAATTACATAAGACAGTCCCACAAAACGCCCGCCCTTCACCACTTCCTAGTGCTTGAGCTGGGAAGAAGAAGTGGCGCAACAAACTCCCCAGCAGCACAGCTGTCTGTTCCGTTAGAAGAAGAATCCGAAGAAGAAGACTGTCTCTGTAATCTTCAAACGATTGACAGGAATAGAACGATGTTTTGAATTCGTGCTGCAAGACCTAAGAGTGAATGATAATCTGATCGTTGCTTACCTAATTTGCAGTCTTCGACACGACAAAGAAGAAGTGAGTACAAAAAGGCAGCCATTAAGGAGATCATGTAAACTTAACACTACGTTATATGTTTTTGTCAATATCTGCAATCTCATAACCATATCCAACAGATGGTCCTTTGGAAAATATCACATTTGTTCTGGCGGTTTGCTGCTTAACCACGTCCAGACGTGTATAATGTGTAATGTGATGTGTCATGTAATGTAATGCGAATATTGTGGATGGCATACAAATTCGACGCAAATCCTGTATGTGTTCTACTGCGAGAGCCTTTGTGTTTGAGCTAAAAGTAATGCTCGTAGTCCCGTCCACACGCAGAATTCTCGTTACATTACATTACACAATACACTTGTCTCGACCCGGCTTCAGCTTTTTCCTAACTATGTCCAGGTCGGCTTCCATTGTAACCGGATGCAGCAGAATTTCACATGGAGCGACTGGCTGTCTGACTTCCACAACCCAGTTACTGGGTCAAACGATATTCCTTAGTAGGACTGACTATCTGCGAAAGCCTGAGAGTTAAAAATAAATTCTACCCACCTTCTGCAAAGTGTTGGATACTGATCCACTATATTCTGTGAGACCCCAGCCAGTGGCTTGAACCTTATCCTCGTTGATAGGATCTCCTGCGGGAAGACACGCTGGTACGTTGAACTGGTCGAGCGCAATCCTGAAATGTATGTATACGGAGAATTTAACTACATTATACAAGATGTTTGGTAGAAGGACTGACAATTATTTTTGAGGGATTGGGGTTGTCATTTGCTAGCACAAAATAGTGTTATTATTCGTTTTTACCCGACTACAGCGAAGCAAAAAGGAGGGTTATGATTTTGACCGGTATGTATGTATGTATGTTCATCTGTTACCTCATAACTTGTAAACTGCCGATCATAATTTGACAAATGAGGTATCATTGGAAGCGTTTTAATTGTCCGTTGGTTATAGGCTATGTGACGTTACATTAAATGCAATATGGAGCCCTCTAGAGGACATAAAGTAATGAAATAAAAAATAAAAATAATCGAATTGTGCCATGTTGGGTATCAAATGAAAGGGCTTGACAAGCACATTACAAATATGTATATATATCATATTGTCCAAGTAAATAAATATGTTTAAATTGTTAAAAACAAGCAAAAGTGAGACTGTGCTACGTACGATGCAGCTGTAAAATTAACACCTATTTTACCATAAACATAAATGCAGTGATGGTCCAGTGGTTAAGGCCTCGCCTCTCATGCACGAGGTTGTAGATTCAAATCCGGGCAGGTACCAATGTGACTTTTTCAATTCAAATGTACTTTCTGAGTTTATCTTGGATGTTACATGTTACTAACATAGGTGAAGGAAAAACTTCGTGAGGAAACCTGCACTCTAATTGCGTAATACAACATAACCACAATCTGTTTCGATTTGAAACAGATTGCTAATCCATTGCTTCATAAGTTGGAAAAATAAACTGCTCAACAACGTAAAGAACGCAATGAATGTTGTTGAACTGTTAAAATGAAAACAAATTAGGCAAAATTGTTTACGATTACGCAATTAGGGTAGGTACTGGACTTATAGTTAATATATATTTATGTCTGAAATCGCCAACACGTCTTGAGCGCGCGTGGTGATCAATGCTTGTGCCTTCTCTGTATGAGAAGAGGCCTTTTCCCCAGCAGAGGGACAATAATAGGCTGGTATAATTATACCACATAACCCAAAAAAAAATTATTAAGCTGCTCTGCAAATACTTTATCACAAAACTATAACCCCAAAATAATTTAAATAAAAAATAAGTTCAAAAACTAAAACCCGACTAAAAGGTATGAAACAAGAAAATATTTCAGACAGAAGTCAAGACATACGTACAAAAATGGTCAAGGTAAAGCCGTGGTCGCATGCTTCTACACCTACAAAATTATAATGGCATGCGACCACGGCTTTACCTTGACCATTTTTGTACGTATGTCTTGACTTCTGTCTGAAATATTTTCTTGTTTCATACCTTTTAGTCGGGTTTTAGCTTTTCGTTTTGAACTGGACAGACTCGGGGAGCTGCCAGAATACTGTTATTGAGACAAATGAAGTCATTGACATTATGAACTTGATCAGTAAACATCGGACCCTTATGGTGCCAAACGGATCCCTTTTACTAAGCCTCCGCTGTCCGTCCGTCTGTCTGTGTGTCAGCGGGCTGTATCTCATTAACAGTACTTAATAGGTAAACAGTTGAAATTCACTTCACAGATTGTGTATTTTAATTGCCGCTATAACAAAAAATAATTAAAATTATAAATTTAAGGAGATTCCCCCAAGAAACGTCTTTTTCCGGCATGTTTTGCTCGATCTTAATACGGTATCTTTGTACGAGTCCGATTCGCACATGGCCGGGTTTTTTTTCCACAGTTGTGTTATTATGGCAGAAAAGATAATTAATCTATGGCGCCTAGGACACTGTAAGATGCACTGGCTGCATTTGAGAAGAAGATTGAAGAGGTGTCTGATGCGGACTGGAAAATGTGTTATGAAAATGGGTTTAGACGTATGAAAGAGAGTTCTTTGAAAAGTAATAATAAAAAAAATTATAACCTGTAGTATATTTTTTTTAGTATGGCAAAACTTTCTGAGTGGTCAGGAAAATATGATTGGAAGGCCTGAAATATTATATTTATTTATTTGTATCTTGTTTTGTCCAAGTAATTCGTTAAGGTTTCGTCGTTTGTTAACCAACTTCAAAAAAGAAGGAGGTTCTATGTTTGTTTTTTTCCAGTTTGTTATTTTCTCTGGCTAATTTTTTTTAGTTTAACAAGCAAAACCGTAGTCACGTGGCTAGTAAAATAATAAAACTAAAAACCAAATTATTCACAAAAAACCAAAACCTTCTTTTTTATCGGGTCACGGTCAATGACCTTGAAAAAAAAAACAAAACAAAGAAGACATACCGTCAAACTGTGCTTTAATAACTAAAACGTACACAAATAAGAAAATTAAAAACATTTTTTTAATGTTGAAAAACACTAATACTTGATTTACTTTGTTTATAAAACTAAGATGCAAGTTAAATATTGTTGATTTGATGTGAAATGATTGAAATACGTCCGTCTGGCGGCAAGGACAGATGGTGACTAGAGGAAAATCATAAACGAAGTATGGAACCAATGTAAAGGCGAGTTTTTAAAGGTAGGTAATGTGCGGTAATGTATTGTTGGCAATAAAATAAGATAATACAATGTAATATGTATGTTGGCAACACTATCTTTTAATTTCTCATTCCGGTTCGAATAAAAATGGCTACCGTGTGATTGCTCGAGTAATGTGCGTGCCTACTAAATAAAACTAAAGTTCATTGAAATCTCAACCTTTTATTTATAAAACAAGATGTTTGTATGTTACGATCCATGTAGAACGGGGTGAGCCACTGTCATCAACTGACCATTTTTATTTTTTATTTTTTTGGTTGAGAAATTATCAAATAACTTCTCCCGCTCTGGGCGGAGCTGGGCGTGTCAGACTCTTGCTGACTAAAGCCCACCCGTGTTCCTTCAGTTGCATGTATCTTGCCAGGGGCCACGGTAACCATTTTGGACAAACCCGCAACCCCGGCAAGCGTTGACCCCATCGGATCCCTTCAATTGTGCTAACATCTCTTTGAGGCGCGCGTGGAACACAACGCGCCGTCGACCCGGGTTGGTCCTTTTCGGACGGCGAGCTACCCATTGCTCACCGTCCGCAAGCCCGCGCTTACGATGGCTGGGAATCGGTCTGCGATTCCCGACGCCCAGGGCGTACCTATCCTGCGGCGGTTAGGGGCGCGAAGGCGCGAAATTTGCCTCTCCCTCACGCGTTCCGCCTCCTCCTTCGCGAGCATTACTGCTTCGCAGAAGGAGGTGACGGCTGGTTTATTCTGCACAAATAAAGATAAACAAGATGCTATTTAATTAAATGTTTTAATCAGAAACAGCGATCCATTGTTTTGATAGTATACTTAAATTGTATCGCTCGCCTACGACCGACGGTTAATAGTGCTACGAGCCTACGAGTTTGCCTACGATCACTGCATCGGCTACGAGTGCTACGACGCTTGTCCTGTGCGTGCTACAAAGATTGAAGCCAGGTGATTGAATTATCATAAATTTTATTGGCAGCCACCTATTATGGCTGGAGTACAGCATTCACCTCCTAATACGCCTAAAACACAAGTCAATACTCTGGGCCTGACTCAGACCCAATCCGAACCTGACATTAACTCGGCCGTCAAGATTAGCGATTGTGTATATGTTAACAGGAACAAGCGGCCACGCCATGGGAATTCCCCACAAGGTGGGGTTGAGTTTAGCCCGCTAGATGAAGGCAAGAATAATGAAGATATATTGTGTACGTCGGCTGAACAGACTACCCTAATGAATACATTATTGAGAGATATCGCTGTAATTAAGAGCCAAAATGATCAAATTAAGGCGTCCAATGCTCATATTCGAGTGACTAATGAAGAGATCATGAAATCAATGTCCTTTATGAACTCACAATTCGAAGATATGAAAAAAGAAATCGAGGAATTAAGAAAAGATCGCCGGATACAACAAAATTACACTGAGAATCTGGAAAAGAAGATACTTGACCTACAACATAAGTCACGCTCGTCTGCGATTGAAATCCGAAATATCCCGCAGGACAATTCCGAAACCTTTACCAGCCTGATAAAAACGGTGGGTAAGATTGGAAATGTGGTTGGGCTGCCTATCCCGGAATCAGATATTCGTGATATTTATCGGCTTCCTGGTAAATCTAGCAGTCCCACCGTTCCGCGCCCGATTATTGCGGAGTTCACAAAGGTGCAAACAAAGCAGGCAATTATATCTGCTACTCGATCGTTTAATAAAGTAAAAGGGAAGGAAGAAAAATTAAACACCGCACTCGTCGGTATACCAGGTAAGCCCCAGCCGTTTTACATCGCCGAACAACTCCCCGCTACGACCAAAAAGCTGTTTTATCAAGCTCGAGAGTTTGCTAAAAGTAAAGCCTACAAATACTGCTGGATATCCAACGGTAATATCTTCCTGCGCAAACAAGAAGGAGACAAACAAATTATAATCCATTCGGATAAATGTCTTCAAGATCTTGGAAACACAAACATTTGACTATTTTTATTGTATTTTTCATTAATGTATAGATCTAAAATAATTATCTTTCTCTACTTTATACATATAAGAGATCACCAATTCTCACCTTACATTCTTTCAGCCATACTCCACAGAAAAACTCGAAACCCGAAACACAATAATAATATACTTCTTCACTGCGACACACTCACAATGACACATCTAATATCCATAGTGCGATGCACCATTCATTTAGGCTCCAAACATGTCCCACCTATTCACATACATACATCTATTCCACTTTTTGGTTATGCTGCTAAGTCCAAATGGCTATCATAAATAATATAAATGACGAGCTTGATCAAATAAATTTTAATTCTTTTGTCTGTAGTCCAGAGGAATGTTTGAAATATTTCCATATTTCTAATGGCAATATTACCCTGTTACATATAAACATACGTAGTGTGAACAAAAACTTTAGCCAGCTCCAAGTACTACTAACTTCAACTAAAATTGACTTTGACATTGTCGTCTTAACCGAATGTTGGCTTAGCAAAGCTACTTATTTACCAGCACTGGATGGTTTTGTGTTGCACTCGACAGGTATCAATGCAAATCAAAATGATGGCGTCATGATTTACACGAAACTAAGCCTACATAGCTACGTATGGGAACCGGAATTCAAGGGTGGAAATTGTCTCGTATGTGAAATAGACAAAAACCTTACCGTGGTTGCTGTGTACCGTTCTCCATCATTCAATTCAAAGGACAATTTCGACAATTTCATAACTAGTCTGAATAGTGTCTATGACGGCCTATCCTCATGCCCTAATATCGCCATTGTAGGTGATTTAAATATTGATATTAGACCAGAAAACAGGGATGGCCGTAGTTTTGAATACTTAACTCTAAATGCTTCTCACGGGCTCATGCCAACCCATCTTTTTCCCACTAGGTTAGAACATTGTTTAGACCACTTACTGCTAAAGTCTAACCTTTCATCAACCACAATTGTTTTGGATTCGTTTATAACAGATCATAAAGCCGTCCTACTTAATATTGCAAAAGCCAACCCACAACGGAAAACCAGCTACTACAACACTCGCATAAATCACGAAGCTGTTATGTTGGAGCTGGAAGAGGTCGATTTTGCAAGTATATACCAAATAGATGACGTTAATGCATGCATGAATGAATTCATAAATATAATAAAATCAGCCATATCGAAACATTCGCAGATAAAAAAAATTCCAAGGAAAAAAAGGATTATCAAACCATGGATAACACCTGGATTGCTAAAATGTATACAAAATCGTGACAAAATGCACATGAACTTAAAAAAGACACCAGACAACCCGATTTTAAAAACTACCTACGTTCGGTACCGAAATTTTTGCAATGATTTACTTAAAAAATTAAAAAATTCATATGAGCAGAGCGAACTACAAAAAGCTAGTAAGAACCCGAAAAAATTGTGGAAAACAATAAAACAAATAAGTAACACATGTAAAACGCACGTCAGTCCTTCTGAGCTGTTGGAAATACGAGATAATCCGAAATCCTCCGTTAACGAAGTGTGTCACTTTTTTGGTACGGTGGGGGAAAACCTGGCAGCAGACATAATATCACAGAACCTAGGTCCGCTAGTATCATCCCCAGCTAGTAGTATGGCCCCCTTTATCGGGAACACCCCTCAACACTCCACACTAAATTCTCCTGCTGTTCTGGACGTCGACGAAGCTGAGGTAGAATTAATTATCCTTCAATTACGGAATGACTGTGCAGTGGGTTGGGATGGAATCCCATCTTCTATTCTAAAAAGCTGCCGACATGTTTTGCTACAACCACTAACCTACCTCTGCAACCGCTGCCTGCAGACTGGAGTATTTCCCGATGCCCTAAAAAAGGCAATCGTTCATCCTATTTACAAGGGGGGGAGTAGAAACTGTGTCAATAATTACAGGCCAATATCTGTTCTGCCAGCGCTATCGAAAATTCTGGAGAAGATTCTCAATAAGTGTTTGCGCAGCTTCCTTAACAAAAAACAGATCATTGCTGACAACCAGTATGGATTCCGTCCTGGGCTGTCAACAGAAGATGCTGTACTGGACTTCACGCAGACGGTTGCTAAATGTTTGGATCAAAAGATAAAATGCCTAGGTATTTTCCTAGACCTTTCCAAAGCATTTGACACAGTTTCTATTCCCATACTTACCTCTAAGCTGGAGCTTCTCGGTGTGCGTGGCATATTGCTAGATATTTTTAAAGATTACCTCAGAAATCGTACTCAATGTGTCAAAATTGATACGTACCTTAGCGACGAGGAATCAGTGTCATATGGCGTTCCTCAAGGAAGTATCCTGGGTCCAACATTATTCCTTATTTACGTCAACGATCTGTGCAGAATGAGTCTCCCAGACTGTAATATATATGCGTATGCAGATGACACTGCTATCCTCGTGAAGGGACTTACGTGGGATATAGTCAAAACAAAAGCAGAAATGGTTCTGACTCAGGTAATGGAATGGCTCAACTCAAATCTACTTACACTTAACCTGCAAAAAACCACCTACATTCCTTTTGCAATACGTCGTAACACCGCACCGACAAATACCTTTAATTTAACTGCTCACACATGCTCAAACTCCTTAGGACCCTGTACATGCCCAGCACTCACTAGAACTGACAGTGTGAAGTATTTGGGAGTGCAAATAGACGACGGTTTGCGGTGGGATAGACAAATTGATGCCCTCACTACCAGAACGTTGCGCCTGATACACATTTTCAAGTCTCTCAGACAGTCGGCTAATGCTGACACTTTGAAAATCGTGTACTACGCTCTATGTCAATCGGTCATTGGCTATTGTATCGCTGTTTGGGGCGGTGCAGCAAAGACTATCCTTCTGAGGGTTGAGAGAGCACAGAGAGCGATTCTAAAGGTCATGACAAAAAAACCCTATAGATACCCAACCACTGAACTCTACTCTGATTGTAAAGTCCTTTCAGTTCGTCAACTCTTTGTGCTTAAATCGACTCTTAGAAAACACTCCAGTCTTCCTAAGTCCGACCCAAACAAACGAACAGTTGTTATCCCGGGTACTCAGCACAAAACTTGTTTCGCTAAACGCCAGTTTTATACCCTAAGTGGGCACATTTACAAAAAAGTTAGTAAACATATAAAAATTATAGATTTAAATTCACACACATTAAAAAAAACATTAACAGAGTGGCTACTACAGAAAGACTACACATACACGGAGTCTTTACTCACTTACATCGCCTAATTGAAAAAACGCACACTCACAAACATATTCACACATACATCCACACACATTCACCCCATATTCATTCACACATACAAACCCACAACAAGCACATAACACATCACACCACTACACATCCCCTCCACATGTTACTCGTACACGCACCACTATTACTGCTGTTAAGTTTAAACGGTAGATCGACACTGTCCACTGTTGTATAAAAATTGTGAATTTATAAGCTAGACACTGTCTCTTAAAATACAGGTTAGCCTAGTTTAAGAGGCAGGGTTACATAAAATTATGTACAGAAATTTTTGCAACACACTGTAATGCCTAGAATAAGTCTACCCACTAGTTATATCTACCTGTGTACATTTCTGTAACTATTTTGGTAAATAAACTTTATTATTATTATTATTTTATATATATATCCTAATCCCAATTCATTTGAGGTCAGCACAACATGTTGGTTCCTTTCTTCCATACTTCTCTATTAGTCCTCGTCTCAGAAGTCACCCAGTTTCTATCCATATCATCTTCCACAGAGTCCATCCATCATTTCTTTGGTCTTCTCCTACTCTTAGCTGACGTCCGCACGGGCATAATAAAATCGCGGCGATTTTTTTTCGTGCACTGGTTTCTCAACGCTCTGCTTAAGACGCAGATATAATTATGCCAGTGACCTTGAGAGCTTGCGTGTTCTATACTGAGCTCACGCAACGCATCGTATCTTTCATCATCATCGATTTTGACGACGTAAACAGTGCACTCTCAATTGTTACGAATTGGTTTACAACAAATAACCGAGTTCTCAATGCTCAAAGCTCTTAAAGTAATAAATTCTTATTTACATAATAGGGTCCAATGTGTAGATGTTAATGGTGTGAAATCTTCCGGGCTACCAGTTCAGTTAGGTGTACCTCAAGGCTCAATACTGGGTCCATTCTTATTCTTAGTGTATATAAATGACTTACCTTTTTATTTAAAGGATATCTGTAACGTTGTACTGTTTGCAGATGATACCTCTCTTATTTTTAAAGTAGACAGGAATAGACAAGATTTTGACGACGTAAACAGTGCACTCTCAATTGTTACGAATTGGTTTACAACAAATAACCTAGTTCTCAATGCCAAGAAAACGAAATTTGTAAAGTTCGCTCTACCAATTGTTAGAAATCTAGGACCCAACATCGTCTGAGATAAAGAGGTGCTTGAAACTGTGAACTCGGCAGTTTTTCTGGGCATAACAGTAGATGTCAAACTTCAGTGGGGCGCACATATATCAAGCCTAGCGGGAAGGTTCAGTTCGGCCGCCTATGCTGTTAGGAAAGTAAGACAATACACTGACGTTGATACAGCTCGGTTAGTCTATTTTAGTTATTTTCATAGGGTTATGTCCTACGGTATTCTGCTGTGGGGCAAATCTGCTGATATTCAAAATATATTTGTCCTTCAAAAACGAGCTGTTCGAGCAATTTACCAGCTAGGTGCCAGAGTTTCACTAAGAGATTTTTTCAAAGATATTGGTATATATAAATTTATATATTAGGCAAAATATACACTTATACACTAAAAACAGTGATATACACAATGTTAACACTAGAAATAAGGACAAACTACGAGCTCCCTTTCACCGCCTTATAAGGATCACAACTCATTTGTTGGGCTTGGTTTAGACTTTTATAACAAACTACCCTCTTAGCTCGTGGCTAAGTACTAACAGCCGCTCGGGTCAATCTGTCAGGTTAAGCTACGCTTGCCGGGATTGGTCCGTGGATGGGTGACCATTTCTACATACCGAGACTCCTCCGTGCCTCGGAAAACACGTTAAGCCGTTGGTCCCGGCTGTCATTCGGGGATCTTTGACAGTCGTTACGGGTCGTCAGAAGCCCGAAAGTCTGACAACCAGTCTTACCACGGGCGTATCGCATTACTCAGTTACTGGGTTGTGGAGGTCAGATAGGCAGTCGCTCCATGTAAAATTGACTCCAGTTAGACTGGAAGCCGACTCCAATATAGTTGGGAAAAGGCTAGGCAGAACAACACCTTCTTCTTTGCTAGATTTGCCTTTTAATGCGTTTAAAACTAAAGTAAAATCCAACCTTTGTTCAAAGGCATACTATTGTATCAACGACTACATAAATGATAAGAATAGTTGGTCGCTGTGATTAACTCAAGACAATACTTATGTTCTTTCTCCAGAATTAGTTTACCTACTGACAGTTATATCATTGTTTATTTTATTTGAATTTATAAGTCAATTTATTATTTATTTTTTATGAGTCAATTTATTTTTATTTTATTTTATTGTTAACATAATCTACTCATTACAATGTTTTTGTTATGAGTGGTACTGCAATTTGTGGTTAGTTAGCGACCTCGACAATTGATCATATTATTTTTTGCCTGAGCAACCGGCAGCAAGTTCGTCATGCTCCCTTAGATGTCACTGCTTGCGGTAGCGTCGGGGGTCGGGTTGCCTCCTTCCCTCAAATATGGCGAGGGGATAATAGCTGATCTTTGCGTTATGCTCGTGAACGGGTGCTGCTTGTAGTGACTGGTCGTCTTGCTGATCATGGTTTTGTTATTGTTACTAGGAATTAACTGTTCATTTATTTTACCTCGATGGTCCTAGTTTATCATTTATAACTTCCAATTACAACTTTATGTAAGCGGGCACGCCCTTTATGCCTGGAGGCTTTTATTTAGATATTTAGTTCTGTTTACGTTTAGTTTTTATTTTTTTCAATTCTGCTTGAGTATAGTTCTCGATGTTATTGGTTGGTATATTGGCGTGTGCTAGCTGACATATGGCCAATAATTTATTATTTAGGTATGTTATATTTTGTGTTGCATAATGTAAATTATTTTGCATACTATTGTATAGAATAATTTTTTTTCTAACTTGAACAGACAGCTGTGCTGCTGGGGAGTTTGTTGCGCCACTTCTTCTTCCCAGCTAAAGGCACTAGGAAGTGGTGAAGGGTGGGCATTTTTGGGGGACTGTCTTATGTAATTTTGACGTTCGAAAAGTGCTGATTCTCAGCCTAGTTGAATGAATGACTTTTGAATTTTGTGATTCAAATTTCACGGTGTATAATTTATTGCTATCTGGAAAACCCCATGCTTGTTAAGATTTCTTTTATTTATTAATATCAAACTTATATTTACCAGTTTGCACTACACATACAAATTACACTAGTTTACATAGTTTTTATACCCCTGCTGAAAGCTGTTGAATTTTATTTATTTATGTAAGGGTTATCCAAGGTTATCCAGGAAAAATAATAAAAAAAAATCTGTCACGTCCATGTTTAGAAATATTTAATTGAATAAAAAATTAAGAAAATCGACTATGAACAAAAAAAAAACTAAAAACGACAAATTTTAGACTTCTTTTTATAGGTTTCTGAATCGGTTTCCCTTAAAATAGACCAAAAGTAGTCTCCTAACATATTTTCATCCCAATATCCTTGATGGCGATCTTCAAAAACCTTTAAATCCTATACCTCATGTTAGTCAATTTCATTGTTGTGGACGAGACCCAAGAAACTCAGCTTTAGACCTTGATAGCTGTAAATCTCTTATGAGATCATTCAATACGGCTTGGTTGATCATGTGGGGCTTTTTCTTCGAAGGAAAAATCTTCAGAATAACTAGCAGCAGATTTAATTTTGACGTCACTTTAATTGTCATCATCTAGAGTATTTTGACTCGCGCTACAACCACCATCAGGGCAAATTGGATATGGAAGGTCTTTAAAATGCAATATAGGCAAAGTAGTAACAGATGGAATACACAATACCTGACTTTGTTTTCTTATTACAACGTAACACAAAAGTAACAGTCATTTTCGTGATTACTTGGTTCTCTCCACAACATTGGTGTACCAAGTGGAAGGTGTACGTTTTCGCCGGATGACCATTGCAGTAAAGCGATTCTACAGCTTTTACTTACAAAATACATGGGGAACCCAGTATTATCATAGTTAGCCACAGGAAATCCAAAATAATGAAGATATGTGTTTTTCAACGATTCTACAACAGGACTTTTCTTTTTTGAAAATATAAATTGTCCACAAACGTAACAAAAGCGATCAGAACTTTGCTGACCCTTTCTACTCGACATTTTGTTTAAGTTTAAATAAAGATATCTCATAAACAAAAGAAGTCAATGAACACTGAATCTAAGCAACTATGATAATATTGAAAAAAAAAAAAAGATTTGGGATTAGAAAAAAAATGTGACATGATAGAATTTTTATGTTGACACTTTTAGAATTTAGGAAGGTAGAAGGTAGTACTGACATAAATTTCGTGAGGGGTATATAAAAAAAATAAAAATTTGTAAACTAGTGTTATCGGTCAATACTAGTTCCTAGTTACACATACCTACAATCTGGTTAAATTACATAAATCTAGACAAAATTTGATAAAATTAAATATAAACAAAATCAGGTAAAATTAGATTAAATTAGATAAAATAAAAGAAAAAAATATATAAATACGGGTACAAAAGAAGTGTGGTAGGGCAATATCTGGCTGGGCATGCCACAATTGCGGCGATAAGTCATTGTGTGGATCGCCCGGAGGACACAGTGGAGCATTAGATGGAGGTCTGCCTGGCTTGGGCAACGCATCGCCGTGTCCTCGTGGAGGCGATAGGCGGCAGTGATCTTTCGCGTCCGGCCCTGGTTCAGGCCTTGGTACGGAGCGAGAGGAAATGGGAAGCCGTCACCTCCTTCTGCGAAGCAGCAATGCTCGCGAAGGAAGAGGCGGAACGCGTGAGGGAGAGGCCAATTTCGCGCCCTCACGCCCCTAACCACCGCAGGAGACGCCTTGGGCGTCGGGAATCGTAGTCCGATTTCTGGCCACCGCAGGCGCGGGCTTGCGGACGGTAAGCAATGGGTAGCTCGCCGTCCGATAAGGACCCTGGCCCGGGTCGACGGCGCGTTATGTTCCACGTGCGTCTCAAAGAGATGTCAGCAGAACTGACGGGGTCTGCTAGGGCCGATGCCTGCCGGGGTTGCGAAGAAGTCTGAAAGGGAGATCGTGGCCCCCGGCAACATGGCAACTGAAGGAACACGGGTGAGTTTTAGTCAGTTAGAGTCTGACACGCCCTCCCGCTCCGCTCAGAGCGGGAGAAGGGCAATAACTGGCGTCTGGTTTTTGGACAGCTGTAAGCTGTTATTTAATAAAAAAACTACATATATTATATTACCTTTACCCTGCATGTACAGTACCGACCAAAAGTCCATGAGCAATCTCACAAAGCAATAGACTGACGCTTCGGTTTGACTTACGACCTTCTTCTATAAGTTGTTACAATACTGTAGACACGCACATTACACACACACACTCACTTTGTCTGCAACCAATGACTAGTTCAATAATCATCATTCGTTTTTAGTTTCATTCGTCTTGTTCACATAAATATTAAAGTTTAGCAGGTAGACCACAAAAAACTAAGTAAATTATTTCGATTTCTGTGGGGTAGATGCAGTTTGTTACGAGTATTTAATTAATAGAACTTTTTTGGTTCGTGGATAATATTGGTGACGAGTATTTAGCGCAGTGTTGTGGTTATTATTATCAAAAAGCAGGCATAAAATATATTGAAGAGATCAGATCAGATCAGAAAATATTATTGCGCTGCGTAAAAGTGAAGTGAATATCTAATGAAACCGGACTAAGTGTGAGTGTTATCATTAATATATTTCATATTTTACTAAACATAAATCTTAATCAAGGGTATTGTTGATAGAACAGAGGTATTGTTGAGACAGAAGATGCCTTTCAAGTTTTAAATTCATTGTGAGGTTTAATTCGATTAGTGAATAATAAATAATAAGGTATTATGTGTAATAAAAACAATGTTTTTCTTTGTTCTAGAGAAATACTGTGAGGGTTAAGAGATATGAGGAAGGGGCTTATTATCGAGTAGCAGCGACGTCAAATGGTGAATGAAACAAATGGTTTCATACCAACGAGACATTTTGCTGAATTATTAAAAACACGTCATTATGAACCGTTCGCCGTGCACTCTGAAGGCTTGCATCACTGAAGACCAGCTAGAAAACCGTTTTTGACCTTAAAATATTGACCGTACCAACTTAATAAACAACAGATTCGTTATTGCATGAATTTATGGTAACGAATTTTTTAAGCACGTTTCAATAGGGTGTTTGTCGTATTTCTTGCAGATATACCGAAATTCTTTAATATTATTTTAGTAATAGTATTATATTAGGATAAAAATTTGAGGTTTAGTTTCAATCTTCTTTTCGTAAAGAAAATGAATACTTAAGCTTTAACCTCAATAACAACCAATATTTACTAAAGTCAAATAAAATGTAAAATAATTAATACAAATAAAATATAAACAAACTGCCCATATTTAACCTTAAAATTACCTATTCTGTAAGTAGTTTTTTACATTTTAAGTAGTCTAATATTCTTATTTATTACTTATTTCACTATTTATTACTTAGTACACTTCGTGTACAATAGTTATTTGTTATTATAATTTTAAAAATATGTATGTTTAGGTTAAGGTATTTATTTATGGGCCTGCGTCGCCTGAATTAAATGGATTATTATTATTATTATTAATTACTTCGACCATGATCAAAGCTTAATATTTATGGTGAAAAAATCCATTAAAAATTTAAAATATTTCATAATTTAAATATGTCAAAATAATACAAACTGCTTCTAAGTTTCTTGACATCTATTTCACATCTTATTCAGCTGAAGTAATGATAAATAATTGTAGCAGTTTATTAACTTTTGTAAAATAAATATAACGAATAAACATATTTTTTTAAATTTTGTTATCATATATCACGCATTTTTTATTCTAAAACCTTTTTTGCAATAACAACATAAAAAAGCAGCAATATTTAAAAAATATTATTATCGAAAACAAAAATAATAATATTTGCAAAAAACCGCACTGTGTTTCACGAGATTAGAACCTGAGGCAGTTTGATTTCCATACCAACGCTTAACGCTTTCTGCTATCTGCACTTGTTAAGTTACTAACGAATTTTAGCAATGCCATTAACTGGTCAAGTTCACGCGCATAGTGCGTGTGTGCTAGCATGTTTAAAGCGACGGAAATATATTGTTGTTTCGTGTAACTGCGTTATCTGTGGTGTGTGTATCGTGTTGCTTACACATACAAATGTACGAGCTATACCGCGTGTTCACAGCAATACGACTCTTAGCGTGCTCATGCACTTTTGAGCGCTTACTGTACATCACAGAACTATGTATGCCAGTAAAACAATATCCGCACTATTTTCGCATGCAATCAGAAGTCAGTCACAAAAAGGCTACTGTTAGAAAAAAGTATAAATGCGAAGTAAATGTACCTCAATGTAGATTACACATGTTTAGGAGGAATGCCATTCAGGTGTATAACAAGTTAGGAACACCCCATCCTCATATTCAAGAAAAAGCTGACAATTAACCTTTCAACTGTCATTAACGAGACACAATAGAATTTTAATTGTTATCCATCTCAATGAGTCGTCGTAACAGATGATGAGCTATATAATTGCTTTTATGATATTGGCGGATATATGGAATATTGTAAAAATTCAAGATGACATGGACTCGACATTTTAAAGTAACGATAACCTGACTTTAATAATACACATTTTTAATGGACTTATTGTAAATCACAAATCTTAAAATTAATATTGTACTAAGTTTAAGATTGACAATTGAATATTTGTACACCATATACTTTGTGGTAGCATGGATAGAACTAACAAAAATATTAACACCATACTATGTAAAACTACATTCTTACAAATGAATAAATTCTGATTCTGTCTCTTCTGAAAAGCTGTGACTAAGTAAGTTATTTTTCACTTTGTAGTGTTTTTTTTGGAAGTCTGTTGTTTTTTTTTTTTTGTAAAAAGTTTTTATTTTTCACTTTTTAGTTGTGGTACCTACCCCACACACATTCGAATACCAGTACCTGCTACCAGTGACAGGAATTTATCATATCATCTACATACTAAGTGGGAAAAAGTACGAATTATTGAAGCTAACTCAAAAACTATCAAAGCAAAGTTAAATAAAATTTACATGGGACCACCTCGAGAGCATACCCTTTCAAACAAAAAAAAGAATTTTCAAAATCGGTACACAATCGACGGAGAAATCGGTGGATATACATTAAAAAAAAAAAAACATACGCGACGAACATAATAACCTCCTCCTTTTTGGAAGTCGATTAAAAACCCTAAAAATACTTGACATTTATAACTATATAACAACTCATGTTCATGTTACATAGTTAGAGCATGTTGCCAGTGAAATGAATGAAATTGTTTATTTTGTAAATAAGATATCGGAATCACTTTTACACGTCATATAAAAAAATAAAATAAAAATAAGCTAGATGATTTCGGCGTTTCCTATCTGACTACTCTGATAAGAAAGGCCGAAACAAACTCAGAGGTCACAGTCTCTTTTAAAGTCCAGACATAATCTTGATCAGGCCATATGAGGACCATGTAGATTAGAGTCTGAAAAGGTCTTTTGAGGAAAGAACCACACAGATTTGAGTGGACCTGTCCAGTCAGTGCAAGCATTTGTCAGTAATCGTGGAGCTCAACTCAGAACTTAAGGAGCTCAACTCGACGAACAATACCAAAGAAAGAACATTTGGGTAGGCCGTATAAACTACTCAAACTGCCAGACCATCCCTAAAACTAGCAGAGAAATAAAAATAATATCCAGATAGTCCTCACATTCACAATACGTAATTAAAATAATATATGTGGGATAAGTATAGAAGGAAATAAAAGTAATGCATAAATTAGATCAATTTTATAATTATTATTAAAATAAAGCATAGTAAGTACACAGTTTGCACGACGAAATTATGTAGCAATATAACATTATAACAATATAGCATTGCAATAATAATAATCTATTTATTAAGAGCAATTAAAATATAACATACCTGACCTTTCAGAACTGTCTTGCAGAGTCTGTAGTCGAACAAGGACTGACTGGTCGAGCCACTTGCGCGCTCTTTTATACTATGGCCTGCTTGTCAGTGGGTGGGGGCGAATAGCCAACCGAACAACTTATTAAACCAGAAGTTACTCGAAAAATTACATAAATATTTTTAAATTAATCAAAATGCAACGTTTCTCCCACATATAATACTTTACAAAGCAATCATGTCATTTTGAATATAATTTTCAACAATGACAATGTGTATATGTTAACGGAAAAGTGTGTAATCCGACATTGTACAATTTCTAGGAAATGTATACAATTCCTAAAAGCGATAGGAAATCTATGATATATTTAGCATCTGATAACTGTCGCCACCAACCCTGTGCCCACTATCCAACTGTTGTATGATAAGGCACTAATCCTAATAAAATCAACAACTATTCTCCATACATTCTTCTCAGTTGTCATCTTCATCAAGCAACCTTTTCACCAAGTCTTTTCTGTCAAGTTTGTCACCAACGCCTCTTGGCAGACGGTCGATGAAACGGACGCCGCCGGCCAGACGCATTCTGAAGGTTACCTGGAAGTAGAATATAATAAGTATTTGTATATTCATCCTGGAATAGTTATTTATGCAACTGTTGTTTATTAAGGGGTATTAAAACATGAATGTGGGTTTATCACACGAGGGAAAGCCGAGTTTCTGAAACCATTGGGTGTTTGTAATTATAAAATATAAAAATATAAAAAATCTTTATTACTAGAAGAATGGGTACAGTAAATCTCCTTGTACAAATGTGGTCTTATATAATGTGCACTTAGGTGTCAAAGGAGTGCTTTGGCACTCGTACTAGGATTACCCTGTATCACGAATGCCATCACCTTCCTCCGGACCAACTAGGATAGTTATTTATACTTATAATTAAATTTTGCATAAATTTTATACAAAAATACAATTAATTAATACTAACAAGGATAAAAAAGGAAAATGAAAAAATAAAATAATAAAAAAGGAGTATGTGTGCGTGTGTGTATTGTAGTGTGTGTGTGTGTGTTTGGTAGTGTGTGTCCAGAAGGTATGAGTGAGTATGATTTGGTGAAAAGTCAGTTAACCCACTAATTGTATAAGTCTCTCAGATTCTTCGTAGGTGAGACCTTTCAGCCAGTTACTTACAGCGTCCCTGCATTGCTGTCGGGTAAGTAAGCAAATATTTAGAACGGCATTAAGTTTATTATAGACGCGTGAACCCAGTACCCAATAATGCCGCTGAGCGAGAGCAGTTCTATGTCTCTCCGTGCTACACAGTCTCGTCGTAGGGAGTGTGGTATAGTGGCATGTTTGCGCAATGTTATTTGGAGCACAAAGAGTTGCCTAACAGTTAAGACCTCACACTCTTTATAGAGAAGTGTGGTAGGATACCTGAAGGGTACTCTGCGCATAACTTTAAGAACCGATCTTTGTGCTCTTTCAAGACGTAACATACTAACTGCAAAGGTGCCACCCCAGACAGAGATACAGTAGCCCAGCAAAGATTGGACAAGCGCAAAGTAAACTGTTTTCAGTGTTTTAAGAGCTGCAACTGATCTGAGTTTCTTGAACACAAAAATGAGTTTACGAATACGGGGGACGAGTTCATCAATGTGCTTTTTCCAACTCAGCAAACAATCGACCTGGACTCCAAGGTATTTTATATTTGAAGTCCTCTTGATGCGGAGGCAGTCACAATAGGCGTTGGCAGAGT
The DNA here is from genome assembly GCA_949152395.1 of Agrochola litura. NCBI lineage: Eukaryota > Metazoa > Arthropoda > Insecta > Lepidoptera > Noctuidae > Agrochola > Agrochola litura. The sequence goes on along the minus strand of OX424519.1, from coordinate 1,176,680 downwards.
CGCAGCAATGCGCCTGAATTGTATACGTCTCTGGTTGAGGTTGGCTTTTTTGCGAAAGGGAGAAAGTTACGAATGATGTTTTGTCTAGGTTAAGTGTTAGGAGATTGCCAGATAGCCAATTCATAATAATTCTAAAGGTGTCTTCCGCATAAACTTTAGCCTGCTCCCAATTCGAACCATCAATGAGCAGTGCTGTGTCATCGGCATATGACAAGATTTTAGTATGAGGCAGGGCTAACGTGCATAAATTGTTAATGTAAATTAAGAACAACGTTGGACCAAGCACGCTGCCCTGGGGCACACCGTAACTGACAAACTGCTCATTGCTGACAAGAGTACCAATCTTAACAGACTGACTTCGTTCCGCTAGATAAGTACGAAAAACATCAAGAACAGTTCCTCTTATGCCTATGGATTCTAGTCTATCGACAAGGATAGGTACCGAGACAGTGTCAAAGGCCTTAGACAAATCAAGAAATAAGCCGATGCATTTGTTGCCGTGATCTAGTGTCCTACTGACATGGTCTGTCAGATCAATAATTGCATCTTCAGTCGACCTACCACGTCTGAATCCAAATTGATTTTGTGCTAGAACTTTGTTTGTATTCAGGAAGTTAACCAGACGTGCGTTGAGTGCTTTCTCTATAACTTTAGAAATTGTGGTCAATACTGAAATCGGTCTGTAGTTCGTGACACTGCCTCTGTCCCCATTCTTGAAGATAGGATGCACAAGAGCTCTTTTGAACACCTTAGGAAATTGGCCATGCAAAAAGCACAATTTAATGACATGGGTCAGGGAAGGTAAAATAAACGTGTGTATTTCCTTTAAAAAATTGCCTGAGATTCCGTCCCATCCTACGGCACAATCGTTACGAAGTCCCATGATGATTGTCTCAACCTCTTTCTCATCAACATCTAGCAGAGCCATTGAGGTACCTGTCAAATTTGGATCCTGGCTATTGTTTGTCTGGGGGAGAGTAATTTGCTCGGAACTTAAATTACTTTCATTTACGTATGATAGAGTCAGCTAGATTTTTCCCTATGTTAACAAAGAAGTCATTAACTGAATTTATAGAAGAGGTTGGGTTATCTGAAATGTTCAGATTCAAGATAAAGAATTTAAAAAATCCCACGAAATTCAGTACAACTGCACGTATGAATGTCACCTGCAACAGCACATCACACGCGTGCAGCGGGTGCTGCTGTCCCGCGCTTAAACGTTGAAACGAGTTGCATAATGAAATTTAGTACAACATTATATCACTCATTTGGATGATATTATGGTTACACTGGCTGTTTTAATGTTGGCAATAAGCTAACTGTTTCTGAAACTTTTATAGAAGTTTTATAGCATGGGTGTAGATGAACAAATTTTAATACTTATTAGTAGTAATTTTTTTTTGTTGCTGAGCAAGGATATCATGATAATTTATTTAGGATCTCTAACAAAAGATCTAGACACGCGGCAGCGAGTCAAGCCAAGTTCAAGCCAAGAACTGGCAACGCAGCCGAACCATTTGGAGCCATTCACAATACACGACAATAAAAAAAGGGCGACATCAGGTATTAAGTAGGTATACTTACTCCTTCACTTACATATAGGAGATCACAGCATACGGAATAAAGTTAACAATTAAGTTGACAAAGTTAAAATATGACTAATAGTTTAAAACGTTTAGCGAGAAATCTTACAAAGAAAAGGCACTATGCTTCAGGGATGTTACGGAATTCGTTTTACCGGAACCGGAGCCGTAGTAGGAGGTTTTAAAAATTGATCGGAGTCGGAACCGGAGTCGGAGTCGGAACCGGAACCGAAATCGGAGTCGGAAGTAGAAGAAAGGAAGTGAATGTGTTAAGGGACGGCTTAATTTGACAAAAGAAATATAATTAGTCTCTTTAATTAGTCTCTAATCTAATACCTAAGTAATAGAGGTATTACTTAGGTTTATTAAATTATCACCTCCCTAGATAGTCAGATAGTCACCTCCCTAGAGGTGATAATTTAACATGTGGAAATTGAATAAACTTTAAATCAAAATCATCGGAACCGAAGTCGGAGTAAAATTAGTTGGAAGTTCCGACCTTTCGGAGTCGGAACCGACACTCCGTAACATCCCTGAAAAAATTACGTTGCATTTATCAAAAAGTTTGCTAGACCATATAGACATTCAGCCAGTGTTTGAGCCTGAAGAATAGTGCCAGAGCCCAGAGGCCATTACCCAAACTGAACCTACCATAGTACCAGCCTATAACTGGGGCAAAGGGACGTTCCTTGATCACCACGCTTGCTCAAGACGGGTTAACTTAAAATAACTACTGGCTGCCTCCCGCAGTTTCACCAGCATAAGTCTTCCGTGGGAATATCGGGATAAAAAGTATTTTATGTGTTAATCCAGGTAATGTGTGCCAAATTTCATCAAAAGTTTTTGCGTGAAAGAGTAACAAACATCCATCTATCCATCCTCACAAACTTTAGCGTTTATAATATTATAATTATATTAACAATGCCTTCAGGGCGCTGTAACGTCTACCGCGCTTCTGCAGTGCGTCAACAATGTTCGCCGAGTCGCGCACAGACGGCTTTGATGCCACCTGGCGCAAAAAGACAGCCTCACTGCTAAGCAGATTGCATGAGAGCAGTAACAGCATCTTGAATGTTATAGGCAATAAGGTAGACAGCCCACTGGTGTGGAGCCTCACCCAGAGGACCAAGTCTCTCTTAGTTATTAGGTAGTCTTTAAGTGCATACTAACAATATAATGTAATGGATCAATGTTGTCTGAATATATATGTTACCGGCCAAATCCGATTTTAGGATGAACTAGTTTCACCTAGGCCAAACCAGTTCTCCCTACACGCGATAGGACAAACCAGTATAGCCTAGGCCAAACTCGTTCATCCTGTTACCGATAGGATAAACCAGTTTAGCTTAGGTCGAATCAGTTTATCCTAATTAGAATTTACATGCTTTAGGATAAACTAGTACGTCCTAGTCTGAACTAATTTTGCCTAAAGTCAAAACCAGTTTATCCTAAAGCTTTTAAATTCTAAGTAGAATAAACCGATTCGACCTAGGCTAAACTAGTTTATCCTATCGGTAACAGGATGAACGAGTTTGGCCTAGGCTATACTGGTTTGTCCTATCACGTGTAGGGAGAACTGGTTTGGCCTAGGCGAAACTAGTCCATCCTAAAATCGGGTTTGGCCGGTAACATATATATTATTTAGCAGGAAGTAAGATAGGATATAAAATGAAATGAAATGAAATGAAATTGTTTATTCTGTAAATAGGATATCGAAATCACTTTTACACGTCATATAAAAAAAAATATTAAAAATAAGCTAGATGAGTTCGGCGTTTCCTATCTGACTACTCTGAGAAGAAAGGCCGAAACAAACTCAGAGGTCGCAGTCATAAGTCCAGGTTACCTCACAATATTTTTCCTTCACCGATGTCAGATAAGTAATCAATTAAATATTGAAAAAGTCACATTAGTACTTATGAGCGTTTATTCTGAAAGTGGGCAACGTCGCAAATAGATGTCAATTATTTCACTGTTTTGATTAATTTGCCAATATTACTGTATGTAAATAAGAAATGTGGCTAACTAGTTCCCTAGAATATTTATAATGAATTGCAATTATAACACTAAATTTGGTGTTGTAAGTAACAATTTTAGGTGTAAAAATGACATTTGGAAAGTTTCCAAATACTTTTTTTCATCTAAAACTAAATGTTCGGTATTATTAATTATTGCATTTTATTATAAATATTCTAGGGAACTAATTAGCCACATTTCTTATTTCCATACAGTAATATTGCAAAATTAATCAAAACAGGTAAATATTTGACAGCTATTTACGGCGTTGCCAAAAATATGACTAGGTACATTAAAATTTAATAGGGCGCTAAACGAATTTTTAATTATGAAAACTTATTACACGATTGACGATTTTCTTAGTGATGATTCACTAATTGACATACTATTACCCTAATTGACATAATTATTGGTTCGCTTACTTAGTCTTATTTTATATTTTTTTATTGCTATGACCACACTGACATTTTTTATTTCATTCTTTGTAATTCCAATGATCTGCATATTTCTATTTTTTATTTATTTGGAATTGTAAACCTTTGCATGCCCACGTGACGGTAAAATATGGAGAACTTTATTATAAAAACACCTATGTACTATACCCATTTTTGCAAAGAAATAAATGATTTGATTTGATTTGATTTAGGATAAACCCTCTTAACCGGGTTTGAAACTACAATCTTGTGCATTGGTGAGGCCTGAGCAACTGGGCCAATGTAAAATGTTTTAAACTTAACTTGCAAGGGTCGTATTTAGCTTACCCTGCTATCCACATGCTGGACCAGTTCCTCTTCAGTAGCACTACACCCTGGCTGCAGCACAATGAAAGCCACAGGCACTTCGCCGTGCTTCGAGTGAGGTTTACCGACTACACCTGCTTCGCGAACTGACGGGTGTTGTAGAAGCAGCGCTTCGAATTCAGCTGGTGCTATCTATAAATGAAATTTAAAAAAATATGAAGAGCGCTTATTGGGTGCTTATTCGAAGGTTATTCTAAGAAAACCGACCAAGTGCGTGTCAGACCACGCACAATGAAGGGTTCCGTAGTTGGGATGAATTTATACCAAGAACAAACATTGTAGTTGAAAAACATGTTCTCATACAGAATGTAAGGGAGAACATGTTTTTGCAACTGCAAATGTAAGTTGGTCGATTATTACTCGTTATTTTCCTTTTAATTTCGTTATATATATTATACTACTGTCGTGAATTTTTTCACATATCTAAAACCGACCATTTAGCTGGCAGGGGGACATGCTTGACTCTAACAAAAATGTGCACTTTAAAATTTAATGTCTCGCAAACGGATCCCTTGATCTAAAAATGGTTTTTACACACTCACAACGTTTTTGAACGACTTTTCATTGACCGAGCGAGCGTAGCGAGCGAAGCGTCTCTGGATCAGGTCTGGCAAAATTTGCTTTCGTGTGTCAGTTTGTACGTACTCGTCTACAGGTCGTATTTTACAACCGATCTGGACGAAATTTGGTGTACAGGTTTGACGAATTTTTTGTAATTTTTAGTCGTCGGGGATTTTTGATTGGAGGGCTACTTCCTCCAAAATGGGGCAAAAAGGGGGGCTACTAGATATCTCCGCCTTATGAGATCTGATTTCAATGGTTCTTTTTTATTTAAAAGGTAGTAACTCGATGTAGTTCTCAAAAAAAATTGGTGAAGATTTGATGAGGATCTTCGGCATGATGAGCAGAATAGCTCCTCAAAATGCAGTAAATTGCTCATTATTTAATAAAACCTATTAGTTAATTTTTCTAGCTGGCCTAAATATTTTTACTCATAATTTTTCTGGTTTTTAGGGTACTGTAGTCAACAAGGAAACGATATAGTTTCGCCATGTTCGTCTGACTGTCTGTTTGTCTATCCGTGGTTTAGCTCAGAGAATCTTAGTACTAGAAAGCTGTAATTTGGCGTGTGTACCTACATTAAACACGCTGGCCGTCAAAGTGGTAAAATAAAATCATGATATATATTTGTTTTTAGGGTAACTCCCCTTCCTACACGTAAAGTGGGGATGATTTCCTATGTTATGGTGTGTTGTGTGGGTGTGTGTTAACTATTTTTTTACTCAGGAATCCGTTTGAGAAATATTAAGCTTTAAAGTGCTAATTGTTGTTAAGAGTCAAGTGATCCCTGTCTGTTAAATGGTTGTTTTTGAATATGTGAAAAAAATCACAGCAGAAGTATATGTAACGAAATTAAAAGTAACACTATCACAACTAAGTATGCTTTACAAGTTAACGAGTAATAATCGGCCAACTTACATTTGCAGTTGGAATGCATGGGAGAACATGTTTTTCAACTTCAATGTTAAAATTTCTTCTTGGAATAAATTGATCCCAACTACGGAACCCTTAATTGTGCGTGGCCCACGCGCTTGGCCGGTTTTTAAATTTGAATTTGACGTATTGAACGGTGTCATGTTTTTTGACAGGAAAAAAAATAGGTCATCGCCACAAAGTACTTTTCATGGTAGCATAAACTATTTTCGAACGCTAAAACTACAAGCTGTCGTTCATGTTTTCTTCCTGCAGGTCTACTCCCTAAACACGAAATCCGAAGATTCGGCAAAAGTTACGTGCGGATTAGTTTGAGGCCCGATCTAAGAATGAATGACAACACGATTTAACAGTCTGTTGTCCTTACACCCAATGTGTCTTTACCATTGATTCGATGTAAATCGATGGTCTTTACCCGTTCAAAAAAGTTAATTATTCTGATGTACTTGCTGGTTGAGGGCAAGAAAGGCCGATCGCGGCGCAGCCACAACCAACACCGTACCACTCCTGCAAGCGGGGATTTTTGAGCTGCAGTGCTCACCATCTTCATGCATATTTCGCGGTTGGACCCACAGACATCGAGAGAAAAGGAGCCAAGGTCTAATCAGTGCCGAAGGAAGAGCGTAGCAGTTGAGCAAGACTATAAATTTTAATTCCGACATCCTCCAGGTTCCCGCGCTGCAAAAGGCCTCAGCCCAGAATTATGGCGTTTTAGAGAATTCTCACCAGATGGCGCTACTGTACACCGCTAGATCGCGTTGTCGTTGTTGCTCGCCAAATGGTTAGGTTCCGTCGATGATTTGTTAGGTGTAAGGTAGCTTCAAAAGTAAAGTCTCGTGTGTTTTGGGTTAGTGTATTTCTGTTTTATTATCGTCTTGCCACCACATGCTTTTTAACCGACTTCCAAAAGGAGGAGGTTCTCAATTCGTCTGTATGTTTTTTTTTTATGTTTGTTACGCGATTACTCTGCCAATTATGAATAGATTTTGATGATTCTTTTTTTGTTTGGTAGATCATACTTCAGAGGTGCTCCCATATAAATTTTATTAACTTTGCTGGGGTAGTTTTTGAGTTGCTTCAATTATACGTATTTTTTCCCACTTAGTACGTAGATGATATGATAACTTCTTGTCACTGTTATTTACATAGCAGGTACTGTATTCGAATTTGTGTGGGGTAGGTAGGTACCACAACTAAAAAGTGAAAAATAAAAACTTTTTACAAAAATAAAAACAACCGACTTTTTTTTTTTGTAAAAAGTTTTTAATAACCTACAGCTGCAGTTGGGTTTTTTGAGTTGGTTAAGAATATTAATTATAGGATTTTAAACTGACATGGTTATTTTCACTACTAAAATTCTTTATTTACGGGATATTTACTATGTTTTTTTGTTTAAAACGGGATATTTTGTAAAAAAAAAAAACAAAATACATGGTAAATACTTATCCCGTTTTAAATAACTTTAGTGGTACTTATATTAATTGTTTAAAAAAAGTTTGTGCTCGCGAGGTCTACTGTTCGCAGAACTACTACTCCTACACTAAGGGACAGATGAGGAAAAAAAACATCGGGACTTAACGTGTAGGGGAGGTACCCTAAAAAAAATTCGTGGTTTTATTTCAGCTTTACCCACGCCAAATTACAGCTTTCTAGAACTTAGAGTATCTGAGCTAAGCTGCGGACAGACAGAAATACAGACAGACGGACATGGCAATACTATAAGGGTTCCTTGTTGACTACGGAAGCCTAAAAAAGATCTTGCTAGGTAAAAAGATCCATCGAAAAATACCGCTTTCGTGTTCTGCTCTCGGATCAGCATGACCTACACAATTATAGCTTTGGGGGCTATCCATAACTGACGAAGCGACAAGGCAATATTTAATTAATTTTATACTTTATTCACATCTAAGTGCGCATGCCGAATTTTAAACCAAATGCCATAGGATTTTATTTTCGATCGAATTTACATTACAATTCACGGCGAGCGTTCGTGAATCTAAAATAAGACGTATCGAGATTTTCTGAGGGAGAATAGAAACCGTCAAAAACTGAAGGTTGGACGTTTTTGGGGGACTGTCTTATGTAATTTTGACGTTCGAAAAGTGCAGATTCTCAGCCTAGTTTGAATAAACGACTTTTGAATTTGAATTTGAACTGCATGACTTACAGAGATGTCATTAAATTTGATGAGCTCCTTAATCCTGTTCACGATGTAGAAGTACCCATCGTCGTCATAGTAGCCGACGTCTCCAGTCTTCTGGAAGCCTTCCTCGTCCTTACAGTCGGGGTTCACGTTGTTTAAGTATGCTAGAAAAATAAATATATATGACTAGTATGTGTGAGTGAATCTAAATCGCTAATTTTCTTACGGTAGTCATTAATTGGCATGACATCGACACACCTCCTTTAAAAATGATCTCTTGCGCAAATTTTGATTCTAGACCGAGAGCATTCAAATTTTCTTACATTTTTTGCAATTTGAAGGTCAGGTTAAGATGACCATTTTAGTGGCATGAAGAACAGGGTGTAAAGTTCACTCATCCACCATAGAAAAGGGAGGATCCTCCGACCAGACGGGTGTTGTGTCTGGCGGGCAACTTCCCATCGGTTTGAAGTTGAAATCTTGTATGTATGTCGATCGCTCGGTAAACTCTAACTGCGCGAGAGGTATTCCATAAAGCACACCCAAACGAAGCACACCCAGACGAAGCACACCTAAAGTATTCCACTTAGCGCACCCGTAGGTGGGCTTCAAATAATAATTTAAAATAATTAATTTCCTATTCCACGAAGCACACCTACGAATATCACTCGCATAGTGCGGTGACTAAGAAATAAAAATGTCGATAGAAGAAAATATTTATTATTTAAAAGACTAACTTAAATATCTAACATCTTTCAGTTTCATTATAATAATGTGATAATTTTAGCCCCCTGCCTGGTTAACTCTGAAGTGTCGTGCTTGACCGTTGCGGAGAACGCCTGGAAAGCGACTTGCCCGAATACAGATCGGCCCGTGAACCCATCTTCCCAGAGGCAGTGGGATGAGCCGCTCTGCAGGTTGGTACGGAACAATCTTATTAATACGTCCACCAATACTGCTGAGCGTGCCCGCCTGCTGGCTGTAGGTGAGTGGGAGTCGGGCCTCTGGCTTCAGGCGCTACCGTCACCCAACATAGGCACTATGCTGGGTGATACCACCTTCCGGCTCGCTACCTGTCTGCGTCTGGGTGCTCCTTGTGTGGCTCCACATCGCTGCCAATGCGGTGAAGGTGTCGACTCTCTCGGACACCATGGCCTATCCTGCAGTAAGAGCGCAGGCCGGATAGCACGGCACGCCAGCATCAATGACATCATCCGTCGTGCTCTTGTCACCGCCGGAGTGCCAGCTGTTTTAGAACCCAATGGCTTGGCACGCGACGATGGGAAGAGACCAGACGGAATGACCATAATGCCTTGGAAGGTAGGTAGGCCTTTGGTGTGGGATGCAACGTGTGTCGACACCCTTGCGCCATCCCATCTTCCTAGCACGGCGAGCTGTGCTGGGGCTGCTGCTGCAGGTGCGGAAAACCTCAAACGGCGCAAATACTCCAATCTTATTGGGACTTATATGTTTGAGCCGTTTGGGGTTGAAACACTAGGGCCATGGGGTCCGAGTGCCCACCTTGTTTTTCAAGACATCGCCAAGCGGCTGGTCGACTCTTCACGTGACCAGAGGGCTGGCCTATTCTTTGGTCAAAGAATCAGCATTGCCATACAACGTGGCAATGCTGCCAGCCTTTTGGGCACTTTTCCTATTGACAGCGATATGGACGAGTTTTTTGATGCCCTATGATCATTTCCCCGCCCTTTTTATATGCTTGTACATATTATTATTTTAAGTCTGATCGTTTTTAAATAATGTAAATACTTAGATATAATAAGAATTATATGTTAATTTTCTGTTCAATTGTAAAATAAATGCAATTTAAAAAAAAAATAAAAAAAAATAATGTGATATAAATAATATACAGTGCGAATCTATGTGCACATATCTAAATGAGGGAATCTATGCTTAATTTTATCGACGAAAAAATTTAAAAAAAACTTTTTTTTATGTCACGTAATGGAGTCTTATTGAAAATTTTTACGATTATTGTAAAAATCGATAAAACGGAAACAGAATTTTTAAAAAAAATCATGTTTATTTTCAATTGAGGGTAGATTTTATTACACATTTTTCATTTTAGAGGACGCCAATTACTTCCAATCATTATGGAGTTTGTTTCATCGTGATAGACCATTTAGTTTAAAAGTTACAACGTCTTGTTTAAAAAAAATAAACCGTCTATAAAATTAAGCATAGATTCCATCATTTCAAAAAGAATACATAATAAAGACACACTGTATACATAATTGTGGACAAATAATTGTTAGGTACTTACCTTTCATAATACTGGGTCCCTTGATACAGATCTCCCCTTGGTGATTAGGGCCTAAAGGTTCCCTGGTCTTCAAGTCCACCACCTAGATAAAAAAATTGCCTTAACACTTTATAGAGTCAAGCTCAGCCAACCTCCTGTCCCCAATAGATCTTAAAACGATTACTTGATGTCAACGCCCTCTGGTTCAGCAGAGCTGACGGCCATCCTCTTGTGCAGAGTGGTACAAAGACGAAGAATAATCAATATTTTATGGGAAGTAAAGAATACTTACTTTAATGACAAATCCGTAGCCAGGCACACCATAACTGCCAGCTTTAGCGCCCGTGGGACAGTCCAGCTCGTTGCAGATACTGCCACCTTCAGACATTCCGTACAGCTGAACGACTGACACCAGGTTCGGTAACCTGGAAGATAAATAGATAGTATTCAATTAAGTGTACATGTGTTACAGTCTCGGCAATTTTCTGGCCAGTGTCAGAGTCAAAATATGATTCGCGTCCGTAACAAATAAGTAATTACAAGGGGTCCAGACACTATCTGTAATAATGATATTAATATATAATAAGTAATAACACTGACGAGGAACGGAACTCCCACCTCATTCTTGCCTTTATTGGCTGGCTTGAGTGGAGATTCACAAGAGCAAACGTGCTCGGAGGAAGAAAGTATTCCAGTAAGATGCTGGTAGGGATCTTGACCGTACTTTCGGGATTGTCCTGATAGCCGTGGAATACCTCTCCACTCCTCATAAGCACCTCAGGACATGTTGCCCCCTTGTCGCTACGACACTTTGTGCTAGCGACCGTTTTCGGGGGCCCATTATTGAGTGTGCAAGTCACCCCCTGCCATTTTACCTGTGTATTTTATATAAAATATTGGTCAGGCAGGGGCCATAGTCTTTCCATAGATCTAGATAACCAGTTCACTTAGCCACCCAAACCCATAATCCAACATCGTTGATTCCATATCCTGCAATAGTTCTGCACCAACCGGGAGTTGTCCTTGGGTGCACTAGCATAGTGCGAACAGGGATAATCGTCGGTTGGTGCCTCATTTCATTAAACACGTCTAACGGGCCTCTGCGAGTTGGCTTCGGCCCCTCGTACGCCTTCCAAAGTTCCGGGACCCAAGGGTCTCGAGAAATGTTAAAGACGTACAAAATATTAATATTACTGTCATTTCTCTCAATATTGACGTAAAACTATGAAAATATTATGATCACATCATCATTCCAATCACCACACTGTCAGTAATAATGACATTATTTGAATGTAATGTCATTATTACTGAAAGTGTCTGGAGGCCTATAGAATTATAATCATTAGCGGTCCAAACACTATCAGTAATAATGATATTACATTTAAGTATTATTTAAATATCTCGGGACAATAGGGTCCCGGTCTTTTGGAAGGCGTACGAGGGGCCGAAGCCAACTCGCAGAGGCCCTTTAGACAATTTTATATGGAATGAGGCACCAACCGACGATTATTCCAGTATGCACTATGCAAGTGCACCCAAGGACAACCCCCGGTTGGTGTAGGACTATTGCAGAATCTGGAAACAAATCTATTGGACTATGGGTTTGGGTGGCTTAAGTTGATTGGTGACCTGGGACTATGGAAGGACTATGGCCCCTGCCTAATCAATGTTTTATATGTACACGGATAAAATGGCAGGGGGTGACTTGCACACTCAATAATGGGCCCCCGAAAACGATCGCTAGCACAAAGTGTCGTAGCAACAAGGGGGCAACATGTCTTGAGGTGCTAATGAGGAGTGGAGAGGTATTCTACGGCTATCAGGACAATCCCGGAAGTACGGTCAAGATCCCTACCAGCATCTTACTTACTTAAGTATTATCATTATTACTGACAGTGTGGTGATTGGAATGATGATGTGATCTAAATATTTTAATAGTTTTACGTCAATAATGGAAGGAATGACAGTAATATTAATGTCATTATTACAGGTAGTGTCTGGGGGCCCATTAGAATCGTCAATACAATTCTCTAAGTTAGAATTGGCCTCAGATGTTTTATCATGTTTAGATATCAATATTCATCACGTCTACGGAGTTTTGCTAAGTTGACTCTGTATAAAAAAAATAATCGGCAATCGTCAAAGCAATAACAACAACAATCGGCAATCATCAAAGCAATAACAACAACAATCGGCAATCATCAAAGCAATAACAACAACAATCGGCAATCGTCACAGCAATAAGCATCGACAAACTAAAGAAGACAAGGAAAAATTCAACGCAAAGGCTGGAGAAACAGCTACTCTGGGGCAATTTGGAGAAAGACGCCTATGTCTAGCAGCTTATACTCACAGGACAATATAATGTGTCTAACCTCTGTTTAATAGCTTTAATCGTCTCTTCCCGGATATAAGTACTCGAGGACACGATGTACTGCACCGTGCTGACGTCATAGTTCTCCAAAATCGACGATCTGATCATCTCCATGATGATCATTGGTGCTAGTTGCAAGAGTTTTATCTGGTAAAACAGAAAATAAATATAAAAAAACCGACTGCACAAAAAGCGAACTAAAAAGGAAACAAGAGTTTCTGCACGTGTTCAGCTGGCGATGATGAAGATGACGAAGCTCAAGAAACACACGTTCACAATTACAAGCGTTATTATTATGCAGAGCGATATCCAAGGCAATCAGAGTATGAGTTTAGTGGTTCTTATAGAATACTAGCTGTTGGCAACCAACAACCAACCTTTTTTGTATTCACGTTTTTGTTCCTTTTTATTTGATATTTCTTATGTTTTTTGCGACTTATGTCAGTGTGTGAAAAAGAAACGTCTTAATATACACCAAAGAAAACTTTGCGTTTCCATTGAATACTTAAGCCCATTTTCATCTTCAACATTGGTGTCAGAAGTGAACGGCTACATTGGAAATGCCCACCACAAGATCACAGACGAAGGCCGCCATGGCGGAAACCGGTACAGCAGGTATCGTTCCAACAGGTGCTCCTCAGGAGGGCGGTGCCTCCACTCACGGCGTCACCACGCCGGCTCCGCCCTGCACCAACCCTAACGAGACCTTACCACCCGCTAGCAGGACCTCGTCAAGCATCGTGCCACAGAGCGCACGGTCAGGCCGCTCTAGCAGCACGTTAAAAGCACAAATCCTGACCGCTAAGGCGGAGCACGCTCGTCGGCTCGCAAATGTCCAGGCGGAGCGTGACCGTGCCCAGGCGGAGCGTGACCGTGCCCAGGCGGAGCGTGAAAACGCCGTTGCGGAGTTGGAATTGCAGGCGAAACTGGCCACTATCCAGGTCGAATCCTTACATGGAGGATCTCGCCACTCCGGCAACTCCCATGACTCCAGATCTCAACACAGAGTCGAAAACTGGTTAGCTCAATCATTTAATAGGTTTCCTAAACGAGATAATAAAGCGCATTCATTTGTCGACAGGGGAGTAAACGAGCCGAGATTTTCTAGCGTTGTACCGCAGGCCCTGCCACGCTCGACGCCCGCCACGGCCTACGGAGTTGGTCCAGTGACACATCCTGTCCTTGACGTTCTGCACCATGCCCCTACGTGCGCAATTCCCGCCTCTGCCTCGACGCGACCTGTCCTCACCTGTGCGCCACCGCGGCAGGTTCCTACTCACCCGCCTATGTATCCGGCCCCCGCCAGCACATCGATGCACCCTGTCCCCTGTGTCTGCACGCTTCCTGTGGGCGCGTATTCATCAGTTGAGCCGGCTGGACACACATCACACGCACTAGGTCTAGGCACACTTGCTAAAGATAACAATTGTTGCTACAAAAATAAAAATCATAGCCCAGATCTAGGTACATCATTTAATCAGCTGGTCGACGCAATTACAGGCACAGGGAAGAAGACAACAAAGGTTTGTGATATCACTAAGTTCGACGGTCACGTCTCGGATTGGTTCCACTTCAAGAAATCATACGAACAATCCAAGGTGCACTTTTCCTCTAGCGACAACATCACGCGACTTGGCGCGGCGCTGCACGGTGCTGCCAGAGAGGCAGTCTCCATCAGACTGATAGCAGCTGACGACCCGGAGCAGATTATCGAAGCGCTGGAAACTAGGTTCGCTCAGCCGGAAGTCATTGTACTACAACAGATCTCCACGGTAAAGGCGCTTCCCAAAATAAGCATGTACGAGTCTGCGCGAGAGCTGAACATCTTTGCCTGTCGCATCCGCAACTGTGTCGAAATCATCCGCTTGCTGGATTTGCCCGAGCACCTTGCTTCACCAGACCTCCTCAACATCATAATAGGCAAATTGACTCCGCTCCTCAGGTCTAAATGGAGAGACTTTGCTTCGCCGAGGGTAGGCTCTGGTAAGTTTAAATTAGAAATTTTGGCCGATTTCATCGAAATTGAGGCAAAATTACAAATTAAATTTGATGTCATAGTGCCAGAGCCGACACTTGTCAAAGGTCAATGTCAACCCGTGAAAACATCCAGAGACAAAATTTACGCAATTGCGACAACGTCAAACACGTCAAAGCTGAATTATGTATGCCAGTACTGTCATGGCGGTAAACACGAGGTTAGCGATTGTGAAGGTTTTAAATCTTTGTCTCTGGACGATCGGTGGCAATGGGTGATGGAGAACAAGGCTTGCCGTAGATGTCTAAGAAAAGGCTCGCACCAATATCGCCATTGCAAGAAGAGGTGCGAGTTCGAAGGCTGCCCGGTTGAGAAGCGGCACCACACCCTCCTGCATAGAGCCCGACCTGTGACGACAGCCCATGTTGACGTACACTCGGACGCGGAAATCACCGACCGCAAGGCACCAAAGCCAAGTACATCGAAGGACGAGCAGCCATCAGTCACCGTGGCCCATAACTCTGCTCCATTTAACTCACCCTGCCTCAAGCCACTACTAAAGGTTGTAGCAGTCTCTATTTCTGGACCCCTGGGAAGCGTTAACACGCATGCCCTACTTGACGACGGGAGTTCCGTGACTCTGTTGGACCAATCCGTAGCGGACTTGGTGGGAGCCGAGGGCCCTAAGTGTAGGCTGAATATTGACTGCATCGGCGGATTGAGCACGCAGGCTGACGTAAATTATGTTGATATCAAAGTAAAGGGTCGACACGGTGCGGACAGTTTTGACATCAGAGCGCGATCCATTCCCAACTTGGGCATCAATAGGCAGTCCGCACGTTTAGACGACGTCACCAGGTACGATTATCTATCTGATTTAGTGGACGTCGTGTGTTATGATGATGCGAAGCCCATGCTGCTGATAGGTGCGGACAATTGGCACGTGTCACTTCCTTCTGTCGTCCGCCACGGCACACGTGAACAACCCGCAGCCGCTCGCACTGCGCTAGGGTGGGTCCTCTTCGGATATATTTCCAGGAGATCTAAAGCCACCACATCCGTTAACCATATCTCCGTCGCCGACGACGACGATTCTTCGCTGGACAACCTCATCAGGGATTACTTTCGACTAGACTCTATAGGCATAACGAAGGTAGACCATCGTAGTACTAGCGAACAACGTGCTTTAAAGATTCTAGAGGAGACTACCAAGCGCCTAGATTCTGGCAGGTATGAAACGGGCCTATTATGGCGTGATAATATCACTACTATCCCTAAAAGCCGCGACCTAGCATTATCTAGATTCACTAATCTCGAGCGCAAGATGGCTAAGGATGGTGCGTATGCCGATGCCTACAAGAAAAATATTCAAGGTATGATCAGCAAAGGGTACGCTGAATTATGTTCGGATCCACCATCCGGCCAGGTACCGTGGTATCTTCCACACTTTGGAGTTATCCACCCACACAAAAAGAAGCTGCGAGTTGTCCACGACGCAGCAGCGAAGTGCGCAGGTGTCAGCCTCAATTCACTTCTCCTGACTGGACCCGATCTTCTCCAGCCGCTTCTTAGCATCGCCATGAGGTTTAGGGAAGGCCCCGTTGCCCTGACGGGAGATATCAGGGAGATGTTTCCGCAAATTAAAATTAGACCCGAGGATAGGGACTCTCACCGTTTTTTGTGGAGAGATAGTCCAGATTTGCCGCTTCAGGAATTCCGTATGTCCTCGATGATATTCGGTGCAGCGTCCAGCCCGTGTACCGCGCTTTGGGTGAAAAACAAAAACGCTAGTCAATTTCAGTCACTACACCCGGACGCCGTGCAGTGTATCGTCGAAGATCATTATATGGATGACTTTTTAGGGAGTTTCGACAGCATCAGCGAAGCGGCACAGCGAGCTTTTGAAGTATGGTCTATACATAAAGCGGCCTGCTTCGAGATGTGCTCTTGGGTTTCGAATTGCAAGGAAGCCCTAGCCTTAATACCTGCCGACTTACATGCGACAGACGCTATTACCGAGGTGAGCTTAGGCCCGACGTCTCCCTCACAAATTCGCGTACTAGGTCTTACGTGGAACGTGAACGACGACAAGCTTCATTTCGTCAAGACTCTTCCAAAGGTCCCTATTAAGTATACAAAACGTTCAGTCTTGTCCCTACTGATGTCTGTTTACGATCCCTCAGGTTTTTTAACTCCCATTATTATGAAGGGTCGCGCACTATTCCAGAAAACCTGGAAGTTAGGCATTGACTGGGATCAGACTCTGCCAGCTAACTTGATTGAAGACTGGAAAAGTTGGTTGCTCAAAATCCAAAATTTAAACAACAGTTCCATCCCCCGATGCTACTTTCGCGGCACCGGGCGCATTAAGGATGCCCAACTTCACGTCTTTGCCGACGCCAGTGAACGCGCGTACGCTTGCGTGGCCTACTGGCGCTTCACAGGCGACGACGACAACGTAAGCTTATCCCTGATAGGGGGAAAGGGCAGGCTGGCGCCCCTGAAACCTGTTTCAATCCCAAGGTTGGAGCTCCAGGCCGCCCTGATCGCTTCGCGCTTCAGCATCTATGTGACTGAAGCGCACAGACGAAAACCCAATCAAGTTTACTTTTGGACGGATTCGCTAACCGTTCTGAAGTGGCTTCGTAGCGACGCCTGCACATTTAAAGCCTTCGTCTCGTTCCGGGTGGGAGAGATAGCTGAGACAACGAATATTCAGAGTTGGAAATATGTCCCCACGGCTTTAAACGTCGCAGACGATGCTACGCGAGACATTCATAATTTTACAACTTCATCACGTTGGTTCACAGGTCCCACATTTCTCCTGTCCCCACCCTCTGACTGGCCATGTGAACCGACGTGTGCTGTCCCTCCGGTGACCGAAGAACTGAAACGAGACTCGGAATCGGTGGGACTGATAATCGCTCTACCGCGACAGCTACCTTTACCGGTAGTTGCGGATCACCAACGCTTTAGCAGTTGGACCCGGTTGCTTCGCGCCACAGCGCGAACCCATCAGTGCTTAAATAAATTTCGATCAGTTTTGCGCCCAAATTTAAAATTTTCGTTAAATACACTTCGTGATGATCGCAACCTTTATACCCTTTCTGTTGCAGACCTCAACGTTGCAGAGGTCCATTTATTTCGTGAAGTTCAACGCGATTCCTTCCCCGAGGATTTGACGCGCATTCTAACAGCACGTCCCGTTTCGAGTGATAGTAGGCTTCGGAACCTTTCGCTTTTGCTCGGTGAAGACGGGCTCCTTCGTCTTTCTGGTCGCACTGCCGTTGCGGAGCATGTAGAGTCACGCCCGATTGTCCTAGACGGCCGACATCCTATCGTCAAGCTTCTGATATTCTCCTATCACGCCAGGTACGCCCACGGATATAACGAACTAGTGGTTAATGAACTGCGCCAGCGATTCTACGTACTAAGCCTCAGACCAACCATCAGAGGAATTTCGCAGAGATGTCAGTTTTGCCGCAATCGGAAGGCTAAGCCAAAATCACCACCAGAGGGAGATTTGCCGGATGCCAGGTTAGCACATCATCAGCGCCCCTTCACCCACGTGGGTCTGGATTACTTCGGCCCCCTGAGCGTCTCTATTGGCAGACGTACCGCCAAGAGATGGATTGCACTTTTTACATGCATGACGGTGCGAGCCGTGCATTTGGAGATCGTAGAAACCCTATCATCCGACTCCGCCTTGATGGCCCTCAGACGGTTCATCGCTAGAAGGGGATGCCCGACAAGAATTTATTCCGATAACGGAACCGCATTCGTCGGCGCGGCAAGGATGCTGCCAGAGCTCTTTGACTTCTGCACAAATAGAAAGATAGATTGGAGATTCATTCCCCCATCCGCGCCATTTATGGGGGGCTGTTGGGAACGGCTAGTCCGCTCGGTGAAGAATGCCATCGCCGTGACCCTGAAGGAAAGGACGCCCAAGGAGGAGGTGCTAAACACCCTGCTCCTGGAGGCAGAGTCAATCATTAATTCAAGACCCCTGACACACGTCTCAGTGGACGCAGACGCGGAGTACGCCCTGACTCCTTTCACCTTTTTAATTGGAAACTCAAGCGGTGAGCCTGAGATCAATGTGTTTGACGATGCGGACTTGATCCGACGTGTTAACTGGAGAAAGGCACAGAGGCTAGCAGACCACTTCTGGCAGCGCTTTGTACGAGAGTACCTGCCCACGCTCACACCTAGGAGGCGGTTGGATGAGGCTCGTCCGTTTAGCGTGGGCGATCTAGTTTTTATCGCGGATGGCACGCTGCCCAGGAACCAATGGCCCCGAGGGCGGATTACGGCAGTGCACCCGGGAAACGACGGGGTAGTAAGAGTAGTGGACGTCGCAACGAAAGGGGGCGTGCTGCGTCGACCCACTCGCAAGGTGGTGTTGCTGGTTGCCGGCCAGTAAATTGGTGCCTTCACACCGTCGGGGGCCATGTTGGCAACCAACAACCAACCTTTTTTGTATTCACGTTTTTGTTCCTTTTTATTTGATATTTCTTATGTTTTTTGCGACTTATGTCAGTGTGTGAAAAAGAAACGTCTTAATATACACCAAAGAAAACTTTGCGTTTCCATTGAATACTTAAGCCCATTTTCATCTTCAACACTAGCTGACCCTGCAAACGTTGTTTTGCCTTATAAATGCTTGGGGTGCACCATATTTATCATTTATTACCTACCCTACCTACCCTACCTACCCTACCTACCCTACCTACCCTACCTACCCTACCTACCCTACCTACCCTACCTACCCTACCTACCCTACCTACCCTACCTACCCTACCTACCCTACCTACCCTACCTACCCTACCTACCCTATCTCTCAAGTTGGATCGAACTGCACATGGTGTGCAAATTTTATTATAATCGGTTAAGTGGTTTAGGAGTCCATTGAGGACAAACATTGTGACACGAGATTTATATATATTAAGATGGCTACAGCATGTGAGACGTTATGACACACGTGACATCGAGCGAGTGGAGCGGCGAGACGTGCGTGCGTCTCTAACGATTATACAGTGTGTCCGGACATGGACTAGCGATATTCTAAATACTCTAAATTCTAATATAAACTATTTTAAAGTACAATTATACTCTAAGCTTGGGTCCAATACACTTCCTCGTTTTTGTGGTAATTAACAAATTATTGGTTTTTTTTTTCGACTTTCACATTTTTTTTTCAATATTTTGGAACAGTGAATACATTGCTTTGTAATACAGAGGGTAGACAATATACCTTTCAAATTTTTTGGCCTTTCGAATAAGCCTACGAGTATTTTTATCTCAGTATGACTAAAACTTTGAGAGTATTTTTTTTTGTACTCGCATTGAGAATATTTCAACAAAAAAAAACAAAATGGCTACTACATAGCGGGGAAGTGTATTGGACCCAAGCTTAGAGTGTAATTGTACTTTTAAATAGTTTATATATAAGTATTTAGAATATCGCTAGTCCATGTCCGGACACACTGTATATAAGGAAGTGTCGCGAAGAATATGGCTATCAATGCAAAAAGTATTTTTCAAATCCGACAGGTAGTTTCAGATATTAGTGCGTTCAAACAAAAAAACAAACTCTTCAGCTTTATTATTAGTACTTATAGAAGTATAGATGTCGTGGCCAGATCTTAGAATTGACCATTTCTTGTAAACGTCAACGTTTAATGATATGTCAGTCGACGTTTGCCATTTCATTAAAAATAACCAAGTAACCGCGACCAACTTGGAAATAGCGATCGCCGGCCGCTGCCGCGGCACCGCTTGCTTCGCTCGCTCGGCTGGCGCGCGGTTGGTCACAGTTCTAACCTAACCTAACCTAACCCATTTGGTCGGGGTGCCACATAAGCGGCGTTAATTTTTAAACAAATTTTAAGTGCTATGTTGCATTTCACGCCGCGGCTGCGGCTACTTCCAAGTTGTGATCGCTTTCCTTATTATCATATTTGGAAACCCAATAAAAGTCCATTGACTTTATTTGCGTGGGCACCCTACTTTGTTTGATTTGTTGTATGCTGCTACCATGATGCACTACAAAACAAAGCGACATCAACGCCTCTACCGGTGGATAATCAAACTATTTTACGATATGATCACAAATGTTTGGCCACATCATGAAATAGTCGTGCGTTTAACTGTTCATATCGTCAAACGTTGAGTATTCAATGATCTGGCCAGACCACATCATGATGTGACCAGCGGTCGATGTTCATTTCATGAAATGATCAATTTTAAAATCTGGCCAAAAAATTCAAAAGTCATTTATTTAAACTAGGCTGAGAATCAGCACTTTTCAAACGTCAAAATTACATAAGACAGTCCTCCAAAAACGCACACCCTTCACCACTTCCTAGTGCCTTTAGCTGGGAAGAAGAAGTGGCGCAACAAACTCCCCAGCAGCACAGCTGTCTGTTCAAGTTAGAGAATGATTCTATACAATAGTATACAAAATAACTTACATTATGCAACACAAAACATAATTCAAATGATAAATTATAGGCCATATGTAACTATGTGTAACTATACTCAAGCATTATTTAAAAAATAAATAAAAACTAAACGTATACAGAACTAAATATCTAAATAAAAGCCTCCAGACGCGTGCCCGCTTACATAAAGCTGTAATTGGCAGTTATAAATGATAAACTAGGACCATCGAGATAAAATAAATGAACAGTTAATTACTAGTAACAATAACAAAACCATGATCAGCAAGACGACCAGTCACCACAAGCAGCACCCGTTCACGAGCATAACGCAAACGCAAATTTACGCCTGCCACGACTTAGATGTAGATTTAAAAGAAACAAATTAGTGATTTCCATACCTTATATTTCTGAATAGCTTCAAACATTGCCTGTTCCCCGCCTCTAGGATTGTACACTATTGTAGCTCCTACTCTCAGACAGGACAGTCCATACATCAGTCCGTAAGTATAATACAATTCTCTGGAGTTGTATATACTTTCACCTGTGTAGCTGAAAGGGTGGGTACGTATAATATTACAATACAGAAATTTAAAAGACCGTATTTTAAAATACCTATGGATGTAATCCCGAAAAATTAAACGCCGAATGATTGTTTGGTCGAAAGTTTTAAATCCCGAAAGTTCATTTGCCCGAAAGCTTAAAATCCCGAAGATCCATATCCCGAAGTTTAAAATCCCGAAGATCCATATCCCATATTACATTAAAGTTGCTTCTCCATCGTCTCCAGCGCTGCGGGAAGTGCAACCCCTTCGCCCTTACGTAACAAAGGATAGGCACCCATGCTAACCTCCACAGCTTCGGCTTGCTCTCCCTCCGCGCCTCCGGTTTTTATATACACTCTAGGGTAGGAGCCAAAAGACTACATAAAGTCGGGTTGCCCCGATTCGGTTTTGGAACAGATTCAACCTATTAACTACAAGCCGGTGTATAATTTTACTGTCGCCATATCGTAGAATTTTTAAGAATTTATTTCGTCCGTTCGGGATTTCGTCCATTCGGGGTTTCATCCTTTCGGGCATTTGGATATCGGTATTTTATGTTTCGATATAACGGCTATCGGCATTTAAAACTTTCGGTATTTTTAATTTCGTTGTTTTGGACGTCGGTATTTCAGTCATAGTTATTATGAAATTTCGGGATTTTAATACGTACCCGAAAGGGTACGCAATAATGTATGTTTTTACTAACGTCAAGTCGAAGAATGCCTAGTATCGTGGAAATACAGCTCTTCACAAAATAGACCGGCAGGTACTTCGTGTGTAAAGTAAGCAGACTTAAGACAAAAACTATAATATTTTATAAAGTATACCTACAGCTACACGAGAGTCATATACGCTCATCTCACAATACTCCAGACCAGGGATGTTACGGAAGTCGTTTAACCGAACCGGAACCGGAATCGGTTGTTTTTAATTTATTTGATCGGGGTTGAAACCGGAACCGGAACGAAGGTTCAGTAGAAGAAAGATGTGGCTTAATGAAGCAATTGAAATATAATTCAGTCTCTTTAATCAGTCAAATATAAGCGATAACATCAACAAACAAAACAATAAACTGATACTTCGAGCGCAACCGTGTATAAAATATCCTAAAATTACACTGGCGACGAGTTAAAACTTTGCGTTTTAGTCACGTGCATCGCTGCGTTTCGAACTTCGGTATAACTCCGATTCAAAATTATCGGAACCGGAATCGGAGGTGTAAAATTAATCAGAAGTTCCGACCTTTCGGAACCGGAACCGAAGCTCCGTAAGATCCCTGCTCCAGACATATTGATCCCTAAGCAACCACCTTTGAAATGTACATTTTTGGCACCACTCTGTGATTTTTGAGTCAAGTTCGTCGTCTGTAAATTTTGATAGAAATCAGCTGCTACATACTTTTCTATTCAACGATTAAACGAAGAAGTATAAAAGTGACGTATTATTAGTATTTTGGTTCCTCCCCGACCCTTGCTCGAAAACGAGGTGCCAGCAGTTAGCTGAGCACGTAGCTTTAAATACCCCGCATAATAATCATGATGAAAATCTAAGTTTTTTTTTTTTTTTTTTTTTTTTTTTTTTTTTTTTTTTTTTTTTTTTTTTTTTTTTTTTTTTTTTTTTTAAAAACGTTGCCCCACACTAGGAATTTCTCCTGTATCGTGGGTGCGTTCACAAACATTTAAACTCACATACACAAACAGCCAGACCCGGAACAACTACTTGTAGGTCATACAAATATTTGTTCCGTGCGGGAATCGAACCCGCGACACGCAGCGCAGCAGTCAATCGCTTAACCACTGCGCCAACCGTGCCGGCAAGTTTGATCCAGCCTGTCCCTTCTTGCTGTCCACCCCCCAGCGATGCCCTAAGCCGAGGTTCGTACCCCACAGGGGGTGCCCTTAGCGAGCACTCGCTTAATTTTAATTTAGAATAGTTTATTTGCTCCTGGCTGGAGGCTCTAAGTGTACAGGAAAAATTCGGTTAAGCAGCCATGACCTCAGTGGTCAAAACTGCCAGAGATTAAAAAAAAAACTAGTTTGGTACAAGTGAAATGTTATTAGTTATAACAATAGTATGGCAAATACTCACTCTTCCATAATAGTATTCTGCGAATTTAGTAGAAAACCCAAGTGAGTAACAGGACAACCTTTGGGCAGACCAGTAGTTCCTGATGAGTATACTATAAAAGCCACGTCTTCCCATCCATTGACAGGAACCGGTAGAAAGTCTTCTAACTTCGTGGTCTCGGTCAGAAAATCCTTGAAGAGGACAGCACCATCTTTTGTCTCGTTCCCGTATAGAATGTAATGTTGAATGCTCCCGACTTCGTCAAAGGTCGCTTTGTGAGTTTCGTAAGCGGAGAGAGAACAGAACATGATCCTTGGACGAACTATCTTAACACGATGGAGCAGAGGAACTGTGGAAGAATAAAAGGTAGTGTTTAGAGCTTCAGCTATTACCGAAAATCTGATAAAAATCAGAGTTCCTAAGAATCTGCTTCGATTTTTCGGGGTTATACGCAACTCCAAAAGCGTGTATAAGCTAGGCTGGACTGTCAAATTTCATGTTAAGGCTAGTAGCGTCTAGAGACGACAGTAGGACTAATAACGTTCGTGGTGCCGAAATTTCTGTCACGGACCGTCTTCAAAGCCGTCATTTCTATACGTAATTTGTGTCGTAGTGCAAGTAAACGGTAACATGCTTGGTTATAATTTGACCGAAACCTCTGTAGCGCACCATAAGAATGTGCGCGGTGAGACGGGGGGGGCAGTGCAGGCTGTTTATTCGTCAACGCTGCCCCCTGCCACGCCGCGCATTCCTAAGGCACGGCGGTACGCGTTCCCGGTCAAACTATAGTAGAAAGGTGATGATGATGATGAATCAAAATCAGTGAGATTTGGAAACTGATTACTGAACCGAATTGTAGCCATGCTTTGCATCCGGATTAGCGATCTCAGCATATTATAAGAGGATGTTGGTCGCTGCTGAAATACACCCACCAATTTTAAAGAGAACCAGTAGTTTGGTTAATGTAAATACCACTTACAGCTTCCATAGGTGGGATCCGTTGGAGAAAAAGTAGCGCCTGCACACATAATCCCCATCACAGTCGGTAGGTACTCAAAAATCTTCTCACTGCAAATACAAACTACCTCTCCCTTTCTAACGCCCATACGAGTGAGTGAGAGAGCGACATCAGCTGTCATTTGAGCTAATTCTCCATAAGACATTTGTTCCTCAGTGTCAGCATTAATCTGAAAAAAAGAGTTAACTTGTAAAAAGCAGGTCTCCTCCAACAATTATATTTATTCTTCTTCAGTGTTCTTTACTCTACTCGATGAGTTCTAGACAAAGATACCCCAAACAAGAAAAAAAAAATTAAATATCAAAGTCGTATCGGGATAATTTTCATTTTTACTTATTTTTTATTATTTTTAGGGTTTCGTACCTCAAAAGGAAAATCGGAACCCTTATAGGATCACTCGTATGTCTGTCTGTCTGTCCGTCTGTCACAGCCAATTTGCTCCGAATCTAATAGACCGATTAAGTTAAAACTTGGCACACATATGTATTTCAGTGACTCAAATACAAAAGTGTAACGTAAATTTTTTTTTTTTTTTTTAATAAGGGGTCACTGTTGGCGGGCAAACAAGAAAATAAAAGTTTTGCTAATAGTACCGTGTGACATATTAAATGAAAGGACTTGTTGTGAGAATCTTAAACATATTTTTTTATAATTTTAAAATAAATACTTTTAAAGATATTTACGAAATTCGATGAAAATTTACCATTCCCCCTTATCTCCGAAACTTCTGGACCTAAAATTTAAAAAATAATTCATAGTATGGCTCTTTACTCATAGATTACAGAAAATCTATTAGAAGTCTATGGTATTAAAATAACATGGTAAATCTCTCAAAATTGTGCGTACAAACTTACATTTGCAGTTGGAATGTGTGGGAGAACATGTATTTCAACTACAATGTTAAGTTTGTATTTGGGATAAATTCATCCCAACTACGGAACCCTTCATTGTGCGTAGTCTGACACGCACTTGGCCGGTTTTTTTGTTATAGCGGCAGTAGAAATACATAATCTGTGAAAATTTCAACTGTCTGCTTATCGGTTCATGAGACACAGCCCGTTGACAGACAGACGGACGTACGGACGGACGACAGCGGAGGCTTAGTAATCGGGTTCCGTTGGGCATGGATTACGCAACCTTAAAAAAACTTTTTACAAAAAAAATACAAGCGACTTCCAAAAAAAAAACACTACAAAGTGAAAAATAATTTCGGAAGTCGGTGTCTTTGGTTTAGAATTTTCGTTTTTTGCCACCGACTTCCGAAATTATTTTTCACTTTGTAGTGTTTTTTTTGGAAGTCGGTTCTATTTTTTTTGTAAAAAGTTTTTATTTTTCACTTTTTAGTTGTGGTACCTACCCCACACAAATTCGAATACCTGCTATGTAAATAACAGTGACAGAAACTTATCATATCATCCACATACTAAGTGGGAAAAAATACGTATATTATTGAAGCTAACGCAAAAACTACCCAAGCAAAGTTAATAAAAATTTTAAGGGACCACTTCTGAAGTATGACCTACCAAAAAAAAAAAAGAATCATCAAAATAAATTCATACTCGTAATTGGCGGAGTAATCGCGTAACAAACATACAAAAAAAAACATACAGTCGAATTGAGAACCTCCTCCTTTTGGAAGTCGGTTAGAAATTATGAAATACAAAATATACGCAGGCAACAGGTAGTTCTCATAATTATACAATGTGGAGACAATAAAGGATCACGCGTACTTGACGGCCACGACTACGACCAGGTTAAGTAGGTTAACTATAGAAACCGATACGAATCACGCACTTGGTCGCAACGGCAACTAGCCGCAGACGATACAATACCACTTGACGGCCACGACTGGCCGGAGTCGTACAAAAGCGGACTTAATGCCTGAGGCATTTTTTACCAGTCAACCTTAGGGTGATGCTGAGACCGGAGGACACGGTGGAGCATACGGTGGAGGTCTGCCCGGCTTGGGTAGGGCATCGCCGTGTCCTCGTGGAGGCGATCGGTGGCGGTGATCTCTCGCGTCCGGCCCTGATTCGGGCCATGCTACGGAGCGTGAGGAAATGGGAGGCCGTCATCTCCTTCTGCGAAGCAGTAATGCTCGCGAAGGAGGAGGCGGAGCGCGTGAGGGAGAGGCAAATTTCGCGCCCTCGCGCCCCTAACCGCCGCAGGAGGAGACGCCCTGGGCATCGGGAATCACAGGCAGATTTCCGGCCACCGTAGGCGCGGGCTTGCGGACGGTGAGCAATGGGTAGCTCGCCGTCCGATAAGGACCAAGCCCGGGTCGACGGCGCGTTGTGTTCCACGCGCGCCTCAAAGAGATGTCAGCAGAATTGACGGGGTCCGCTAGGGCTTATGCCTGCCAGGGCTGCGAATACGGGCCGATAGGGATATCGTGGCCCCCCGGCAACATGGCAACTGAAGGAACACGGGTGGGTTTTAGTCAGTAAGAGTCTGACACGCCCTCCCGCTCCACCCAGAGCGGAAGAAGCAATTTGATAATTTCCCACCCAAAAAAAAAAAAAAGGGTGATGCTAAGACATAACATGGCAGGTGCAACATAGGTGATGGATAACTTGAAAATGAATACATACTAATACATATATACATACTAAACCGAATAAACTTTGTCAGGAGAAATAACGATAGGTAGAGGAGAAAACAAATCCAGCAAATCAACGCTGCAAAGATTCTGCCAACTTCTTACGAATATGTTCACGTGCCTTCACTTTAAAAGATAACCGACTGGTTGCCATCCTGATGTTCAGAGGGAGTGCATTCCAAAGAAATACCACATGGACAAAGAAATAAGAGTGAATAAAACCAGAGCGGTGAGAAGGACAACGTAGAAGACGTTGTATAAATTCAATCTCTTTGTATTGTATAATTGCATATCACATGTGTGAGCACTGTGACCATGTTGTACATTCCATAAAGCTACCATTTACTGGGTACGTCTTTCATTGACTTGAATGTGCCCTGGCGGCTGAGAGTATGTCATGCTCACTCAAATGTCTCACTGATGGTGGCGTGTGTGTTGGATCATTAAGTTCCCTTCAAAATGGTTGAGCTAAATGGTGCTGATCCATGCGTCATGTTCGTGAACGGGCGCCGTCAGTAGGGACTGGTCATCTCTTAGCTGCCACGGTTTATTTTAATTTATTTAAATTTTTGAATTGATATTATATTTTTATTACGGACGCTTTTAACGTGCACGTCTTTCTACATTGTTCTCACATGTATAAGTTCAACACGAATGATGTAACCAATATTTTGTAACAATATTTTGATTTAGAAGAGTGTCCGTGGAGTTTCTTGCCCGTTCTTCTCCATAGGTACCTACTACGCTTTGGAATGGGCAACTAGCTTCATTTTTCTGACTGACCGACCCCTTGACAATTCAAAAGTACCTGTAATTGGTTTATTTGAAATAAATGCTTTGAGTTTGAGTTTGAGTTTGACGATTTTTGGTAGAACGAAGATTTTTACTATGGGCAGAGCATAGGTATTGAATATGGGAAGTGAGGTAAGAAGGAGAAGTGGGTTTGTCGAGTTTAGAATACAACATAGACAGAGCCCTCAACTCTCTGCGCTGACGTACGGGTAACCATTTTAAAAGCAATCGATGCGCAGACACATGATCATACTTACAAAGACTGAAGACGAATCGAATGCAGTTATTTAGAAGGCGGTCAAGTTTATTGAGGAGATCTGCATTCAGGTCATACTAACACATATCACCATAGTCTATTATGGGAAAGAGTAGGGACACTTTGTCGTATTGTCGTGTCCACTTTGTGTAGTTCTAGAAGATAAGCAAATTGCTAAGAAAACGAGGACTTACCAAAGCTGTAATATCTTTATTTTTGACCATGTTATCATACACTTCTTTGGCAAAATTTAGGTGAGCAGGAACCCTCCCATTCTCATTTCCATATCTATAAAGACTGTTTTTGAGCATTTTGTTACTGGAGCTGCTTCGTTTTGCTTCTAAACTGTTTGTTTTGTATCTGCGAAAAAAGAAAATTACTTTAAGTATAGTTCTATGGAAATAAAATTAACTTAAACGTAGGTATTGCACTTTTGTACATTTCAACGCATAGGGTTCAGAATCATGTAGTACAATGAATCAATGAAAACAGGGCCTCAAGTCTGCTATTACAATAGTGTCAGAATGGTATATCATTGATTTCATAATTGTTGATTTTGACAAGTTTGGTAATCTACTAATATAATGGCGTCATTATGACTTTCCAATGGTCAGCCACTACACTCCATTGAAAGAAATGGCACTTATTGGTAATCTCGTACATATATTGACAAATGAATGACTGACTTAGGCGGTATCATTGGTAGTGTTGCCCAAATGCAAGAACAAGACGAGACTTAGCCAGTCTTGGTCTTGGTCTTGCGCCAATACACCTGGTCTTGGTCTTGGTCTTGGTCTTGCGCTCCCAGTCTTGGTCTTGGTCTTGGTCTTGCAGCAAGAGTCTTGCAAGTCTTGCAATTACCTATTAGTCTATTACTATTTATTAAAGTTTACTTTAAATCTTAGAAAAACGTATTAGAATTGGAACATTGTGAGCTTGAATTAACATAGCCATAGTAAAGATCAAGCAGATTAATAAATAACTGAAGATTTGATAAGAAATTCGAAAAATCAACTGACCTATATATACTTACTAGAATGAATTAATATGACATCTACTACCTATCCTTACCATTTTATCCTAATCATAATACTACTTGCGTGATCAGTATAATGTATTCATTTTCATTCTAAGCACTCTGAAACTTATTTATTCTTTGGAACACCTGTAGGTACTCTTAAAAAAATTCGAAATTATTTTGCATGAGTATACCTACGCCCTATGGCGGCAATCAAATAGTGTCACAAATGTTATGATTTCGGCGTGGCGGCAACGATTGTTTTAGATTTCAAAAGAAGCCCCGGCGCGTGTATCATAACCATGTACTTCCGAAAAGCGGCAAATTTCTTTGAAAAGTAAGTACAAAACCTTTGATGCCGCATTATCAAAGTGCCGATGGTTAAAACATAACTATGCATGCACTCAGTTTGATTTTAATAGATATTTTTTTATTCGCTATGTTTATGGTATTAGTCGTAATGCGCATAGGTCCAGTTTTTCATATTCTTTGATACAGTTTTTTGCGTCTCATAGAATTCCTAAGCGTACCTACCTATACACCGAACTGTTACACCTAACTACTCAGTGAAATAGCGCTAAGTCCTAGCTGCAAGACGCAAGAGTCTTGCTGGCTATGTCTTGTTCTTGCTCAAGTCTTGCACGGTCAGTCTTGGTCTTGGTCTTGCTAAAAATACGCGGTCTTGTTCTTGGTCTTGGTCTTGCAAAAACGCAAGAACAAGACCAAGACTGCAAGACCAAGACTGAATTTGGGCAACACTAATCATTGGTCGTATTGTACGACAATGCCATTATACCACAATTCTATTACGAGACCATTGACTGACCAATGATCGACCATTATGAATTTAGCAGATTACGAACTTTTAGCAAAATGACAATGGGATCGTGTTGGAATGATGAATTTATAAAAATAGCAGACTTGGGCCCAGGTTCTGCGTCGATGTTGTATGCGACATTTCGTTTACTAAGCAAATTAATGTCAAAAGTGCGATCTGTATTTAAGACCCGGGAAAATCAAGACTGCTCTTATAGTCAGTGGCGGGGCAAGATCAAAATTTGATTTGGGCGAGGTACATTTCGCAAGGCCCTCTAGTGGCGCAAGAAGACAAAAAAAAACAGTTGAACCAATTGTAATTTTTTTAGGTATAGGTCGAGTTATAGGATAGGCCGTTCAAAAATATTGCGGGTCTGTAAAAACCATTTTTCTATTCAGGGATCCGTTTGCGTAATATTAAGCTTTCTAACACGTTCTGTGCCAGGATCCCTCCTGGAGGGCTCGTGTCAATATATTTATCGTTTCAGTACGAGTAACATTTTTTCGACGCTTTCACGGCTTTTATGTAATGCATAATCCTTCGAGGTGCGAGTGTGTGAGGCCCCTCGGACCGCGAGGCCGTAGGCGGTAGCCCACGTCACCCACGCCTTACGCCGCCTCTGCTTATAGTAACGAAAAACTGAACTATCTGACTGTTTGCTGCTGTGCAGATATTCTGATACAGAAAAGGAACGAGCATTTAACAATTTGCTTGTTCACTGCGTGTCATCATCATCACATTGGCAAAAAGACATCCATTGCTAGACATAGGCCTCCGCTAAGCACCGCCACTTCGACCGGTTCTGTACTTCTCGCATCCAGCGGATTCCTGCGGCCTTCACAAGATCACTGGTCCACCTTGTAGCAGGTCTTCCAACGCTACGTCTCCCGGTACGCGGTCACTACTCCAAAACATTTCGGCCCCATCGGCCATCTGTTCTGCGAGCAAGTGCCCTGCCCTTGGCCACTTAAGTTTGGCAATTCTTCGGGCTATCGGTTACCTTGGTTCTCCTGCGGATCTCTTATATATTTATTTAATATAAGTAGCTTCACAGCTGACAGTAAGTATAACATTCACACCACACACACACACATCTCACATCATCATCTCACATCTCTTCATTTCGTATTAGCATAATCAGCCTAATAATGTTCCCACTGCTGGGACACAGGCCTCCTCTTTCTGTGTGCGGAAGAAGCCGTAATCCAACAACGCGGGCACAATGTGGATTGTTGGATGTTACATAACTTCGAATTTTTAGTTCTAGGACATGTCAGTTTCTTTAAAATGTTTTCTTTCACCGTTTTGAGAGCGGGGGTGATGAATTTGCTTATTAGGGATTTCAGACTATTCCTAAAAATAACCAACCATCATCTGCCCGCCTTTCCCCAACTATGTTGGGGATGGCTCCCAGTATAAGCGGATACAGCTGAATACCAGTATTTTACATGGAGCGACTGCCTATCTGATCTCCACAAACCAGTTACTGAGTAACACGATACCCCTTGGTAAGACTGGTTGTCAGACTTTCGAGCTTCTAACTACCCGTAACGACTGACAAAGATCTATGAATGACAGGATCAACGGCACAGCGTGCTTTCCAAAGCGCGGCGGGGTCTTGATATGAATTGGATAGTCACTCATCTACGGACCAACCGCGGCAAGCGTAGCTTAACCTGATCGTTGGACCCGTGTGGCTGTTATCATTTAGCCATGAGTTTATCTTGATCTAACCTAGAAGTGTTATAGGGCTGACAACATTTGGATAAGATAAAAAACCCAACAGAATGGCGAAATATGTAGATTATAGTGGTATAAATAAGTAGACTATAGTAATCCTAATCATGTTGATAGATTTCTGAATGACATATGACAATTATAATAGTTACAGTTATCAACTATTCTAATGCCGGGGCCGCACCTGCGTCTATCGTGACAAACCAATGCGTGCCCAAGCTTCGAATGATTTGCTCGCAAAAAAAATCTCGCGCTAATGCGGTGGTCACATTGGCGGTATTCTAATTTTAACGACTTATCGTGCAATAATCCAAGATAGCTCTCCATTTTTTCGACAGAGCGTCTACACAGTCGAAATGAACAACGCTAGTTCAACCACGTGCCACGCTAATTGGCGCGCTAAAACCTTTTATGTACCGCCACCCGGGCGATAAGTGCTACGCAGTCCGAACTATCGCGACTCTAACATAACAATTTCTAAGAAAACTTCACGGTAGAACAATTACCGGTGTCGCTTCACACTGTCGCGTCACGCTAGTCTGCACGAGGCTTAAGAGGCCTGCGAACACGGCTCGTAACTACAAATCGAAATGTTTGCAAAATTCAATTCCAAGCACGTTGCGCTAGTGTGAGTGCCTGTCGGAGCGATATACACCTACAGTGAGCAATACTACCACGCACACATTGGAAATTATTGCTTGACGCGATAGCACTACTACTAGCTTTCGAAAATTTATGATAAATTTGGATGTGTTCCGTGATCCCAAAAATTATGAATGAAAATTTAATATTTATCCATTTTTTTTTTCTTTATTTTGTAACTTGGTAATATTAAGCTATGCTTCTGCAGAAACAATATTATAAATTCTTATTGTTGTTTATATATAATACAGAAAAAACAATATGAAGACATGTCATTTACGCTGTAAAAATGTGCGAAATTAAATTCGTTCAAACTTCATTATAGAAAAGTTTTTTGTAAAAAAAAAGATGTAGGAGCCTAGATAAACACTGTCTAAATCCGAGTAACAACATAATATGGTGGAAATATGCCCAAATTGCAAATGATTTAGGTATTACGTTTGTATGGACAATTCATGCGTCGCGGTCGCCGCGTTTTTAACGGTTGGTCACATCTGCGTGTATTCTATCACTGTGCTAAGCTTCGTCACGATAGACGCAGGTGCAGCCCCAGCATTAGAAATTATACCAGCCCAATGCACGTGAATTTGAAAGTCAACCGAGCATCAGTCCTAACATTTTGGTTGAAATTTGGGGCAGTGCGGCCAAAATGCAGCTAGCAAATTTCCAAATTGCATAAAAGAAAACATCTGACATCTCACCTTGGTAATAAGCAACATTCAAGAGGCGGGTGTCGTCAAGGTTGTTTCTGACGGCCAACTCTAGCACCGCGCGCGCTCATTGGTCAAATCTAATAGCGCGCGCTTCCCGAGCTTCCTGTTTCACACTTCTGGCCCTTTTCATGAAAGCACTCCCACAAATTGTAGGAAAGCGATAGGAAATACACATCATAAAATTCAACTATCCACATTTAACAACAACATTCACAATTTATGAAGAAACTAATAATTAACATCCTTATCCTTACATATTATAAAACAAAGTCCCCCACCGCGTCTGTCTGTCTGTCTGTCTGAACGCGATAAACTCAAAAACTGCCGAACGGATTTTCAAACGGTTTTCACCAATGGATGGAGTGGAATCACTCCGCATGAATCATGCGGAAGGTTTTAGTGTATAATTCATTAAGGTTTTGTGTAAATTGGCTGAAATTTGACGATTATTGTTGAAGAAGTCGGAAAAAATCATGCCGACTGGGAGCTTTACTGGCGTGCGCTGCCTAAACCGAAAGATATACATTAAATTTATGTTCTTCGGTATTGTTCATCTTAAAAAGTTAGCAATGGCATATGTCTATCTTCAAAGGATGACCCACAATAACCATTATAACAATATCTTTCAGAATTAGATAAAAATTTAATTGTTATTTCTGAAGCTTTTTTGACCGGTATAGTATTAATCCTTATCCAAAATGGGACATTTAATTGAGATTAAAATATGCCTTCTAATCATAAATTTTAAATGAATAGTTTAAAAGATATCACAGTTTCGAAATTGGGTAATTTTCAAAAAAATTGTACATTTTGTTGTGTTAAAACGTCCACCTGAATATTGATCAGAAATAACACATTGAAGCGATCAAATTAGTATTATTATCCTTGAACAAATTTTTTTCTAGATGGGTTTCAACATTTCAGTACAAATAACCTATAATTAAGAAAAAAAAAACGTGTTAACTTCTATAGTGTCATAATATTTTCATACATCAACCCCGTGTCCCTAAGCACGAGAACGATATAAAAAGTTTCATAAAGAAGAAACTACTCACATATTTACATGCTCTCATTGCGCAATATCATTGTGACTCTAATTACGATGCTGAGGATATAAAATTAAAATAAATAACCTAATGCTGATAATAATAATATCCTTTTAATATTCGTCTCCATTTCGTTTCTTTTTTGTTATGCTTTATTGTAACACCAATATTAGTAAATATTTGCACTAGTTTCCAACTGGCAGTCTCCATTTAAAATCATCTAATCAGATGACAACAAAACGTCTCGCCGCCATTTTAATATCGGGTGCCATCGACAAGAAAAGTGTGTTTGGTTCTGTGCAGTCTTTTTTCAACAATAAAACTTTCATTTTGGTTGTTCAGCTGTAAAAAACAACGGCGAGGCTCTCTTTTATTATTGTCGCGTAAATTTAAAGAATATTTTTTAACAACTTCGAAAAATAAGCTGGATAAATCCAATAAGATTTTTTCTAATCTTCTTTAAATGTTTTAGGATGTAATTCAACTCGAATGGTTGTTTTCATTTTGTTACGTTTTTTTGTATAGTAACAAAAATGAAGTAAAGCTAATTTCATACAGTTTTTTTTTTTTTTTTTAAATAAATGTTGTTTTATTTTTAAGGTGTATTTAAAAATTAAACTTATATGTATGTACAATGTACAAATACGCAATTTTGAGATTGATTAATGACTGTAATTCTACACGCCGATTATATTTTATGAAAAAATTATTAAAATGCGATTTCGTTGTTTTAAATTATCTTCTGTGAAATAGCCCTAAATTTCCTTTTTGTTACGTTTTCCATTTTTGTAACGGTGTTCGTTTTTGTTTCATTTTTGGAACTGTACAAAAATTTTGAAAATGACCCAATTACGTGTAGCAACGCTGGCGCAGCAGTGGGAGTCAATGACGTTTTCCTCTGTTATTCTTATTAGATATGAAATCTCGGTAGTACGTTCCCGTGGGATATTTTCCGACATCTACGCGAGCGAAGCCGCGGGCAAAAGCTAGTGAAATATATATTTAAATAAAATACATGTATTTTCATCCGTAAGGCACTCAACAAAAGTATATAGACTAATTTATTAAAGTAAAACATTGTACCCAACGTAGGAACTCATAATCAGCCTACGAGTATAATGTTCCCACTGCTGGGACACTGGCCTCCTCTCTGTGAGAGGGAGTGGGCCGTCATCCACCACGCGTGCCCAGTGCGGGTTGGTAGATGTAACGTCTTCGAATTTTTGGTTCTAGGACATGCCGGTTACCTCACGATGTTTTCCTTCACCGTTTTGAGAGCAGTGGTGATTAAATTATTTACACAAAGTAAAGCGCTTGGTGTTCGAACCTACGACCTACAACTACAGGTCGTAAGTCGCGGCCGTCACCACTGCAGGGCCACCACTGCTCCCACAAGTACTCGCCGAGCTAGTTTTCTGATTTTACTCAAGACGAGAACAAAGTTTGACAAAAATATGTTAACTTTTGATAGAGCACAAATACGACAAAATATCCTCATGTATAAAAAAATTACACTCATTCATACTTTCAAGACTCAATTGTATGATTAATCGGAAATAAAACCCTTCCTTAAACCACAACAGTTTAGCAGCGAGATGTAATATAATAATGTTGATCTGAAGGTATTCACGCTCCTCGCTCTAAATTTTACAGTTTTTAAGAAATATAGGTGCCGATTCCCTTGTTCACAAACTAAACTAAATTTAAGTTCAGTGCATCTTTTTCTTTCTATTTCATTAAGAAAAGGACAGAAGATAAATTTTAGTTTAGTCCTGTCAAATTAATCAGCGCTTGACGTAAATTGACGTAATTTTAGTAGGCAAGTTTTTAATCACGTCTAAACTTGTATGGAGTAGTGACAGGCGCTGATTAATTTGACAGGACTAAACTAAAATTTATTTTCTATCCTTTTCTTAATGGAATAGAAAGAAAAAGATGCACTGAACTTAAATTTATTTTAGTTTGTGAACAAGGGAATCGGCACCATTATCAAGTATTTTTACTCACGCGTGTAATCTTTGGACTAGCTTCACTCAAAAACCTGTTAATGCTGTTAACAATGCATTCAGGATGCTGTTCCGAGGCACTACAGAAGCGTGGTAGTCCCTACCACGCTTCTGTAGTGCCTCGGGTATGTTCGCGGACGAGTAAACTGACAGCTTCGCTGCGATCAGACGCAAGTGCGCGCCAGCTCCAGCAGTATCCTAGGTGTCATTGCTAACAAACTCTATCGTGTTATTTTGCATGTATGTATGCTATTTTTTCTTTTGTTTATTTTTTTCAATTAAGCCATAAAAATTATTAAAATTTAAATAATTAATTACTATTATTTCCTTGTTCCCTAGACTTTGTTGAGTAGTGTACATAATGATTGCGCCTCTCAGAAACGGTTAATTATTTTCCATCTTAAAGTTTGTTTTGATATAATAGCGAAAAAGATGACAAAATAATTATTTTTCGAAAACATAATCATTAACAAAAAGATGACACTACTCACCTTTTGTCTCTTTACCACAGACACTAGTTCTAAATATTCAAAGAAAAAAAAAACAACATTACGTTGATATAAAAAAAAAAAAAACCTCGCTAAATAAACTGAACACGTCTCTCAATACAAACATCTAAAGTCTAATAAATAGATAAATTTTATTTGAGTACTCAGTAGGCGACGAAGTCACATAAAAATGATAAAGGAGAAGTGCCATTTTGAAACCGTTCATTCAATTATTTTTTTTTTTTTTTTTGCCAACATGTGTAGGTGTATAGATGTCATATATGTTTTGAGAATGTTCTCCATGCTCTGCCGTCACATGGGCATGCAAAATTTTACACATAAATTACAAATTATGCTGAATAACAATAAATATTATAAAATTATTAACTTGGAAAATCATTTTAACCATTTCATTTTTCAATGTCAAGTAGTATCTAGTAGTCAATAATTAAATAAATGTAATAGTAAATAGTGTATCTATAAATAAATATAACTAGTCAATAAATTAGATATACATAATTATATTGAATTCAACTACCTAGCCTTTTCCTAATTATGTCGGACTGCTTTACTGACCTCTGCAACCCAGTTACTGAGTAACACGATAGATACCTAAGTTCCTAAGACTGGTTCTCAGACTTTCGGGCTACTGTCAAAGATCTACCAATGACAGCCGATTATAGCCGACTAGCTTTGGCCAACGGCTCCGCCCGCGTGATATCTTTATAAATTATAGTCTAAACAAAATGGTCGAGTTCTTTCTCTTTGACCGTTCATACAGAAGTAGAAGTAAGTTAATGTTTTATGCAGAAAAGTTTGAGAATTAAGAGAATATAGAATGCAAGAGCGAGCGAAGCGAGCTCAAAATTTTAGAATCCCGCCTGGGTAGGTCCCGCATAGGTTAGATTCTCTCAGAGAATGCTAAAATTGCAGGAATTCATTCAATACAAAGTCAGAGTCGATAAAAATACAGTATTGAAGCGTACTCTTACTGCTTATTTGATTATATAGTACGCCTTTGCGAAATAGATTACAATAATATGTATAAGACCTGAAACTGCGTTAAGCGGACGTCCGCGCCGTTCCATACAAAAGTGCCCCGTTACGGGGACACGCGCGGGTATACGTCGCGGGGAAGCGGGTCGGAAGCCCGCGCGGGAGCACGCGCGGTGGCGCCAGCGGTTTTGCAATGTAATCCTGTACTACGAATATTAAATGAGCATTCTCATTCTCTCTTTTCACCAGAGCAGTGCTCGGTTGCCTAGGTACTACTTAATATATTAAGTTCTTCAACGACACGGCACACCGTTAAAATGGAACTAGCGACACTGCGTAAATAAAATAATCCGTTCTCCGCGACGGGTACCCGCTACGGGGGCCGTCGCGTTCCCACGGAGCCCATCCACGTGTCCACGCGCGTAGACACGCGACGGGTGCCCGTAGCGGGCGCCTGCTTAACGCAGTTTCAGGCCTTAGAGTACGGAGGTACTAATATGGGCAGTTACAGAGGGATTTCTAATACAATAACTCCATGACACTGCGTAACCTGGATATCGACCCTAGCATATGCCACAGAATAGTACAGAAAGCAGGCAGGAAGTACGCGGCGGGTCCGTCTTGTCGGGCCAATTCAGTGAGTGTAACGTAGTCAGAAGATATAAGAGTTACGCGATAGAAAGAGAGGCAACTTCTAGGTGAATATAACCGTAGGTAATTAGCGCTGTGCGACCTGCGAGTGAATTGCACTTTATTGTGTCGTAGTGAGAGACGTTTTTATTTAAATGATTTTGCAGACTGAACCATCTGTGGACATGCTCAATGCTCAATAGTCATACTGAGACCATTTAACAAACAAATTTCTTTTCCAGGTTGCTCCAGCAGAATTCGAAGCGCTGCTTCTACAACACCCGTCAGTTCGCGAAGCAGGTGTAGTCGGTAAACCTCACCCGAAGCACGGCGAAGTTCCTGTGGCGTTCATTGTGCTGCAGCCAGGGTGTAGTGCTACTGAAGAGGAACTGGTCCGGCATGTGGATAGCAGGGTAAGTAAGACCAAAACGAAACCACAATCAGCCAAAACAGTTCAAACTTTATCTTCGATTGCCTTCACTCAAGAAAGGATCCATATCTCAAATCCCCTCACCCCCTCTCATATTACAAGTTTACAACCCCGATATCTCAACTTAAAATTAATTATACTAACAACTAGATATTTGATTAGTGTGAAATGAAATGAAATGAAATTGTTTATTCTGTAAATAGGATATCGAAATCACTTTTACACGTCATATAAAAAAATATTAAAAATAAGCTAGATGAGTTCGGCGTTTCCTATCTGACTACTCTGAGAAGAAAGGCCGAAACAAACTCAGAGGTCGCAGTCTCTTTTAAAGTCCAGACATAATCTTGGTCAGGCCATATGAGGACCATGTAGATAAGTATCTGAAAAGGTCTTTTGAGGAAAGAACCACACAGATTTGAGTGGACCTGTCCAGTCAGTGCAAGCATTTGTCAGTAATCGTGGAGCTCAACTCAGAACTTTTATGTGAACTTTTGTGTGTCATAAGTAAAGGCTCATTTATCATTTATTTAGATAGATATTTGTAAATTAAATATTCAGCGACAAGCTACAGGGATTCAGAAAGAAAATCACGCTATCCTTGACAAGATTTTTTTCATTTTAATTTCTTAATTATTTTTTTTTGCTGTTAGTCTATTGCAAGGCAACAAGATATTGTTATCAATGCTATGTACGCCGTAATTGTCATGTACATTAGTCCTGTAGTTATTAAGATAATTTTTAACATAAGTTTAATATATTGTGATGTGGCTGTGCTTTTTTAAATTAAATATATATATTCGAACTACAAGTTCGACCCCACTTCTACTTAACTCGTAAGTTGGTCATTGGTCTTCCAAGTCACCTAAGTTCAAAAAAATGTATGTCTGTGTGACCACTTAGTTCTTCTAAACTATGTAATGGAATTGCGGTTTTGACCATTAGAAAAAAAACCTGAATGGTTTAAATGTGTATAATCTAAGTATAAACTATACCAATACTCAATCTGTCTGTTTTTCCAACTATGTTGGGGTCGGCTTCCAGTCTAACCGGATGCAGCTGAGTACCACTATTTTACATGGAGCGACTGCCTATCTGACCTACACAACCCAGTAACTAGGTAATACGATACCCTATTGATAAGACTGGTTGTCAGACTTTCGGGCTTCTGACGACCTGTAGCCGATGGTCAAACATCCACGAATGACAGCCGCGACCAACGACTTAACGTGCTTTCCGAGTCACGGAGTAGTCTCGGTATGTATAAATGGTATTACAAATACCCCTTGGTAAAAATGGTTGTTAGACTTTAGGGCTTCTGACA
The DNA here is from genome assembly GCA_949152395.1 of Agrochola litura. NCBI lineage: Eukaryota > Metazoa > Arthropoda > Insecta > Lepidoptera > Noctuidae > Agrochola > Agrochola litura. The sequence goes on along the minus strand of OX424519.1, from coordinate 1,136,471 downwards.
ACCCGTAACGACTGTAAAAGATCCAAGAATGACAGCCGAGACCAACGAAGCACGGAGGGATCTCGGTATGTTATTATCGCTGATATAAGTGCTTGGCCGAACGCTGGTCCTGCTCCACAAGGGCGCATAAACTAATTGATTAGCATTTGAAAATACTGTTGGAACTGCTGAAGATTTTAAAAACTATTTGCATTGTATAGATTCAATCCCTTAGCATTGTATAATTGCATAACACGTGTGAGTACTATGTACCTACTATAAAGCTACCATTTACTAGGTACGTCTTTCATTGACATGAATGTGCCCTGGCGGCTGAGAGTATGTCATGCTCACTCTAATGTCTCGCTGACGGTGGCGTGTGTGTTGGATCATTTAGCTCCCTTCAAAATGGTTGAGCTGAATGGTGCTAATCCATGCGTCATGTTCGTGAACGGGCGCTGTCAGTAGGGACTGGTCATCTCTTAGCTGCCATGGCTTATTTTAATTTAATTTTTGAATTGTATTATTTGTTTTATTTTCTATTACGGACGCTTTTAACGTTCTGCATCGTTCTCACATGTATAACTTCAACATGAATGATGTAACCAATATTTTGTAACCATATTCTGATTTAAAAGAGTGTCCGTGGAGTTTCTTGCCCGTTCTTCTCCATAGGTACCTACTACGCTTTGGAATGGGCAACTAGCTTCATCTTTCTGACTGACCGACCCCTTGACAATTCAAAAGTGCCTGTAATTGGTTTATTTGAAATAAATGCTTTGAGTTTTTTGAGTTTTGAGTTAAGATGGTCACCCATCCATGGACCAACCCCGGCAAGCGTAGCTTAACCTGATGGATCGATTCGTGCGGCTGTTATTACTTAGCCACGAGCTCCTCCTTGCTTCGGTTTCTGGTAATAAAAATAAACAAAACTCATTTTCTTTTAGGTTACCTTCAGAATGCGTTTCATCGACGGACTGCCGCGAACCCTTATTGGAGACAAACTAGATCGGAAAGACTTGAAGCAAAGATTGCTCGATGAAGATGCCAACGCCAACTGATGGCTTTGTCCGAAGAATTAACCCCATCATCATTATCTGCTGAGTCTGTTTCCAAATATGTCGATGTCAGCTTCTAGTCTAACCGGATGCAGATGAATACCGTTATTTTACATAGAGCGACTGCCTATCTGACCTCCACAACTCAGTTACTGGATAACACTATACCTAAGACTGGTTGTCACTTTGTCAGACTTTCGTTACGTAATACACAATCAATCACAATCTGTTTCGATTTGAAACAGATTGCTAATCCATAGCTTCACAAGTTGGAAAAAAAAATTTGCTCAGCAACGTAAATAACGCAAACGTAAAAAACGTCTAATTTGTTTCATTTTGACAGTTCAACAACATTTTGTTGAACTGTCAAAATGAAACAAATTAGTCATAATCGTTTACGAAAACAAGTTACTTAATTAGGGTACTGGTTACAATCTTTTAATAATTATGCAATACTGTTTTAAACTTTCTTTGTTTTTGTTTTTGAAAACTGTGTGCCTTAACCTGTGTCAAATAAATTTATTTTCTTTCTTTCTTTCTTTTATGCATAATATGTATATGATATAACCTCTGATTTTGCATCACAGAGATTACCTACTACTTTTCGATTTGTTTCCTATAGTAGGTATTTTTTTTAGATTATGTAGGTTTATTTTTTCTAGTTGTGTTAAGGCTCTTTCAAACAGGCGCGACACGCGACGCGACACAAAGGCACCGCTCGTCGCGCGACGAGTGATGTCTTTGTGTCGCGTCGCGTGTCGCGCTGGTATGCACAAGCCTTTATCGTTTCTGTCGGAAGTAAAATAAAATTCTGTACAGTATTTTTTTACATAACTTTTACTTTTATGATACTTGACTGTATCGTAGTACAGTATTTTATTTTAATAAAATAAAATAAATTGGCTAAATAAGTTTAGGTAATATTTAGAAACAAGCGTCGTCGCGTCGGGGGACGACGAATAAAAATATCGTCAGCTAATACTCACATTTTATTTTATTACTTTTTAAAGGATTTTTTGGGTCGGGGATTTTTTATATAAAATAGCAAGCAAAGCCGATGTCAACTAAACGTCGACCGTAGGTTCAATTGAGGTAAGGGACAAAAAACGATTTTTCAGGAGAGGCCGACAAAGTTTTTTTCGGACTAAATCGCCCATAACTTTTTTTCTTATTAACCTTTTTCTGGTCTATTTTTCTTACGTTAGAATTTTTTCATATTCACCATTCGATAGAGCGAAAAATTCTGAACAAAACTGTATACTCAACTCATTTTGGGTATTTTGTCCCTTACCTCAATGTTCAATTGAATCAAACTTTTACTTTTATGATACTTGACTGTATCGTAGTACAGTATTTTATTTTATTTAACAGTTCAAGTTAGTTCAAGTATCATAAAAGTAAAAGTTTGCAAATAGTTAGACAGAGGTGTACATATAGCGTAGGTACTATATGTAGGTTCACCGTCCTCTGCCTAATCCTCTGCAAACTTTCACTTTTATGATATTAGTAAGATTCTTTGTATTGTGTTATCAGATATTTTATATTATATTTAAACTAATCTAAATCAGAAACAGCCCGAAGTGTTTTAATTACAAACCTGCAGCCTGAAAAATTCGTAGCAAATTGTATATTATACACTTTGCTATACATTTTTGATCAGGCGCTTATATCAATAGCCCGAGAAAAAACTTGACATATCTAGTCAGTCTAGTCACAGCTTGCTTATTTAGTGGTAAAAACAACAGTACAATTTAGTTGACATCGGCTTTGCTTGCTATTTAATATAAAAAACCCCCGACACAAAAAATCCTTTAAAAAGTAATAAAATAAAATGTGGGTATTAGCTGAAGATATTTTTATTCGTCGTCACCCGACGTGACGACGCTTGTTTCTAAATATTACCTAAAACTTATTTAGCCAATTTATTTTATTTTATTACTTTTTAAAGGATTTTTTTTGTGTCGGGGGTTTTTTTAAATTAACTTCTATTTCTCGCTTTTTAAATTTTAAATACTTGTCGGAGACGGATATGTGACATTCGTTATTATCAGCGATAATTTAACTACTGTGGGCGTTATGTGGGTAGTGTTGGTTAATGCGCAATAGAAAAACAGTTTGCAGTTCAGATCACATTATAATTTACTATCAAATGAATCACACTAGCTAAATTATAACACACTGGGTGCGACGGCGTTTATTAAAATCATCAATTAAGACAATGGTGCCGATTCCCTTGTTCACAAACTAAACTAAATTTAAGTTCAGTGCATCTTTTTCTTTCTATTTCATTAAAAAAAGGACAGAAGATAAATTTTAGTTTAGTCCTGTCAAATTAATCAGCGCTTGACGTAAATTGACGTAATTTTAGTAGGCAAGTTTTTAATCACGTCTAAACTTGTATGGAGTAGTGACAGGCGCTGATTAATTTGACAGGACTAAACTAAAATTTATCTTCTGTCCTTTTCTTAATGAAATAGAAAGAAAAAGATGCACTGAACTTAAATTTAGTTTAGTTTGTGAACAAGGGAATCGGCACCAATGATCACAAATTAAAACTAACACAATAACTGAGCACCACGAATCGAGAACAGTTCCGTGACGTCTTCTCTCCGATGCGACCAGAGGCTGAATGCCTCCTCGCCAGTGCCTTAAAAACATCACGACTCTGTAGAAGCGCGCGCTTTAGGTGTGGGTAGATCACGTCCTGTCGCCAGCGGCGCGCTTGCGATTTGTTTCGTGTCCGTACTAATGACCGGATCCGACATACTTATTACTAATAGACACGCTACGATCGACACGTGACTCACTTAAATCTGCGCAACTGTGCGTCCCACATTAAAGTTAATTACTAATTTACCCTCATTTCTTTTAGCTACTCCATCATCAGACACTGATTACCATCTACCTATAACCTATTCATTGAGATCATTCCAATGAGCCTCTGCTGTAAGATGGTGAGGGATTTGGGTATCCTGCAAATTCCAGCATCAGTTCAAGGTTACTAGGTTGTTCTAATATCATTGAAGTAACTGAATTCCAAATTTTGAATCGATCAGACCTGTGGAAGATGCTCACATCCATTCACCAACTAGAAAAGAGCTGATAATCTTCAAATGGCTGAACAGATTTTCTTGAATCATAGCTAAGAACACTCTCGATCAAGTCACCTTTCAAATGAAGGAGTATTCTGACGCTGGTCTATCCATACCTACAGAAATGTTAGGGATGTCAGGAAAGGATTTGCTCTTATCTTCTCTTATCTTCGTTTGGTCCAAACCCACCTTAACTCACTCATTCGTCACACACCCACACCAAATAAAACTCCCCCTTGTCAGCAAAAGTAAGTAAAGCTCTTACCCGGGGTCCCATGCTTACGTAAACATTGGTATATGCATTTTTCTTTTAATGTATTCTGTTTTTTTATTGATTCATGAGCAGCAGTTATAATTCTAACAAGTGTAAATTTAGACAAGTGAATAGCACGCGGTAATTCCCCTACTCGGTTCTAAGCGAGTAACTAAACGTATTAATTATTTGTGGGAATCCCCGAATATGCGTTTCGTTTTCAAGCAAAGACAATGTCTGGGTAAAACATGATGTAAAAAAGAAAATAATTACCGCTGACGTAATCACCATCTGGAAATGTCATCAGAAATAAGCAAAACATAGACCCCCCCGCCCCCCTATAGTGCTTACGTAATACTTGAACGGTCCCTTAAGTTAAATTTAATGCATGTAACTTTATTACAATATGTTGCACTGGAAATTGGAATAATATTCGATTATTGTCACTTCACAAATCTTACCGGCCGATGTTACTTAAGTGCCTACATAAGTACCTACTATGTATTAGAAAGAAAAAAGAAAGAAAACTTGTTTATTCTGCACAAACAAAACGCACATTTTTTAAAAACTACAAAATACACACAAAACAAAAGTAGCCAAAAGCCTCGTATTCAAGTAGTAAAAAAGTTTGACAATATTGTTCCTAGTAACTATAACACTGGTTCATTGGTTGATGTCAAGGCCACGAACCAAAGACAATATTTCATAATTATTATTGCAATATTGGCAAATGACAACAAAAACATAACAACACAAAAACAAAATGCCGATTGCAGAGTTGGAGTTGTAAGACAAAGGAGACCAGTCTCCACGACACAGGGAATCCTAGTGCGGAGGCTAGTGCTATATGAATTTGTACTGCTTACTTGAACAATAAAGTTTTTATTATTATTTATCTCCTTTATTTCATTTTAAAACTTAATATAAGTTTTTAAAATGAATAAAAAAAAACATAATAATATAAACGAAACAAAAAAAACCTAAATCTGTCCATTCTAGTGATGGGTAACTCATCATTTTTATATGAGGTTGAGGGAGTACCTCATTTTACCTCGCGAGGTCTTCACGAGGTACCCCTTATTTGAGGCGAGGAGTCGTACGTCGGCGTATTCACCTCACGAGCCGAGCCCGAGCCAAACTCAGCCGAATTCAGCTGATAGTCCTAGGCGTCGACTCATAAGTACTCACGATTCCGATTTTTTCGTCTCCCTCATACACATAACTTTAACTTCCTTTCGCTCATAAATTTTTGATCGCCATAATAAACGAATCAATGACACTTGATTACCAATCTAATGGTAATGTTTTTAGAGTTCATAATAATAGCTGCTGTAATGTTTACTGTGTTTTCAAAATTTCGAGACCTCACCTCACTCATTATAGCTCACTCAATCACTCAATACTCACTCGCGAGCACTCGCGTCAATAATGTCAATGTCAAAATTTTTAAGTGAGGGAACGAGTGATGTGGTTCAATGTTGAAATTCGAGTAACTCTTTCAATTTGCGATCACGAGTACCTCAAACGAGGCACCTCATGAGTGAGGGACACATTTCTAGTCCATTCGTTTGGGAGCTACACGCACGGGAAACAGACACACAGATACATACGTTAAACTTATAACACCCCTCGGGGTTAAAAAATAGAACAGTAAATAATTTTCAGACACTGCTTTGTTAATACAATAAGCATCTAGGAACGTACGTTCCCTGATATTAATAAAAAGTATGTATTTGTACATACCTACTTTTAACACAGTACATATTGGGTACGACCATACCTATAAACTTAAAAAAAAAAAACGGCCGCGTTTCTTGATAAATGGAAAAACAGGTGATGCTGGGGAGCATGACGTATTGTTTTTTTGATATATCACTTGAAAAGTATTCAAATAACAAGATGGCGGCTTTAGTTCCAATTTGCAACGCGCCAAAATATCCTTGTAGTGCAACAATCATCATTCATAATCATTTAGCCGTGAGATGTCTTCAGCTGAGGAAAGATGAAGATAATGATTAAGTCTGGGTTTGGGACTCCCCCCGACCCTTGCTCGATAACGAAATGCCAGCAGTTGTTGCAGCTGAGCACGTAGCTTTAAATTCCCCGACTAATAATCAAGATCAAAACTTTGATCCAGCCCGTCCCATCCTTGATGTCCACCCTCCGGTTGACGCCCTAAGCCGAGGTTCGTACCCCACAGGGGGTGCCCTTAGCGAGCGTTCACCTAGTTTTAATTAGCATAGTTGAATAACCCCTGGCTGGAGGTTTTAAGTGTAGTAGCTTAAGGCACCCACAGGAAAGCCCGGTTAAGTAGTCATGATCTCAGACGTAAAAAAAAAAACTGGGTTTGGGTTACTCAAAATAAAACAAATATTATCCTAACCTAACTATAATCTAAACCTTAACATAAGTTCTGTCATTCGAAATATGTATGTCATAAATGTACTTATATTTTAACAAGAGTATAAACATACCTTAACTATCTTACATCTAAACATTTTTCTAAAAATATCTTTTTGCCAATACTTCAAGAAGAAGATCTTCTTAAAGAAGTTGGAGAGTGATTAAAATCAAGAAGAAGGAAACCCCTGGATGGACCATGTCTTCTTCCAGAGATAATCACTCTGGTCGCCAGAGCCTCGTCGGTGACTCAGCAGGGTGTACCACGGGCAGGTGAGGTTGGCTTTGGCTCTGCAGGTATTGGTAGAGCCACTTACACCCCATTGGTGACATGGCTGACAGCTGCCTTCAGAGCTGGGGGTGGTTGCTCGTTAAACAGGAATCTGAAAGTTAAAAAAATCTAGTTAAATAGTTGAATATTATAATAACTTTCATACGAACACCTTGTTTAGTTTAATATTTCAGCCTCAGAAAGTCAGAACTCAGGAACAATTAAAAATCTAATGTAAAGAAAAAACAGTGGCACTCCGGGAGTGCCGACAGATGAGAAAACTTGAAAAAAAAAATCGGCACACCGCGGTAATCAACGCGTTGATGACTTTTACTCCACGGTGTCGGTAACAGGTCGCGAAATCAATGGTTTAGTCCCATCTCAAAAATGCCCAACGCGCCTAAAGAAGTTTTCACTTAAAAAAAAATGTTAAATGAGCCTGCTTTTGACCTCGATCTCGCTTGATGGAAAACGATGGATGAGGTCAACGATGGAACGAGCTTGCCCAGAAGATTCCTGTTCACTCCTGCTTTGAAGGCGGACGGGTTATATTGGAAGGGTTAACTTCTAACATATTATAATACCTATTACGTATAAATGTAGTCACTGTGGGTTTCAATATCCTTATCATGATCTAGTAACCTCCTCGGCTCAAACAAATAACCCAAATTATGCATTTTGTTTCACACGTTCTGCAACAATTTAGAAGTAAAGTGATATTCAAAGACATACCTTCATTTTTAACTCGGGCATACACGGTACAGTAGGGCTGCTGAGCTCGATGCGCCGATGGCCGCATGAACGCTCAACTCGTCATGCATGGCAGATGATGATGCACTGAAGACAAAGCCGTCTTCAGAGACGCGTGAGTGATGCTGCTCGACAGCAAAGAACCTGAAAAATATTTCAGAAGCTTTTAAAATAACTAGAATTAACAAAAAATACAATACACCGAGCGCTGAGATCAGGTCTGCGCTCAGCGCTGGGTGTGGCAACACGCCGTGTTCGGGTTCACAATAAGTCCATCATCATCCTGAGGATGCCTCGTTGAGAGGTAAAACACGTGTCGATTTCTTTCAGGAGCTTTTTATGGCTCTTTAGAAATAGCTAAGCGGAACAGGTTACTAAATATATCAACGTTTATTGTATTTTATCATGGATTTCCGCAAGGTCACGCCTGAATCAATTATTTATCTAAAACTAGCAAGTCACCACGGTATCAGAAAGTATCCTTTATAATTTACAAAAACAAGATCTGTTCCAACTGCTGACAAGGGCGTCGCCAGCCGATAGCCCAGGGGGGGGGCAAGTTGATATATGGAGGATGGGAAAAGTATGATTTGTAGATACAGTCTAAAGTCAAGAGCACCAGTAGCTTTACACTTGTAGTGCGAGTCTTATAACCTCTACGGCGCACAATGGGGCCAAAATGGACGCTGGTGGACATTTGATTTTTGAAGTCTGTTTCATCTCGGTAGTCCCGATCGATAGGAACTGAGAAAAATAATAATTTCTATATTCAATGTATGAATTGGAAACGGACCTTTCGGGTCGTTTTTCCCAGAACTATTCAGAACTGTAGAGCTGAAACATAAAAGATATTATGACTGGGGCTTACCACCAGCACATTGATACGAATATTACGTCCCCGGACCCCGGATTAGACTCCGTTTAGGAGATATGGAGCATTAAAAAACAAAAAAAAAGTTGTCCAAATAAACAAAATTGGCTGTATGGATAAGTATGTAGTTTCTTTACATTAAAATGCCTTGTATTTACTAATTTTTTTAATCTCTAGGGAGGGCAGCTGCCCCCTTTGCCCACCTTGGCGACGCCCTTGACTGCTGAATTTTAAAAACCCACCTCCTTTTCGTCAAGTACTAAGAAATCTTTGCAAAGATAATAATATGTATACCTAAGATATAATAATAATCTAGAAAATTTAAAACACTCACCATATTCTTTAAGCCTGCGGTACATGGAACAGTAGATGCTAGCTTAAGGCGAGGCCTTCAAGCCACGTCATCCGGATCCGGCTCGAAGAACAAACTCGTCATGCGCGGCAGACGGTGTGCGGTGCACTGGATGGACAAAGGAACTAGGAAGTCCGCAATGCAGTCTAAAACGGGTTACCTGCACTGCGCAGGTCACGTTCAATACCTTATCCGCAATGCAGGTTTGGAAAATGGTGGTTACGTAAGAGGAGTGTTGCAACACTAAAATTTCGTAGCGTTCCAGACTGCAAAAACCTGATGTTCGTCATTTGTTTCATGATTTATTCCAATTTAATTGCAGCATATTGGTGCCGATTCCCTTGTTCACAAACTAAACTAAATTTAAGTTCAGTGCATCTTTTTCTTTCTATTTCATTAAGAAAAGGACAGAAGATAAATTTTAGTTTGGTCCTGCCAAATTAATCAGCGCTTGACGTAAATTGACGTAATTATAGTAGGCAAGTTTTTAATCACGTCTAAACTTGTATGGAGTAGTGACAGGCGCTAATTAATTTAACAGGACTAAACTAAAATTTATCTTCTGTCCTTTTCTTAATGAAATAGAAAGAAAAAGATGCACTGAACTTAAATTTAGTTTAGTTTGTGAACAAGGGAATCGGCACCAGTGTCTTGTTACAAGCTCCTCATTCCTCTGCATCATATGTTTGTACCACGCCAATCGGTAACTCAGTTTTTCTGTCACAGGCGCCATTTTCAAAAACTTGATTACAATCAAAAGAAAATGGCGTTACAGCCATGAAATGAGGCCACATTACTGCACCCACAATACACAACATAGTAGCACTATTATTTTTGAACTGCCACAAAGTTGCTGCCTGAAAATTGCAAGCTCAGTACTCAGACAACTGACTCTTTCCCTCAAATCTCTACTCCCCTGGTACCCTATATGACATATACTGATGGATACTCCAGTAAGAGCTGCTCATTTAACTGCTCGTGCTGTAGTTATCCATCAGGAAACATTGAGCTTGGATAGCTTTTACTTACAGCCAACATAGTTCTTGCCCGTTCTTTTCCATAGGTGCCTACTACGCTTTGGAATGGGCAACTAGCTTCATCTTTCTGACTGACCGACCCCTTGACAATTCAAAAGTGCCTGTAATTGGTTTATTTGAAATAAATGCTTTGAGTTTGAGAGTTTTGAATTTGAGTTTGCGTGGTGTGGGGTTATTTCAAATTAAACCAATACGTTTTATAATTTTTTTAATAGGTAAGAGACTTAACTTCTAAATTGTAAGGAAAAACACCAAATTTCCTTGCTTAGAATTAACTTACATTACTTTATCTCTATCATGATTTAATTACCTACATGTTATGTCACAAAGATTCACAATACAACTAAAAGTATTTGTTCAGGCTCGGACTCAAGGTTTGAAGAGAGAAGGTCAAAGGACTAAATGGATCAGACCATGATCTATTGATCCTATGACCCCCTCCCGTTGAATCCGTCCCTGCCCTAAATTTTCCTTGGTATCCCCAGTTTGTTGAATAAAGCTTATCATAACTTCGTTCTGCTCCTCTCTTCTCTGCTTCACATCTTCCATCTCGCTTCTTCAACGTGACTTAGGGAGACCAGGGACACGTCAGAGCCTCGTCTGTGATTCAGCAGGGTGTACCGCGGGCAGGTGAGGTTGACTTTGGCTCGGAAGGTGATGGTAGGGCCACTTACACCCCATCAGCGGGCGGGAACGGTATGACTGCGCTGTTCGGGCTGTGGTCCACTTTCACAGACGAGTGGTTGACGTAGCTCATCGACCTCGAACTGTAAAAACAAATGAACGGTACGTTAGAAAGTTGATTAATAAAACCACTTCTCCTTAAATACTGAAATGTCAGATTAGGCATCACGGTAGATACGGCTGTACCTCAGCCACTGTCCTTCACGCCAAATGTTACATAATTTGAAAATCTCAATATTTTAACATCGGCTATCAAATATCAGCTTCAGTAGTAAGAAATATTAAAATATACTAACCTCCATTTTCAATTCGTGTTACTGTAGTACCGCAGAGTCCAGATCCAAGATGGCGACTTGAAGACCGCCATGATGTGTCATGGCGACTTCGAACTGATGCGATATAGGTGTTGATAGAGGCAGCTAGGGGACACCACTTCGGAGACAAGGAGAAAGATGCTGCTTATCCCCCAGAAATCTGAAAATAAAATAAAAATGTTTTAGAAATTTTTATAATAGAAGACAGCTAATTCCTGAAAGGGGGTAGACAAAAATTTTAGTACTATAGTTCAACTAAATAATGGAAGTTACGCCCTTCCTCAAAAATTCTTACGTAAGATATTTGAACAAAGGATTTTAGTTGAAAAATTAAATTAAAATCAGCCAAATCACGTACCTTCATCCTTAACAGGGATTCGCGGTATGGCAGGACAGCAGGGGGACAAGCGGGTCCTTCAAGCCTCTACCGGGGCAGCAGACTCGAAGGACCGAACTCGTCCTGCATGGCAGACGGCGGGTGGCGCACTGGTCAGGCGGACAAAGAAAGTCTAGAGTCTAGAACAGAAGCTAGCTACACTGCGCAAGTCTAGAATTACGATCAATACTTCAATGTGGGTTCTTGTACGGGACTAACTCATTTATAATATTTTGTACCTTTGTGAACAAAAAAATCGTAGATATCAATTTTATTGTAGATGAAACATATTAGCGTTTGTAGCCTTTTGGGTGGTGGTGGTAAGCAAAGAAAAAAACTTTTTACAAAAAAAAAAAACAACCGACTTCCAAAAAAAAAACACTACAAAGTGAAAAATAACTTTAATTTCGGAAGTCGGTGTCTTTGGTTTTGAATTTTCGTTTTTTTTTTTGTAAAAAGTTGTTATTTTTCACTTTTTATTTGTGGTATTTACCCCACACGAGTTCGAATACCACTACCTGCTATGTAAATAACAGTGAGAGGAACTTAACATATCATCCACATACTAAGTGGGAAAAAATACGTATTATTGATGCTAACTCAAAAACTACCCAAGTAAAGTTATTAAAATTTATATGGGACTACCAAACAAAAAAGAATCATTATAATCAATTCATAATTGGCAGAGTTATCGCGTAACAAACATACAAAAACAAAAAAAAACACTGTTGAATTGAGAACCTCCTCCTTTTGGAAGTCGGTAAAAAATAGTATTAGCTGGTTTTATCGATATCGTTTGATGACTTTTTTTTAAATTTAATGATTTATTTATATTTGTTTGTATATATAGGTATTTGTACCTACTCACTTTCTCGAAATTGGTTCTAACGATTTCGATGAACGTTGCAATATAGGGGGAGCGAAAAATTGATCTAGCTAGGTCTCATATTTGGGAAAATTAGTTTTCTCTACATCGTTGGTCTAGTGGTCGCAAGGGCTACTGCTGAGCATGAGGTCCTGAGTTCGATTCCCGGGTCGGGCAGTGTTTATTAGGTTTTTCTATCTGAAATTTCTCAGTAGCAGCTCGGAGTCTGGATTTGTGCCCGGTTTATGGCAATAGGCTCGTCTCCTATTACATGGGACTTAAACATAACTGGTGAAATGTGGGTGTACTTGCTACAGGGACACCTCTGCCCAACCCTTCGGGGAAACAAGGCGTGATGTTATGTTATGTTATGTGTAGTTTTCTCCGTATTTTCACCCGAGCAGAGCTCGGTCGCCCAAAGTAATTAATAATGACATGACATTATTGACATTAGAATAATGATCATGGCAGCATGGAATTAGTAGGTTATGTGACATCCATACCCACACTCCTTAGTATCTTTAGTGGTATGAGGAACACGGTGTAAAGTTCACTCATCCACCATAGAAAAGGGAGGATCCTCCGACCAGACGGGTGTTGTGTCTGGCGGGCAACTGCCCATCGGTTGGAAGTTGAAATCCTGTATGTATGTCGATCGCTCGGTAAACTCTAACTGCGCGATGCAGGATTTGTGTGACGTCATGTCTATGATGCGTAGTTCGTATGTGGCGGTGTAACCGCTACATATCCATTGTCCTCGCGTGGTGGATTACGGCTAATCCCTCAGACAGAAAGATGAGGCCTGTGTCCCAGCAGTGGGAACATTATTAGGTTGATTATGCTAATACGAAATGAAGAGATGTTAGATGATGATGTGAGATGTGTGTGTGTGGGAGTGTGTGTGTGTGGTATTAATGTTATTCTTACTGTCAGCTGTGAAGCTACCTTATACAGGGTGGCAGGGACATCGACGCGAAAACTGAAACCATGGATTCAGTACATGATTCTGAACCCCTCTGCCTTGAAATTTATCGTCGGTTATTTTTTTTTAAATCAGCTGTTTCATAGAAAAGTGCAATACCTACGCGGTCAAAATGTATGGAACAGCTGATTTTTCAGAATCATGTACTGGATCCATGGTTTTAGTTTTCGCGTCGATGTCCCTGCCACCCTGTTTTAAATAATTAAAATAAGAGATCCACAGGAGAACCAAGGTAACCGACAGCCCGAAGAATTGCCAAACTTAAGTGGCAGTGGGCTGGCACTTGCTCGCAGAACAGATGGCCGATGGGGCCGAAAGGTTCTGGAGTGGCGACCGCGTACCGGAAGACGTAGCGTTGGAAGACCTCCCACAAGGTAGACCGATGATCTTGTGAAGGCTGCAGGACTCCGGTGGATGCGGGAAGTACAGACCCCGTTAAAGTGGCGGTACTTGGGGGAGGCCTATGTCCAGCAGTGGACGTCTTTCGGCTGAAATGATGATGAGCAAGCACAGTGAGCAAGCGTATTGATTAGGCTTGCAGAAAAAATATCGAAATATCGATATTTTTAGGCGATATTTATTAGGCGAGGATCTTAAACATATCTTTTTATATTATTTTACAATAAATAATTTTAAAGATAATCAAGAAATTCGATGAAAATTTACCCTTATCTCCGAAACTACTGGACCTAAAATTTTGAAAAAATATATATATAGTATGGCTCTTTACTCATAGATTACAGGAAAACATATAAGAAGTCTATGGTCTTAAAATAACATGGTAAATCTCTCAATGTTGTGCGTAATAACTTACATCTGCAGTTGGAATGTATGGGAGAGTATGTTTTTCAACTACAATGTTAAGTTTGTTCTTCGGATAAATAAATTCATCTCAACTACAGAATTCTTCATTGTACGTAGTCCGACACGTACTTGGCCGGTTTTTTTTTATTTGTCCTTTACTGATGACAAAAAAAACATTAGGACTTACAGCCTAGGTTTTAAACCAGCAAAATACTGACTCAAGAAATGACATTTCGTGAGTATGACGTTAATCCTATGGAGAAAGTTGTTCAGTTTAATGGTCTGTACGATATCCTTAATTCAAATTCAAAAGTCATTTATTCAAACTAGGCTGAGAATCAGCACTTTTCGAACGTCAAAATTACATAAGACAGTCCCCCAAAAACGCCCACCCTTCACCACTTCCTAGTGCCTTTAGCTGGGAAGAAGAAGTGACACAACAAACTCCCCAGCAGCACAGCTGTCTGTTCAAGTTAGAAAAAAAAAAATCTCCACAATAGTATGCAAAATAATTTACATTATGCAACACAAAACTTAATAAACACGACCACACATTTTTAAAACATGCTGCATATTCATTTGTAATTTGTAGAAAAAATTTACATGTTATTATAATTTTTACACGACTGCCCAAAAAGGAGTGTAATGTTTTATTTAATCCAAGTATAGAATAAATTGTGATGTTCTTTTACGTCAATTCACTGAGGCATGACCGTGAGAAATTTTCAGTTAAGGTTACATTCAGTTTTAAATAAAACGACAAAAAAAAATCTACAAAAAAACTGCATTATAGAAGCTACAAAATAAACAATGCGAGAATGATAAATTAATAACCTTGATTAATAACAAAATGAACAATGTTTCAACGTTTTTGAGGGGTTCTTTAAATACAAAAAAAAACCGGTCAAGTGCGCGTAGGAACATAGGCAAAGGTTCCGTAGTAAGGATGAATAATTATGGCGCAATATCGGCAACAATAATAATTTTGTACTTCAATTTTAAAGTATTTCTCAAATAAATTGTGAAAATTAAAGTAATTTTTGCTAAAAAGCTGTAACCAAAAATATTCCGAAAACTACTCGACATAACTTATTCAAACTATTACTATCATTGAGTTTTTTTTTAAGTTTGACACAAAATTTTCCACCGTACTATATACATATTATGTATAAACATAAACATAACATAAAACATAACATAACATCACGCCTTCTTCCCCGAAAGGTTGGGCAGAGGTGTTCCTGTAGCAGGTACACCCACATTTCGCCAGTTATGTTTAAGTCCCATGTAATAGGGGGCAAGCCTATTGACATCAACCGGGCACAAATCCAGACTCCGAGCTGCTACTGAGACATTTCAGATAGAAAAACCCAATAACACTTTGCCCGACCTGGGAATCGAACCCTCATGCTCAGCAGTAGCGCTTGCGACCACTAGACCAATGAAGTGAAAAAAAACACTACCAAGTAAAAAAATACTTTAATTTCGGAAGTCGGTGTCTTTGTATTGTATTTTAGTTTTTAACTGAAAAAAAAATCACATTATAAATACTCGAGACAAATAAATAAAATTGAAGTATCTGTTATTAAAGTCAAAAAAATAAAAATCTCTTAGTTAATTGTTTCGTAAAAACGTTTTAGTAAATTTTTTACTAAGTACTTCATTACCTCGACTTTCATTCCATCAGACCCTCGACACCAATTGCAATATATTGGAATCATCAAAATTAAACATAAAGAACCCAAACTGGACGGGTTTACTAGTTGGTAGCCACTGAAGAATTCCACTATCCACCTCCTGACTCCACCATCAGATCATATCCAAGAAACCAAACTATAGTATTGTCATCCGAACTACATATGGTACTTACAAAGTTTCATTTCAATACGACAATAAAAAGAATAAAAATAATTTATTTGCAGAAAATACAGGTGTTACCAGTTATAAAATTTGGTGGTTTAGTACAGTCCATATTTTGCCTGTTTAGGGCATGCAAATTAATTTTACATTAACACTTAATAGAATAGAATATAATCTTTATTCAAGTATCATATGACTCACAAATGACACAAACAACACACACACAACAGGGTGCGTCTCATAACGTATAAACTCATTTGGTCTAATTTGATTTTATTATCGTTCATAAGATATAATCAACGTGTTGATATAATTTCTTTACATATAAATTTATTTATTCTAAAACTTAATTAGTTTAACGTTGTTTGATATAACGTTTATGTAATCGAAAATCATTTGGTCTAACGTTTAATATATCGCACCCCTAGATGAAGACTCCGGTAACTCAAAAAACCTCATTTTTCAGAAATGACGAAAAACTGTTTTTAGTATATTTAGGAAAGATATCAAAAATCTATTGAGACATTCATAGAGGAGTATATGTAATTTGTGATAGAGGTAACGTTGAATTTGCTTGTTTTTATTTTGTCTGTTAAAACCCTGGAAAATATCGAGATTTTTAGTTACTCTAGTTTTGCAGGTGTAAGCAAATTAAGTAAAGCTGCGTTTAGCGCTATCTTTTAACAGCAGTTGAAGGTATTGTAACGCGAGTTATATCTATGTGTAGGTATTCGAGTCAGGAATTCGAAACCGCCACTAACTTGAAATGCGTACTTTTTGAGTTACCGGAGTCTTCATCTAGGGGTGCGATATATAAAAAACGTCATTATGGTTAACACCCCGACTCAGAGTACCCCGACTCGGATAGGTTAGGTTAGAAGGCTTTTTTTTAAACCCCCCAGAAATAGGAGCCTTCGCGGGGCTTCGTCGACCTATCTTAGCACAGGTGGTAATTAGTTACTAGTTATGCAATTTTGCTTTGTGTTTTTAAGTAGGCGTTTTCATCATATTAGACCAAATAAGTTTTATATCTTTTGAGTGGTATTTCAAACGATTTTATATTTAATGTATGTTATGTCAAACGATGTTATATTGAATGTATGTTATGCTTATAAAAATTAGTTATTTTAAAATTATATCAATCGTTTATTAGGTATATTAACTAATCGCTATATTAAATAAAATTATAGGTTCCGTTGTTATATGTTGTTAATATTAGAGATTTTGTTGTTATATCATCTATTACTTACCCGACTCAACATGACAACAACACTTACAACTATATTACAAAAAACTCACACAAATAGTAGTGTATCACCGCTGTGACAACCCATGTGAGATGGCACAACAGCGACCCACGAAAACACAGTCTAGGCGACTTGAAATCATGCTTAGGATACTGTTGAAGCTACTCCACACCCTGCGCACCATGGAACCCATAGAAATATATATCTATGATGGAACCGCATCTTTTGCGCATGGTTGTGTAGAAACAATCTACATGCGCATCCGAGAACATCTCCGACGCACTACAGAAGCGGGGCAGCCCCACCAGCATCCTAAACGCGTTATTGTACTAAACGCGGAGAGCGTTGTACGATCTTTGCGTATATCTATCCCACAGGTTGCTCGTGTAAAAAGATGTACAGTAGGCTCGAAAGAGTATTATCTTAACAGGAAGTGAGCATTGTGCAAACCTGCGCGCCAGCATATGCGCTCCCGTTCAATGTCGTCATCGTCTTTAAGATCGGGGGTTAATATGTGACCTAGATACTTAAACTTATAGACCCTTTTTAAAGGCGTGCAATAAAGTGAAACAGTTGGTACCTTATTAGGGATCTTACCCCCAGCCTCAAAGACCATGATCTCTGACTTCTTGACGTTATATATATATATTTCATTTATTGCGGATCACACATAAAGGTACACACAATCCATATAGTATTAGTAACAAAGACTTAGAAACTATGTTAGTAAAACTTACAAACTAACCAAACAACAACTAATAACTACGTGGGTCAACACATGTTGGCACTTGCCTCCGCATCCAGTGCCTAATAAAAGGGTTGTCCACCTTGTCGACCAATGTTTTTAGGATGCTGTTGGAGCTTCCGCGCAACCTACCCATTATTGACGCCGCCCGCTTTCTCATTAAGGCATGAAAATCGTCAACACGGGCTTCCGCGAACATCTGCGAAGCGCTGCAGAAGCGTGGAAGCCCCATCAACATCCTAAACCCATTATTATATTGAACGCGTAGGACGTTGTAGGCCCTCTGCGTATACTTCACCCACAAGCTGCACGTGTAGAAGGTTTGGCAGTAGGCCTTAAAAAGATACACCTTCACATCCCCACTACAACGTGCAAACCTGCGGGCTAACATATTGCACCGAACCGCCAACGCCCTACGCTCCCTATCCAAATCTGCATCATCAGATAAGTCCTCCGTAACCAAATGACCTAGATACTTAACCTGAGCAACACGCTGTAAAGGTGTTCCGCTTATAGTCACTGGAGGAACGTTAGCTAACGATGCATGTTTGCACTTAAAAATCACCATCTGCGATTTCTTAACGTTGTATGTAAGCCCATGCGTCGCCGCATAAGACTCACATACAACAAGCAATTTGCGGAGTGCACTGATTGATGGGCTCAGCAGCACCATGTCGTCTGCATAGCTGAGATTGTTAACCATTACACTATCTATTGAACAGCCGACATTGGTTCCGCTGAGCCCATCAATCAGGTCATTCATGTACAGGTTAAACAGAGTCGGTGATGTCAACCCACCCTGTCTAACACCACACTGCAACAAATACGGCTCAGAAGACACATTACACCACCTAACGCGATTTGTTTGCGAGCTATACCAGAACTTCAACAAGTTAACTAGCCATGCATGCTAAGCCATGCAACCTAGCATACGCCTCACACTGGGCAACCTGTTTTCTCAACCCACAGATTGACGCGCTCAGCAGCACCATGTCGTCTGCGTAACTAATATTATTAATGCAGATACCGTCTACGTAACATCTAACCCTGGTACTGCTGAGCTCGGCAATCAGTTCGTTCACATAAAGGTTAAAAGAGCGTAGGTGAGCTCAACCCACCCTGCCTCACCCCACACTCCAATCCGTATGGACGAGACAATGCCCCAGCCCATCGTACAGTGTTGATACATAGTGGTGCCGATTCTCTTGTACACCGAACTAAACTAACTAAACTATCACTAAAATTCCTTACTTTGGACTAAGAGAATCTAAAAGCTATTCTGCAAAATAAATTCTCTAAATTTAAAAATAATTTTGACACATCTAAATCGAATTTGACAATCGCAACTCCACACGTGATACCTATAACCACGTGAATCTTTTTAGAGTCGGAGGCGCGCAGGGGGGGCAGCCTCGACGTGTTTTATATGGATTTTTTTACTTTTTGTATGAAAAATAAGAAAAAATATTACCTACATGTGTTAGGGGTTTAAGGGTTTCATAAAGGGGGTCGAAATTTTCATTATTTTTGCGATTGGACACACCGTTTTCGAGATATAAGCAAAAGAAAAAAAAATATTCAGTACTGTTTTTGCATCTGAAGTCGAGGTGTTGGTGTGAATTTAAAGTTCATGACAACCAATTTTATTCCACACGTTTTTAGTCGCGATTAAAAATAGTCAGATTTAGTTAGAAAATCAAAATTTTAGGTGAAAAACGTCAAATTCAGAATAGCAAAATTGCCATTTTCACTAAACTAATATCTCAGTACCATCTTAGTGCTGCCAAACTAAAATATAGATAAGTTGTGTCATTTTAGTCAATTTCAGAATGGGAAATCGTCGTTTGACAGGATTAAACTAAATTTTGGTGATTTTTAGTCTAGTTTAGAGGCATTTGTGACAAGAGAATCGACACCAGTACCTATTTATTTTACATTTAACACAAAACAACTCGCACATAACAAAACTTAACCTAAAAATATATTGTAGGTAACAACAATTCTTTAAACTAAATAAAACACGCCATAAAACAATAGGAACCTTAAAATAAATATTTTTCTAAATGTTGCAGAAATTCTTGAAAACTATAAAAACAATTTTCTATTAACCATTTGCGTAGTTTAATTTTAAAATGTTTAAATGAAAAAAAAAAACAACCGACTTCCAAAAAAAAACACTACAAAGTGAAAAATAACTTTAATTTCGGAAGTTGGTGTCTTGGGTGGTTTTGTGTTTTCGTTTTTTGCCACCGACTTCCGAAATTAAAGTTATTTTTCACTTTGTAGTGTTTTTTTTGGAAGTCGGTTGTTTTTTTTTTGTAAAACGTTTTTATTTTTCACTTTTTAGTTGTGGTACCGACCCCACATACATTTGAATACCACTATCTGCTACCAGTGACAGGAACTTATCATGTCATCTACATACTAAGTGGGAAAAAAATACGTATTTTGTAGCTAACTCAAAAACTACCCAAGCAAAGTTAATAAAATTTATATGGGACCAATTTGGGAGCATACCCTTTCAAACAAAAAAAGAATTTTCAAAATCGGTCCACAAATGACGGAGAAATCGGTGGACATACATTAAAAAAAAAAAAAAAAAATCGCGTCGAACATATAACCTCCTCCTTTTTGGAAGTCGGTTAAAAATTAGAAGTTGGTGAAAATTTCAGTAAGTAATCATACAATTACCAAAAACTTGGCTTAAGTAAAATCAGTGGTGTTTAATTTTGAGATTGGTATGGCTATTAAAATGAGTAAGACAAGAAGCTGGCAGTATCATCACAACGGTAATGTTTTCCATTGTTTGTCTTATTTGTTTTAGTATTTTTATGTATATTTATTTTTGTTTATATATATATATATAATTGGGAGTATATATTTATGTATATCTTTATATTTAAATAACTATTTATTCCTCAATTCTCGCTATTGCACTTACCATTCTGCATCACCCAAAGGTTGACTGGTAGAAAATGCCTTTGGCATTAAGTCCGCCTATGTATATTTGTGTGCTTGAAGTATTAAATAAATAAATAAGACCCCTTTTTTTGGGTGGGAAAGAACATCACCAATAAGGTGTACAAATTACGTCCTAGGGCGTCCCCTCCCAGTGATTGTACTCGCATCTGCCTTGTTAATACTTTAGCATAAGCATGGCATAATCACAGCACATACCACAGTGTCTCAAGACGAAAGTCTTTGACCAGTGCGTGTTGCCAGTGATGACCTATGGTACTGAAACGTGGTCGCTCACAATGGGCCTTATCAGAAGGCTAAAAGTCACCCAAAGGGCAATGGAGAGGGCTATGCTTGGAGTTTCAATACGTGATCGAATCAGAAATGAGGAGATCCGCAGGAGAACCAAGGTAACCGACATAGCCCGAAGAATTGCGAAACTTAAGTGGCAATGGGCAGGGCACATTGCTCGTAGAACGGATGGCCGATGGGGCCGACAGGTTCTGGAGTAGCGACCGCGTACTGGAAGACGTAGCGTTGGAAGACCTCCCACAAGATGGACCGATGGCCTTGTGAAGGCCGCAGGAATCCGCTGGATGCGGAAAGCACAGAATCGGTCGAAGTGGAGGTGCTTGGGGGAGGCCTATGTTCAGCAGTGGACGTCTTTCGGCTGAAATGATGATGATGATGATGATGGCATAATCTACCAATAATGTTAACACAGGCTTCCTCTCTGTAAGAGGGTGTGGGCCGTAATCTACCCCGCTGGTCCACTACGGGTTGGTGGATATGAGATGGATACCACCTTACTGATATGTCAAACCATGATAAATAGATAATCTAGCCGATTTATTCTGTAAAAATATCACCGCAAAAACTTAGGACATGTGAGCTATCAAAAGTGACAAAACCTAGCATAAGGCTGCCTGTCCATTGACGCGGAGCGAGGCAGCGGAGTGGAGTGAGGGAGTAATAGTGGAGCGGAGTTGTGGGCTGTGTCTGTCCATTGATGCGGAGTGAGGTAGTGCGCAGCGGAGTTGTGGACTGTGCGGAGCTAGGCCTAGTACACGCGACGAGTAATTTAAGCGGGCAGCGGCGGCGGTGGGAGATTAGTTCCCCGCTCCGCTTTCCGGATTTATAGGATTTTTTAAACTACAAATCCCTGTGCACTGAAGCGGAGCAGACTTTATGCAATTCTATTGGTTAATATTAGAACAGCCCGGACTTAGGCCCGGACTCCACCAAAGCGGAGACGAGACGAGTGTTTTAATTGTTGAATACTCCAATAGATAATAATGATTTTCTTTCTTTTTTGGTAGTAAAATTCTATTAATCTCTAAAATACATTGTTAGGTTCTTTAAGAATTTTAGTATTTTAATTTGATTTTTAACCGACTTCCAAAAAGGAGGAGGTTATATGTTCGTCGCGTACCTATGTTTTTTTTTTTTTTTTTATGTATGTCCACCGATTTCTCCGTCATTTGTGGACCGATTTTGAAAATTCTTTTTTTGTTTGAAAGGGTATACTCTCAAATTGGTCCCATTTGAATTTTATTAACTTTGCTTGGGTAGTTATTGAGTTAGCTACAAAATACGTATTTTTTTTCCCACTTAGTATGTAGATGATATTATTATGATAAGTTCCCGTCACTGGTAGCAGGTAGTGGTATTCGAATGTGTGTGGGGTAGGTACCACAACTAAAAAGTGAAAAATAAAAACTTTTTACCAAAAAAAAAACAACCGACTTCCAAAAAAAAACACTACAAAGTGAAAAATAACTTTAATTTCGGAAGTCGGTGGCAAAAAACGAAAATACAAAACCCAAGACACCGACTTCCGAAATTAAAGTTATTTTTCACTTTGTAGTGTTTTTTTTTGGAAGTCGGTTGTTTTTTTTTTTGTAAAAAGTTTTTTTAAGTTTATTCTTATGGCAACATTTGAATGAATACACGTGCTCTGCCGGAAGTAAGTTTAAAGAACGTTTTAAAATATGAAGGGTGGGAATATTGTTGGCGGCGACGACGAATGGCATTCTGACTTGAGCTCACGGCTGGTAATCTCGGAACAAAAAATCCTGGCATTAATAGACGTATTTTGTCTATGGCACTATCTTCCAAAGTGACAATCGTCCCTCGAACCTTTCCCCTTTATCGCCTGTGAAATCGACGCCATATTTGTTTGTTGTAAGTCTATCTATTGTAGTCTGTGGTTATCTATATCCCGCCAGTACTACTTAGTCTGTGATCCCGCCATTACAGTTTGAGTGAAGTTCTACATTTTAATTTCCGTAACTTATCCTCTCAAATTTAAACCTGTAATAGTGTAATTATAACGTTCAGTATGAACCACTCTTGCTATGTTGTGAATTGCGCTAGTAAACGAAAGGACGTTAGATTATTTCAATTTCCCAAACGTGAGATAGGACTCAGTGTAAAAACTGTGAAGAATTGCAAAACATGAGGGCACAGTATCTGCGCAAGCGTTATGTTTGTTAAAAGCACTTTGGACAGAAGTTCATCATCTCGACCAATGCAATGATTCGTCTGTGTGTTGGCGCCTAACCCACGCTGTTTTCCGAAACCGAAATCAGCAGTGGTACTCCTCGGTTTCAAACTATGGACACTGACTACACCACTGGTAAGTACCTCAATAATATGATAATTATGTATGTAATATAGTACAAATTGACTCATATATTCCTCACATAGGTACTCAAATGAAAAGTGCACCGTGTAACACACTTTAAAAAAAAATTATAGTTGCTATTTGGGTTTCAAAACTTGAATTTTCGGTCAGTGGGTCGTCTTAGTTCCACTGTGGAAGAACAGAAGCCACACATTTTAAAGAAAATAAGATACTATGTCCATCTATGTTGCTCTGCCTTAAAAGTGGGCCAAAGGTCAGTTGGTCGTTTGTGGCCCTACATGCACTTAATACCCGGGACAAAATTAAATAATTGTTCACAATAAAAACTCATATTGTGAAATATTTTGTAAAGCATAAACAGAGTTATTATTTAGGGTTCCATAAGCAAAGTGTGCCAACGGGACCCTGTTACAAAGCTCCTCTGTCAGTCTGTCTGTTACAGGGCTGTATCATTTGAACCATAATAGGTAGACACTTGAAATTCAGTGTGTACCACAATGGCCTCTATAACAAAAAAATTAAAATGAAATAAAGTTAAGTTAAAAATTGAGGGGTATATAAAAAACGAAAAGTATTTATTGTATGGTGGTACGGAACTCTTTGTGTGCGAGTCCGACTTGCACTTGGAAGCTTTTTACTTGTTAGTCATTTTGGGCAGTTACGTATTTTAATTATTTTGTTTTGTTGATAAGCTTAAATATTTCTTTACAGACAATGCTGTTTCTGATCGCACATATGCTAAGAAAAGGCAGCATGATGATCATACCTACTGTACCTTTGAACCTACAAAAAAACATAGAATGACTAAAACTGGTAAGTCACAGCTTTTATCTTTTTTTTTTGTTTTTAATAATATAATAAATCTACACTAAAATTTGTTTGTAAGTTTGTATGTAAGGGGTAATCTCCGGAACTACCAGTCGGATTTGAAAAATTCTATTTGCATTGGTTAGCCCAATTCTTGAAGAAGGTTATCTCAGGCTAGGCTCGTGGGCGCAATCGCGGGCAGAAGCTAGTACTTTTATAATTTCTGAATGCATTGTCTTTTGATGGCTATTTTGCCCAATTGCATAGAAGCACTTCTTTGCGTAATATTTAAATGCGATTGTTACACAAATTGAATGATAAACAAGTAGTTCCAGATCAAATTAAAAAGACGAAGGTAATTATTGTTTTAGAATTCAGAGTGTTTCTGAAGATGGTTGTTTAGGGATACCTAGTCTGTTCGGTCTAATTACAATAATCATGCATACAGCTGTACTGAGTCATGGAAATAGTGTTGTTTATCAATATTTCAAGGTGTTCAAAAGTGAGAACTTATAATAGTCTATTTTATTGCAGGTTAAGAATTGTGTGAGTGTTCAACAAAACAGTGGCAGCTACTCTTTCATACACTGCTCAGTTTTGTAAGTATTTTGTCTGCAATGTAGTTTTCATACTGACTGCAAGCTGTGTCACATAGAAATAAGTATATTATAGCATGTTACTTTTTTGTTGCAGCTCATTATGCCGATGGCAAACAAGTCAGCCCAACTTTAAAGAATACGGCAGAAATGGTATCTATTTTTGATGATTTATTTGATTCGGTCAATGGAGCCTCTCTTACAAGTAAAAAGAATAAAGGTAAACCTTTGCGGAATGCGGTAACAGCCGCGTCTCGGCACCATAGATTTTGAAGGGAGGCTATCAAAAAACTGCAAGGGATAAAATTTGTATAAAATAAAACTGGATAGTTATGCTGAAAAGCTATCAAAGGTTGTGGCAATTAATCAAGAATAAAAATGATAACTATCTTGAGACCAAGATATTTCAACTCTGATCCAATAGAAAACTTTTTTGGACAAGTCTGAGCGTACAATTTTAGAAACAATGATCCTAATTGCCACACCTTTAAAACACTTCTAATCATAAGATTTATAATCTTTCACTCCGATGGTTACAATTGTGAAGAGGATTCAGGTGAGCAACTAGTAAAACTCAAGGCCTTATTTTCAAATAAGGCCACGAAAAATAATGAAACAAACGCCGACAGTGCCTATCACCTGGATCCTCTAACCTTCGGAGTGCAGTTCTAGAGAATATCCCCACAATCCACACAACGAATGCTTGGAAATCACACCATAAACAGGTATTATAAAATAAAATAAGATCTAAGTATTTGTTTGATTTTCTGGATTGTGTGATACACAGGGATGCTGTTGAGGAATGCTTTTTAGATTTAAGTCAATGATTAGCAGTATTTAATTGGTGCAATGTAATAAATAAGATAATTAAATAATCTAAAATATATAACTTTTGTTTTCTAACCATAACACATCTGTGCAAGGGCACAGATGTGTTATGGTTAGAAAACAAAAGTTTGCCACCAATGCAAAAGAAAGCTTTCATAAAATATAAGACAAAAATAAAAATATTATAAATAATATTGAATGTTTTTTATTTTCATCACAGGACTAATATTCCTCTTTCTAATACACACACACCTGTCTACACAATCCTACCTCGGGTTGAATTAAAGCAGAACCTCTTTTTTGGAAGTTGGTTAAAGGCTTAAAAGGCTATTTTCCAAAATATTCTAGGCTCGATAAACGTTGGCAAAAAGACTCGGTCTCATAACAACAAGAGGAACAAAATGGTTAAAATTAAAAAAAAACTAAACGTCACAATCAAAGCTCGCAAATCGTAAAGCGATTTTTCTATTAAGGGAGATTACCGTCTGAGTACTACTTAGTCTGTGCTTGAGCTCTTGTCGAGTTCGGACGTACTAAGGTGTGCTGAATAAAATTATTGATCTGTGTTTAGCGATTAAAGTGATATTTACTAAGAAATCACCAATAATAAACCAAGCGTGATTATTTGAAAAAAAATTAAAAAAGTGTATAATTTAAATGTGAGTATTATTGTTTCTTTAGTAATTTCCTCACAATGGGCTGCCTATGAATTTGTTTGCCTACTTGTGGTTTATGTTCTAGTCCTTTAGTATTCTGGTTGAATCCTACATTGCAAACTATAGTTGAAGCATTTAAAAAAAATTGTGAATGTGAGTACCGTGGAGCCGTTTTTAGGGTTCCGTAGTAAACAAGGAACCCTTATAGTTTCGTCATGTCCGTCTGTCTGTCTGTCTGCAGTCTAGCTCCGAGACCCTTAGTACTAGAAAGCTGTAATTTGGCATAGGTATACATATTTATTACGCCGACATAGTGGTAAAATAAAATTATGAAAAACATTTTTTTTTAGGGTACCTCTCCTACACGTAAAGTGGTGATGTTTTTTTTTTTTTAACTCATGGTTTGGCGTATCATTAGAAAGGTCCTTTAAAAACATTGAGAGTTTGTGAAAACCATTTTTGGATTCAAGGATCTGTTTGCGAAATATTAAGCTTTAAAGTGCTAATTTTTGTTAGAGTCAAGTGTGGCCCCCCTGCCAGCTAAATGGTTGGTTTTGGATGTGTGAAAAAATCACAGCAGTAGTTTATATAACGATTTTAAAAGGAAAACTATCACAGCTGAGTAGGCTTTACAAGTTAACGAGTAATAATTGACCAACTTAGATTTGCGGTTGTAAAAACATGTTCTCCCATACATTCTGTATGAAATATTTTTTTTTCAACTACAAAGTTAAGTTTGTTCTTGGGATAAATTCATCCCAACTACGGAACCCTACATTGTGCGTGGTCCGACATGCACTTGGCCGGATTTTTATGTTATTAAAATGTATGTTGACTTGAAAGAGCATGGCAGTTGAGAGAATGTCATGCTCACTTAAATGTCTCGCTGATGGTGGCAAGTGTGTTGGATCATTCGGTTCCCTACAAAATGGTTGAGCTGAATGGTGCTGATCCACGCGTCATGTTCGTGTGTTCACGCCGTCAGTTGAGACTGGTTATCTCTTATCTGCCAGGGCTCATTGATAATCTTATATTTAGAATTGTTTTTGATTATTTTTGTATATTGTTCTCGCATATAGATGCAATGTGAGTAATGTACCCAGGATTTTGTAAAATCTATATTTAAAAGAATGTCTTTGAAGTTTCTTGCTCGTTCTTCTCCATAGAGATCTACGTTTTGGAATGGCAACTAGCTTCAACTTTTTCACTAACTGACCGACTCTTTGACAGTTCAAAAGTGCCTGTAAATGGTTTAATTGAAATCTATGATTTTAGCTAGAGTTTTTTTTTTGGGAGGGCTGGAGATGTTTTTTAAGGCTTATTCCCGAAATCCCCCCTGAAATCCCCCCTAAGGGGGAAAAGTGGAATCTATAAAAAAAAGTCTAGAAATCCCCCCTGAAAATCCCCCTTGGGGGGGAAAACTGGAATCGAAAAAAATACTTATTCCACAAATCCCCCCTGAAAGTGCACCCTGGGGGGGAAAACTGGACTCAACAAAAAAAAAGTCTGGAATTCCCCCCTGATAATCCCCCT
This sequence comes from Agrochola litura, assembly GCA_949152395.1. Classification (NCBI taxonomy): domain Eukaryota; kingdom Metazoa; phylum Arthropoda; class Insecta; order Lepidoptera; family Noctuidae; genus Agrochola; species Agrochola litura. The sequence continues at coordinate 1,108,506 of OX424519.1, read as the reverse complement.
TAGGGGGGAAAACTGGAATCTGAAAAACCAACGTCCAGAAATCCCCACTGAGGTCCTTAAAATTTAAAGAGTGCCTCTGCTACCGGCGTTGGGCGTCGATTTGTTCGCCGGTGCTGGTTGCCAAAATATTTACCGCGGACGCCTGCGGATATTTTACTTAGATAACCAAGAATGCAGGAGCGAGCGAAGCGAGCTTGGGAACATTTTGACTTATTCCGTTCTAATACCACTGGTATTTGTTTCAACTCATATTTATTTTCTATTCCGAATGGATAACACATAACATAACATCACGTCTGTAATCCCCGAAGGGTTAGGCAGAGGTGTACCTATCTCCGGTCACCAAGGAGAGTGGAACCGGCAAGAGATGTCGTGCGGCGTCCCACAGGGTTCGGTCCTGGGGCCGTATCTGTGGGACATCGGATACGACTGGGTGCTGCGCGCCGACCTCCCTAGCGGCATCAGCGTCGTTTGTTACGCTGACGACACGCTGGTCCTGGCGCAGGGGAGGTCGTACCAGGCGGCGGCCGAATTAGCGACACGCGGGGTTGCGACAATCGTTGACAGGATCCGGCAGCTGGGACTCGAGGTGGCCCTGCACAAGTCTGAGGCCATGGATTTTCATGGTCCTCGGAATGCGCCACCGTCGGGCTCCCAGGTAATGGCGGGAAGGGTTCACATCGGTGTCGAGTCGACGATGAAGTATCTGGGACTCGTCCTCGACAGCCGGTGGAATTTCGTAGAACACTTCCGACGTTTGGCTCCCAGACTGGAGCGGGCCGGGGCTGCATTGAAGCGGCTCCTGCCCAATCAAGGGGATCCAAACGCCTCCTGCCGGAGGCTCTATGTGGGGATCTTGCGGTCCATGGCCCTTTACGGGGCACCGGTGTGGGCGCGTTCATTGAGGCTGCGGCCAGCCCGCCGGTTGAACGCGTCCCAGAGGGTCATGGCCATCCGGCTAGCCCGAGGATACCGCACGGTCTCCTGCGAGGTGGCGAGCCCCCTTGCCGGATTACCGCCATGGGATCTGGAGGCAAAGATCCTCGCGCACATCTGGGAGTGGCGCGAGGAGGCGAAACGCCGGGGCTTAACTCCGATGCCACAAGAAGTCGCGGCCAAAGGTCCGGCGGGATCTCATGGCGTCATGGAGAGTGCGATTGTCGCAACCCCGCGCTGGGCACGCTACAATTGCGGCGATAAGACCCCTCTTTGAGGAGTGGCTTGAGAGGCGCCACGGCGTCCTCACCTTCCGCCTGACGCAGGTCCTCACCGGACACGCTGCTTCGGGAGGTTCCTGTTCAGGATAAGGCGGGAGGAAACACCCGGGTGTCACCATTGTGTGGATCGGCCTGAGGACACGGTGGAGCATACGGTAGAGGTCTGCCCGGCTTGGGCGGAGCAACGCCGTGTCCTCGTAGAGGCGATCAGCGGCGGTGATCTCTCGCGTCCGGCCCTGGTTCAGGCCATGGTACGGAGCGAGAGGAAATGGCAGGCCGTCACCTCCTTCTGCGAAGCGGTAATGCTCGCGAAGGAGGAGGCGGAATGCGTGAGGGAGAGGCAAATTTCGCGCCCTCACGCCCCTAACCGCCGCAGAAGGAGACGCCCGGGGCGGGAATCGCGAGCCGATTTCCGGCCACCGTAGGCGCGGGCTTGCGGACGGTGAGCAATGGGTAGCTCACCGTCCGATAAGGACCAAGCCCGGGTCGACAGCGCGTTGTGTTCCACGCGCGCCTCAAAGAGATGTCAGCAGAATTGACGGGGTCCGCTAGGGCCAATGCCTGCCGGGGGTTCGAAGAGGTCTACCTATAGTAGACCCACATTTCGCCAGTTATGTTTAAGTCATGTCAGTCAGTATGTGTAATAGGGGGTGAGCCTATTGCCATCAACCGGGCACAAATCCAGACTCCAGGCTGCAACTGAGAAATTCCTCCTGGAAAAACCCAATAACACCTTTCCTTGATCTGGGAATCGAACCCAGGACCTCATGCTCAGCAGTAGCGTTTGCAACCACTAGACCAACGAGGCAGTCCACCGAACGGATACTTCTCTTTAAATAATTAAATTAATTTGCGAACGAATACTAACAACTTGAATTTGGTACAGTCAGCTCAGTCAAACCTAAAAAATAATAATGATTGTTTTATTCTCGGTGCATTACCTATTATGATTTATTTTTACTTTGAATTGTGAGTATTTTTATTATTTTCTCTTTATCTTTGTACTTCATTGTTACTTTCTGCAAATTGCCGAAAAACTTGATAATTGTTACATATTGAAATAATTATGTGATGTTCAGGGGGGGGGGGGGGGGGGGGTATGCTAAATACTTTAGTTTTTCTAGGTAAGTACTTTGTTTAAACTGTTTTAATTATTATTTTTACTAATATCGACCGATTTCCCTCATCGCTGTTTGTTTGTGATTGTTTTTACTCTGCATCACATTTTATTAGGTAGGTATAACAAAATTCTACTTTAAGAGCGTAGAAATCAAAACTAAAAATAAGGGGGAAAAGTGGAATAATCCAAAATGAAAAGGGGGATTTCTGGATTTTTTTACATTAGGGTTCAGTTTTCCCCCCTGAGGCAGATTCTCTCAGGGGGGAATAGTGGAATAACTCAAAATGAAAAGGGGACTTTCTGGACTGTTTTTACATTACAGTCCAGTTTTCCCCCCTGAGGGGGATTCTCTCAGGGGGGAATAGTGGAATAAGCCGTTTTTTAAACGGGTAAGTAATATAATTATGATATAATTACAAAATCTCTAATATTTACAAGATAAAACAACTGAATTTATAATTTTGTTTGATACAATGATCAGTTAATATAATAAATTTTAAAATAACAAATTTTTATAAGCGTAACATTCATCTAGATATATAAAGTTCTCGTGTCACAGTGTTAATTGCCGTACTCCTCCGAAACGGCTTGATCGATTTTTATGAAATTTTATAAGTATATTCGGTAGGTCTGAGAATCGGTCGTAATTTATTTTTCATACCCCTAAGTAATAAAGCTAGAGATAAGGAAAAATGGAGAAAGTTGGAGGGGCTTACGCCGCAGAGGCGGCTTCCATAAAATAATTTCACGTGCGTGCCAACATTAATAATAATATTTTAATACCTAAATACATTTTTTAAACTTATTTTGCTTACGAGCACCAATGAATGATAAATACAATTATAAATATGATTTAACTCAAATAATAAAAAATAATATTAATGATAATGAAATGTCAAAATGTAATAAACCTTATGTATTAATATAAAATAATATGCTTAAATTATTCTATGTATTTATGGTAGAATAAAGGCTTTTTTATTTTTATTTATTTTTTATTTTAATCGATAAGGGTGGTCCACCCCAAACATTTATATGGCAAAACAACGTTTGCCGGGTCAGCTAGTTGAATATGAAATTGTATGTCTAATTTGATAAAAACGCCTAAAAAAAATACAATACACGTGGATATATTTAGTAACTTGTTCCGCTTAGCTATTTCTAAAGAGCAATAAAAAACTCCTGAAAGAAATCGAGGCTTATTCCCGAAATCCCCCCTGAAATCCCCCCTAAGGGGGAAAAGTGGAATCTATAAAAAAAAGTCTAGAAATCCCCCTGAAAATCCCCCTTGGGGGGGAAAACTGGAATCGAAAAAAATACTTATTCCACAAATCCCCCCCCCCTGAAAGTGCACACTGGGGGGGAAAACTGGACTCAAAAAAAAAAAGTCTGGAATTCCCCCCTGATAATCCCCCTTAGGGGGGAAAACTGGAATCTGAAAAACCAACGTCCAGAAATCCCCACTGAGGTCCTTAAAATTTAAAGAGTGCCTCTGCTACCGGCGCTGGGCGTCGATTTGTTCGCCGGTGCTGGTTGCCAAAATATTTACCGCGGACGCCTGCGGATATTTTGCTTAGATAACCTAGAATTCAGGAGCGAGCGAAGCGAGCTTGGGAACATTTTGACTTATTCCGTTCTAATACCACTAGTATTTGTTTCAACTCATATTTATTTTCTATTCCGAATGGATAACACATAACATAACATCACGTCTGTAATCCCCGAAGGGTTAGGCAGAGGTGTACCTATCCCCAGTCACCAAGGAGAGTGGAACCGACAAGAGATGTCGTGCGGTGTCCCACAGGGTTCGGTCCTGGGGCCGCATCTGTGGGACATCGAATACGACTGGGTGCTGCGCGCCGACATCCCTAGCGGCGTCAGCGTCGTTTGTTACGCTGACGACACGCTGGTCCTGGCGCAGGGGAGGTCGTACCAGGCGGCGGCCGATTTAGCGACACGCGGGGTTGCGACAATCGTTGACAGGATCCGGCAGCTGGGACTCGAGGTGGCTCTGCACAAGTCTGAGGCCAAGGATTTTCATGGTCCTCGGAATGCGCCACCGTCGGGCTCCCAGGTAATGGCGGGAAGGGTTCACATCGGTGTCGAGTCAACGATGAAGTATCTGGGACTCGTCCTCGACAGCCGGTGGAATTTCGTAGAACACTTCCGACGTTTGGCTCCCAGACTGGAGCGGGCCGGGGCTGCATTGAAGCGGCTCCTGCCCAATCAAGGGGATCCAAACGCCTCCTGCCGGAGGCTCTATGTGGGGATCTTGCGGTCCATGGCCCTTTACGGGGCACCGGTGTGGGTAAGTTCATTAAGGCTGCGGCCAGCCCGCCGGTTGAACGCATCTTAAAGGGTCATGGCCATCCGGCTAGCCCGAGGATACCGCACGGTCTCCTGCGAGGTGGCGAGCCTCCTTGCCGGATTACCGCCATGGGATCTGGAGGTAAAGGTCCTCGCGCACATCTGAGAGTGGCGCGAGGAGGCGAAACGCCGGGGCTTAACTCCGATGCCGCAAGAAATCGCGGCACAGCGGACAGAGCTCCGGCGGGATCTCATGGCGTCATGGAGGGTGCGATTGTCGCAACCCCGCGCTGGGCACGCCACAATTGCGGCGATAAGATCCCTCTTTGAGGAGTGGCTTGAGAGGCGCCACGGCGTCCTTCCGCCTGACGCAGGTCCTCACCGGACACGGCTGCTTCGGGAGGTTCCTGTTCAGGATAAGGCGAGAGGAAACACCCGGGTGTCACCATTGTGTGGATCGGCCTGAGGACACGGTGGAGCATACGGTAGAGGTCTGCCCGGCTTGGGCATAGCAACGCCGTGTCCTCGTAGAGGCGATCGGTGGCGGTGATCTCTCGCGTCCGGCCCTGGTTCAGGCCATGGTACGGAGCGAGAGGAAATGGCAGGCCGTCACCTCCTTCTGCGAAGCGGTAATGCTCGCGAAGGAGGAGGCGGAACGCGTGAGGGAGAGGCAAATTTCGCGCCCTCACGCCCCTAACCGCCGCAGGAGGAGACGCCCGGGGCGGGAATCGCGAGCCGATTTCCGGCCACCGTAGGCGCGGGCTTGCGGACGGTGAGCAATGGGTAGCTCACCGTCCGATAAGGACCAAGCCAGGGTCGACGGCGCGTTGTGTTCCACGCGCGCCTCAAAGAGATGTCAGCAGAATTGACGGAGTCCACTAGGGCCAATGCCTGCCGGGGGTTCGAAGAAAACCGATAGGGACATCGTGGCCCCCGGCAACAGGGCAACCGAAGGAACACGGGTGGGTTTTAGTTAGTAAGAGTCTGACACGCCCTCCCGCTTCGACCAGAGCGGGAGAAGTTATTTGATAATATACCAACCAAAAAAAAAAAAAAGAGGTGTACCTATAGTAGACCCACATTTCGCCAGTTATGTTTAAGTCATGTCAGTCAGTCAGTATGTGTAATAGGGGGTGAGCCTATTGCCATCAACCGGGCACAAATCCAGACTCCAGGCTGCAACTGAGAAATTCCTGCTGGAAAAACCCAATAACACTTTGCCTGACCTGGGAATCGAACCCAGGACCTCATGCTCAGCAGTAGCGTTTGCAACCACTAGACCAACGAGGCAGTCCACCGAACGGATACTTCTCTTTAAATAATTAAATTAATTTGTGAACGAATACTAACAACTTGAATTTGGTACAGTCAGCTCAGTCAAACCTAAAAAATAATATTGATTGTTTTATTCTCGGTGCATTACCTATTATGATTTATTTTTACTTTGAATTGTTAGTATTTTTTATTGTTATTAGCAATACTTACATAGTTCTTTTTATTGTTGTACGTATACCTAATAATGTTTTTTTTTAAGTATTCGTAAACTGTCTAATTACTAGTCAACCGTGTTGTCGTCTACAAGTGATTGTTTTATATTATATTTTCTCTTTATCTTTGTACTTCATTGTTACTTTCTGCAAATTGTCGAAAAACTTGATAATTGTTACATATTGAAATAATTATGTGATGTTCAGGGGGGGGGGGGGGAACTAAAGTATTTAGCAAGTACTTTGTTTAAACTGTTTTCATTATTATTTTTACTAATATCGACCGATTTCCCTCATCGCTGTTTGTTTGTGATTGTTTTTACTCTGCATCACATTTTATTAGGTATAACAAAATTCTACTTTAAGAGCGTAGAAATCAAAACTAAAAATAAGGGGGAAAAGTGGAATAATCCAAAATGAAAAGGGGGATTTCTGGATTTTTTTACATTAGGGTTCAGTTTTCCCCCCTGAGGAAGATTTTCTCAGGGGGGAATAGTGGAATAACTCAAAATGAAAAGGGGACTTTCTGGACTGTTCTTACATTAGAGTCCAGTTTTCCCCCCTGAGGGGGATTCTCTCAGGGGGGAATAGTAGAATAAGCCGAAATCGACACGTGTTTCACCTCTCAACGAGGCATCCTCAGGATGACGATGAACTTGTTGCGAATTCGAACACCGAGGTGAGGTGTTGCCACACCGAGCGCTGAGTGCAGACTGTATTTTATAATGGATTTCCGCAAGGTTACGCCTGAATCAATTAATTATCAAAAACGCCTAGTTAAAAACACAAAGCAAAATTGCATATTATTGTAGGTAGCTTAACAAATAGGTATCATTGTTAGTTGTCACTTTGTGTACATAATCTCGCTCAGTTAGCCAGCTCCACTCAATTAGTTAGATTCGCTCGCTCGCCTTCGCGCGTTAATGGTCACTGTTCTAACCTAACCCAAATGATTCACCAACAATAGAGGGGATCTAGCACTCGGCGGCTACTGCCGCCTTTAACCTAACTCGAGTCGGATTGCTCTGAATCGGAGTGTTAACCATAATGATGGTATCAATTTATATTTTAAACGATAGACCTAATTCGATTAAATAAACTTGATATAGGACATTATTATTAGGACTGCCTCGTTGGTCTAGTGGTAGCAAGCGCTACTACTGAGTATGAGGTCCTTGGTTCGATTCCTGGATCGGGCAAAGTGTTATTGGGTTTTTCCATCTGATGGGATTTCTCAGTAGCAGCCCGGAGTCTAGATTTGTGCCCGGTTGATGGTGTAGCGATTACACCGCCACATACGAACTACGCATCATAGACATGACGTCACACAAATCCTGCATCGCGCAGTTAGAGTTTACCGAGCGATCGACATACATACAAGATTTCAACTTCAAACCAACGGGCAGTTTCCCGCCAGACACAACACCCATCTGGTCGGAGGATCCTCCCTTTTCTATGGTGGATGAGTGAACTTTTTACACCCTGTTCCTCATACCACTAAATTGGTGGCCCGAGTATGAACGTCAATGCAGCCTTCGTGCAATTACTTCGGCGTGACGTCATCATCATCATCACTCCCGCAAGCTTTCGTGAGGCGAGTCACACAGCCAGCCAGCACCCACGGCTTCAACGGGTATCCTGACCACCAGCATGCAGCGAACGCGCATTCCTGGTCATCACCCTCAGCCTCATCTCCTAAAAATGGCAATAGGCTCGCTCGCCCCCTATTACATGGGACTTAAACATAACTGGCGAAATGTGGGTGTACTATGGGTATACCTCTGCCTAACCCTTCAGGGATTGCAAGCGTGATGTTATGTTATGTGTGTTATATCCAATAACATATACGAAAGAAGTTTTAGAGTACTTCTTATATAAATGTATAGTGTCGTTCAAGAATAGGCAAAAAAAAGAAGTCGAAAAACGAGTTCAAAATGCTTGGAAGACCTACTGGGCCCTTAAAGAACACATGAAAAGAAAACTCATCAACATGTGCATTCTGCCCGTCCTAACCTATGGTGCACGAAGTCAGTCACTTACTGAACAACAGAAGTCCAAACTCAAGATTTGCCAGCGGGCAATGGAGCGCAGCATAATCGGTGTCAAACGAACGGAGCACGTTAGAAACATCATCCTGCGCTCCATAACTCAAGTAGCGGATGGTGGAGAAAAAACAGCCAGGCTAAAGTGGGAGTGGGCCGGCCACGTCGCACGAATGCACCCGGAGAGATGGGCAAAAATCGTCACCCACTGGACGCCTGAAGAAGGACAACGCTTTCGAGGTAGACCGCGGCGAAGGTGGTGTGACGATCTAGTTGTGTTTGCGGGACCATCATGGCTTGAAATCGCACAAAGCAGAGAGGTTTGGAAGGAAATAGGGGAGGCCTTTGCCCAGCAGTGGGACACAATATAGGCTAATTAAAAAAAATTATATATATATATATATAAATTTTATATGTAAAGAAATTATATCAACAGTTGGTATATCCCACGTTTATTACATCTTGTGAACGTTATTGAATAACTTTGTATGATATGAGACGCACCCGTTTTAAACAACCAATAGAATTTCGTTATTCACTCAACTCGTCTCCACTGAGCTTCAGTGGATACCACTGAGCGGAGATGTATCATATTTGTATGGCGCGATCGAACCAAAGATGTGAGCTGCGCCTCGCCGAGATTGAGCTGGGCGGCGGAGACGAGAGTCGAGAAGATATGTGAGCGGCGCGGGGCCTGCAGTGATCGATCAACATCCAACGCTTGCCGCACGCAATTCAGTTCCGCTTTAGCCAGTACTTATCTCCGCACAGCTTCGGTGGATACACCCTAGCTGAAAAACATCTCTTCTCGTCTCCGCTTCGGACATCTCCGCCATCTCCGCTTTGGCCTTCCACCGTCGACGGCGCGTTGTGTTCCACGCGCGCCTCATGGAGATGTCAGCAGAATTGACGGGGTCTGCTAGGGCCAATGCCTGCCGGGGCTGCGAATATGGGCCGAAAGGGACATCGTGGCCCCCGGCAACAGGGCAACCGAAGGAACACGGGTGGGTTTTAGTCAATAAGAGTCTGACACGCCCTCCCGCTCCACCCAGAGCGGGAGAAGTTATTTGATAATTTCCCACCCAAAAAAAAAAAAGGGTGGACTGACAGCTCATTTGAAGCTCACTTCACTTTAGATATCACGGCGAGATTTTTACAGAATTGACCGATATTCAGTAAGGTCAAATCGAAAATAGCAAAAGATAAATCAGCCTTTGTTTGTTTTTATCATCTTACGTCGCATTACTGACAATACGAGATTAATTTATCACAATTAAATATAGTAATATTATTTTACTGCAAAATGCTAGTAATGTCATTATTTTGACAACCTTTGAACTATGTTATTGATGAACGGGATACTCCGCATTTCATTTAGGTATTTATTAAAACTTTATGCACAAGTAAAAAATACTGTACACAGCCGGACTTAATGCCTGAGGCATTTTCTACCAGTCAACCTTAGGGTGACGCAGAGACAAAACATGGCAGGTGCAACAACGGATAGTTAAATCGAAAAAGAATACATAGATACATACATTTAAACCGAATAAACTTTGTCAGGAGAAAGCTGTACACGTAGCTTTAAATTCCCCGACTAATAATCATGATCAACACTTTGATCCAGCCCGTCCCATCTTTGATGTCCTCCCTCCGGTTGACGCCCTAAGCTGAGGTTCGTACCCCACAGGGGGTGCCCTTAGCGAGCGTTCACCTAGTTTTAATTAGCTTAGTTGAATAACCCCTGGCTGGAGGTTTTAAGTCTAGCAACTTAAGGCATCCACAGGATTGACCGGTTAAATAGTCATGGCCTCAGAGGTCAGCTATGCTGTGAATTTAAAGTTCATGACAACCAATTATATTCCACACGTTTTTAGTCGCGATTAAAAATAGTCAGAATTAGTAAGAAAATCTAAATTTTAGGTGAAAAACGTCAAATTCAGAATAGCAAAATTGCCATTTTCACTAAATTAATATCTCAGTACCATTTTAGTGCTGTCAAACTAAAATATAGTTAAGTTGTGCCACTTTAGTCTATTTCAGAAAATCGTCGTTTGACAGGAATAAACAAAATTTTGGTGATTTTTAGTCTAGTTAGAGGCATTTGTGACAAAAGAATCGGCATCATTGTAACACATTCAAAGTGGTACTTCTACTCTATAATTTTTATATGACTTCGTCTATGTACTGAGTACTCAAATAAAATAGGTATTCTTAATTTATATATTTACTAGACGCCAGATGTTTGTATAGTGAGAGACGTGTTCAGTTTATTAGAAACGTTTATTTTTTAACCGACTTCCAAAAAGGAGGAGGTTATATGTTCGACGCGTATGTTTGTTTTTTTTTTTTTTTTTTTTTTTTTATGTATGTCCACCGATTTCTCCGTCATTTGTGGACCGATTTTGAAAATTCTTTTTTTGTTTGAAAGGGTATGCTCCCAAATTGGTCCCATATAAATTTTATTAACTTTGCTTGGGTAGTTTTTGAGTTAGCTACAAAATACGTATTTTTTTTCCCACTTAGTATGTAGATGATATGATAAGTTCCTGACACTGGTAGTAGGTAGTGGTATTAGAATGTGTGTGGGGTAGGTACCACAACTAAAAAGTGAAAAATAAAAACTTTTTACAAAAAAAAAACTACCGACTTCCAAAAAAACACTACAAAGTGAAAAATAACTTTAATTTCGGAAGTCGGTGGCAAAAAACGAAAACACAAAACCCAAGACACCGACTTCCGAAATTAAAGTTATTTTTCACTTTGTAGTGTTTTTTTGGAAGTCGGTAGTTTTTTTTTTGTAAAAAGTTTTTGTTATCAACGTGTTGTTTTTTTTTCTGTGAATATTTAAAACTAGTGTCTGTGGTAAAGATTAAAGGTTAGTAGTGTCATATTTTTGTTTAATATTATTTTTTCTAAAAATAATTATTTTGGCATAAGTATAGGTAATCTTTTTCTCTCGTATCAAAACGAATTTTAAGATGGAAAATATTTAACTGTTTCTGAGAGGCGCAATCGTTATACACTACTCAAACAAAGTCTAGGGAACAAGAGTATTCACAGTAATTATTTGAATTTTAACACTTTTATGTATCATTACATTTTCCATAGGAAACGACCAATTGGAACCGTGCACCTAGCTTCTGACGTTTCATAAGTGCCCATGTAGGTTTATGTGAAATAAAATATTTTTATTTGATTTGATTTGATTTTGTTTGATTGAATAAAAGAATGGTGTGACGATGTAGTTATGTTTGCAGGGCCAACATGGCCTGAAATCGCACAAACCAGAGAGATTTCGAAGGAAAAAGGGGAGGCCTTTGCCCAGCAGTGGGACACAATATAGGCTAACAAAATAATTAAAATAATGTTTTGTGTTGCATAATAATTTTGCATACTTCATTTTTTTTTCTAACTTGAACAGACAGCTGTGCTGCTGGGGAGTTTGTTGCGCCACTTCTTCTTCCCAGCTAAAGGCACTAGGAAGTGGTGAAGGGTGGGCGTTTTTGGGGGACTGTCTTATGTAATTTTGACGTTCGAAAAGTGCTGATTCTCAGCCTAGTCTGAATTTTGAATTTTTTTGAATTTTTGAAAAATGAAAAAAGAATTGAGTGAAAAAAAAGAATTGGTACCGAAAATGGAAAAACACTTTTTCGCAGATTAAAAAATAACTAACTCCCAGAACATTATTTTTTTATTTTTTTTACATTTCCAGCAACTTTTTAATAGACTTATAATTGGTCCTCCCAAGGCATTGGCGACGGCTCTAGCTACATTGGCGTGGCATGCTGAGTATCAGGTTGTCTATTGTCCCCTGTGGAATATCGCTCCACACTCTGGAAAGATGTCCAAAAAGCTCTTCTTCCGTGATCAAATATTGGGAAAGGTCACTGAACGCTCTTCTCCTGCGGCGAGCAAATCCCACGCATGATCTATGGGATAGACGTGTGCGCCGATGTATTTTTGGAAACCTTCGATTTCTGCGTCCAAGAGCTGGAACTCTAAGCAGTCTGTGATTGTGAAGGTTATCTTCATCAATCTTCTCCTGGCGGTTTGGCCGCTGATGACCACTTGGTACTGAGACTGGAGTCTTCCTACCAACTGGCGAGCTGTAATTTAAGACTGCCACCTTGCAGCATTTTGCAGAAAGCGGTCTTGTCTCTGACTAGTGACCCTTTACCTTTCTCGGTGACGATCAGCAACATCTCCTGCAGCCCTGTAAAGCGCCCACAATCGGCAAATTACGCTTGGCTGCGCGTTGACAGCGTTGACAGCTTTAAAACTTAAAAAAAATTAAAAGTTTTATTTCAGACAGAGTCCATAGTGTTAGTAACAAGCATTAGTAGCTACAGACAGACTAACACACTGTTGGTGCCATCTATGCATCGCGATGGACAACGGGCCCCATCTTCAAATCTCGCGCGCTCCGCATAGTCGCTGTGCGTGTCACCTGGTCGTCTGCAGGATCCGCTTCCGCCCACCTCACTCTTCTCTTGACGGTCGCACGTTAGCGTCGTTCCTTGTAGAATTGTAATTTATTATAAAAAATAAACCAAGTTCAATTTAAAACAATAATTCATCTCATTGAAGAGTACCCGCTGCGTTCCACATACATCAGCACACATAATACACCAAACACACACAATTAAAATTAAAATTCAGCGTGGAGCTGCATCTACCTCCGCAACATCGGGGAATCCCCCCGATCTGCAAACACACTGAGAATATTGTTGGTGCTGCCGCGAGCACGAGTCATCAGGGATGCACAGCTTTTTCTAATAATGGGGGTTTAAGCGAATATTAATATTATTAGAAAAGAAAAATACGGTTCATATTCGTATGGAACCAACGTTTAATTTACTTCGTAAAGAGAACTCAAATCCCGTGTCCGAATACTGTCAGTTTAACTTTGTTTAAAACTTCTTTATTTTATTTCCTTTTTAACCGACTTCAAAAAAAGGAGGAGGTTCTCAGTTCGTCCGGATATTTTTTTTAATTTTTTTTATGTATGTTCCCCGATTGTCGAAGACAGCTGGACCGATTTGAAAAATTATTTTTTTTGTTTGAAAGGGTTAACTTCCAAGTTGGTTCCATTGTCATTTGGTCACGATCTGATGATGGAATCTTGGAGAAATCGAGGGAACTCTTCAAATATTTTAGGCACATCTATAGCGATTTGGGTATTTTTGATGAGAAGTTAACATTAGGCTATTGTAACTTAGATAAATTTCAAACCAACCCACTAAAAGGTGAAAAAAAAAAAACTATTTTTCAAAAAATACAACCGACTTCCAAACTACAAAGTGAAAAATAACTTTAATTTCAGAAGTCGGTGTCTTTAGATCAGTATTTTAGTTTTTTGCCACCGAATTAAAGTTATTTTTCACTTTGTAGTTTGGAAGTCGGTTGTATTTTTTGTAGAAAAAGTTTTTTAAATAAAAAACTCGTTTTCTTTTTCCACAGATCTTTACAAACAGTTTGAAAGCAAAAAGACGTAGCTCCAATAACAACAATGCTCAAAAACAGTCTTTATAGATACGGAAATGAGAATGAACGAAAGAAGAATGAAAGAAGTGTACGATAACATGGTCAAAAATAAAGATATTACAGCTTTGGTAAGTCCTCATTTTATTAAAGCAATTTGCTTGTATTCTTGGAGTAGACAAGGTCACACTGTGACAAGGTGTAGACGACAATACGACAGTAAGTTTAACTGCGTACATTCACAGTCTGCAGCCAAATAATCATCGATCGGCGTTTTGAGGAAACTGGTAGCTATTTGTAAGTCCTATGCAGTGTCCCATGGGCTCAAGTACAATGTTAAGAAGAGCGAACTTATTATGTTTAAAGCAAGTACCATAAACTATTCTGATATTCCCGGTGTCTCACTCTGTGGCACTCCTTTACCTTGGGTAACTAAGTTTAAGTACTTGGGCCATTGGATCACTGATGATCTTAAAGACAATATGGATATAGAGAGGGAGCGCAGGTCGTTAGCTGTTCGATGTAACATTCTGGTTCGAAGATTTGCACGTTGATTTGCGAAGTCACTCTTTTCAAAGCTTTCTGTCAATCGTTCTACACGTGCAGTCTTTGGACCAGTTATACGCAGTGGGCATACAGCGATCTGCGTGTCCAATATAATAACGCGTTTAGGATACTGTTGGGGATGTTGTGGCGTTGTAGTGCGTCCATAATGTTTGCGGAGGCGCGCACAGACGATTTTTATGCCATAATAAGAAAAATAACCGCCTCCATAGCCGGCCGGCTACGCGCCACTACCAACGGTCTCCAGAGCGTGTTCTCAGATCGGTGGGACTCCCCTCTGCTGCGCCATTGGGTAATCCATATCAGTTGATCTTTTTTGTATTAAGTCCTTATTACTAACTCTTGTTATTTTGTTGATACTGTAGCGGTTACACCACCACATATGAACTACGCATCATAGACATGACGTCACACAAATCCTGCATCGCGCAGTTAGAGTTTACCGAGCGATCGACATACATACAAGATTTCAACTTCAAACCGATGGGCAGTTGCCCGCCAGACACAACATCCGTCTGGTCGGAGGATCCTCCCTTTTCTATGGTGGATGAGTGAACTTTACACCCTCTTCTTCTTCTTTTTTTCTTTTTTATTTTGTTGATACTAACACTATGGACTCATGTCTGAAATAAATAATTTGAATTTCCAATAGTTTAATCATTACATAGCTAGTCGGCTGATAAGCAAAACCCATAGTCGGCTCATCAGTTCTATTTAGTTTGTTTGAAAAAAAAACTTTTTTAATTTCAATGCTAGGATTAATGAGATATTATTCCGACTTAAAAGATCCCTAGATAAATATCACCCGTTTCGCTACTACATCCATTGCCTATTCTAGGATGCATATCCGGTACGGCTCGCAAATCCTTCCATATCATATGCTCCCCCCGGTCTACTCCTTGATATGCGATGGCCTCTGTAGCCCCATGAAACATAATTGAGGCCCCAGAGGCTAATGCAAATTTTTGGGTTCATTCGATTTATCGAGTCTGGTCAAACCACGCTGAGGTCTGTGTATTTATTTAATTAATTCATAGGATTTATTACATATTTCCGAAATTAGTATTGTCAGTGTTTTCAATTATTGTTGTATTGTTGTCTCCAGATTGTATAATTATGAGAACTGGCTGATGCCTGCCACTTCGTCTGCGTGTATTAGAGCGAAGTTCTTTAACACGGCTTGTAAACTTTTAGAAATCGTCACGCTAAAAAGTGTTAATACTTGCGATTGTCTTCTTCTAATTCAAATAGAAAGAGAGAGAGAGAGAGAGAGAGAAAGAGAACGCCGGCAGAAAAAACGAAAGACTTTACAAAGCGTACAGTGATAAAATTGTAAACATCGGCCCGCACAGATTCTAAATCTGTGTCGGCCCGAGTACACTGCATGCCGGATAGAGAGAGAGAGAAAGTGTGAATCGTCATGGGTGTCATTTTCATAGTTTTCGAGGGTGCTAAAGTCGATAGTGAGAACAAAATGTAAATGTCGACTACAATTTTTTTTTGTTTTATGTCTTATGTGAGAAAGAACTTTGTTCCTGACGGGGGTCCCCCGGCCGCACACGTTTTTTTTTGTATTTAATCATATTTTTTATACAAAATTATCCAGGATGAAAAGTATATATATAAGACCAGGCTACCTATCTGTTATGTAACATAACGATCGGTTCAGAGCTTTTTTAGGCGTGAAAGGCAAAAGACAGAATAACTTTGGCATTCATTATAATATTAGTATGCTAAGTATGCTGATGAGCAGTGAGAGAGCAGTGGTGGCCCAGTGGTAACGGCTGCGACTTAAGAGTTGCAGGTCGTGCGTTCGTACCCAAGCGGGCCCTTTTCTTTGTGTAAATTATTTCATCACCACTACTCTCAAAACGGTGAAAAACATCGTGAGGAAACCGGCATGTCCTAGAAACAAAAATTCAAAACATGTGTCATTTACCAATCCGCATTGGGCCCACTCCCTCTCACAAAAATAGGAGGCCGGTCCCAGCAGTGGGAACATTAGAATTATCATCTTGGATTTATTTTTTTAGATTAATGCTGACACTGAAGAACAAATGTCATATGGAGAGATAGCTCAAATGACAGCTGATGTCGCTCTCTCACTCACTCGTATGGGTGTTGGAAAGGGAGATGTAGTCTGCATTTGCAGTGAGAAGATTTTTGAGTACCTACCGACTGTGATGGGGATTATGTGTGCAGGCGCTACTTTTTCTCCAACGGATCCCACCTATGGAAGCTGTAAGTGGTATTTATACGTAACCAAACTTGTGGTTCTCTTTAAAATTGGTGGGTGTATTTCTGGAAGACCTATAGACACCAGCGACCAGCGTCTTCTTGTAATATTCTGAGATCACTGATACGTCTTTCTACAAGGCCAGAACGCAGCCATAGGAAACTGCTCGCGTATAGATTGGAAATCACTTTTTTTATTAAGGTCTTCCAAGAGTAGTACGCAAATACTGGCGTATACTTCGTAGTGACCAAATTAACTACCTCATTCCATAGTATACAGTGCCAGTACGCATACGGACTGATCGAGTTTAGATTGCGAGAAATTGTGAACTGGTAACCAACTTGTTTGCGACGTAATGCACCTTGCGCTAATATTAAATAGCCTGCCTGGCTGCGAGCAACTTGGAAGTAGCGCTCGCCAGCTGCTGCCACGGCACCGCTCGCTTCGCTCACAGTTCTAACCTAAGCCATTTCACCCAGTTCACACTTTTGTTCTTTCCTTTTTTTTATAAATTATAATTATCTTTAAAACTCTTATCAGGCGTAAGTGATGTAGTATAGTTTGGAACCAGGACGTGTTCGTCCACGTTACAAACTATACACGAGCAGTACGCAAAATTTGTGTATACATTGTAATCACAGATTTAAAAATAGCATTACAATGTATACGCGAGCAGTTTCCTATGGCTGCGTTCTGGCCTTGTAGAAATTGGAAATACGCATCACTGATCCTGATGCAAAGCGTTGCGACAATTCGGTTCGATAATTGGTTTCCATATCTCATTGATTTTTATTCATCATTACATCACCCACACTCCGACGTCACCCTACTGCCACCTCTTCACAGCATGGAGACACCTCAGCAGCTGCTGGTAGAGGCCATGTGGCGGCATCAACATGCAAACTACGTATAACACCGACGTCACACAAAATTCTGCTTTGCATACAACGTCCTGACATCAATCGTTGGACACGACACCCGTCCGGTCGGTGGATCCTCCCTTTTCTATAGAGGATGAGTGAACTTTACACCCTGTCATTCATATCTCTAAAGCGGCTTTGTCAACACTTTCTACTAACCGAGAATGTCACCGTTTACTCGCAACACAAAGTATAGAAATGACAGCTTTGAAGACAATCCGTGACAGAAGTTTTGGCGCCACTTATTAGTCCTACTGCCGTCTTTAGACGCTGCTGGCCTTAACATGAAATTTAACAGTCCATCCTAGCTTAAATACTTGAAAGTGATAGGTACACGTTTTTGGAGCTGTCTTTAGAACCAGAAGCATTGAAGCAGATACTTAGGAATTCTGATTTTACCTTTCATTCCTCCACAGTTCCTCTGCTCCACCGTGTCAAGATAGTGCGTCCAAAAATCATGTTCTGTTCTCTCTCCGCTTACGAAACTCACAAAGCGACCTTCGACGAAGTCGGTAGCATTCAACATTATATTCTATATGGGAACGAGACAAAAGATGGTGCTGTCGTTTTCAAGGATTTCTTGACTGATACTACGAAGTTGGAAAACTTTGAAGCAGTTCCTGTGAATGGATGGGAAGACGTGGCTTTTATAGTATACTCATCAGGAACTACTGGTCTGCCTAAAGGTGTTCCTGTAACTCATTTGGCTTTTCTGTTGAATTCGCAGAATATTGTTACAGAAGAGTGAGTATGAAATTATATAAAATCAGATGTATTGTTCAAAAGTTGGACCATATTTATACACTGGTCCGTCCTCACCAAGATCTTCCATTAGGCCTGAAACTGCGTTAAGCGGGCGCCCGCGACGGGCACCAGTCGTGTCGATGGAGAACTTAATATATTAGTACCTAGGCGACCGAGCTCGGCTCTGGTGAAAATTGATAAGGCTCATTTAATAGTATAGGATAGTTCATACCAATACCATGTATAGTACGTACATACTAATTCCATGCTGCCATGATAGTAGATACTTACTTATTCCATGCTACCATATCATTATTCTAATGTCATCATTCATTATCTTGTTCTTGGGCGACCGAGCTCTGCTCGGGTGAAAATACGGAGAAAACGAATTTTCCCAGATATGGGACATTGAGACCTAGCTAGATCGATTTTTCGCCCTCGTACACCCCTATATTGCAACTTTCATCGAAATCGTTAGAGCTGTTTTCGAGAACGTGATTACAAATATATATACAAATATTGTTCGTTGAATAGTATAGAATTACATTGCAAAACCGCTGACCACACTGCTGGCGGGAAACGCGCGTGCCCCCGCGCGGGCGTCCGTCGCACGGAGGCGGAACACATGGCGCGAGTGCGGGGCCCGCTTTTCCGTGACGGACACCCGCGCTTGGCTCCGCACGCACTTTTGTATGGAACCGTGCGGTCGTCCGCTTAACGCAGTTTCAGGCCTAACAGTATTATAGTTTTATTTTTTCTTGTGTGGTCAGGTTGACCATGACCTGTATTAGGACATAAGATAATTTTTAATCACAGTACTACGTTCTCGTGGGATAATTCTTAACTCCACGTGGGCAAAGCCGCAGGTAAAAGCTATCTATACTAATAACAAAGCTGTAGAGTTTATTCTTTTGTTTGTTTGTTTGAACGTGCTAATCTCTGGAACTGCCAGTCGGATTTGAAAACTCCTTTTTGAATTTGATAGTCCAAAAAAAAATACAATAGAAGTGGATATATTTAGTAACCTGTTCCGCTTAGCTATTTCTAAAGAGTCATAAAAAACCCCTAAAATAAATCGACACGTGTTTCACTTCTCAACGAGGCATCCTCAGGATGACGATAGACTTGTCACGAAATCGAACACGGCATGTTGCCACACCAAGCGCCGAGCACAAACTGTCAGTCAGTCTGTGCTCGGCGGATTTCCGCAAGGTCACGCCTGAATCAATTAACAATTTTTGATAGCCCAATTTTTGAGGAAGATTATAGGCTATTTAACATCACTCTATGACCTTGCGGAGCCAAGCAAAAATAAAAAAGACAGAAAAGACGCTAAGCGACAACGAAGAAGTAAAGTAGGCGGGTGAGGCGATGAGACGCGGTGGGTCGGGGGAGCAAGAACTTCACGCGGAAGAAGTCGCAGGCAGAAGCTGGTAACATAACCCCGTACCTCGGTGCGCACGTTAAACCGTTGGTCCTCCACTTGATCTCTCTCCGGTCGTGTCGGATAGCTGTCCTATCAAGTATAAGAGTGAGGGAAGAGAGAGTGCACCTGTGTCTGCGCACACACTTGTGTCCTATAAATCCATTGCAGACTTAGCGTGGCTAGACTGAGTCTGGCCACGCTAATTCTGCAATGGATTAGATGAGCAACCCCAAAAAGTTTTATATATGGTATACTTTTACATCAGTCAGTTATGGCAGGTTCGGGGTTGTAAGTAGATCTAATGATTTTGATATTTTGCGTTTTGATTATTGCATAATAGATTATATAATGTGTAATAGACTATGTCGTACCTATGCTCTACCTCCATACGATGACAAAACTGTATCAAATCCACACTGCATCTTGCTAAAGTGACTATTCTTTACCAGGAATAAATCAGAATATAAACAAAATAACCTATCAAAAACAAAAAGACAAACAAAGTCTCAAATTATTTTTAGGACAGGATGGTGTTGCCGTCTATAGATTTTCAAATTCCACCGTTTTTTTTTTTACTTACGCAGACTTGCAGACTCTACAGGGTGGCAGGGACATCGACGCGAAAACTGTTACCATGGATTCAGTACATGATTCTAAACCCTCCTGCGTTGAAATTTTTCGTCGGTTATTTTTTTTTAAATCTGCTGTTTCATAGAAAAGTGCAATACCTACGTGTTCAAAATGTATGGAACAGCTGGTAATTTTTTTTAATAACCGATGAAAAATTTCAACGCAGTAGGGTTCAGAATCTGCTCCGATTTTCGGTACCTCGGGTCGCTTGTCCAAGCGGATGGCAAAGTAGACCGAGAGGTAACGCGCCGGATCAACTCAGGATGGATGAAATGGCGACAGGTCACTGGAACAACTTGCGACCCACGGATGCCCCTCAAGTTAAAGGGGAAAATCTACAAGTCCGTGATAAGGCCTGTCGTACTGTATGGATCGGAATGCTGGGGCGTGAAAATGACGGATGAAAAAAGATTGCATGTAGCGGAGATGAGAATGTTGAGATGGATGTGTGGAGTGACAAAAATTTGAGAGGTGTCAAGGGACACCCGGATGGAACGAAGTTCTTTTCGATTAATTAGTGAAGGAATTGTAATAAAATGAGTAGGTAAGTGAGTGCATACGCCACACACACAGTGTACACCGCAGCACCACACAATACCAAAATAGGGAATAATGCGGCGTTTTCCCGTGATTTTGATGGAGCCAAAAGAGAGGTCTTTTTCTCTTGATTTCGGGGACTCCAAACTTGATAGTTCTACGACCTCTGGCTCCAAAGTTAAGACCCGGGGGGGGTGAGGTAACCCTGAAGGGGCACGGGGGAGGGAGGGAGATGTGCAGGGGGTGTATCGGGATCAGGGGGTCGCGGAAGGATATCGAGGGGAGGTTCGGGGGAGGTTATATATATAAGAGAGTTGTAAGATATACTTAATTACAGATGTTGGGGGTCAAAAATGGGGTCTAAGGGGTCTAACTGAATGTAGGTTCTAACTGAGAAATTACTGATATTGGGGGTCAAAAGAAAAGGGGGTCAAAAATGGGATCTAAGGGGTCTAACTGAATGTAGATCCTAGCTGAGAAGGGAAATACTAGGGGGGGGGAAATTTTATCAAAACTTTGATATTCCCAGCCGTTTCCGAGATATTTAAAAAAAAAAAAAGTCTCGTTACACAATAAAAAACTGTCGTTACAACTTTTGGTCTTAATTTTTTC
Source organism: Agrochola litura (assembly GCA_949152395.1). Classification (NCBI taxonomy): domain Eukaryota; kingdom Metazoa; phylum Arthropoda; class Insecta; order Lepidoptera; family Noctuidae; genus Agrochola; species Agrochola litura. The sequence goes on along the minus strand of OX424519.1, from coordinate 1,087,180 downwards.
CGTCTAGCCCCCTTTCGCAACGCGCGATAAGGAACTTCGTTCCAAAAATAGATAAAGTAAGAAATGAGTATACAGGGCGTCCCAAAGTTATGGGACATGAAGGGAAAGTACCTTAAATATCGTAGATAGGGTATTTTGCTAAAAGAAGACATTATGTTATTTTTAAAAGTTAGTAATTCTGCATTCAAAGATTTTCTAAAAATTACTTGCCTCGTCTGGGAATCAAACCGACTGAAATGTAAAATGATAAGAAAATCAACAGGCAGCGGACTCATTAAAAGATTGGCGATTTGCGTAAGACAAGAGGGATCACATTTTGAGCATTTAATTAATTAATTTACAAAAAAAATACCCACTTAATTGACTACGGCAGTTTCATGTATGTTTTTAATTTGATTAAAATGATTAATTTCACGCTGTTCCTTTCTTTTAAAATACTATGTTACTTAAGAAGAGTTATTATTTTTTGGCCATTCTTTCGATTGGCATCATAAAAGTAGGGGTGTTTTTTTTTTACATTTAAGTCGGTTCGATTCCCAGACGAGGCAAGTAATTTTTAGAAAATCTTTAAATGCAGAATTACTAACTTTTAAAAATAACATAATGTCTTCTTTCAGCAAAATACCCTATCTACGATATTTAAGGTACTTTCCCTTCATGTCCCATAACTTTGGGACGCCCTGTATAAGAGGAAGTTTAAAAGTGGCGTCAGTGACAGAAAAGTTGAAAGGAAATCGTTTGGCCTGGTATGGGCATGTGATGAGGAGAGAAGAAACGCATGTGACTAAAAGAGTAGTGAATATAAATGTTGATGGATGGAGCGGGAGAGGAAGACCAAAGAAAAGATGAATGGATTGTGTGAGGAATGATATGAAAGAGAAGGGAGTGAATGATAATGTGACGGTTGACAGGGGAGAGTGGAAGAAGAAAACGTGTTGCGCCGACCCCAAGTAACATGGGACAAGGGCAGGAAGATGATGGGGTTCAGAATCATGTACTGAATCCTTGGTAACAGTTTTCGCGTCGATGTCCCTACCACCCTGTATTTATATTTCAATCCATTCATTTTCAAAAATCTTTTCTTAGTGCTCACCTCCATTATAATTTATGGAACTCTTGTGCTAAATTTCATGCTTCTAGACCCAGCGGCTTAGACTGTTTCGGTAAGCAAATTAGTGAAATAAAGATCTTCCTTTCAGCTACACAGGCGAAAATATTTACAACTCCAGGGAATTTTACTATACTTACGGACTGATGTATGCACTGGCCTGTCTGAGAGTTAGTGCCACAATAGTGTACAATCCCAGTGGCGGGGAACAGGCAATGTTAGAGGCTATTCAGAAATATAAGGTACAGAAATCATAAAAGTTATCGCGACTTAACACCCCATCGTTGCGTCGTGTTCGTACTGCCATAAAAATACTAGTGCTGTGACATTCTGGTTTCATCATCATTATAGAATAGCCCGCTTCTGGACATAGGCCTCTCTAATTGCACGCCATTCAGCTCAATTCTTTACCAGCTACCATGCGAAGATCGCAGCTTCACCTTGAAAGCGTCCTTCCTTACGTTTTTCAATTCGCGGTCTCGACTCAAAAACACGTCTGCCCCAACGGTCATCGGTTCTACGGCTAGCTAATATGACCGGCTCATTGCTACTTCAGCTTGCTTATTCTGTGAGTTATAACAACATCATAATTTCAGCCGAAAGACGTCCACTGCTGGATATAGGCCTCCCCCAAGCATCGCCACTTCGACCGGTTCTGTGCTTTCCGCATCCAGCGGATTCTTGCGGCCTTCACAAGGTCATCGGTCCACCTTGTGGGTTGCTTTCCAACGCTACGTCGTCCGGTACGCGGTCGCCACTCCAAAACCTTTCAGCACCATCGGCCATCCGTTCTGCGAGCAATGTGTTACTTAAATTTGCCAATTCTTCGGGCTATGTCGGTTACCTTGGTTCTCCTGCGGATCTCTTCATTTCTGATTCGATCACGTAGGGAAACTCCAAGCATAGCCCCCGCCCTTGCTATTTGCGTGACTTTTAGCCTTCTAATAATGCCCATTGTGAGCGACCACGTTTCAGTACCATAAGGTCATCACTGGCAACACGCACTGATCAAAGACTTTCGTCTTGAGACACTGCGGTATGTGGGATGTTGCGTAGCTCTGTCGACAACTTTGGTTCTATTCTGGTTTCGTGATTCCCATTGGATTTGAGTTTGTAACTGGTTACTTTTGAGCATTATTGTGGACGTTGAGCTTGAGTCTGTCTTGTTTATTTATTATAATTACAACGCATGACCTTCAAACTGCAGCTGGTTGTCGATAAACATTGGTAACTATGGTTTTGTACTTCAACTGTTTAAGTGTCTGCTGCTTCTCCTGCTGCTTGATCAGGGTAGGGTAGTACTTTTTCTTTTACAATAATGTTAACTTCTTTTATAACTTATTTCTATTTTATTATTTTCTAAATCTTTATTTTATTGTTAAACCATTTTTTTAAGAGTCACTATAGATTTTCTTGTCTATTCTTCTTCATACGAAACTACTTTTTGAAACCTGACCCTAGACAAAAATTTTCGTGTAATACAAAGCTTTTAGTGGTCTACCTAATCTAATTCAATAAATGATTTCACATTGATTTTGACAAGGAGGTCTTCAAATTAATCATCTTCTCTTGTCAGATTAAACTCCTGCAACTAGCACCAATGATCATCATGGAGATGATCAAATCGTCCATCTTGTATAACTATGACGTGAGCACGGTAGAGTACATCGTGTCCTCGAGTACTTACATCCGAGAGGAAACTGTGAAGGCTATTAAACAGAGGTAAGAATTTTTTTTTCACCTGTTAAAATGCATTGCTGATTATAAGCCTCTCCCAATTTGCTGGTTCTATGTTTTTCGTATCCACTCTCTTCTCATATTCTAGTCTCTTTTCTGGACAGTACAATATTGGTTTGTCATAAGTAGTGGATGCGACTGTATGTAAGTAAAATGTTGAACAAAAAATAGATGGACAGATTGTGTGAAGGTTGTCATGCCTAGATGACGACTGACAGAGATGAGCAGCACAGAATTGCAAACTACGCTATCTTCAAATAAATTACGATGAAACCAGGAAGATGACTTGATAAAAATAAAAAAACCAGCCAAGTGCGTGTCGGACCAGGCATAATGAAGGGTTCCTTAATTGGGATGAATTTATCCCAAGATGGAAAACATTATATGTAATTGAAAAACTGTATGGTAGAACATGTTATTGCATTTGAACGACCTTTCCAACGATACCCCACACTACAGTATAGACGAGAAAAAAAGACATCCCCAATTTACATGTAGTGGAGATACACAAAAAAAATGCATGATTTAAATTTATCACTTTGTCGCCGTGATTATATGTATACTCATGCCAAATTACAGCTTTCTAGTACTAAGAGTCTCTGAGCTAAGCCGCGGACAGACAGACAAGGCGCAACTATAAGGGTTCTTTGTTGACTACGAAACCTTAAAAAGTCTACCCTCTTTCCAGGTTACCGAACCTGGTGTCAGTTCTCCAGCTGTACGGAATGTCAGAAGGTGGCAGTATCTGCAATGAGCTGGACTGTCCCACGGGCTCTAGAGCTGGCAGTTCTGGCGTGCCAAGCAATGGGTTTGTCATTAAAGTAAGTTTTCTTTACTTCCTCTTAATTATTTATTCATCTTCTTTTGTACCTCTCTGCAGAAGAGAATGGCCTCTACTGAACTAGAGGGTCTTGACATAGGGTAGGTAATCGTTTTTAAAACGTTTTGTATTTCTACAACGATGTTCAACAATATTGACATAAGCTATAAGCTTTTCGGTAGCTGTTTAGATGCAAGAGGAACAGGGTGTAAAGTTTACTCATCCTCTTATGAAAAGGGAGGATCCTCCGACCAGACGGGTGTCGTGTCTGGCGGGCAACTGCCCAAGGATTGATGTCAGATACTTATACAGGGCGTCCCAAAATTATGGGACACGAAGGGAAAGTACCTTAAATATCGTAGATAGGGTATTTTGCTAAAAGAAGACTTTATGTTATTTTTAAAAGTTAGTAATTCTGCATTCAAAGATTTTCTAAAAATTACTTGCCTCGTCTGGGAATCGAACCGACTTAAATGTAAAAAAAAAACACCCCAACTTTTATGATGCCAATCGAAAGAATGGCCAAAAAATAATAACTCTTCTTAAGTAACATAGTATTTTAAAAGAAAGGAACAGCGTGAAATTAATCATTTTAATCAAATTAAAAACGTACATGAAACTGCCGTAGTCAATTAAGTGTGTATTTTTTGTAAATTAATTAATTAAATGCTCAAAATGTGATCCCTCTTGTCTTACGCAAATCGCCAATCTTTTAATGAGTCCGCTGCCTGTTGATTTTCTTATCATTTTATGGTGAATACTCGATATGATATGGCACAATTCTGTTTGCAACTCGCCCACGTTCTCGTATCGCTTTTTGTATAGCATATCTTTCACGTATCCCCAAAAGAAGAAATCTAATGGTGTACGGTCCGAGGATCTGACTCAAACATTTTACGTTGTTCGTTTCTTTTAAAATACTATGTTACTTAAGAAGAGTTATTAGTTTTTGGTCGTTCTTTCGATTGGCATCATAAAAGTAGGGGTGTTTTTTTTACATTTAAGTCGGTTCGATTCCCAGACGAGGCAAGTAATTTTTAGAAAATCTTTGAATGCAGAATGACTAACTTTTAAAAATAACATAAAGTCTTCTTTCAGCAAAATATCTACGATATTTAAGGTACTTTCCCTTCATGTCCCATAATTTTGGGTCGCCCTGTATATAGGTTGTTCGCACGGTAAACTCTAATTGCGCGATGCAGGATTTGTGTGACGTCAGGTCTTTGATGCGTAGTTCGAATGTGACGATGTAGATGGCGCCACAGCTTATAAATATCAGATCAATACTTTTTGATTTTCAATAATCATTATCATTGGTCATTTTGTTTGACCCTCAGCTCTATCCTTTGCCAGGCGGAATGGATCTTCAGCATTTGAAAAAATGAAAAATGTTTATTTGTTACATGGTTTATAAATGAGACATCCGCAGTAAGTAATTGATAATACCTGTGTTGGGGCTATCTCGCTCTTTCCCTTGATTATTAACAATATTAAGACGATTGTTTACAAAAGGTGACTAAAATTAAATTTAGGAAGAAAAGATAAGAGTAAATGACTTATGAACTAATTTGCAGCTCTTTGTGTAACTGTAGTTGTATGCCAAAGTGAAACTGTATGTCCGTCTTATTTTTAAAACAGTGTTTGTGTTGTTGTTGTGTGTGTACGTGTTTGTGTGTGTGTGTTAATGTGTTTGTATGTGTGAATGTGCACGTCTTCTTTGAAGTGCCGATGTGTTCGAAGCGCAATTTATAAATTAAACTCTCTGAGTCTCCCTTCATTTCCCTCCCATCAATAATGTAAGAATACATTATTATTAAGAAAGAAATGAAAAGAAACTGTTTAACCAAGTGTGGCCAGCATTTGTAATTCTTCAGCATTTTTAATAACCTTGCGAAACTATGCAGTCAGCTACTTAGAATCCATATTATTCTTAACATACTTTTATTACATAAAAACTTCTTCCAAAAAAAAAACAACCGACTTCCAAGAAAAATAACTTTAATTTTGGAAGTCGGTGTCTTTGGTTTAGAATTTTAGTTTTTTGTCATCGACTTCCGAAATTAAAGTAATTTTTCACTTTGTAGTGTTTTTTGGAAGTCGGTTGCTTTTTTTTTTGGAAGAAGTTTTTATTTTTCACTTTTTAGTTGTGGTACCTACCCCTACCCCACACAAACTCGAATACCACTACCTGCTATGTAAACAGTGACAGGAACTTATCATATGATCCACATACTAAGTGGGAAAAAGTACGTATTATTGAAGCTAACTCAAAAACTATCGAAGCAAAGTTAATCAAATTTATATGGGACTACCTCGAGAGCATACCCTTTCAAACAAAAAATAATTTTTAAAATCGGTCCACGATTGACGGAGAAATCGGAGAACATACAAAAAAAAAAAAAACAAACATACGCGACGAACATATAACCTCCTCCTTTAAAAATCTAAAGCAACCACGCTTTCACAGCTGACCGTTCAGCATTTCGGTGAAATTTGGCAGACCATGACCTGGGTTAGCATATAGAATACTTTTTATCCCGGTGGGATAATTACCCACCACCACCCCAACGCTGTATATTTAAACCTTGTCTGTAGGAGGAGTGATCTTGGTCTTGTTTTTGATCCAGGTGGTGGACTTGAAGACCAGGGAACCTCTGGGTCCTAACCAACGAGGAGAGATCTGTATCAAGGGACCTAGTGTTATGAAAGGTAAGTACCACCAATTCCTTTTTTTGGTCCATGATATTATTTGGCTTCGCATTAGCGACTCCTCAGAAATTGCAGTGGCACATAATATACTTAACGAAAATCTTAAATTCATTCATTTATTCAGACACTTATATGTCGGAGACGGGTATGTGATTTTCGTTATTATCAGCGATATTTTAACTACTGTGGGCGTAGTGTGGGTAGTGTTGATTAATGTGCAATAAAAAAACAGTTTGCAGTTCAGATCACATTATAATTTACTATCAAATGAATCACACTAGCTAAATTATACACACACTGGGTGCGACGGCGTTTATTAAAATCACCAGTTAACAAAATGATCACAAATTCCAACTAACACAATAACTGAGCACCACGAATCGAAAACAGTTCTGCGACGTCTTCACTCCAATGCGACCAGAGGCTGAATGCCCTCCTCACCGTGGCATTAAAATATCACGACTCTGTAGAAGCGCGCCTTTTTTGGTGTAGGTAGATCACTCTTGCTGTCGCCAGTGGCGCGCTTGCGATTCGTTTCGTGTCCGTACTAATGACCGGATCCGACATATACGTAATTTTAATAAATAACAGACTTAAAATAATAACAATAATGTATACAAGTATATAAAAAAGGGGGAGGAAATAGTCATAGGGAATCAAAAAATTCGTCCGCATCGCTGTCAACAGGAAAAGTGCCCAAAAGGCTGGCAGCATTGCCACGTTGTATGGCAATGCTGATACTTTGGCCAAAGAATAGGCCAGCCCTCTGGTCATGTGAAGAGTCGACTAACCGTTTGGCGATGTCTTGAAAAACTAAGTGGACCCTAGTGTTTCAACCCCAAACGGCTCAAATATATAAGTCCCAATAAGATTGGAGTATTTGCGCCGTTTGAAGTTTTCCGCACTTGCAGCAGCAGCTCCAGAACAGCCCGCCGTGCTAGGAAGGTGGGATGGCGCAAGGGTGTCGTTGCATCCCACACCAAAGGGCTACCAACCTTCCAAGGCACTATCGTCATTCACTCACCGACAGACAATTACGTAACTGCAGCCTAAGCGCTCGGACTAGAGGCATTAAACTTTGCGCAAGAGATCATTTTTAAAGGAGATGAGTCGTTGTCATGCTTGGAGGAGCTTGCAGCTAAGTAATAACAGCTGCACGGGTCGATCGATCAGGTAGAGCTACGCTTGCCGTGGTTGGTCCGTAGATGGGTGTCCATCTTCAAGATCCCTCCGGGTTTCGGAAAGCATGTTAAGCCCGGCTGTCATTTGTGGATCTTTGACAGTCGTCACGGGTCGTCAGAAGCCCGAAAGTCTGAGAACCAGTCTTACCAAGGGGTATCGTATTCAATTAAATTTTATTTCTGGAACAATTCATATTGTGTTTGAAAACATAAATAAATAAAAACACGTTCATTAAAATTATAAAACTAACACATTCATATTACAGACGCCAGCACATCAAGCTACCCGAAACTGTCAAATTTTCCCAATCAACTTTGAACCTTACATACTTTAACGATAAAGTTGAAAATCTGTTAAATAAATTTGACAGATTGTAGTAGCTTGAAGTGCTGGCGTCTGTACAATAAATAAAATAAATAAAAAGTTATTATCATTACAAATTAAACATTCAATACAATTTAAAAAAAAAACAACAACAACATAACAAGCTACTTCCTTCACATAAATATTACCGAGTCTCACGTGCACTAATATCAATTTTTATTTAAACGTGGATATGTCATCGATCGTCTATTGACTTACCTAGTAACTGGGTTGTGGAGATCAAATAGGCAGTCGCTCCATGTAAAATACTGGTATTCAGCTGCATCCGGTTAGACTAGTAGCCGACCCCAATATAGTTGGGAAAAAGACTAGGCAGAGAGAGGTCCTTGTCATGCCAATTAATGTCTACCAGGCGATTTAGATTCACTCACACATACTAGTCCTATATATTTATTTTTCTAGCATACTTAAACAACGTGAACCCCGACTGTAAGGACGAGGAAGGCTTCCTGAAGACTGGAGACGTCGGCTACTATGACGACGACGGGTACTTCTACATCGTGAACAGGATTAAGGAGCTCATCAAATTTAATGATATCTCTGTAAGTCATGTAGTCTGTTCTCCCACGACGGTTTCCATTCTCCCTCAGAAAATCTCGAAACGTCTTATTTTAAATTTGAGAACGCATGACGCGAAATGTAACGTAAATTCGAGCGAAAATACGAGTACTACTACCATATAGCATTTGGTTTAAAATTCGGCAAGCGCACTTAGTATTACCTATATAGATATTAAAATTTATTAAATATTATGTCCAATAACAGTATTATTAATGTTGAAATGATTCAAATTTACGTTACAATTATTCCGCGCGTTTGTGATAGGACCTCAGATGGAACGTACCCCTTTGTCATTTTGAAAAAGCTGACCGCTATCAAATAACAAAATCTGATCAGTAGGGGAGACCGAGGGGAGTTGAAACAATTTTGACATTATTCGTCGTACACAAAAATCTATTAGCTAGAATTATACGATATTAGTACCAATCGATAGCACATTTCGTTCACTATTATATGAGACCAACAAAAAAAGCGTAAGTATGAATGCTACCGCGAAAATTTAACTTAAACGTGACAAGTCATTCTGTTTCAAATCCCCTAATACCGAGGTAAGTTGAAACAAGGGTCGAGGGGAGTTGAAACAGGTATTAGTTTTGGAGAACTAGGGTTATATATTAGAAAAAAACGATAAAATTTAAAGGGTTTTATTAAAAAATAAAAATCTAAAATGAACATACATATTTTTAAGTAATTTCTACTCAATTTAAACGAAAAAACTAACCCTATTTTAATTTACATTAAAATAGGGTATTAATAGATATTCGCAGAGTATCTTTTCCTCTGAAGATGTAAAAACGGTCTTTTCTGGGTATCCTACAGTCGGAAGAACAGTCGTTTCATGAGCGTCATAAGCCTTTTTTTCTTAATTTACCTGTACAGACGCCAGCACTTCAAGCTACTACAATCTGTCAAATTTGTTAAATAGATTTTCAACTTTATAGCTGAAGTGTAAGGTTCAAATTTGATTGGGAAAATTTTACAGTTTCGGGTTGCTTGATGTGCTGGCGTCTGTACAATGACGTATGGTTGAAGTTATAGCTGGAGGCAGCATCCAGAAGACTTTTTTGGCGCAATATCACCTCATCTGCCGCGAGATCATACATTTCTCGGCTCGCCGTACCTCTGTCAGTTTTTCTTTCGTAGTCCGTAAGCATGCTAAAACAAGAAAAAGCGAAACAAAAAGTTAACTACCTACACCATATTAGCAAATCAGTCATACAAAATAGCACCGAGGAGAGTTGAAACAAGGTGTTTCAAATCCCCTCAGTAACAAAAATCGTTCCACTCGTTAGAAAATTACAACCTAAAAGCAAACCACAAAACAATGACTTGCACCATCACTAATAATTCAATCCTTAGTTAATGAGCTTTCGAAACATACATAACACAAGCCAAAACACTAAGACATTATCAAACTATAGGTGGCTAAAAAAAACGAACAAAACTTACTTTTCGTGTTTTTTTTGACATGGGTGTCAGATCTCCACAACCGCGCGCCTTGAGGCGTGGACGCATACTGAGGGGCCCGAGGGCGGTGGGGCACGGCTAAACAGCGCTGTTGCCAACTCGATAACGGTTATAGATTCCGCGCAATTGACGTTGTTTCAACTCCCCTCTGTTTCAAAACCCCTCGGTCTCCCCTAGGCCTGCTAAACATAGTATGTGACAAACAGACGATTTTCACATTTACGAAAAAGTTGCATCTCATTCTGTGCAGTCAGCAGCCCCGCTAGGTACGGTCAGCCTCAAAAGAAGCCACGAGAATTCATTGCCTTCTTGTCGCTTCGTCAGTTATGGATAGCCCCCAAAGCTACAATTGTGTAGGTCATGCTGATCCGAGAGCAAAACACGAAATCGGTATTTTTCGAAAGAACTTTTCATCTATCAAGATCTTTTTTTGGGTTCCGTAGGAACCTATCCTATCCTATCTATCTGTAGGAACCAAGGAACCCTTATAGTTTCGCCGTGTCCATTAGTATGTCTGTCTGTCTGTCCGCGGCTTAGCTCAGAGACTCTTACTACTAGAAAGCTGTAATTTGGCATGGGTATACATATTAATCACGCCGACAAAGTGGTAAAATAAAACCATGTTTTTTTTTTTTTAAATACCCACCTTACCCGTAAAGAGGGGATTTTGTTTTTCTCGTCTATCCCATAATGTGAGGTGTCGTTGGAAAGGTCGTTCAAAAACATTGTGAGTACGTCGAAATCATTTTTGGATCCGTTTGCGAAATATTAAACTCCAAATTGCAAATTTTTGTTAGAGTCGAGTGTGTTCCCCCTTGCCAGCTACATGGTTGGTTTTAAATATGTGAAAGAATTCACAGCAGTAGTAGGTATATATAACGAAATTAAAAGGAAAACTATCACAGCTAAGTAGATTCTACAAGTTAACGAGTAATAATCAACCAACTTACATTTGCAGTTGCAAAAACAAGTTCTCCGTTATATTCTGTATGGGAGAACAAGTTTTTCAACTACAATGTCAAGTTTGTGCTTGGTATAAATTCATCCCAACTACGGAACCCTTCATTGTGCGTGGTCTGACACGCACTTGGTCGGTTTTCTTAGAATAACCTTCGAAGAAGCACCCAATAAGCGCTCTTCATATTTTTTTTAAATTTCATTTACAGATAGCACCAGCTGAATTCGAAGCGCTGCTTCTACAACACCCGTCAGTTCGCGAAGCAGGTGTAGTCGGTAAACCTCACCCGAAGCACGGCGAAGTTCCTGTGGCCTTCATTGTGCTGCAGCCAGGGTGTAGTGCTACTGAAGAGGAACTGGTCCAGCATGTGGATAGCAGGGTAAGCTAAATACGACCCTTGCAAGTTAAGTTTAAAACATTTTACATTGGCCCAGTTGTTCAGGCCTCGCCTCTCAAGGTTGTAGATTCAAATCTGATTAAGTACCAATGTGACTTTTTCAATGTTTAATAGATTACATACTTTCTGAGTTTATTTAACACATTACTAACATCGGTGCAGGAAAAACATTGTGAGGTAACCTGAGCTTATATTCAAGGCAATGGCACGTAAAATTTCATCGGAGAGGCAACCGGACGGCGAATGGTAATCTAGGTCTTGTGGTGTTAGTAAGAGCCCATGTGCCACATAGTACCTCAGCTCAAATTCACTTTTTATCTCACTCGCACCATACTGCTCGCAGACTGAGTGAGAGTGAGACTGAGTGTCCAAGGTCCCAATAGTTTAGATAATTTATTTTTACGGCGAAAATAATGGTAATTGAAAAAAATTAATAAATATTGTATCTACTTTATAGTTAGTTCAGTTATTACGCAAAGTTTCATGATCTAATTTGAAGTATTTTCTGAATACCAGCTGTTGATTGTTTGGTTTGGAGGTAACTTTGGATTTTTTTTCATGTCGAGAAAAATTACGGAATCGTGTTTTCGTCAAACATTTATCTTCAATTTTAACATATTTATTTCAAAATTAATGCTGTAGTATTTTCGGTTTATCGGAGGATTGTGCTAAGCAATTTGAGGTAGTAAAGACCATTAATTTTTAACTCAATTTCGCATGCTGTGGTCTCCTTTAAGTGCAGGAGTACACCTACTAACAACTGATGTCGCTCTTTATTTATTGTCCTATATTGTGAATGGCTCCAAATGGTTCGGCTGCGTCGCCAGTTCTTGGCTTGAACTTGATACGCTTGTTGGAGATCCTAAATAAATAGTCATGATATCCTTGCTCAGCAGTAAAACAATTTGACTACTACTAATAAGTATCTATTGAAAAACAAAAAACCAAGATAAATATACGAATACTTATTATTATATTCTACTTCCAGGTAACCTTCAGAATGCGTCTGGCCGGCGGCGTCCGTTTCATCGACCGTCTGCCAAGAGGCGTTGGTGACAAACTTGACAGAAAAGACTTGGTGAAAAGGTTGCTTGATGAAGATGACAACTGAGAAGTGTGGTATATCTCTAATAATTATAAGTTGCGGGTAGGCCGCAAATAAACAGTTGGTTCGTTGACTTGGTGTTTCATTGAGTGCGCTCCCGAAAATATTCCCTTAAACACTACTAGAAGAATATACGAAGAATAGTTGTTGATTTTATTAGGATTAGTGCCTTATCATACAACAGTTGGTTAGTGGGCACCGGGTTGGTGGTGACAGTTATCAGATGCTTGACTCGAGTGCATGGGTCACTCGAATTCTCATTTCATTTCTCGATCATTCGGAGCGAGTGCCAAAATTCTACATCATTGGATCGGTTCACAAATGAATAAATTGTTCACTTTTGATTCATTTTGTTTTCAGACGTTTAGTGAAAGATGCCGAATTTATTCCATTGTAAGTCGATAAAAAAAAAAAACTATTTAAATGCTGGCATGATTTATAATTCGAATTTGCCCATAAAAAAACTGTAGAAGGATATTTTTTGCCGCGTGGCCTCAGTTGACTAACGACGCCATCTTGGTTTTACAAAATCATTTGTGACAATTTCACTAATGTTTACCAACAACGTCCGGGGTGTCAATGTCATTGAGGCGCCAAAACATCCATGTACAGACTTTTCACTATAACTTGTCCTTTGCCGTCATGTTGGCAACATTGCTTGTCAAGCTAAGTTTCAATACTAATAGAGTTCAAAATGGCGACTGATAGAACAGTACTACCAATCACATGACAGCAAAATTCAATGCTACCAATCGCATCATTGGTCAAGTTATAATGAACGCACTGCATTCTAAATTGCATTAAAATGATCTAAAGCAGTAATTTACAGTAAAGTTGTCCCTCGGCTATCATCGGATTTCAGAATACAAACGAATGCTAATTTCCATCTCCATCAATTATTAGATTTATCGTGTAAAATATTTTGAATTCAGAACTAAGTACTTAATTGTTGTTTTGTTTTGATTTGCGTGTGAACTATATAGAGCTGTAAAACTATTTTCCTATCTGTCGTGCCTGGGACTTTAGCAGTTTTCCTCCCGTTCTTTTAATAAATTACATTAAGTTAAAAGAGTACTAACAACTCTATATACTTCCAAGTCGATTGAGAGCGTCCGGTCTGCACCAAGTGCAATGGGCAACTGATATAAATCCGACGACTGACGAAACACGAAGTTTACCGAGGGACATTAAGAAAATAGAACTACAGTACATATTAATTAGGCCACACAATGCTTTCGATCCATGGCAGATACTGGGCCACTCTAGTGTAAACACCTGGTTTTCGGCCGTTCCCACAACCACTGCCAAATGAAGTCACTCCAACAATTGTGTACATGCAAAATATCTTCTCATCCTTAATCTGAATAGGACCACCGCTGTCACCCTGTAAAGAAAAACAAATTAATATACAGGGCGTCCCAAAGTTATGGGACATGAAGGGAAAGTACCTTAAATATCGTAGATAGTGTATTTTGCTGAAAGAAGACTTTATGTTATTTTTAAAGGTTAGTAATTCTGCATTCAAAGATTTTCTAAAAATTACTTGCCTCGTCTGGGAATCGAACCGACTTAAATGTAAAAAAAAAAAACACCCCTACTTTTATAATGCCAATCGAAAGAATGACCAAAACCTAATAACTCTTCTTAAGTAACATAGTATTTTAAAAGAAACGAACAACGTAAAATGTTTGAGTCAAATTTCAAGAAAGTTATTGATTGCCGACGACGACGTTCGAAAAGTAGTGAATGTTTTCCTACTTGGATTGGTACGAATGGACCGATTAGATGGCCGGCCAGATCCCCGGACCTTAATCATAATCATAATCATAATCATTTATTCGCTTTGAGAGTAGGTACATAAATGAAGGTGTTCACAAAATGTTGAGATCCCTGTACAATCTACCAATAAGGCATGCAAACATTAAAAGGAAATTTTATTACAATAAAAAAACAAATGAAAATCAGAGTCAAATTAAAATTAGCAAAAAAACAAATTAATCAAATAATTATATAATTTAAAACTAGCATAATAATAATAATAAAGAAATATACAATGTCAATAATTAAATCTAAAGATTAGGGTCATTTAAAAAATCATTAATTGAATAGTAACACTTATCAAGCAATAGGGCTGTCAGTTTCTTTTTAAACATTTGGATTGGGTAATTTTTTAAAATATTTGGTATTTTATTATAAATGGTGGGACCCATGCCGAAAACACTTTTTGTTAGTAAAGCTGTATTGTAACTACCATTTTGTAATAGGTTCTTATATTTACTTCTAACAGGCCCTTTTCTAGTTTCTGACACTGTTAGAAAGTAATTCTTATGCTTTTTCACAAAAATTGCCATTTCTAAAATATATAATGCCGGAAATGTTAACACTTTTAGGGACTTAAACATAGGTACACAACTGTCTGTCATTTTCAGGCCACACATTGCCCTTATACATCGTTTTTGGGCCTTAAACACTTGTTCTCTCATACTACAATTACCCCAGAATACAATTCCAAATCGTAGAATTGATGCCACCAAACCATGGTAAGCTACCAATGTTGTAGTTGTACTCACTTTTTTGCTTAAATTGAATAGCACATATGCAGAAGTGCTTAGTTTTTTACACACCTCTTCGGCTTGGGGTTTCCATGTTAACTGACTGTCTATTAATATTCCTAAAAATTTCGCCACTGTTACTTGGTAAATTTTTTGTCCGTCGTATTCTATAGTCATTTGTTGTACCCGTGAGCGTTGATAGAAATGCATTATATTCGTTTTAGATAAATTTATTATTAAATTGTTAATGTCAAGCCAATTTACTATGTCCTTAAGTGTATTATTTATGTCATATTCATATTTTTTTGCGTCAGTGCATTTTATTAAAGCGGTGCTATCATCAGCAAATAAAATCATTGGATGCTGAATATAACGTGGCAAGTCATTTATATAGAGCAAAAATAGTGGTGGGCCTAGCACACTTCCCTGTGGAACACCATATCTGATAACTCTATATTCAGATAAATATTTCTTTTCACGTTTAGTCTTGACGCAAATTTTTGTAATTTCTGTGTATTGTTTACGGTCACTAAGGTACGACTTTATGAGGTTCAGGATGTTACCTCTAATACCATAGACATTGAGCTTATTAAGCAGGGTTTCGTAATGGACACAATCAAAGGCTTTAGTCATATCAGTAAAAATTGCGCATGTATGTATTTTATTGTCTACGTTTTTCATGATAATATTTAGTAATTCGTACATCGCCGTATTAATACCTTTGTTTTGCCTAAAACCCTTCTGTTCATCACATAAAATATTACGTTTATTTAAAAACTTATTAACCGATTCATAAATTATCTTTTCTATGACTTTGGAGAAAACAGGAATTAGGGCTATTAGCCTGTAGTTGGCTAAATCTTCATTATTATTCTTTTTAAATAGCGGCTTGACGATTACTGTTTTTAAGGCATTTGGGAAAACACCAGAGCAGATACGTAAATTTACAATATGACTTAGATGTACAACAATACAATCAGAAACATATTTTACAACTTTAGTGGCTATACCATCATACCCAACACTATTTTTATTTTTTAAAGAATTTATTGCTCTCATCACATCTTGGGGCAATACTGGAGGCATAAACATTGAGTGAGGATTGCTAACTAAGTTACTAGTTTCAGGTAAGATTTTAGCGTTATTTTTTATTTGATCAATGAACCTTACTCCATTAGATTTCTTATTTTGGGGATACGTGAAAGATATGCTGTACAAAAAGCGATACGAGAACGTGGGTGAGTTACAAACAGAATTTATTGTGCCATATCATATCGAATATTCACCATAAAATGATAAGAAAATCAACAGGCAGCGGACTCATTAAAAGATTGGCGATTTGCGTAAGACAAGAGGGATCACATTTTGAGCATTTAATTAATTAATTTACAAAAAAATACCCACTTAATTGAATACGGCAGTTTCATGTATGTTTTTAATTTGTTTAAAATGATTAATTTCACGCTGTTCCTTTCTTTTAAAATACTATGTTACTTAAGAAGAGTTATTATTTTTTGGCCATTCTTTCGATTGGCATCATAAAAGTAGGGGTGTTGTTTTTTTACATTTAAGTCGGTTCGATTCCCAGACGAGGCAAGTAATTTTTAGAAAATCTTTGAATGCAGAATTACTAACTTTTAAAAATAACATAAAGTTTTCTTTCAGCAAAATACCCTATCTACGATATTTAAGGTACTTTCCCTTCATGTCCCATAACTTTGGGACGCCCTGTATATGTCGTGGATGGATGGCACCACAGTATAGTGGACAGCGCCATCTAACAATTTGATTCGTAAACGAATAATAATAAGATCAGAAACGCAAGCGAGCCCTACCGCTTGGACACGATCGTCGGTGGAGGGGATGCAGCGATGACTGGGGGAGAGACCGAGTATTGTGACAGTCTACGTTGGACAGTCTTGGCAAACTCTCAGTACCAACGCAAGTGTTTGTTTCCGAAGCACGTGTTTGTTTCATCCACTAGTTTATTAAAGTTATTTTAAATTCGTTCGAGTACCCACTGCAGTGCCCACACTAAACTATGTCGGATCGTGAAAAAGACCTGATGTTTCGCATCTCAGGCACCCATGATACAACATATATATTGCCATGCCTTTATTGGGAATCGGTATCGTGTTTCCCAGTAACTGGATTGTGGAGATCAGTTATACAGTCACATAACATAACATACATAATCAGCCTATAATGTTCCCACTGCAGGGACACAGGCCTCTCTTCGAGAGAGAGTGGTGCCGATTCTCGTGTCACAAATGCCTCTAAACTGGACAAAAAAATCACCAAAATTTAGTTTATTCCTGTCAAACGACGATTTCCCATTCTGAAATAGACACACAACTTAACTATGTTTTAGTTTGACAGCACTAAGATGGCACTGAGTTATTAGTTTAGTGGAAATCGCAATTTTGCTATTCTGAATTTGACGCTTTTCACCTAAAATTTTGATTGTCTAACTAAAATACAACAGACGTGGATATATTTAGTAGGTAACTTGTTCCGCTTAACTATTTCTAAAGAGCCATAAAAATCTCCTGAAAGAAATCGACACGTGTTTCACCTCTCAACGAGGCGAGCTCAGTGTGCTCGGTGTGGCAACACGTCGTGTTCGAGTTCGCAACAAGTCCATCGTCATGTCATCCTGAGGATGCCTCGTTGAGAGGTGAAACACGTGTCGATTTCTTTCAGGAGTTTTTTATGGCTCTTTAGAAATAGTTAAGCGGAACAAGTTACTAAATATATCCACGTCTATTGTATTTTATAATTGATTCACGCCTGAATCAATTAATCTTGTCTAACTAAATCTGAATATTTTTATCGCGATTAAAAAGGTGTGGTATAAAATTCGTTGTTATGAACTAAAATTCACACCAACACTTCGACAAAATGGTGTATCCTATCGCAAAAATAATGAAAATTTCGACCCCCTTTATAAAATCCTTAGACCCCTAAAAGTCAATATGTAGGTAATATTTATGTTTTTCATACAAAAAGTGAAAAATTCCATAATAAACACGTCGAGGCTGCCCACATGCTCGCCTCCGGCTCTAAAAAAAATTCACGGGGTAGGGCAAACAAGTACCGCATGGAATCGCGATTGTCAAATTCGATTTTAGTTGTGTCAAAATAATTTTTAAATTTATCCAAAAGTGAGGAATTTTAGTAATAGTTTAGTTCGGTGTACAAGAGAATCGGCACCAGTGGCTGTAAATCTACCACACGGGCTCAACGCAGGTTGGTAGATGTCTTCGAATTTTTGGTTCTAGGACATGCTGGTTTCCTCACGATGTTTTTCTTCACCGTTTTGATAGCAGTAATGATGAACACAAAGAGAAGCGTCTGCCTGGTTTCAAACGCATTACCTACAACTCTTAAGTCACGGCCATTCTGGGCCACTACTGCTTATTCAGCTGCATCCGGTTAGACTGGAAGCCGACCCCGAAATTTTTGGAAAAACGATAGACAGATTATGACTGTCCCTTCGATTACTTGGTCTTACCTGACACGTATCCTTACTCTCAAATGTACCCTGGTACTGCTGAGGTGGATCTCTGTCTCCGTAACAGGTTTGGCTTAAATCGTCGAAACCCCTCTTCATATTGTGATTAGATTTGTATACTTTAGAACATTCCGTAGTTGAGAATTTCGATAAGATGGCCTGCGAAAAAAGTACACATTACAAAATCTACAGTATAACAACACGACAGTCCAGAAGGGGTTCCCAGAGGCACAGATTACATATACTACAGAGGTATGGAACACTCCTACATTCCGTCAGTTATGTTTGACTCCACCCACTTTTCAAAGATCCCATACGCCATGCCGCCATACATATTGGAAGTGAACCCTCCGAGAGGGTTACCGGCATTACGTTTGCGCTAAAGTTAAACATCGCGGACGGTCAACGGCATTAGGTTTAACACCGTGTTATAAAACACCGTAAAACGAAGTAAAATTGTGTTTACAGGAGGTCTTGTCGCTATACGTAGTTTCCAACCTTTTAAATTTTTTGTGAATATTTGTAACAGAGAACAAAAAATGTAAAAAAAATGTTTGATTTTAAAACCAACGCTTAAACTAATAAATCTTTTCAAAATATTCATCAGATTTTATTTTCACAGTTTATAATGCTGTATTCGCTAAGAAAAACCTACATTTAAAATGAGACCTCCGCGAGGGTTCCCGGCCTCCCAGATGCAATTAGGTGAACCCTCCAGGAGGACTCCCGGCACTGAACGTGTTAAGTCCTACGTTTTAAGGGGCGAGCCTATTTCCAGTAACCATATGGCACTAAGAAATTAACAACATAAACATCACGCCTGTTATTTCAAACTGAACAACTGATCTGTTTAAAGGCACTTTTGAATTGTCAAGGAGTCGGTCAGTTAGTCGGTCATTTAATGAATGGGCCACTCCTGGCATTAGAAAAAGCAGAGATATTTTATATAATTTATATAACGAAAAATCATTGACTTCTGATCAAGTAATTCATAATTATGTAAGAAACTATTCAAAGATATTTAAAAGAGTCTGCGCCCAAGCTAAATCTAAATTAATAAGTAACAAAATTAATAATTCTAACAATAAAATAAAAGCTGTGTGGCAGGTAATTAACAAAGAAACTGGAAACACAAAACAGCGAGATCAGAATGAATTGTCATTAAAAATTGATAATGTAACCATTTCAGATAAGTTAAAAGTTGCTGAGACACTAGAAAACTTCTTTACCAACATCCCAATAGAGGTTACAAAATCTCTCCCCTCATCATCTATACTAGCTGAATCTCTTTTAAAAGAACACTTCAGTAGAGACATTCCAAATTTTGAATTTAAGCCCATTTCAATTGTCACAATTAAAAAAGCATTTAAAAGTCTTAACATAAAAAACACTGAAGACTTATGGGGGATTTCCGTTAAGGTTCTTCAAGATATCATTGACACAATTGCCCCTGTCCTAACAGGCATATTTAATCAATGTTTAGATAGCGGTACGTTTCCTGATTTAATGAAACATAGTAAAGTAGTACCAATTTTCAAATCGGGTAGTAAGAGTGATCCCTCTAATTATAGACCAATATCTGTGCTACCAGCATTGAGTAAAATATATGAAAAAATCATGCTAGACCAGATGTTGGCACATTTTAATTCTAATGGGATTTTACATAGTCACCAGTTTGGTTTCACGAAAGGTAGGTCGACGACTGACGCAGGAGTTAAACTCATCAGTCACATTTTGGAATCCTGGGAGAAGTCCCAGGATGCAATTGGCATTTTCTGTGACCTCTCAAAAGCGTTTGACTGCGTTGACCACAATACACTGATCTGTAAATTACACCACTACGGAATTCGTGGACAAGCTGCTGATCTTGTTCTTTCCTATCTATCAAACAGGCAGCAAAAAGTAAATGTTAATGGGGCGATGTCTTCGGGGTCTCTAGTGAAAATGGGCGTGCCTCAAGGTTCAATTCTCGGCCCTTTCTTATTTCTAGTTTATATAAATGATCTTCCTTACATGATGACTAACTTATCAGATATAATTCTATTTGCTGACGACACTTCTCTTATTTTTAAAATAGACAGGAAAGATAGAGATGTATTACATGTCAACGATAGTCTGGCTGTACTTTCAAAATGGTTCGCAGCTAATAATCTTTTACTTAATGCGAACAAAACGAAATGTATTAGGTTCTCATTACCAAATGTACCTCAAGTAGGTCTAAATCTAAAACTTGATGGCAAAAAACTAGATGCAATAACGGAAACTATATTCTTAGGAATTACTTTAGATTCAAAATTACAATGGGGCGCCCATATTAGAACTCTTTCAGGTAGATTAAGTTCAGCTGCATATGCAGTAAGAAAAATAAGGCAGTTGACTGATATAGCCACAGCTAGGTTAGTATACTTTGCTTATTTCCACAGTATTATGTCTTATGGCGTCCTGCTGTGGGGATCGGCAGCTGACGTAGATTCAATTTTCATTTTACAAAAGAGGGCAATCCGCGCGATCTATAAAATGGGCCCTCGCGAGTCCCTTAGAGACAAATTTAAAGAAATTGATATACTGACTTTGCCTTCACTTTATATCTTAGAAAGTATTATGTATGTTCGCAAAAACTTAGGACTTTTCAAAATAAGAAGCGATTTCCATAATATAAATACACGTAGTCGACATGAAATTGTGATACCCAAATTTAGATTAACTAAAACAAGCAAGTCATTTCTTATAAACAGTATCCGCTTTTATAACAAGTTGCCAAAGTCTGTGACAGAACTTAGCGATGGGAAGTTCAAAACCCACATCAAACGTGTCCTTATCAAGAATTCATATTATAAAATTAAAGACTACGTTGAAGACAAGGAAATTTGGCAATAATTCCTTCTGCACATGTGGCTTCCCTGGTACCTCATTAACGGCATAAATAAGTAAGAGTCTATTAACTGCTCCCAAATTACCATGTTTATTTAAATTTTTATTTATTTTTACATTCGCCCTGGACATATTTACTATTCTATTATTTGACATTATATACTTTTTTTTTTTTTGTGACTTTTGTGGACATGATAATTATTCAGATTGATTACAGTTGTAATAGCAATCATATAATTGCGTTTTATTTAAAATAGGTTTTTACTTTTTTAATTTTTTTTTTTTTTTGTATAGTTTCTTTTCTACATATTTTGTGAATGTGAGAACGCTGTAGGCTTAGTGGATTGTAGACCTGTTGACCATTTTCTATTTTGTTACGAGTAAGTACTTGGTACTTATTGAAAGACCTACACTGTCCTCCCATACCTAGAAACACTGTTATTTGAAAGTATTGTAAAAGCCAATTATAATTAAAAGAGTAACCGTGGAGTTTCTTGCCGGCTCTTCTCCATAGGAAACGACCAATTGGAACCGTGCACCTAGCTTCTGACGTTTCATAAGTGCCCATGTAGGTTTATGTGAAATAAAATATTTTGATGATTGATGATTGATGAGTCAAAAAGTTGAAACTAGTTGCCCATTCCAAAACCTAGATCTCTATGGAGAAGAATGGGCAAGAACTCCAAGGACACTCGTTAAATCAATATATTACAAAATCCTGGGTACAAGAATCCCGGAAGGGTTAGACAGAGGTGTACCCATAGTACGCCAAGGTTTCGCCAGTTATGTTTAAGTGCCATGTAATAGGGGGCGAGCTTATTGCCATCAACCGGGCACGAATCCAGACTCCGAGCTGCTACTGAGAAATTCCTGATGGAAAAATCCAATAGCCCTTTACTGAAAATTTGACCAGGGACCACTCGACATTCAGGCAGTAAATTCCAATACTACAGTAATAGTAGAACCACTAGATGAAGTCCTTGTGAAGGTACCCTGCTGACAGGCCTACACTGTCCTTCCATACCTATTAACACTGAAATTTGAAAACATTGTAAAAGCCAATTATTTTTAAAAGAGTGACCGCGGAGTTTCTTGCCGGCTCTTCTCCATAGGAAACGACGTGTTATATACTCTAAGGAAACGAGCAATTGGAACCATGCAGGTAGCTGGTGACGTTCCGGGTTTAAGGGAGTCGGCTTTATATGTGCCGTGTAGTTATTGGCACATGAAATATTTCAGTCTTTATCTCTGAAATGGCAAAACAGTATTGCAGGTGTCTAAAGCTGACGGTGTCTTATCAGATGGAAAGTCTGATTGTTTGCACGCCGTTCATCATCATCATCATTTTTGCCGAAAAACGTCCACTGCTGGACATAGGCCACTCCCATGCGTCGCCACATCGACCGGTTATGTGCTTCTCGTATCCTGGGTACGTCTTTCATTGACTTGAATGTGCCCTGGCGGCTGAGAGTATGTCATGCTCTCTCAAATGTCTCGCTGGTGGTGGCGTTGTGTTGGGTCGTTGTTCCCTTCAAAATGGTTGAGCTAAATGGTGCTGATCCATGCGTCATGTTCGTGAACGGGCACCGTCAGTAGGGACTGGTAATCTCTTAGCTGCCACGGTTTATTTTAATTTTTGAATTGTTTTTATCTTTTTATTACGGACGCTTTTAACGTGCAAGTCTTTCTACATTGTTCTTACATGTATAATTTCAACACGAATGATGTAACCAATATTTTGTAACACTATTATGATTTAAAACAGTGTCCGTGGAGTTTCTTGCCCGTTGTTCTCCATAGGAACCTACCTACCTACTACGCTTTGGAATGGGCAACTAGCTTCATCTTTCTGACTGACCGACCCCTTGACAATTCAAAAGTGCCTGTAAATGGTTTAATTTAAATAAATGCTTTGAGTTTGAGTGGATCTCCGCGACCTTCATCAGGTCGTCATTGCCAGCTAATAAAATAATAAAAAGATACCAACCCTCTTAAGAATGTCACTTTTTTCTTTCTCCTTGACGTGTGTGAGCCCCCAGCCAGCTGCTATGACCTTGGTGTCATTTACAACGTCACCGGTATGCAGACAAGCTGGTACTGTGAACTGGTTCAGATCCATCCTGAAATAATGACTTAAAATTAATCTATAATATTTCCACTGTTGGGACACAGTCCTCTCTGTGAGAGGGAGTGGGCCATAATTAATACCACGCGGGCTCATTACTAGATGGTTGGTAGATCTCACAAGTCTTTCAATTTTTATTGACCTTTAGAAATTAACCACTCGTGCCACTGCTGATTAGACTGCAGATTTTGTAATTAATATCTGCTTATCCTTTTCCCAACTATGTTGCGGTCGGCTTCCAGTCTAACTGAATGTAGCTGAATACCAGTATTTTACATGGAGCGACTGCCGATCTGACCTCCACTACCTAGTAATTGGGTAATATGAAACCCCTTGGTAAGACTGGTTGTTAGACTTTCGGGCTTCTGACGACCCGTAACGACTGTCAAAAATGACAGCCAGGACCAACGGCTTAACGTGCTTTCCGAAGCACGGAGGAGTCTCGGTATCTAAAGATGGTCATCGTTTCACGGACCAACCCCGGCAAGCGTAGCTTAACCTGATGGATTTATCCGTGCGGCTGTTATTACTTAGCCACAAGCTCCTCAGATTATGTAATTAGAAAGTAATAATAAATACCAGCCTTATTCTGCTGCCAAGCAGCGACTTGCTGTATTCCGTTTTGAACGTGGCAAACAATAAGAGACTTCATCTTGATACTAGCGTCCAATACGTGCCACGAAAGATGAGACTCTGCCGCGCCTCCCATGCTCTTCCCGCCCCCCCGATGACGCTCCGGCGCAGAACTCATACCGCAAAAGAGACCCATAAATCGTCTACTGCGCAAGTCAAACCACGTGGTGTGTGAAGTCTCATCTTCAGTGGCACGAACTGTACCTACCATTAAAAAAAATGTGTGCGGTCGGGGGATCCCCGTCAGGAACGAAGTTGTTTCTCACATATGATTTAAAACAAAAATAAAATTTTCGCAGCCGCCATCTTGGATTTACATTTTGACCTCACTATCGGCTTTAGTACCCTCGAAAACTATGAAAACGACACCCATGACGAAAAATTAGAAAATTTTCGCAGTCGTCCTCTTGGATTTGCATTTCGATCCCACTATCGGCTTTAAAACACTCGATAACCATGAAAACAACACGCATGACGAAGAATTTGTCAATTTTCGCAGCCGCCATCTTGGATTTGCATTTCGTGGTAATTATGTATTTTAATAGATAGTTCAATTTGTATTTTACTCACACTCGTTCAGTTTCAAGTAAGGCGATGTCATTGTATTTGATCGGCGACTTGTACTGTGGGTGTGAGATGATATTCTTCACCTTGTAGATCTTGGACTGGTCACTGGCATCACTTCGTTTTAACGCACCGATGAGAATGTACGACACTGACTCACTGAAATTATTTGCAAAGTCAAGTAAACATTAATTTGTTTTTTTTTTTAAGTGAAAACTTCTTTATGCGCGTTGGGCATTTTTGAGCTGGGAAAAAACAATTGACTCGCGACACCGTTACCGACACCTCATTTTTGTAAACGCGATTGTGCTCTTTATTTATATTACGTTACGGATCAATATTGTATGCAAGTATTTTTACTTTAAAGGTATTTTTTTTGTTTTTTTGTCATTTTATTCCAATGTTCAGGGGTCGAGACCTTATTGATGTAATGTGTACTAAAGTTTTGGAAATAAATGATTAAATTACTTTTTGCATATTGCAGGTACAGTAAATAAGATATGACAGTTAAAATATGGAAGATCCTTGTACAATCTACCTTTTACTAGGCTACTTGTAATAAATGAATTTCCCTGGCGGATAAAGTGTCGCTACGGAACGGTACCTTTAGATAAATATGTACAGTATAACTATTTTCTTAATGTCTCTCGGCAAACTTCTTTTTCGTCAGTCATCGAGTTTCTATCAGTTGTCCTTTACACTTGGTGTAGACCGGACGCTCTCAATCGACTTGGAAGTATATTGAGTTGTTAATACTCTTTTAACTTACTGTAATTTATTTTGAAAATGAGAGGAAAGCTGCTAAAGTCGCTGGCACGAAAATAGTTTTACAGCTCTATATACACACAGAAATCAAAACAACAATAAAGTACTTAGTTCTGAATTTAAATTATTATACGCAATAAATCTAATAATTGATGTCAAAGTCAAAGTCAAATCATTTATTTCAAATGCGCCCATGTATGGCACTTTTGAATGTCTAAATTTACAAAATATTAAAATTGATTCTAGTCGCCCCTTCCAAAAGGCAGTTTTCGTATGGAGAAGAATGGGCAAGAAACTCCACCGTTACTCTTTTAAAATGTTTTACAATAGTTTGTATAAGTACGTACATTAGTTAAATAATTATATGTGAAGACGATGCGCCTAGAATAAACGATGGACATGGACACGATGGAGATGGACATGGAAATTAGCATTCATTTGTATTCGGGAATGCGATGATACCCGAGGGACATTAAGAAAATAATCAGACTGTAGATAATTTCAGTTATATATTTATCGGAAGATACTCACTTCCAACTTGTCGCTATGCAGTGTCCCGCGGTCAGAATGAATCGCTCGCTGATTATTGCCCCACCGCAACCCCATTCAATGGCGTTTAACTGTCCATAGCCCAGCATAACCTGAAAACAATATCAGGTGGTGGTTAGGAAGATAAGCATTAAAAAAATCAACCGACTTCCAAAAAAAAACACTACAAAGCGAAAAATAACTTTAATTTCAGAAGTCAGTGTCTTTGGTTTTGAGTTTTCGTTTTTTGCCACCGACTTCCGAAATTAAAGTTATTTTTCGCTTTGTAGTGTTTTTTTTGGAAGTCTGTTGTCTTTTTTGTAAAAGTTTTATTTTTCAGTATTTAGTTGTGGTACCTACCCCACACAAATTCAAATACCACTACCTGCTATGTAAATAACAGAGACAGGAACTTAAGATATCATCCATATACTAAGTGGGAAAAAAATACGTATTATTGAACCCAACTCAAAAACCATACAAGCAAAGTTAATAAAATTTATATGGGACCACACGGAAAGCACCAGCTTTCAAATAAAAAAAGAATCATCGTTATTGGTTCACCCAGTCGAAAGTTCTGAGGTAAAAAACATTTTTTTTTTAAACTGTCGAATTGAGAACCTCCTCCCTTTTTTGAAGTCGGTTAAAAATGGTCTTCTTCAATCAATCAATCAACTTAGCCTATTGCAGTCTGCTGATGTGCATAGGCCTCTCCCAAGCTGTGCCACAGCACCCCGTTCTCCGCCTTCCGCACCCAGTTTGCCCCCAGTCACCTTTTTAAGAGGAGGCTCCCTAAATTGTATGTTACTTTGCATTATGTTCTGAATCAGTCACGCATACAATCAATATGGAACTTTAGTTTATGATTTATTTGAATCTTTTTCTTTCTATTTACAAGACAAGAAGGGTGGGCGTTTCGGGCGACTGTCTAATGTCATTTTGACGTTAGAAAAGTGCTGATCCTCAACCTAGTTTGAATTTTTTTTCTCTAGTTAAAATGGGCGTGCCTCAAGGTCCAATTCTCGGCCCTTTCTTATTTCTAGTTTATATAAATGATCTTCCTTACATGATGACTAACTTATCGGATATAATTCTATTTGCTGACGACACTTCTCTTATTTTTAAAATAGACAGGAAAGATACAGATGTTTTACATGTCAACGATAGTCTGGCTGTACTTTCAAAATGGTTCGCAGCTAATAATCTTTTACTTAATGCGAACAAAACTAAATGTATTAGGTTCTCATTACCAAATGTACCTCAAGTAGGTCTAAATCTAAAACTTGATGGCAAAAAACTAGATGCAATAACGGAAACTATATTCTTAGGAATTACTTTAGATTCAAAATTACAATGGGGCGCCCACATTAGAACTCTTTCAGGTAGATTAAGTTCAGCTGCATATGCAGTAAGAAAAATAAGGCAGTTGACTGATATAGCCACAGCTAGGTTAGTATACTTTGCTTATTTCCACAGTATTATGTCTTATGGCGTCCTGCTGTGGGGATCGGCAGCTGACGTAGATTAGATTTTCATTTTACAAAAGAGGGCAATCCGCGCGATCTATAAAATGGGTCCTCGCGAGTCCCTTAGAGACAAATTTAAGGAAATTGATATACTGACTTTGCCTTCTCTTTATATCTTAGAAAGTATTATGTATGTTCGCAAAAACTTAGGACTTTTCAAAATAAGAAGCGATTTCCATAATATAAATACACGTAGTCGACATGAAATTGTGATACCCAAATTTAGATTAACTAAAACAAGCAAGTCATTTCTTATAAACAGTGTCCGCTTTTATAACAAATTGCCAAAGTCAGTGACAGAACTTAGCGATGGGAAGTTCAAAACCCACATCAAACGTGTCCTTATCAAGAAATCATATTATAAAATTAAAGACTACGCTGAAAACAAGGAAGTTTGGCAATAATTCCTTCTGCACATGTGGCTTCCCTGGTACCTCATTAACGGCATAAATAAGTAAGAGTCTATTAACTGCTCCCAAATTGGGTGTGTAATGGTTGATATAATAACAAAAAATCTAACGTTCACTTGACCTAATTTCAGTTAATATACTTTTGTTTAATATAACGATAAGTTGAGATAATGAATTGTTGATATAATTTCATTTTATCTAATTTCTTATGATATAATAAACATTTCCTATAATGCACATTTAACATAATATTCATGTAGTATATTATTCATTTACTATAATATTCATAATCTCTAATAACTTTTAATATAATTTAGAAAATCTGATACGATTTTAAACGCCTGCTAGTATGGTGCTAGCAAAAATGCAATTGAATTCCTTCGGGCTTTGGCCTCTAACTTAAAACTGAAATAAGATGTAATATTTATGTGATGCTATGTTATGATTAAAAAAATATTGTACTGTTTTTTTTTTCTTCGCTTTATACCCTATACACCTACCACCCTCAACTATTGTAACCAGTAGAAATTGGATGCAATCTGGACTTTAGGGCACCCCGACTCGGACAGGTTAGGTTAGAAGTCGTCTCCGTCGACCAAGCCCACCCTCGACCATGCATTGAATATTTTAAGATTTGGTTAGGTGCCATTTGAGTTAGGTTAGAACTGTGACCATTAAACATGAAAATTAGGTCAAAAGAACATTAGGTCAAATGAATGTTATATAAAAAGAATATTATACATATTGAAAATTATATAAAATGAACGTTATACTAAATGTTTTATATTAAATGAAAATTATATCATATGAAACATTAGGTCATATGAAATTAGGTTATATGATTTTATAGCATATGAAAATTATATTATATGAACGTTATTTCAAGTGAAATTAGAGCATTTGTTATTATATCATACATTACACACCCTCCCAAATTACCTTGTTTATTTTATTCTTTAATTTTATTTTTTACATTCGTCCTTGACATATTTATTCTATTATTTGACATTATATACCTACGATTTCATTTCAACTCTTTATTTGTGACTTTTGTAGACATGATAATTATTCAGATTGATTACAACTGTAATAGCAATCATATAATTGCGTCTTAGTAAAATAGGTTTTTACTTTTTTTTTTTTTTTTTGTATAGATTCTTTTCTACTTTGTGAATGTGAGAACGCTGTAGGTTTAGTGAATTGTAGACCTGTAGACCATTTTCTATTTTGTTAAGTAATTAGTACTTATTGAAAGACCTACACTGTCCTCCCATACCTAGTAACACTGTTATTTGAAAGTATTGTCAAAGCCAATTATTTTTAAAAGAGTAACCGTGGAGTTTCTTGCCGGCTCTTCTCCATAGGAAACGACCAATTGGAACCGTGCACCTAGCTTCTGACGTTTCATAAGTGCCCATGTAGGTTTATGTGAAATAAAATATTTTGATTTATTTTTTTGAAATTTTGAATTACATATTTGTAACATTTTCGCTCGAAATTTTTTTTATAAAAAAATGTCTTTTTTTAAAAGATTATTTAATTAAAATCAAGATTACTCGGCTTTTATGTCTAAAATAAGTATTTACAGTAAGAAAATATAGTTTATTATCCAGCCACAAGATATTTTTTCTATATATCAAATTATTACTTTAGTTATAAACGAAATAAGGATTGAGACTAACGCCATTTTCATCAAAAAGCGCGCGCGATATTCAACTTTATTACTGATGTGTTAGCGTTTAGTTCATAGTGGAGTGGCGGGGTGCATGGGGGCGGAGCTTGCGTGGAAATTGTCTTTAGCGTGGTCTTAAGGTCGTAGGTCCATTTAGCTGGGGGGCGTCCCACACTATGTACGCTTGTGGATACGCTGTCTCCACTCCTGGGCTCGTCTGCTCCATCGGCCATCGTTCCTTTGACGGACGTGGCCAGCCCACAGCCACTTCAGTTTGCTTATTCTACAAGCTGTGTATCGACACAGCTTGTAGAATAAGCAAACTGAAGTGACTCAGGCTATTTTCCAGATAAATTCATTTTCGATTTTATCCTTCAAAGAAACGCTGCCACATTGTTTACTATCTGGTATTATTTCGATTTGACACGAGAGAAGGCTGATTGGTAGGTAAAGTCTGTGTTTCCTGCGCGTGTTTTTTCGAAACATTACACAAAAACCTCGAAACAAAGAGGCGTG
This sequence comes from Agrochola litura, assembly GCA_949152395.1. NCBI lineage: Eukaryota > Metazoa > Arthropoda > Insecta > Lepidoptera > Noctuidae > Agrochola > Agrochola litura. The sequence goes on along the minus strand of OX424519.1, from coordinate 1,057,076 downwards.
GCCATACACATTTGTATATGCAAACACGATGTTTTGTCTTCCAAGCTGCATGGAAAATATACCAACCCCGGCAAGCGTAGCTTAACTTGATGGATTGATCCGTGCGGCAGTTATTACTTAGCCACAAGCAATTTAATATAATGCATTTAATTATGATAGTCTGTTCTAAAGTCCACCATGACCTGGCTGCTGCACCCAAGATATTTAGTAATTTTCAGACTTGTTTCAAAATAAAGTTTTATCTTAAATTTTATTTATCTTTCTAATTAAGAAATAGTTTTTATCTCTAAGACATGCCAATGAGGTTAAAAACTGAAAGCCCAAAACAGGTAGCAGCACAGTCGTAGGTTTTTAAACCGCCATTGTTGTGCTTACGAGTATGTTTAATTTTGTGTCGATCACAAATTATACGAAAACTAGATAAACATGTTTGAGACTTGGAGTGTAGCACTATTAATAGACGAGGCAAGGACAGGGGAAGCGTCTACCACTGGTAAAAAAGCAGCTTTAGTGGAAAAGTCAATAAATTATGAACGTTTTATTTAGTGTTTGTTGACTTTAAGTTCATTTTTGTTAAAGACTGGAGGCGTAAGATAGAAATAACCTGATCAGAGTTGAAAACCATCTCGGGCATGATCTTCCTGACTGAAAAACCTCGAGAGATAGTACTTCTAGCACTGATCTAATAAGATAATATAAATTCACACACACTTTACTATAATTTACATAATATCACATCATAAGTGTATGTATGTAATGAAATCAGACTTAGTTCTCTTGGGAGAATCACCAATAAACCACTTTCTCCCATAAAAGGCTTAAAGGATAGCACATCGTCTCAACGAAATATCAGATTCCAATTTTTTCGTAGAGCTTTCTCCCACAGTTTTCTTCTTATGACATCTTTCTTGGGTCCCCGTATTTTTGCAGTAAACAGCTGTGCAACTGAGCTCAATAATTAATTGTGCGTAAAAGAAGTCGCTTGTTTACAAAAAAAATTATGGCTAGCTGTCAAATTATAAGACGCTAGAGATCAGCGCCATCTGAAGTGAGCAAGTAGCAGTTTTTATCCCCAACATCCGTGGAGGTTGGATAAGAAGCTGTATCTTACCATATGAGGGAACTCGTACTTCTCAGCATCAGTTCCTCCGATGATGAGCTGATCAGTTTTGTGATAGCAGTGCTCTTGTCTGCTGACGGTTCCGAGGAGGTCCACTCCGGCCTCACAGGGATATACGTACTTCTGTTGATAATCTATGCATTCTGAAAAGAAAATTAAGGTTGGTGACTTAGGCATCATCATCATCGCCATATCATAGCTGTACGAGAGCCAGACGTGTACTACGCGGTTTCAAAATTTGAAAGCCCCTGCGTTGAAATTTTTTTTTTAATTTGCTGTTTCATAGAAAAAACAACCGACTTCCAAAAAAAAACACTACAAAGTGAAAAATAACTTTAATTTCGGAAGTCGGTGTCTTGGGTTTTGTGTTTTCGTTTTTTGCCACCGACTTCCGAAATTAAAGTTATTTTTCACTTTGTAGTGTTTTTTTTTTGGAAGTCGGTTGTTTTTTTTTTGTAAAAAGTTTTTATTTTTCACTTTTTAGTTGTGGTACCTTTTTTTTTTTTTTTTTGGGTCGGAAATTATCAAATAACTTCTCCCGCTCTGGGTGGAGCAGGAGGGCGTGTCAGACTCTTACTGACTAAAACCCACCCGTGTTCCTTCCCATGCCATGTTGCCAGGGGCCACGATTTCCCAATCGGTTTTCTTCGAACCCCCGGCAGTAGTTGTGGTACCTACCCCACACACATTCAAATACCACTACCTGCTACCAGTGACAGGAACTTATCATATCATCTACGTACTAAGTGTGAAAAAAATACGTAATTTGTAGCTAACTCAAAAACTACCCAAGCAAAGTTAATAAAATTTATATGGGACCAATTTGGGAGCATATCCTTTCAAACAAAAAAATTATTTTCAAAATCGGTTCACAAATGACGGAGAAATCGGAGGACATACATAAAAAAAAAAAAACATACGCGTCGAACATATAACCTCCTCCTTTTTGGAAGTCGGTTAAAAGTGCAATACTTACGCCTTCAAAATATATAGAAGAGCAGATTTTTTTTAAAAATTTCAACGCAGGGGTTTCAGAATCATGTACTAAATCCATGGTAAGTTTTCGCGTCGATGTCCCTACCAACCTGTATATGGTGGCAACTATACTTACTGTCAAAAGCCTTCTGTCCAGTCTTCAACGGAGTGATATGTTCAGGCAGCGGATCACACTCATCTCCTTCATAATCATCTACAGGTGCTGGTTTGTAAGCAGATGGTCTGAAAGCAGAAGTTATACAATACTTATGTAAAGAAAATAATGGAAAAAAAAAGGGGAACAAATAAAGCGGCACATAAGTACTGCAATAATAATAACATTACCAATTTTTTTTTTTATTGAGGTGAAAACTTCTTTACGCGATTGTGCTCTTTACTTATATTACGTTACGGATCAGTGTTCTATGCAAGCATTTTTACTTTAAAGGTTTTGTAAACGCGATTATGCTCTTTATTTATAGTACGTTACGGATCAATGTTCTATTAATTAAATTCATTTAATTCAGACTAATTGATATGTCCATAAATTGTTAGTTACAAAGGTCTTAAAACTATGTTAGTGATCATTGATAATTAAATTCAAATTACATAAAAATTCCAAATACAAATAATTCCAAATATAAATAATTAAATCACTCATGTCAAAAAAAAAAAAAAACTCGTCATCTTGTCACGTGAAGCCGAATGAACCTACCCAGCAATGCAGACTCTGGCCTCTCAGAGATCATCCTGAGGATCTATGCAAGTATTTTTACTTTAAAGGTTTCGGAAGTATAATTTTTTGTAATCGCGATTGTGTTATTTATATAAATAAGGTTACGGACCAATGTTCTATACAAGTATTTTTCTTTCATCAAGGCGATCTTGTTCAAGTTTTCACGTGCCACCACTTTTTTATTATTATTAAAAATAAAAAAGTTATTGCTGTTTTAAATTACATTTTTAGTACCAAAATTATTAGTACCCAAATGCATAAAAAATTAGTACATTTCATCAGGTGTCATAAGATATGACTTGTAGACACCCGCTAAATGACGGCCGCCAGCGCAAGATGTAAAATTCCCCATTGAAAAAAATAGTGGCGATTTTTTTTTTCGTTTTTCCTGAAAATTACCGCATAAATAGACGATACCTAACAACATCCTCACGGATCGGACAGGTTTTTTATTTTACATATTGTATCAAGTGATTTTGGTGTTCTACTGGTGGGATAGCAGTTTTTTTTTTCTGTAGTGCATCTCATAGCTGACCTCTGAGGTCATGACTATTTAATCCCTTAGCATTGTATAATTGCATAACATATGTGTGAGTACTATGTACCTACTATAAAGCTAACATTTACTGAGTACGTCTTTCATTGACTTGAATGTGCCCCGGCGGCGACGGCTGAGTATGTCATGCTCACTCTAAAGTCTCGCTGATGGTGGCGTGTGTGTTGGATCATTTAGCTCCCTTCAAAATGGTTGAACTGAATGGTGTTAATCCATGCGTCATATTCGTGAACGAGCGCTGTCAGTAGGGACTGGTCATCTCTTAGCTGCCACGGCTTATTTTAATTAAATTGTGTGTGATGCTTTGAGTTTGAGTTGAGTTTAACCGGTCAATCCTGTGGGTGCCTTAAGCTGCTAAAATCAAAGCCTTCAGCCAGGGGCATACAAACTAAGCTTATAAACTAGGTGAACGCTCGCTAAGGGCACCTGTGGGGTACGAACCTCGGCCTAGGACGTTTACCGGAGGGAGGACATCAAGGATGGGACGGGCTGGTGGATAGCAGTAGGGGGATTCTTTCCTTTATACCATTTTATTTGTGGTTGGCTAAGCATGTTTTTTCTTTTTAATTTTTCATCTCTATCATTCTCTAACTAGGGGTAGGCACACGAAAAAAGTATCGATACTTTGTGGTATCGAGTACATTTCCATTCGATACCGATACTTTTGTACTCGATACTTTGCATTCGATACTTTTACTCAATGAGTACTTTTTGGCAGGTATCGTATCGAATAAGAAGTTAAATTTTGAATGGGTAATCTTAGAAATTACCCATTTAAAACTTGCGACCTTACGGCTTATGTTTATAGTTATGGCAACGCCATCTAGTTCCCTCGTTCTGAACCTTCTAAAACATTACATCGATCTTTGCTCGAAATTTTTCCTTCCGTTCACAGTTAAATTCCTAACCTTTCCTTCATTCATTTACTACACAAATCAATCACTCATTCACTCACTCGTTCACCGTTGTCATTTGTTTTTTCATGTCCGGCCCTATTGAAGTTAAACTGACGTTATTTACTGACTGATATTGACCTATGCTCTATGCGCATTAAGCCCTAAAAAAAGTACTCGATACCTTGAAGTATCGATACTTTTGTTTCGATACTTTTATGAGTACGATTTTTTTTTTCGATAGGTACTACTCATGAGTACAGTATCGATACTTTCTATTCGATACCGCGTCCCTAACTAGGGGTAGATGTTTTCGTAAGTGAAGACCACGAATCGACTAACGTAAGGGATGCCCTCGGGCTAGGTGGAGCGACGATCTTCGCAGGGTGCCCGGATGAGAGTTGCCGAGAATCGAGCTGAATGGCGTGCGATTAGCGAGCCCTATGTCCAGCAGTGGACTGCTATTGGCTGATTATGATTATCTCTTTCTAGTGATATCATCTTTCACCCAATTTATTTTTATTTGATCGTTCTTTGTTCTTGTAAGTATCCACATTCATAGAATATAGTGTGTTTGGGTTTTTTTTGGGTTTTTATGTTTTTTAATGAGGGAATCTATGCTTAATTTAAGGACGGAAAAAAAAGGAATTAAAAAAAACGTGTGGCACTCGGGGACTGCCGCGGTAAAGCTATTGCATAGCATTTGTAACCTCCATACTTCCTATTTGTCAACGCTACACTTGGGATGATGACGTGATGACATAAAACAAAAATTACGTTTTCATGACAACATCACGTTGTCATGGGACCCGTCATTACATGGTAGGCGGAGTGGGGGGTGTTAGGTTTTATTTTCGTTACGTTACGGAATTTCTTGATTCGGTCGCCGCGCTCAAAGCCCGCGATAAAAGCTATGCAATAGCTTAAAAAAATTGTAACAAGACGATGTAACTTATCCATCGCGATGAAACAAACTCCATAATTATTAAAAGCAATTAGGCGTCCTCATAAAATGGAAATTGTGGAAAAAAAACTACCCTCAATTGAAAATAAACATGTTTTTATAGCAAAAATTTGTCTATTTTTTTCATCATTTTTTTACAATAATCGTAAAATTTCTAAATATGACGCCAAACAGAACAAAAAAAAAAATGTTGAAGTGAAAACTACTTTAGGCGCGTCGGGCATTTTTGAGATGGGACTAAACTATTGATTTAGCGACACTGTAACGCAATTTACCGACACCGTGGAGTATAAGACATCAACACGTTTATTATCGCGGTGCCGATTTTTTTTTTAATTTTCACTTCTGTCGGCACTCCCGAAGCGCCACTGGTTTTTTTTCCGTCGCTAAAATTATGCACAGATTCCCTCATTTCGAAATGTGCACATTACAAAGACTCGCACTGTATTTCAAATCCTTATGACGGTTTCTCTATTACGAAGTCTTGTTAGTTAGTCGTGAGCTCACCTTGTTGTTGTAGGGCTCCCCTCCACACAGCAGACGATCGGAACAGAGTTTTGGAACGAACATGTCTGTTGATTAAAAAAATAAAATATTAACTATTAATTTACCTACACTGCTACACATCTATAAATTCCGCACAAACGTCTCCATAATCCAAGAACTTGGCATCAAACAGCGTCTGTCAACACTAGTACAGTCTCGAATACTGAAGTTCTTTGGTCATATCTCCAGGTGGAATAATGACTCCATAGAGCGTCTAGTGGTGCAGGGCAGAGTGGAAGGTCACCGATGAGGTGGACCGATCAAATATAATCCGCGGTTAGAGACCCTAGTTCATGAATGTCGCAATAACAACAATGTAAACAACATTGTTATGTTTCGGCAGTTAGAGGTAAGACAGCCAGTTCCTCTGTGGTTGAGGATTCCGGGTGAAGCTCACTTCCACCTTCGGCCTGATCATTACTTACCATCAGGTGAGATAATGGCAACAACTTCTCCGTTGCGGTTAAAAAATAATCATACAAAAATGCGCCAGACTGTCATTTTACAAAACCAGATGGAGAGATCGTCGATAAAAAACCTTATATTAGCTATTATCAGCTACCAAGTCAGGCTGTCGTGCGACATAGGCCTCCAGAGCTAAAAAACAATAGTTATCCACAAACAGGTGTAGAGCAGTACTTTATCACAACAATGTTTAAAGCAACAAATAAATGACTATTAATTCGCTATATGTTTGAGCCGTTTGGGGTTGAAACACTAGGGCCGAGTCCCGTCGAGTATTTTGGGATATCGCCAAGCGGTTGGCCGACTCTTCACGTGACCAGAGGGTTGGCCAATTTTTTTTTCAAATTCAAATTCAAAATTCATTTATTCAAACTAGGCTGAGAATCAACACTTTTCGAACGTCAAAATTACATAAGACAGTCTCCCAAAAATGCCCGCCCTTCACCACTTCCTAGTGCCTTTCTCTGGGAAGAAGAAGTGGCGCAACAAATTCCCCAGCAGTTTTTTGGTCAACGATTCAGCATTGCCATACAACGTGGCAATGCTGCCAGCCTTTTGGGCACTTTTCCCATTGACAGCGATGCGGACGAATTTTTTATGCCCTATGAGCTCCTCCCTTTATTTTTCTTTTTTTTAATACATAATAATTATATATATTTTATTGTAAGATTGCATACATTTAAGATTTGTCAAGTATAAATATCTAGTAATAAAATTAATTAGGTAAATAGTTACACACGGCCACACATCAAGCTATACATTCCAGTATAAGCTGACCTCTCACTGTACGAAAATCCTATAGCATAAACTGGAAATGTATAGCTTGATGTGTAGCCGTGTGTACCTGCATAGATAGGTACCTCAAATTACAACTCAGTTATCTGCAAAAAAACTAATTTTTTTGGCCTGTTTTCCCTAAATGCCTACGTGGTAGGCACAAAATACTCAATATTTCATGATTAATAAATATCTAAAATAACATGTTATGTATGCCAACTCAGAAGAGGATGAAAAACAATTTACCTAAGTCGTAACTGGTAGGTAACCCTTTGTTTGTTGCTCTCAACGACGACGTCAACAGGAAAAGATAAATAGGTAATTTAAAAACATTAATCATCAATTACGTCAATTAGTTATTGACGTTATTACATTCTAGATTTATCCAAGAAATGCATAATAGCATGTAGCATAATTAGTCTATAATGTTCCCACTGCTGGGACACAGGCCTCCTCTCTGTGAGATAGAGTAGGCTGTAATCCACCACGCGATGCCATCCTTGGATAGTAGGCTAATCTTTCACTGATGTTCTGAACAGACCAGGAGTTTTATTTAATTTCTGGAGGGAGGTGGGCTGGTTGGAATAACCACCAAACGGCCGCCATGGCCCACGCACAATGGTCTACCTGACGGACTAAGTGCGGAAACCAAAGCCCATAACATAGAACATGGAACATAGAATCCACCACGCGGGTCCAGTGCGGGTTGGTGGATGTCATAAGCCTTCGAATTTTTGGTTAGAGGACATGTTGGTTTCCTAACGATGTTTTCCTTTACCGTTTTGAGAGCAGTGGTGATGATAAAACACACAAAGTGCCAGCCTGGGTTCGAACCCACGATCTAGGTACTCGTAAGTCGGGGCCGTTACAACTGGGCCATCACTGCTCTTATAGAGCTTCGTTCGGTTAGACTGGAAGCCGACCACAACATAGTACATATAACACACATATCCTTATTCTTACATATTATAAAACAAAGTCCCCCACCGCGTCTGTCTGTCTTCAGACAGACAGACGCGGTTTTTGGGTTTATCGCGTTCACGCGATAAACCCAAAAACTACCGAACGGATTTTCAAACGGTTTTCACCAATGGACGGAGTGATTCATGCGGAAGGTTTTACTGTATAATTCATTAAGGTTTTGTGTAAATTGGCTGAAATTTGACAATTATTGTTGAAGAAGTCGAAAAAAATCATGCCGACTGGGAGCTTTACTGGCGTGCGCTGCGTTAATCGGAAAAGATACATCAAATTTATGTTCTACGGTTTTGTTCATCTTAAAAAGTTTAACAAAAAGTCCGCAAAAGCATATGTCTATCTTCTAAGGATGACCCACAATAGCCATTTTATCTTTCAGAATTTGATAAAAATTTAATTGTTATTTCCGAAGCTTTTTTGACCAGTATAGTAGACCTTATCCAAAAAAATGTGTTATTTAAATTGGGCATTTAATTTAGATTAAAATATGTATAATTTAAATGAATAGTTTAAAAGATATCACAGTTTCAAAATTACGCGGAGCAACGCGGGCGCAGCGGTAGGAGTCAATGACGTTTTCCTCTGTTATTAGGTATGAAATCTCGGTAGTACGTTCCTGTGGGATATTTTCCGACATCCACGCGGGCGAAGCCGCGGGCAAAAGCTAGTTATTATTATGTACACACGGCTACACATCAAGCTATACATTTCCAGTTTATGCTGATCTCGCATTGTATACGATTTCCGTACAATGCGTGGTCAGCTTATACTGGAATAGTATAGCTTGATGTATAGCCGTGTGTACATACGTAATACACATCTAGGTGCATAGTATACAGGGTGATTTGTAATTTGACGTATTCCTTCCAGGACGTGATAGTGGAACCCATTTGCAACAATTAAGCACCCTATAAAGCCCCGGCAAAAATTCATGGGATACGAGAAAATCCAATTTTAGTGTATTTTTGAAAATTTCCCAGAATTTTTCACTAAATATCACTTTTCTCTAAAGTCCCGAATTGAATGGACTTCATTGCTATTCTATTGGGTACCTGATACTTTAACAAACCTTTCAATATAACCAAATATTCAAAAACATGAAACAGCTAAGCTCGCAATTGTACTAACAAAATAATATGGATGTAATCTGAATTAAATGATTATTATTATTTATTTTTTTTTTAGTTTTTAACTTTTCTCGGGACCATAGATCCCGGTCTTTTGGAAGGCGTACGAGGGGCCGAAGCCAACTCGTAGAGGCCCATTAGACGCTTTTAAAGAAATGAGGCACCAACCGACGATTATCCCTGTATGCACTATGCAAGTGTACCAAAGGACAACCCCCGGTTGGTGTAGGATTATTGCAGTACATGGAAACAAAACATTGGACTATGGATTTGGGTAGCTAAAGTGGGCTGGTTACCTGGAACTATGGTAGGACTATAGCCCCTGCCTGATCAATGTTTTATATTTACACGGATAAAATGGCAGGGGGTGACTTGCACACTCAATAATGGGTCCCCAGAAACGGTCGCTAGCACATAGTGACGTAGCAACAAGGGAGCAACATGTCCTGAGGTGCTTGAGGAGTGGAGAGGTATTCCATGGCTTTCAGAACAATCCCAGAGCCCGGAAGATGGTCAAGATCCCTACGAGCACTTACTTCCTTGCTCCGAGCACGTTTATTATTATTAAGGAAGAACTACGATTTAATTTCAACTCTTTATTTGTGACTTTTGTGGACATGATAATTATTCAGATTGATTACAATTGTAATAGCAATCATATAATATATAATAGCGTCTTATTAAAATAGGTTTTTACTTTTATTAATTTATTTATTTTTTGTATAGATTCTTTTCTATTTTGTGAATGTGAGAACGCTGTAGGTTTAGTGAATTGTAGACCTGTAGACCATTTTCTATTTTGTTAAGTAATTAGTACTTATTGAAAGACCTACACTGTCCTCCCATACCTAGTAACACTGTTATTTGAAAGTATTGTAAAAGCCAATTATTTTTAAAAGAATAACCGTGGAGTTTCTTGCCGGCTCTTCTCCATAGGAAACGACCAATTGGAACCGTGCACCTAGCTTCTGACGTTTCATAAGTGCCCATGTAGGTTTATGTGTAATAAAATATTTTGAATTTCTGAATTTTAATTTGAAAGCACGTTAAGCCGTTGGTCCAGGCTGTAATTTGTAGATCTGATCCTCTCCATCATCGTCAGAAGCTTAAGAGTCTGACAACCTTTAACCAACCGAAAATGGTTAGTAAAATTTTGAAACTTTATTAACCATTTTCGAAAATCATCTACGTACAGACGCCAGCACAACAAACTACCCGAAACTGTCAAATTTTCCCAATCAACTTGAACCTTACTTTTCAGCGATAAAGTTGAAAATCGATTAAATCAATTTGACAGATTGTAGTAGCTTGATGTGCTGGCGTCTGTACATGAACTTGGACACGTCTAGGAAATTTTAAAAAATATATAAAAATCGGGTTTTCTCGAATACCATGAACTTTCGCCTAGGCTTTATAAGGTGCTTAATTGTTGCAAATGGATCACACTTTCGCGACTAACAAAGTAGTATTAAATACTATATATAAAACTAACTACTATATTTAAATATAAAATTCTCGTGTCACAGTGTTAAGGCTTGTGCGACACAAAGGCACCGCTCGTTGAGCGACGAGCGGTGCCTTTGTGTCGCGTCGCGTTTCGCGCTGGTCTGCACAAGCCTTTAGTTGCTCCTCCGAAACAGCTTGATCGATTTTTATGAAATTTTACATGTATATTCGGTAGGTCTGAGAATCGGTCGTAATCTATTTTTCATACCCCTGAGTGATAAGGGCGGTCCACCCCAAACATTTACAAGGCAAAACAACGTTTGTCGAGTCAGCTAGTATATTTATAAATAAAAAATATTGTAAAACATTTTAAAAGAGTAACGGTGGAGTTTCTTGCCCATTCTTCTCCATACGAAAAGTATCTTTTGGAAGGGGCGACTAGAATCAATTCTACACCGTGAAATTTGAATCACAGTTTTGCTAGAACAAACGTTGTTCAGACCATGGTCTACTACCATTCTACAACATCCAATAAAAAAAAAACATAGTTGGTTTTTGAAAAAAGACAAAGTTTAAAATGTCAAGATTATCGTTACTCCCTACAACACAGACACCACGCATGGGACACAGCATTGTCTACAGGGAAATGTACCTCCATAAACAAAATTTAGTAAGCAGTAGATAATCTTAACATTTCAAACTTCGTCATTTTTGTGTTTTTTCAAAAAACAAGTATGTTTTTTTTTTATTGGATGCTGTAGAATGGTAGTAGACCATGGTCTGAACAACTTTTGTTCTAACAAAACTGTGATTCAAATTTCACGGTGTATTTTTTGTAAATTTTGACGTTCAAAAGTGCCTTTATGTGCCTAATTGAAATAAATTATTTGACTTTACCACTAACACCTACAGACTGTGCACCAAAACGTTGTCTTTTGAATAAATGATGTTGTCGTGATGTTTTCGGTGATAAATTGTGTACCTATATTTAAGAAACATACATTTGATGAAATGTAGTTTTATTATAAAAAATCCCAGCTTTTGTAAGTTATACCGTAGTATTCACAGTATTCAACAATATTTTTTAAATTATTTTGGTAATTATTTTGTTATTATTATTTGAAATTGTTTTATTACTATTATATTATTTGATGTTTTTAAACTTATTTCGGCGCGTTTGAGCGGTTTGTGTTTAAATGTAGTATGCTAATTGATAGTGTCGTGCTTTCTTGTAATTTAGATATATGCGAGATCTACATTTGACAGAGACTTTGGGATAATGCTGTGTATGTGTTTAGTTGGTAAGCCTTTAAATAAATAAATAAATGAATCATAATATAAACATGGTTGGGAATAACAAAGCATACGATGAACCATCTCAACTAATCACCCAGTATTTTAAAGATAAATAGATGCTCCCAGGAGTGGGAAATTACCTGAGGAGGCTTCCCGTGTTTAAGGTCTTCTAGAGCAGATCTGCATTTCCTCAAGCTGAGACACATGCCTTCAACACCATCTTTGTGGCATCGGTCTCCTGTAACAAAATTCGTTATCCATGAATCCATTGAGGAGCTCGTGGCTAAGTACTAACAGCCGCACGGGTCGATCCATCAGGTTAAGCTACGCTTGCCAGGGTTGGTCCGTCGTGGATAGGTGACCATCTTTACATACCGAGACTCCTCCGTGCCTCGGAAAGCACGTTAAGCCGTTGGTCCCAGCTGTCATTCGTAGATCTTTGACAGTCGTTACGGGTCGTCAGAAGCTCGAAAGTCGGACAACAAGTCTTACTAAGCAGTATCGTATTACCCAGTAACTGGGTTGTGTGGAGGTCAGATAGGCAGTCGCTTCATGTAAAATACGGGTATTCAGCTGCATCCGGATAAACTGGAAGCCGACCCCAACATAGTTGGGAAAAGGCTAAGGAGATTGATTGGTTGTCAACCAACTTTAAATCGTTAAATATCCTAAATAATCATTCAAAATGAAAGAAGCTTAGAAGGTAATTTTCAAAGACCTATTTAATGATACCCCCCTTGACATCGGCTCGACGAATTTTTTTAATAAATATTTTTTGAAAAAAAAAAACCCTGTTTTTATGGACGCTGTAACACGGCAACACATCAAGCTATACATTTCCAGTATAAGCTGACCTCGCATTGCACGGAAATCCTATGCAATGCGAGTTCAGCATAAACTGGGAAGTAGTCCACTTAGAGCACCCGTCCGAATAGCACCTGCGACTCAGCAGCCTACAGCTGGGAAGTATTCGTTTTACAGGACGTTATTAAATGAAAGATGTTGATAAAACAAATTTCGTATGTACATAAGTATGTGTAATTAATAAACATTCTAGTGATTTTTATCGATATCTTTAATTTAATAACGTCCTGTAAAACAAATATATCCCAGCAGTAGGGTGCTGAGTCGCAGGTGCTATTCGGACGGATGCTCTAATAAATAAATAAAATAAAAATTCATTTATTTCAGGTCCTAGACCCATATTAAAAACAAAAAACAATAAGTATACAAATTTGTAAATTTTATAAATGTCACAGAAAAATGTCTGATTAAATCAATTATAGTCTAAAGCACACAACAAAATAAAAATAAAATTAAATAGAACAATGAATTAAATTATGTCAGAAATTATGTAAGTGAAGTTATGTCAAAAGTAAAAATTTAAATTATAATATGCATAACATTGACAAATTACGCACCAGCAATATGCCTGCTACAACAGTGCCCAACGTAGGGGCAATCCAGTCGTTGAGTAATCATCGCTAGAACAGTGTTGGAGCTAGCCCGCACCCTGCGCACCAAGGACGCGCACCGCTTGCGCATGGTGGCGTGAAAACAGTCGGTGCGCGCTTCCGCAAACATGCCCGAGGCGCTGCAGAAACAGGGCAGCCCCAATACTGCCCTGAACGCGTTGTTATATTGGACACGAAGGGCATTGTAAATAAGATGCCCATAGGCTGCACGTGTCTAGGGAGGTGCAGAAAGCTTTGAAAAGCGTGATTTTAACCTGATTTGAACAACGTGCAAACCTACGGGCTATCATATTTGCTCTCTTAGACAATGCCCTCCGCTCCCGCTCAATGTCGACATGGTCTTTCAGATCAGCTGTTACCCAGTGCCCCAAGTATTTAAATTGGTTCACCCATTCTAACTGTACACCATTCAAGCAAATAGGGGTACTTGCTGTGGGCATTTGGCGCTTCCCTGAAATACCATGTATTGGCTTTTCGCGACATTATACATAAGGCCATGGCTGCCCACGTACTCCTCACAGATTTTCAAAAGCTTGCGTAATCCACAAACCGACGCGCTCAGCACCACCATGCTCAGATTGTTTACACATATATCATCAACACGACAACCAACTTGCCAACTACTGAGGGCGACGATGAGTGCATCCATGTAGAGATTGAAAAGTGTGGGTGAAGTTAACCCACCTTGTCTCACCCCACATTCAAGCCTGTAAGGCTCCGATAATGTACCCGCCCATCTGACACTGTTAACCTGGTGTTCGTACCAATACTTGAAGATGTTAACAAGTTCAGGCGGCATGTTTATGCCCTCAAGTTTTTTCCACAACACATCATTCGATACCAGGTCAAAGGCCTTGGACAGATCGAGGAAACACACATGTTTTACAATCTAAGTGGACTACTTCTAAACTGGAAATGTATAGCTTGATGTGCAGCCGTGTGTACTATTTCGGGAATGCCCCTACTGTATATTTTTATTTTCATAGCATTATTTTAGCAAATTAAGATGACCTATAAGGCAGATAGGTTAAGTTACGAATCAGTAGTCTATGATAGTGATTTCATCTTTGAAGCAAATATACGAAATTATAAAAAATAAAAATGAACACTTTAGTACACACGGCTACACAGGCTACGGCTGTACGGAAATCCTACACAATGTGAGATCAACATAAACTGGAAATGTATAGCTTGATGTGTAGTCGTGTGTACCTACGGTAAAATAAAGTTCTTTGTATAGAAAAAAAACATAGAAAACATGCTAAACCTGATTCCAAAATCAACTCAATTTGTTATTGAAGATGACTGTAACAAAAAACAAAAAACCGGCCAAATGTGTGTCGGACTACACACTATGAAGGGTTCCGTAGTTGGGATGAATTGATCCCAAAACAAACTTTACATTATAAGTATGTAGGTAGTTGAAAAACAAGTTCTCCCACAAGTACAACGATATATGTCACGGTCAATTCTTCAACTGCAAATGTAAGTTTGTTATCGCAAAAAAATATTTATTTATGTCTAAACTAATAATAATATTAATATCCCCACCGCCGTATCTCTACGTTGACGTCGTGGTGGGGCTTGCGTGCTCCGAACTCTAGGCGTGAGCCAGTAGAGTTTACTTTGCCGGAACAGGTCTGGAATGAGGAGCCAGACCAAGAGAGATACAAAAACCCGCAGGGCAGCATGTGGCGAGCTGTTGGGCAGTATAGCGACCCCACGGACCCTATCTCCCGGGAGAAGTCTTGTTCCTCACCTCTGGCTTGCCTTTATTGGCCGGCTGGAGGGAACACTGACGAGGAACAGAGCTCCCACCTCATTCTTACCTTTATTGGCCGGCTTGAGTGGAGATTCGCTAGAGCAAACGTGCTCGGAGGAAGGAAGTATTCCAGTAAGATGCTGGTAGGGATCTTGACCGTACTTCCGGGATTGTCCTGATAGCCGTGGAATACCTCTACACCATAAGCACCTCAGGACGTGTTGCCCCCTTGTCGCTACGACACTATGTACTAGCGACCGTTTTCGGGGGCCCATTATTGAGTGTGCAAGTCATCCCCTGCCATTTTATCCGTGTGCATATAAAACATAGATCAGGCAAGGGCCATAGTCCTTTCATAGTTCCAGGTGACCAGTCCACTTTAGCAACCCAAACCCATAGTCCGATATCTTTATTTCCATATCTTACAATAGTCCTACACCAACCGGGGGTTGTCCTTGGCTGCACTTGCATAGTGCGAACATTGATAATCGTCGGTAGGTACCTCATTTCATTAAAAACGTCTAAGGGGCCTCTGCGAGTTGGCTTCGGCCCCTCGTACGCCTTCCAAAGGTCCGGGATCCCTAGGTCCCGAGAATTGTCAAAGACGTAAAATAGTAGATTGTTTGCCAAGGGAGCAAAGAACTATTTTTAAAGCGAGAGTGCTTCTTTTACTATAATATAAAACTATTGGTTCACATATATTATGCAATGCGGTATGATTTATTTCTTCATTAGCTGAGTTTTTACGTTAGTATCCAGATCGTCATGACATTCCCAACCGCCATTTTGACGTATACAGTGGGCTTTGTAATGGCCAATGAGTTCTCAATTCAAAGGTTTCAGTTGCCGTTGACAATCAAAACAACTTAAAATTGATACTGATATTATAGTGCAATAATAATAATTTATAAGGTTAGTAACGTAGGAAGGAATTTAATACTTTGATAAAACAAAAACAATAAAAAACAATTGTTTTCTGCATTTGGTCAAGTCCAAAACTTTAGAATAAATTATTATTGTGATCCGAAATTCGATTCGCTCAACCGTTTTTACATTTTCTGTGGCTGTAATGGCGGCACGTCATCAAACCAGCTGATCGGCTGCTGTGACGCGCACCCCCACGGTATAATGTTGGACTTGGGCACCTTGTTACGGTATTAATATCTACATTTTTTTTATGAATTTGCATGAGTTTAGTTAAAGTGGTGTATGAAACTGCACATAACTAGGTATTAAAATACTCGTGTAATAATTCACACTCGTATTTTGACACGAGACACGTGGTATGTTGATATTAGTTTCATATTTATGCTAACATGTTGCTGACCCTACATACAATTCGCTTCCAATAAAGTTATTTTTACTTAACCAGCTTACCATTAGCCAGTTGTTGCCATCTTTAGGACACCGGCCAGGCCGGTACGTTAACTTAAGCTCACAATTTGACGGAACGCGCGCGTAGGTAAATTTTCTGCATTAGGTACCCACGTTTATTATGCAAAAATACAATGATGTACTTATCGCATCTAAAAAAACGCATTAATTCCTAAAAGTAAATTGAAAACGCTTTAATTTGGCGTGCGATTTTCACTTGTAAATATTGAGGTTAAAAAGGGCCCCGCTGGATGGAAAAACACTTACAAATTTAATTTCTGCTGTATTATCCAATGTTTTTGAAAATAAATGAATTAATTGAAAAGTACAGTAAGCGCTCAAAAGTGCATGAGCACGCTAAGAGTCGTATTGCTGTGAACACGCGGTATAGTCCGTACATTTGTATGTGTAAACAGTCAGACGTCTGTGGTGTGAGTGCCGTACACACACCACAGAGAACGCAGTTTCGCACTACACACTATCGTATCGTCACGGTTCGCGGGCGCCGCACTTATATTTCCATAACTTTTGTTAGCACGCATCATACTCGTACGCGTGACCTTGGCCAGTGTATCGCATTGCTAAAATTCGAAAGTAAATTATATGTGCAGATAGCAGAAGGCGTTAAGCGTTGGTCTTAGATTCAAGATGGCTTAGGTTCTAATCTCGTAAATCACAGCGCTGTTTTTGCAAATATTATTATTTTTGTTTGCAATAATAATATTTTTAAATATCCTGCCTATTTATTAATGTTGTTATTGCAATAAAGGGTTTAGAATAAAAAATAAATAATATTTATTCGTTATGTTTATTTTACATATATGTATAGTTATCAAACTGCTACAATTATTTATCATTACTTCACCTGAATAATATGTGAAATAGATGTCTAGAAACTTAGAAGCAATTTGTATTATTTTGACATATTTAAATTTTGAAATGTTTTAAATTTTAAATGGATTTTTTTGCACCATAAATATAAAGCTTTGATCATGGTCTAAGTAATTAAGCAATAAATAAGAATATTAGACTACTTAAAATGTAAAAAAATCTACTGACAAAATTGTTGATTTTAAGGTTAAAGGCAGTTGTTCATTAATTATTTTAAACTTTATTTGGCTTTAGTAAATATTGGTTGGTATTGAGGTTATAGCTTAAGTATTCATTTTCTTTACGAAAAGAAGATTGAAACTAAACCTCAAATTTTAATCCTAAAATAATACTATTACTAAAATAATATTAAACAATTTCGGTATATCTGCAAGAAATACGACAAACACCCTATTGAAACGTGCTTAAAAAATTCGTTACCATAAATTCATGCAATAACGAATCTGTTGTTTATTAAGTTGGTACGGTCAATATTTTAAGGTCAAAAACGGTTTTCTAGCTGGTCTTCAGTGATGCAAGCCTTCAGAGTGCACGGCGAACGGTTCATAATGACGTGTTTTTAATAATTCAGCAAAATATCTCGTTGGTATGAAACCATTTGTTTCATTCACCATTTGACGTCGCTGCTACTCGATAATAAGCCCCTTCCTCATATCTCTTAACCGTCACAGTATTTCTCTAGAACAAAGAAAAACATTGTTTTTATTACACATAATACCTACCTAATTATTTATTATTCACTAATCGAATTAAACCTCACAATGAATTTAAAACTTTAAAGGCATCTTCTGTCTCAACAATACCTCTGTTCTATCAACAATACCCTTGATTAAGATTTATGTTTAGTAAAATATGAAATATATAAATGATAACACTCACACTTAGTCCGGTTTTATTAGATATTCACTTCACTTTTACGCAGCGCAATAATATTCTCTGATCTGATCTGATGATCTCTTCAATATATTTTATGCCTGCTTTTTGATAATAATAACCACAACACTGCGCTAAATGCACGTCACCAATATTATCACGGCACGAACCAACAAAGTTCTATTAATTGAATACTTGTAACAAACTGCATCTACCCCACAGAAATCGAAATAATTTACTTAGTTTTTTGTGGTCTACCTGCTAAACTTTAATATTTATGTGAACAAGACGAATGAAACTAAAAACGAATGATGATTATCGAACTAGTCATTGGTTGCAGACAAAGTGAGTGTGTGTGTGTAATGTGCGTGTCTACAGTATTGTAACAACTTATAGAAGAAGGTCGTAAGTCAAACCGAAGCGTCAGTCTATTGCTTTGTGAGATTGCTTATGGACTTTTGGTCGGTACTGTACATTGGAAGGAGTATCTCCAATAAAATTTTCAAGTCTCTAATCAATAGGATAACGAAGGGGCCGCTGGATAGAAACCGATAATAAATGCCATTTCTGTCTTAGTGGCAGAGGTACATTGAAAATTTTCGTTCGATTCGACAAGTACGTTCAATAAGCTAACAGTCTACATCGGTTTCGTTGCTGTGGCTCAGGGGGGCCAGCTAGATAGAAACATATCTTGCCAGTCTGTTACTTGTTCATACAATGTTCGTGTTTGATCTCTTTGGTAATTGGAACTTTTACTAACAATATCCACATTCCAAATTCAAAACACTTTTAATCCCTAGGGATTAAAAAGCAATTTTAGTCCCTGTTTACGAAGAACGAATTAGCTCTTTTTGAATATATGTGATAATTTTTTTTTATTAATATTATAAAGAGAAAAAGTTTTTTTTTTTGTATTTTTGTTTGTAATGAATAAACTCAAAAACTACTGGACCGATTTAAAAAAATCTTTCACCAGTAGAATGCTATATTATTACTGAGTAACGTAAGCTACATTTTATAACGATATTTATTTATCTAATACTTCAAGCACACAAATGTACAGAGGCGGACTTAATGCCATAGATATCATGCAGGCGAAGCCGCTGACGGAAGCTAGTATGTGATAAAGGACAAATTAATCATTTTCAGACTTTTTCCTTTACTTGTGCAGTGATACCTAGCTTCGTGCCAAATTTCATGACTCTAGGTCAACGGAAAGTACCCTAAGGGTTTTGATTTATTTGCAAGTATCAAAATATGTCGTACAAATGGCCGTATTTTTTTATTATTGCTTTGATTTAGAAGCTTGATTTTTTTTTAGAGCTCCAAGAGACTGTAAACCTACGTATTTGATACTTATTTGATATTAATTTCAACTTGACACCTCCACGCCATGCGTTCCTGAGAAAAGTGGTCTTGACAGATTGACAGACAGACGGACGGACAGACAACGAAGTGATCCTATAAGGGTTCCGATTCTTCTTTTTGAACCCTAAAAATAACAACAATAAGGTGGCACCGCAGTTTTTGTCCGCGAAATTCAAACTTTCTTAGGTTTTTTGCAATTTGCAGGTCAGTGTCTTGATCAAAATATGATTCGCGACTATAACAAATATTTATTTACAGAATTATCATCATCATCATTTCAGCCGAAAGACGTCCACTACTGGACATAGGCCTCCCCCAAGCACCGCCACTACGACCGATTCTGTGCTTTCCGCATCCAGCGGATTCCTGCGGCCTTCACAAGGTCATCGGTCCATCTTGTGGGAGGCCTTACAACGCTTCGTCTTCAATATTCGTAATCATATATATAATCTTAAATAAAAGAAAACCCACCTTCAAACAGGTCCTGACAAAAGACAGCACTAACAAACAATAGCAAAAGTTTTAAAACCATTTTTGTTTTAAAACACGAACACTACGAATTTATAAGTTTCGTTCATCAAAATTAATTTTATTTATTAGAACACGTCCTTTCCGATGCACTGACCAACACTGACTAGCTAGCAGGAAAATATTGAGAAGTAATATAAAGACGATATTATTCTTTTTAGGGTTCCGTACCAAAATGGTTAAAAGGAACCCTTATGTTGCGACTCAGTCTGTCTGTCTGTCACAGCTGGATATCTCAAGAACTACTACTAACTTGAAATTTGGAATAGTTTTAGACGACGTTTGCCCAACTATTTTGCAAATAACAAAGAAATAAAAATGCAAATAAGTACATTTTTTTGCAAAAGGGTCTGAACGGGGGTCTTAAAAAATCGAAGTGGGGCTTCTAGGGCATGTGGGGTATCATATGAAAGAGCGCTATTTACACATTCTCATTTTTTTTTAGGCCGCATAGGTAGTTTTGGAATTGTGACAAAAAATACCGTTCGCCCTTATCTTCGAAGTTTGCATGGAAAAAAATCTGAAATTATTCTATGTGATAGAAATGTATGTAAAGATTACAGGAAAAATAAAACGATGTCTCTAAATAGCACACTTTTTCAGAAATCATCAACAAAAATTACATTAGTTCCACTGTTGGTCAAGAAATGGCGCTGACCTAAAACTGCAATATTTTAGACCGCAGTATACAGTGTTAATTCTCTGACGAATAATAGGCCTCGGCGATGAAAATTTTAAATGATACGGAACCCTTGGTGCGCGAGTCCGACTCGCTCTTGACCGTTTTTTTTTTTTCTTGTTCACTCATCCTGCCATAGGTAATAAGTATTTATAACATACAACCGGATTTTTAAGAATTCGAAAACTAACTCGTTTATTGGTTTTTTTTATGCGTTCTTTATTTTTAATCGCCAGATATTTTTGTAGCATAACATCACGCCCGTAATCCCCAAAAGGTTAGGCAGAGGCATACATACCTATAGTAGGTACAGCCATATTTCTCCAGTTAAGGATCTTTCAAACAGGCGTGACACGCGACGCGACACAAAGGCACGCTCGTCGCGCGACGAGCGTGCGGTGCCTTTGTGTCTTTAAGTTTAAGTTTGATTTATTCCGTTCTAATAGCAACAACTAATAAATACCACTAGTATTTATTTCAAAATAGATAGATCGATAGAATATTCTTTATCATGTACACCATAAAAATTACAAACATTAATTTAGAAAATTTACATTGGTGCCGATTCCCTTGTTCACAAACTAAACTAAATTTAAGTTCAGTGCATCTTTTTCTTCCTATTTCATTAAGAAAAGGTCAGAAGATAAATTTTAGTTTAGTCCTGTCAAATTAATTCACTTTGAGGGTAGGTACATAAATAAAGGTGTTAACAAAATGTTGAGATCCCTGTACAATCTACCAGTTAGGTATGCAAACATTACCGCCGCAGGAGGAGACGCCCTGGGCGTCGGGAATCACAAGCAGATTTCCGGCCACCGTAGGCGCGGGCTTGCGGACGGTGAGCAATGGGTAGCTCACCGTCCGATAAGGACCAAGCCCGGGTCGACGGCGCGTTGTGTTCTACGCGCGCCTCAAAGAGATGTCAGCAGAATTGACGGGGTCCGCTAGGGCCAATGCCTGCCGGGGCTGCGAATATGGGCCGATAGGGATATCGTGGCCCCCCGGCAACATGGCAACCGAAGGAACACGGGTGGGTTTTAGTCAGTAAGAGTCCACCTAGAGCGTGAGAAGCTATTTGATAATTTCCCATCCAAAAAAAAAAAAGGCATGCAAAACATTAAAAGTAAATTTTATTACAATAAAAAAAACAAATAAAAATCAAAGAGTCAAATTAAAATTGGCAAAAAAATAAATTATTCAAAAAATTATAGAATTTAAAACTAGCATGATAATAAAGCACTTTGCACTTTTTAATTTAATTGTAAATGGTTGTTAATGTGTGCGTGTGAGCGTGTATGCACAGAGCGGAGGTGTAGTTTTGTTTTTTTTTTGTATCTGAGGTCTTATGTAATAGAGAGCGAACCTATTGCCATCAACCGGGCACAAATCCAGACTCCGGGCTGTATATAACAGTTTTAATCTATTTATGTACTGTTGTTCCTACCTATTTTAATTCTAATGATATATTTTTAATAATGTTTTCTTTGTTCCTCTCAAACTGAGCACCTGCCATCTAATCTCTTCACCTCCCTTGGTTGACTGGTAGAGAATGCCTAAAACATTAAGTCCGCCTTTATACTTTTTTGAGTGTGAAAAGTTTAAGTAAATAACACTTTGCCAGACCTGTACAATTGAACCCAGGACCTCATGCTCAGCAGTGGTTCTTTCGACCTCTGGACCAACGACGTAGTCTGACAGATTTTTTATGGTCAGTACAAAGATCTTATGCGTATGACACGTGGCCAAAATCGGAACTAAAGCTACCGTCTTGTTTTTCAATATTTCACAAAATGTCTAAAAAAATATTTGCTATTCCATACATTTGACCGCGTAGGTATTAATAAGGTAGGGCATCTCGTAGTTGACCTCTGAGATCATGACTACTTAACCGGGCTTTCCTGTGGGTGCCTTAAACTACTACACTTAAGGTTGAACTAGTCGCGGGCTCGAACTCATTGGTGGGCTTGGTCAAAAAGCACGCTATCTCACCAGGCATCGTGTCCGACAGAGATAGTATCAGTGATGAGCAGTTAGACGCTGGTCTACATGCACAAACTCTAGTTCGCACGCACACAAACACCGTTCAGAACGATTTTAGTAAAAAAAATAGTAAAAATATTACGAAAAGTCCTTTGGAAGGTGGAGTTTTATGAAAAAACTACTGCATAAATCAATTACGAATAAAGTTTATTATAATCTTCGACAATTGAGGTTTGTCGGAACGAGCTTTGTTTTGGAGATTTTATACTTCTTTTATTACTTATTTACTCCCAAAGTTGCGTTAAAATTAGCAGGAAAAACGAATCTTTGTTGGCTCATAACTTCTTAATTGCTTTTTTTTTACTATTCTGCTTCTGTACAGACAAAATTAATAATAAGACAAAACGATTTCATGTTTTACTTTGGATGTACAATGTGTAACAGTGGAGTAAAACCCCCCCGAAATTTGTATGGAAAAAGTATCGGCTAGTTGCGCCTTAAAACCTCCAGCCAGGGGTTATTCAACTATGCTAATTAAAACTAGGTGAACGCTCGCTAAGGACACCCCCTGTGGGGTACGAACCTCGGCTTAGGGCGTCAATCGGAGGGAAGACATCAAGGATGGGATGGGCTGGGACCGCGTAGGTACAACAGCAGATATTTTTTAAATAACCGCCGAAAAATTTCAACGCAGTAGAGAATTGGGGTTGTGCGTCGATGTATGGCCACCTTGTATGTTATGGATTTTATAAAGGAAGGATAGTAATGATGATGGTCTAAAAAACCAACCAAAACCCTGAAAATGTATTTGTGCCGGAGACGACAGAATATTTTGAACTTTTATTACTATGTAACAAGTCGTGTTACATAGTGCGTGTTGCCAGTGATGACCTATGGCATACGTGGTCGCTCGTAATGGGCCTTATTAGTGATCGAATCAGAAATGAAGAGATCCGCAGGAGAACCAAGGTAACCGACGTAGCCTTAAAAATTTAGGAAACCAAAAGTCACCCAAAGGAGAATGGAGAGGGCTATGGTTGGACTTTCTCTACGTGATCGAATCAAAAATGAAGAGAACCGCAGAAGAACCAAGGTAACCGACAAAGCCCGAAGAATTGCCAAACTTAAGTGGCAGTAGGCAGGGCACCTTGTTCGTAGAACAGATGGCCGATGGAGCCGAAAGGTTTTGGAGTGGCGAACGCGTACCGGAAGACGTAGCGTAGGAACTAGTAGGAAGGCATCACACAAGGTGGACCCAGAGGCGGCTCTAGCCGATGTAGCGCTCGTGTGCAATCAATACCTTGGCGCCCTCTAGCAATGGCGGACTAAGCCTGTCGGGGTCCCGGGGCGGTGAAACTCAATGGGGCTCCCGCCCAGGAATCATACGTTGAAACATTTAGCACACTGCCTCAAATAGGTTAGGTTTTCTTTTGACCATTGATACAGAAATAGGGAAACGAATTACTTTGTTGACCTATACAAAATAGTTTGAAAATGTAGGATGCGAGAGCGAGCGAATCGAGTTCGAAAATTTAACACCTCGCCCCAGATAGGTCAGTTTTTCTTTTGACCATTCATACGTAAATAGGAATCACATTGTCGATTAACACAGAGAATTCTAAGAAAAAAGAGAATGTTGAGGTTGAAAGAGCGAGTATAGCGAGCTCGACATTTTAGCACCCTAAGTTCATATTTAGCGTAGGGGGCCCCCAACTACAAACTGCCTTTTTACTGAACATGTTTTGGTCTTGTTTGGGATTTGATTAAAAAGTTGTCGCGAGCGACCCTCGGCGCCCCCTAAGGCCCTGCGCCCGTGTGCGCTGCACACCCTGCACCATAGGTAAAGCCGGCTCTGGGTGGACCGATAACCTTGTGAAGGCTGCAGGAATCCGCTGGATGTGGGGAGCACAGAATCGGTTGAAGTGGCGGTGCTTGGGGGAGGCCCATGTCCAGCAGTGGACGTCTTTAGGCTGAAATTATGATTATGAACAACTCTGTAACAATATTCTGACAAATAAATGAACAGTTACTATTCTATGTTCTAATAATATACTTACCGTTATTCTAACTTACTATAACTAAGTACTAAAAACTTATTCTGCATGACGCATGTGCGAAGTGTTTGCGTCTGTAAACGATACAGGAAAAAGATGAGTTATTGACAAAGGAAAAAATTAAACAGTCAAGTGCAAGGTTGTCTCGCACCTTGGGAGTTCTGTATAAGGACAAATAACAAAGCGGTTAGTTTATGCTAAGGATATTCTCTGTCTCACTTTTAAGGGTTCCGTAGTAAACAAGGAACCCTTATAGTTTCGTCATGTTCGTCTGTCTGTCTGTCTGTCTGTCTGTCTGTCCGCGGTCTAGCTCCAAGACTGTTAGTACTAGAAAGTTGTAATTTGGCATGGGTATACATATTAATCATGGCGACAAAGCGGTAAAAAAAAATTTAGCGTACCTCCCCTACACGTAAAGTGGGGATGTTTTTTTTTTTTTCTATCCCTTGGTGTGGGGTATCGTTGGAAAGGTCTTTTAAAAACATTGTGAGACGTATTAAAATCATTTTTGAATTCAGATATCCGTTTGCGAAATATTGAGCTTTAAAGTGCAAATTTTTGTTAGTCAAGTGTCCCCCCCCCTGCCAGCTAAATGGTTGGTTTTGGATATGTGAAAAAATTCATGGTAGTAGCTTATATAACGAATTTAAAAGGAAAACTATCACAGCTGAGTAGGCTTTAGAAGTTAACGAGTAATAATTGACCAACTTAAATTTGCGGTTGTAAAAACATGTTCTCCCATACATTCTGTATGAAAAATAATTTTTTTCAATTACAAAGTTAAGTTTGTTCGTAGGATAAATTCATCCCAACTACGGAACCCTACATTGTGCGTGGTCCGACATGCACTTGGCCGGTTTTTTTATGACAAAATTGTGATTTAAAAGCGTAAATAGAGTTTAAAGAATTAATAAAAGAGGAAACCTCTTTTAATAATATATGTTAAGAAAGAAGAAAGAAAGAAAATTATTTTATTTGGGACACGCACAGGAAATACAAAACAGTAATAAAAAAAATAAAAAAATCAACAAATATAAAAAAGGAGCATTTTAAAAACTAACAAACAAAATTAATAATGACCTGTGCGAGGCCAAAAAGGCTCCTATCTCAGCATAATGCTGCGATATTTAAAAATAAATAAATACCGCAGCGCTGGTATTCTGATAGGGCCCGCTGTGATGCCACGGACATACCTACGGACATATAAATCCCACTAGGGGGTTAAACTTTATCATTTATTGATAAAGATAAACTGCTCTTCGTAGATGTAACTGCTTGAGCACAATTTTTAGCTAGTTTTATAATAATAATATAATATTTTCTAATATGTCTATTGTAATGAGCCCAAACTCTAAACGTCAACGAATTATAACGTTGCTAAATTGAAGAGTACATCTGTGACGTGGCATGGCAACTGAAGTGACAGGTATTACGTTTAGTCGGTTACTTGAGAACTGTCTTGTCACGTGTTTTTTTTGTTTACCTTTATTTAACTACCAAAATCTATGGAGTATAATAATAATAGTCCTCCAGACCGAATTTTTATCATTGTAACAATCTCAGCGGAGACTAGCCTTCGGCGCAAGTGTGTGCGCAGACACAGACCAGGTGCACTCTCTCTTCCCTCACTCTCATAGTCCGATGGGAAATTAATCAGCGCCTGTCACTAATCTATACAAGTTTAGACGTGATTAAAAACTTGCCTACTAAAATTACGTCAATTTACATCAAGCGCAATCAGCGCTTGACGTAAATTGACGTAATTTTAGTTTTAGTTTAGTCCTGTCAAATTAATCAGCGCCTTTCACTACTCTATACAAGTTCAGACGTGATTAAAAACTTGCCTACTAAAATTACGTCAATTTACGTCAAGCGCTGATTAATTTGACGTCCTGTCAAATTAATCAGCGCTTGACGTAAATTGACGTAATTAAATAAAAACTAAAATTAATCTTCTGTCCTTTTCTTAATGAAATAGAAAGAAAAAGATGCACTGAACTTAAATTTAGTTTGGTTTGTGAACAAGGGAATCGGCACCATTGTCGCGAAATCAATGGTTTAGTCCCATCTCAAAAATGTCCACCGCGCCTAAGGAATTCTTCACTTCAAAATAACGCAGGGCGTTTCAGAATCATGTACTGCATCCATGGTAACAGTTTTCGCGTCGATGTCCCTGCCACCCTGTATAGTAATCTCATACGTTTTTAGCCAAAATATTATTATTTTTCCTGTTAATATTTGCATCTCCGTGGATGGGTGACCATTTCATGCCGAGAACTGTCCGTGCCACGGAATAGCCATCGGTCCCGGTCTCGGCTGTAACAGTCGTTACGGGTAGTCAGAAGCCCGAAAGTTTGAAAACCAAAGGGTGTCGTTACCCAGTAACTGGGTTGCCTCCTTCCCTCAAATATGGCGAGGGGGGTAATGGCTGATCTTTGCGTTATGCTCGTGAACTATGCTCGTTATGCTCGTGTTATTGTTACTAGTAATTAACTGTTTATTTATTTTACCTCGATGGTCCTAGTTTATCATTTAATACTTCCAATTACAGCTTTAAATAGCTTTATGTAAGCGGGCACGCCCTTTATGCCTGGAGGCTTTTATTTAGTTCTGTTTACGTTTAGTTTTTTTATTTCTGCTTGAGTATAGTTCTCGATGTTTTTGGTTGGTATATTGGCGTGTGCTAGCTGACATATGGCCAATAATAATTTATCATTTAAATTACCTCCGTTTTGTGTTGCGTAATTCAAATTATTTTGCATAATACTGTTTAGAATCATCTTTTTCTAACTTGAACAGACAGCTGTGCTGCTGGGGAGTTTGTTGCGCTACTTCTTCTTCCCAGCTAAAGGCACTAGGAAGTGGTGAAGGGTGGGCGTTTTTGGGGGACTGTCTTATGTAATTTTGACGTTCGAAAAGTGCTGATTCTCGCCTAGTTTGAATATATGACTTTTGAATGTTGTGATAGGCAGTCGCTCCATGTAAAATACTGGTATCAGCTTCATCCGGTTAGATTGGAAGCTGACCCTAACATACTTGGGAAAAGGCTCGGCAGATGCTGATGGAATCCTAAAATTAAGTTTTCCTTAGCTCTTAAATTATTATAGAATCATACGAAGTATTTTCTCGTTATTGTGATTTTTATCCTTATAAAATGATCAAGGAAGGATGACTTCAAAATATTAGTCATCACTTTACGTAGGGAATTGAATACTAATTTTCTTTGTTATGTGATTGTGAGTAAAGTCAAAGTCAAATAATTTATTTCAAGAAGGCCATTTTATGGAAAGAAAAAAAGAAAAAAATATTTTATTTGGGACACGCACAGGAAATACAAATAGGTAGTAATAAAAATTCAATAAAAAAAAACCGGCCTAGTGCATGTCGGACCACGCACAATGTCGGGTTCCGTAGTTGGGATGAATTTATCACAAGAACAAACTTAACTTTATAGTTGAAAAACATGTTCTCCCATACGGAATGTATCGGAGAACATGTTTTTGAAACCGCAAATGTAAGTTGGTCGATTGTTACTCGTTAACTTGTAAAGTCTACTTAGCTGTGATAGTTTTCCTTTTAATTCTGTTCAAAGTCAAAGTCAAATAATTTATTTCAATTAGGCACAAAAAGGCACTTTTGAACGTCAAAAACAAAAAAATAGAATTGATTCTAGTCGCCCCTTCCAAAGGGTAGTTTCCGTATGGAGAAGAATGGGCAAGAAACTCCACCGTTACTCTTTTAAAATGTTTTACAATATTTTGTATACATTAATTATATAATTATATGTGAAAACGATGCACCTGGAATAAGATTTATATACCACAATAGGTAAAAATAAAAATGAAGCAATGATAGAAAAAATAATTATGTAATGGATACATGGTGTTCACATATTTACAAGCATTGTAAAACCTATACGATATTCCTAAAAAAATTACAAGTGATACTAATTCGTCAGTGTGTGAGTTCAAGTAATCACAGAATGTAAAAAAAAAAAAAATGTTGTAATATTTAATTACACAATTAAATTAGCAACCAGTTTGATTTTGTCTAGACTCAAAATTATCCTATGGAGCTAGACCAGCACGTTTCCAAGCATTCTTATCTAGGATATAATCCTCTAATTTGTAATATGCTTGTTTACAAAGAGTACTTTTAATATGCGTTTTAAATTTTCTTTCAGTTAATTGTAATATATCACAAGGTATTTTGTTATAACATTTAACACAGTACCCCATAAAAGATGTTTGTACTTTGGATAATCTGAAAAATGGTTGATCTATTTTATCTTTATTTCTAGTATTAAAATTATGTCTATCACTTATTTTCTTAAAAAGATGCAGATTTTTCCTTACATACATAATATTTTCATAGATGAATTGGCAAGGTACCGTCATAATATTAATCTTTTTAAATAGTTCCCTGAGAGCTTCGCGACGACATAGATTATAAATGGCTCTGACAGCCCTCTTTTGTAAAATAAAGATGGATTCAATGTCAGCAGCCCGACCCCACAGTAAAATGCCATATGACATAATACTGTGAAAGTAGCTAAAATAGACCAAACGCGCGGTTTCTACATCTGTTAACTGTCTTATCTTTCTAACAGCATAAGCGGCTGAGCTTAGCCGCCCCGCAAGAGATGTTATATGAGGTCCCCATTGTAATTTCTCGTCTAGCGTGATTCCCAGGAAAACTGTTTGATGAATAAATTCCAGTTTTTCTCCATTCAATATGATGTCACATTCGCTACTTCTAACATTCGGTAATTTAAATCTAATGCATTTGGTTTTTTTCTCATTAAGTACCAAATTATTTACCGTAAACCAATCTTGGACCTGAAGAATAGAGTTATTCACGTCGTCAAGATTTTGTGACCGTCGGTCTATTTTAAAGATCAATGATGTGTCATCTGCAAATAACACCATCTTCGGTTGATTTTGAAGTAATTGGGGTAAATCGTTTATGTAAACTAAAAAGAGGAATGGACCCAATATCGAACCTTGAGGAACACCCATTGCCATTTCAGACCCCAACGAGTTTACGCCGTTTACTTGAACTTTAATCTTTCTATCTTACAGGTATGATCTTAGTAAATCAAGAGCTGTATTCCTAATCCCATAGTGTTCTAGTTTCAGCAGAAGTGTTTCATGGTTTACGCAATCGAACGCCTTCGAGAGGTCGCAAAAGATTCCAATGGCATCTTGTGCTTCTTCCCAGGCATTAAAAATGTTCTTTATTAGGGTGACACCGGCGTCAGTGGTACAACGCCCTTTGGTGAAACCGTACTGTTGTTCATGAAAGATGGAATTTTTATTAAAGTGACGTAACATTTGATTAAGCATCAACTTTTCAAACACTTTACTGAGAACTGGCAGAATTGACACGGGCCTATAATTGTTGTTATACATATATATATACTACTGCTGTGAATTTTTTCACACATCCAAAACCAACCATTTCGCTGGCAGGGGGGGGGGGACACTTGACTCCAGCAAAAAGTAGCATTTTAAAGCTTAATGTTTCGAAAAGGAATCCTTGAATCCAAAAATGGTTTTCCAACGACACCCCACACTATAGGATAGATGCACTTTACGTGTAGGGGAGGTACCTTAAAAAAAAACATGATTTTATTTTACCAGCGCGATTAATATACCCATGCCAAATTACAGCTTTCTAGTACTTAGAGTCTATGAGCCAAGCTGCGGACATACAGACAGACAAACGGACATGACGAAACTATAAGAGTTCCTTGTTTACTACGGAATCCTGAAAAGGAGCATTTTAAATTAACAACAAAAATAACAACGACCTGTGCGAGGCCAAAAAGGCTCCAATCTCAGCATAATGCGACATTTAAAAAAAAATATACCGCAGCGCTGGTATTCTGATAGGACCCGCTATGCAATGAAGACAACAGAATTGATTCTAGTCGCCCCTTCCAAAATGTAGTTTCGTATAGAGAAGAATGGGCAAGAAACTCCACCGTTACTCTTTTAAAAGTGTTTTACAATACTTTGTATCATCATCAGGCCTTGTGAAGGCCGCAGGAATCCGCTGTATGCGGGAAGCACAGAACCGGTCGAAGTGGCGGTGCTTGGGGGAGGCCTATGTCCAGCAGTGGACGTCTTTTGTCGATGGCTGGCTAATACTGAACTGAGATTCCTGAACACTGTTACGAGCCCATTGCCACTCCCAGTACAATTTCCTTGGAATAAATAAATTAGATTGTATCTTGTTATTAACAATTTTATTTCAATGTATCTAATTTTATCTGATGTAATGTAATTTAATACAATTTTATTTATGGGTAACTACAGTTTTGAGCCGTTTGGGGTCGAAACGCTCGGACCATGGGGCCCGAGTGCGCGTCTCCTTTTTAAGGAAATTTCTCGTCGACTGGTCGACACTTCACGTGACCAGAGGGTGGCTCGTTCTTTGGCCAAAGAATTAGCATTGCCATTCAACGTGGCAATGCTGCCAGTCTTCTGGGCACGTTTCCGGATGACAGCGATGCGGACGAATACTTCGACGCCTAAATGTCGTTTTGTTTTTATTATTTTTATTTATACAGATAGTTAGTTAGTCTTTTAATTTCGTACCTAATGTAAATAGTTAGCTGTGTTAAAAACTGTAAAATGAAATTAAAAGTTACATCATGAATAAATATCCATTTTATTTTATTTTATCTAATTTTATCTAATGTTATCTAATTTTACCTAATTTTGTTTATATTTAATTTCATCCAATTTTGTCCAGATTTATGTAATTAAACCAGACTATATCTGTAACTAGGTACTAGTGTTGACCGATAACCTGTATGTGTAAACTGGTAAAATAATTATAAGTTTGTTTATAAATAAAAGAAATCTTAACAAGCAACGGGTTTTCCAGATAGCAATAATTATAAACATAAAAGTGTTAGGTATTTTTTTTAAAGTCATTCGACTTAATTATTGTTTTAATTTAGCTACTCTAATGACTCAGAGAAACTGGTTATTACGTAGACATGATGCGTTGAGACTTACAAAAAACTTGTTTGTTACTCATTTGTAAAGGCGAGTGTATGCTTGCGAATTTTTTTTTTTTTTTATCTCCTATTTAATGCAATGTATTCTAGGACATTCAACAATAGGTAGATGATGGTTCCTGATCTTGCACGGTATGAATCCACTGCCTCATCCGATCGATACTACAGCTCATCTAGAATCGGGCCCTATCAGAATACCAGCGCTGCGGTATTTATTTATTTTTAAATATCGCAGCATTATACTGAGATAGGAGCCTTTTTGGCCTCGCACAGGTCGTTATTAATTTTGTTTGTTAGTTTTTAAAATGCTCCTTTTTTATATTTGTTAATTATTTTTTTTATCTTTTATTACTGTTTTGTATTTCCTGTGCGTGTCCCAAATAAAATATTTTTCTTTCTTTCTGATTGTAAGTAAGTCTTGGGGTGCCCTTCCTTTCAGTCTTGTGAAGGTAACTGGGTTTGACATTAATTTCATTGCCAAATTGATTTGGGTGAACTTTTAATCTGGTGGAGTATGTGGTAATATTGGCTTTGATTTCCTCTTCGACAGTTTTTAGGGTTCCGTAGTAAACAAGGAACCCTTATAGTTTCGTCATGTCCGTCTGTCTGTCTATCTGTCTGTCTGTCCGCGGTCTAGCTCCAAGACTGTTAGTACTAGAAAGTTGTAATTTGGCGTGGGTATACATATTAATCATGCCGATAAAGTGGTACAATAAAATTATGAAAAATATTTTTTTTTGGGTACCTCGCCTACACATAAAGTGGGGAGGTTATTTTTTTTTTTCTATCCCTTGGTGTGGGGTATCGTTGGAAAGGTCTTTCAAAAACTTTGTGAGTGTGTTACAACCATTTTTGAATTCAGAGATCCGTTTGCGAAATATTAAGCTTTAAATTGCAAATTGTTGTTAAGAGTCAAGTGTCCCCCCCCCCTGCCAGCTAAATGGTTGGTTTTAGATATGTGGAAAAATTCACGACAGTAGCTTATATAACGAATTTAAAAGAAAAACTATCATAGCTGAGAAGGCTTTACAAGTTAACGAATAATAATCGACCAACTTAAATTTGCGGTTGTAAAAACATGTTCACCCATACATTCTGTATGAAAGATTTTTTTTTCAACTACAAAGTTAAGTTTGTTCTTGGGATAAATTCATCCCAACTACGGAACCCTACATTGTGCGTGGTCCGACATGCACTTGGCCGGTTTTTTTATCTTTAAATCCTTGTGAATTCTCTCGTTTGTGACGTAGCAGGGTGCATTTACTCTCAGTCGCAGTGTTTTTGATTGGTGAGGATGATGAATGAGGAAAATGTCGTGAGGAAATTTTTGAGGGTTAATTTGAATGGCTATAAGAGTAGGGGAAGACCAAAGAAACGATGGATTGACTGTGTGGAAGATCATATTATGGCTAGAAAGGGGTCCACTACGGAGATGACGACTAATAGAAAAGTATGGAAACCAAACACACCGACTTCCGATATTAAAGTTATTTTTCACTTTATAGTGTTTGTTTTTTGGAAGTCGGTTGCATTTTTTTGTAAAAAGTTTTTGTAATGTTTTTTTGAAATGTCAAGATTATCTACTGCTTACTAAATTTCGTTTATGGAGGTACATTACCCTGTAAACAATGCTGTGTCCCGTGCGTGGTGTCTGTGTTGTAGGGAGTAACGATAATCTTGACATTTTAAACTTTGTTTTTTTTGTGTTTTTTCAAAAACCAATTATGTTTTTATTTTTTAATTGGATGCTGTAGTATGGCAGTAGACCATGGTCTGAACAACGTTTGTTCTAGCAAAACTGTGATTCAAATTTCACGGTGTATATTATACACTTTTAGTATACCAACAATAAAAACTTTTTACAAAAAAATACAACCGACTTCTAAAAAACAAACACTACAAAGTGAAAAATAACTTTAATTTCGGAAGTCGGTGTCTTTGGTTTTGCTGAGGAGCTCGTGGCTAAGTAATTGGTCTGTGGATGGGTGACCATCTTAACATACCGAGACTCCTCCGTGACTCGGAAAGCACGTTAATCTGTTGGTCCCGGCTGTCATTTTTGACAGTCGTTACGGATCGTTAGAAGCCCGAAAGTCTGACAACCAGTCTTACCAAGGGGTATCGTGTTATCCAGTATCGGTTGTGGAGGTCAGATAAGCAGTCGCTCCATGTAAAATACGGTATTCAGCTGCATCCGGTTAGACTGGAAGCCGACCCCAACGTAGTTGGGAAAAGGCTAGGCAGATTGATTGGTGTCTTTGGTTTTGTATTTTAGTTTTTTGCCACCGACTTCCGAAATTAAAGTTATTTTTCACTTTGTAGTGTTTTTTTTTTGTAAAAAGTTTTTTTATTTTCAGTTTTTAGTTTTGGTAGATACCCATAAAAAATACTGGTATTTAGCTGCATCCGGTTAGACTGGAAGCTGACCCCAATATAGTTGGGAAAAGGCTGGGCAGATTGAGTTGTGGTAGCCCCACACAAATTCGAATACCACTAACTGCTATGTAAATAACAGTGACAGGAACTTAAGATGTCATCCATATACTAAGTGGGAAAAAAATACGTATTATTGAACCCAAGTCAAAAACCATACAAGCAAATTTAATAAAAATTATATGGGACCACACGGGAAGCACCAGCTTTCAAATAAAAAAAGAATCATCAAAATCGGTTCACTCAGTCGAAAGTTCTGAGGTAACAAACATAAAAAATAAAATACAGTCGAATTGAGAACCTTTTCCTTTTTTTGAAGTCAGTTAAAAATATGAATCGCTGTGTCTGATTAAAAAGGGTACACTAGTCGGTTATTCTTCCATACAAACGTAGTATGGTGATTACTCGTCTGTTTCACGGTGTATGTTCAAAACTAAAATTTTTATCATTTTGCCTTGTCATTATCTAGTCTTGTATGAAAGCAGAATTGGAAAAAAAGTATTGATTTGGAAGTTATGAGCGTCGAAACTTCCATATTTCAACACTAATTTTAACTCATCTTCAGGCGTAAATAAATAACTTATGTAGTATGAAAATGGCAAAATAAAAACTGTGCAGGGATAGAGAATTTATTGAAAAGTTATAATAATCATATGTTGAGTAGATACATCTAGTAGTTTTTGCATAATATCTATACGCCCAAAGGTCTGGTTATGTAATTTTACGCACTCGTTTTCGTTATAAATCATCGTCTATTTCACTAAATAAATGTATAAATAACAACTTGATAAATAAATACTAAATAAATAAAACTAAATAAATATATAAGTAACCTTATGTATTGCTGTCTTGTTTATCTTTATTTGTGCAGAATAAACAATTTTTCTTACTTTCTTGGTCTCTAAGCGTGTCCCCAGTTGATGACAATGGCTCATCCGTTCTACATGGGTCGTAACATACATACCTACATCTTGTTTTATAAATAAAAGGTTAAGATTAGGGTTATTTGCCTGGGTAAAAAAAGAAATTCTGTTTAGTCCGTCTTTCAGATAATAAAAAAATATTAGACATGTATTTTTTGCTTTATCATATTTATCAAAAATAACTTTGAAAACACGCATTAAAGTTTGGGAGTGGGGGCTCGCTACATCACAACGCAGTATTAAATCTAGCAAGGCCTGACGTCATGCCACATTTTAACTCAATGTATCGCCGTAATCTTTTGATTACGTTAAAAAAAGAAAAAATACGTGTTCTATAATTTTTAATAATTTACAAGACGGATACAAAAAAAAACTTTTGACTTTAGTTTTATTCAGGAGGCCACACATTACACGAGCAATCACACAGTAGCCATTTTTATTAGAACCGGAGCGAAAAGTTAAAAAGGTTGTGTTGCCAACATACATATTACATTGTATTATCTTACTAGCTTTTGCCCGCGGCTTCGCCCGCGAGGATGTCGGAAAATATCCCACAGGAACGTACTACCGAGATTTCATACCTGATAACAGAGGAAAAGGTCATTGATTCCTACCGCTGCGCCCGCGTTGCTTCGCGTAATTTAAAACTGTGATATCTTTTAAACTATTCATTTAAATTACATGATTAAAAGGCATATTTTAATCTAAATTAAATGCCCAATTTAAATAACATATTTTTTTGAATAAGGATTAATACTATACCTGTCAAAAAAGCTTGGGAAATAACAATTAAATTTTTATCAAATTCTGAAACATAAAAATGGTTATTGTGGGTCATCCTTAGAAGATAGATATATGCCATCGCGGACTTTTTCGTTAAACTTTTTAAGATGAACAATACCGCAGAACATAAATTTGATGTATCTTTTTCGGTTAACGCAGCGCACGCCACTAAAGCTCCCTGTCGGCATGATTTTTTCCGACTTCCTCAAAAATAATCGTCATATTTCAGCCAATTTACACAAAACCTTAATGAATTATACACTAATATCTTCCGCATGAATCACTCCGTCCATTGGTGAAAACCGTTTGAAAATCCGTTCGGTAGTTTTTGAGTTTATCGCGTTCAGACAGACAGATAGACAGACAGACGCGGCGGGGGGACTTAGTTTTATAATATGTAAGGATTTTATTGCCAACAATAATACATAACCGCACATTACCTACCTTTATAAACACGTCTTTACATTGGTTCCATACTTTGTTTATGATTTTCCTCTAGTCACCGTCTGTCCTTGCCGCCAGACGGACGTATTTCAATAATTTCAAATCAAGTCAACAATATTTAACTTCCATCTTAGTTTTGTAAACAAAATAAATCAAGTATTAGTGTTTTTCAACATGTTTATAAAAGTTATTTTCTTATTTGTGTACGTTTTAGTTAGTGAAGCACAGTTTGAAGGTATGTCTTCTTTGTTTTGTTTTTTTTCAAGGTCATTGACCGTGACCCGGTTTTAAAAAAAAGTTTTTGTTTTTTTTGTGAATAATTTGGTTTTTAATTTCATTATTTTACTAGCTGTGACAAAAAATTATAGCCAGAGATCATAATGACAAGGAAAAAAATTTTTTTTTTCAAAAGCGAACCTCGAACCTCCTCATTTTTTAAAATCGGTTAGCAAATGACGAAACCGAAAAGAATTACTTTGACAAAACAAGTTACAAATAAATAAATATTTCTAATATTTTTTTTTACTTAGTCATATTTTTTAGGCTATCCAATCAAATTTTTCTGACCTTTCATTTAATAACTAGCTTATGCCTGCGACTTCGTCCATGTGAATTTTCTTGTACTACTTCGTCTATGTCATATTTGTATTTAAAAATAGCAACATTTTTCCTACAGTTAAAGACCTTCATAACTTAAACACGCGCCATAATTTACAAAAAAAAAAACAACCGACTTCAAAAAAAAAACACTACAAAGTGAAAAATAACTTTAATTTCGGAAGTCGGTGTCTTTGGTTTTGAATTTTCGTTCTTTGTCACCGACTTCCGAAATTAAAGTTATTTTTCACTTTGTAGTGTTTTTTTTTTGAAGTCGGTTGTTTTTTTTTGTAAAAAGTTTTTATTTTTCACTTTTTAGTTGTGGTACCTACCCCACACAAATTCGAATACCACTACCTGCTATGTAAATAACAGTGACAAGAAGTTATCATATCATCTACATACTAAGTGGGAAAAAATACGTATAATTGAAGCTAACTCAAAAACTACCCAAGCAAAGTTAATGAAATTTATATGGAACCACTTCTGAAGTATGATCTACCAAGCAAAAAAAGAATCATCAAAATCTATTCGTAATTGGCGGAGTAATCGCGTAAAAAACATACAAAAAAAAAAAAACATACAGACGAATTGAGAACCTCCTCCTTTTGGAAGTCGGTTAAAAATAGATTATATCTTCCAACTCTCTCGGATCAAAATGCTTTACCATAGCCCATATTATATGGCAGTAAAAATCTTCAACAAGCTACCAGAAGAAATTAAAAATGAAACAGAATTCAATAAATTTAACAGAAAATTAAAAGAATATTTAACACAAAAATGCTTTTACTCGGTCGCAGAATACTTAGAATAAAATAATTAATAAATATGATACATAAAAAAATACTAGTCATTGAAGTTTCAGTCAGTCGTTGAATTGGAAAAAAGCACACACTTACACAACAAAAATAAATTAATAAAATATTGCTATAATAATAATAAATATAAATAAATAAAATATAGATTAATAAAAATTAATGAAACATAAAAATTTATAAAATATAATAATTAATATACAAAAATAAAATAATTTAATAACCTCATGACATAATTAAAATAACTACAAATAAAATAAATACTAGTAATATCATCGAAAATTTTTATTTGTACAATAAACTTGCAATCCAGTACATGTACCCTACTGACTGGATGCTTGTTTTGTTCCAATTTATTTACTTATTATGTTGCCGTGCCCTAACCGGGTTTCGTGTTGGAACTTACTAACTTAAATGTAACAACTAAATGTACACATGAATGCAATAGGTAAAGAGTTTGAGTTTGTTTTAACTTAAAATATAATTATCCTATGACACACTGCAATACTGTAACTTCCCATAGTGAAATAATTTTCGGAATCGAATCAGTAGTTCCGAAGACTACCCCCTACATACAAACTCACAAATTTTAAGTCTTTGTAATATTATTAGTCTTTAAAGTATATTAGTATTAGTAGCTTGAGCTCGAGCTCGTGACCAAGTACTAACAGCCACACGGGTTGATTCATCAGGTTAAGCTACACTTGCCGGAGTTAGTCCGTGGATGGGTGACCAGTAGTGCTATTCTATAAAAATCTCACCGTAAACGCTCAGGTGAAGTGAGCTTGAAAGTGAGCTGTCAATAGTGTCAATCCCTAGCATATTATAGAATGACAGCTCACTTCACCTAAACGTTTACAGTGAGATTTTAACAGAATAACACTGCAGTAGTGCTATTCTGTAAAAATCTCACCGTGATATCTTAGGTGAAGTGAGCTGCCAATAGTGTCAATCCTTAGCAACTGACAGCTCACTCCACGCTCACTTCACCTAAGATAACACAGTGAGATGGTTACAGAATAGCATTACAGTTCTACATACCGAGACTCTTCCGTGCCTCGGAAAACACGCTAAGCAGTTGGTCCCAGCTGTCATTCGTGGATCTTTGACAGTCGTTACGGGTCGTCAGAAGCCCGAAAGTCTGACAACCAGTCTTACCAAGTGGTGTCATTAATACGATACTCTAGGTAATCCTAGTTCCTACTGGGTTGTGGAGGTCAGATTGGCAGTCGCTTCATGTAAAATTCTGGTATCCAGCTGTGTTCGGTTAGACTAGAAGCTGACCACAATATAGTTGGAAAAAGGCTATGCAGATGATGAATATTAGTATAGATTTTATCCGAGAGGAGGCTGTTTATTTATTTAATACTTTAAGCACATACATGTACAGAGGCGGACTTAATGCCAAAGGCATTTTCTACCAGTCAACCTTTGGGTGATGCACAGACAAACAGTGGTAGATGCAATATCGAAAATTGTGGAATAAATATTTATTTAAATATACCTAAGGATATATATATACCTATCAAAAGAAAATCTATACATATAAAATGCTTTGTCCTGAATGACTGACTGACGGATCAACGCACAGCCTAAACCGCTGATTGTAGAGACCTGAAACTTGGAGGCTGTGTTCTTTGTATGACGTAGGCATCCGATAAGAAAGGATTTATCGAAATTCTACCTCTAAGGGGGTGAAAAAGGAGGGCAAAGTTTATATGGGACAACGTGATTCCTTGGTCCAATCTACTTCAAATTTTGCATAAACCTTTTTTAAGAAAATTGATGGAAGACGTGTTTCATATTTTATTGAAATTCATCCCCTAACGGGGTTAAAAAGGGGTAGACAGTTATTTTGACGGTGATTTGCTTCGAAGTTGACATCAATACTCCTTAGTGCTTTTAGTTTAAATAACATTTTATTTTGACACTCATGTTTGAAAACTCAATCCGATTTTATCCAAAAAAGGTTGAAACTTGAACTCACTTATATACATAAGCAAATACTCTTTTTAGTTTTAATTGTAAAAATATCTGTGTTTGATTTGTTGTGTATAATAATAATTCTTATAGTTATTTAACCTTTAAATCCCTACACTATAATAAAGATTGTTATATTTTATAAGTATTCAAACATTTGAACATAATAGTTTATATGTTATATCAAAATTAATAACGTAAAAAACCAATTAAAAATCCTAATCGATTTTCGACTTCTACGCGGACGAAGTCGCGGGCAAAAGCTAGTATATAATATAACTATGTATATTTATATAAGAACAAATAAATACACGAATATATTTATAAAACAAATAAGACAAACAATGGGAAAACATTACCGCTGTGATGATACTGCCAGCTTCTTACGAATATGCTCACGAACTTTAACTTTAAAGGATAATCTGTTGGTTGCCATCTTGATTTCTTGGGGGAGTGCATTCCACAGAGAGATAGACTGAACGAAGAAGGAAAAGTGAATGAAATCAAATGTTAATTTGACTGTACCTACCTACTGTGTGTCTTTGGGATTTCCAATTAATTAATTTCGTAGAATCAAGTTTTAAAAATAAATAATTGCGTTTTGTGCAATTTTTTTTTCTTTCTTGTTGTTTATCGATCGTGTAGGTAGTCTACTAAATTTGCTTAGCTTCCATTCTAACCGAACACTTTTTTTTTTTGGAAATTATCAAGTAACTTCTCCCGCTCTGGGTGGAGCGGGAGAGCGTGTCAGACTCTTACTGATTAAAACCCACCCGTGTTCCTTCAGTTGCCATGTTGCCGGGGGGCCACGATATCCCTATCGGCCCGTATTCGCAGCCCCGGCAGGCATTGGCCCTAGCGGACCCCGTCAATTCTGCTGACATCTCTTTGAGGCGCGCGTGGAACACAACGCGCCGTCGACCCGAGCTTGGTCCTTATCGGACGGCGAGCTACCCATTGCTCACCGTCCGCAAGCCCGCGCCTACGGTGGCTGGAAATCTGCCTGCGATAACCGAACACAGCTGGATACCAGAAGTTTACATGAAACGACTGTCTATCTGACCTTCACTACTCAGTTACTGGATAAACGATACTCCTTGGTAACACCGGTTCTCGGGCTTTTGACTACCCGTAACGAATGTCGGGACCAACGGCTTAACGTGGTCGATGGTCACCCATCCCCAGATAGACATCGGCAAACGTTGCTTAACCTTGAAGATCGACCCGTGCGGCTATTATTATTTACCCAGGAGCCTCTTTAATGATAAATATATCAGTCTGTCCATTGATAACCCTGTAATAAGATCACAGGGTCAATGTTCTTAATCGTTTTATAGTTAGTAATGTCAGTGTAAGATTAACTTAGAAAAAAAACTTTTTACAAAAAAAACCACTACGAAGTAAAAAATAACTTTAATAATTTCGGAAGTCGGTGTCTTTGGTTTTTAATTTTCATTCTTTGTCACCGACTTCCGAAATTAAAGTTATTTTTTAACCGACTTCCAAAAGGAGGAGGTTCTCAATTCGACAGTATGTTTTTTTTTTTACTTTGTAGTGTTTTTTTTTTTGAAGTCGGCTGTTTTTTTTTGTAATCATTTTTTATTTTTGACTTTTTAGTTGTGGTACCTACCCCACACAAATTCGAATACCACTACCTGCTATGTAAATAACAGTGACAGGAAGTTATCATATCATCCACATACTAAGTGGGAAAAAATACGTATTTTTGAAGCTAACTCAAAAACTACCCAAGCAAAGTTAATAAAATTTATATGGGACCACCTCTGAAGTATGATCTACCAAACAAAAAAGAATCATCAAAATCAATTCATAATTGGCCGAATTATCGCGTAACAAACATACAAAAAAAAAAAAACATACTTTCTAATTGAGAACCTCCTCCTTTTGTAAGTCGGTTAAAAATTGGCGGCCATGTGCGAGTCGTACTCGCACACGAAGGGTTCTATACTAATATATTAGTCTATGCTATACTACGAAAAGTATTTTCAGTTTACCTTCATTTTATTTGCGGTCATAGGCGCTATAGATTTTATTTATTCTGCCATAGTAACACTATGGCAGAATAAATAAAATATTCTGCCAGAGTCGAACTCGCAAGTGAAGAGATTTTTTTTTTAAACGTAGCCCCACGCTAGGAATTTCTCCAGTATTGTGGGTGCGTTTACAAACATTTAAACTTACCTACACAAACAGCCAGACCCGAAACAACTACTTGTAGGTCACACAAATATTTGTTCCGTGCGGGAATCGCGGCACGCAGCGCAGCAGTCAACCGTGCCGTCCGTGCCGGTTCCGTAGATACAGTATTACGATCGAGGAAAACATGCCGAAAAACACGTTTCTTGGGGGACTTCCCTTTAATTTTTATTATTTGTTATAGCGGCAACAAAAATACACAATCTGTGAAGTGAATTTCAACTGTTTACCTATTACTGTTAATGAGATACAGCCCGCTGACAGATGGACGGATAGACGGACAGCGGAGGCTTAGTAATAGGGTTCCGTTTGGCACCGTTCGGGTTGATCAGTAAACATTTTAATACACGTCATTTTTAGGGTTTTGTACCCTAAAAATGACGTGTATTAAAATGTTTACTGATCAAGTTCATTATGTCAATGACTTCGTTTGTATGAATAACAGTATTCTGGCAGCTCCTTGAGTCTGAGTCAGTTCAAAACGAATAAAAAAGCAGCACCATTTGCATTTTTGATTAGTTTTGAGTTTGTATGCAAAATACTGGTATTCAGCAGCATCTTGTTAGACCAATTACAGGCACTTTTGAATTGTCAAGGGGTCGGTCAGTCAGAAAGATGAAGCTAGTTGCCCTTTCCAAAGCGTAGTAGGTACCTATGGAGAAGAACGGGCAAGAAACTCCACGGACACACTTTTAAATCAAAATATGGTTACAAAAGATTAGTTACATCATTCATGTTGAAGTTATGCATGTCGTGAGAACGTTGTAGGCTGTAAACTTGTGTACCATTTTTTATTTTACTAAGTATCTGGTACTTGTTGATAGACTTACACTGTCCTCCCATACCTATTAACACTGTAATTTGAAAACATTGTAGATACAATTTATTTTGAAAAGAGTAACCGTGGAGTTTCTTGCCGGCTCTTCTCCATAGGAAGCGACCAATTGGAACCGTGAACCTAGCTTCTGACGTTTCATAAGTGCCCTTGTAGGTTTATGTGAAATAAAATATTTTGATTTTGATGCAGAACGTTAAAAGCGTCCGTAATAGAAAATAAACTATGACTATGTATGTTATGTTGGGGTCGGCTTCCAGTCTAACCAGTATTTTAGGAGCGACTGCCTATCTGACCTCCACAACCCTGCACCCTCATTGCGTAAAGGCTTGTGCAGACCAGCGCGACACGCGACGCGACACAAAGGCACCGCCCCGCCCGTCGCGCGACGCGCGGTGCCTTTGTGTCGCGTCGCATGTCGCGCTGGTCTGCACAAGCCTTAACACAGGTTCAGTCACAGAGAGTTTAGAAGTAGGTATATTGTTAATCCGTGCTTTCATAAAAAATATATAAAAATCACAACTTTGAAGCAATGCTTCGTAGGCTCAGACCAAATAACTGAAGGGGTCCACTAAGGCCGAAGCTTTCGGGGTTGCGGGTTTGTCCGAAAGGGTTACCGTAGCCCCTGGCAGCATACAGGCAACTGAAGGAACACGAATGGGTTTTAGTCAGTAAGAGCATAGTATAAAGAGAGGTAGTAAGCTATCTTCATATGCTCGGGCCGCACCAACGGGAAACGCCGTTAATTATCACGACGATGGACCTTAACCCGTCGGAATAAAGTCTATCATCGCGATAATTAACGGCGTTTCCCGTTGGTGTGGCCCCAGCATTAGAAACGCACCGCGCGCGGCTTGTATGTGTGCACGGCTTGTATCTATGCGTCGCCGCACGCACACTTAACAAAATCTCGGCTGGTTTCTCACGAGAAACGGGTCGAGATTTTGTCGAGCCGCGCGCGGTGCGTTTCTATGAAGATAGCTTACTACCTCTCTTTATACTATGGTCTGACACGCCCTCCCGCTCTGCCCAGAGCGGGAAAAGTTATTTGATAATTACTCACCCAAAAAAAACTCAACAGTGACGTGAGGCCGGTTTCGTAAACATGTGTGCACTTAGTGAGGTGTAGTTTGTTTGAAAATGGTTGTAAATGTGTGCGTGTGAGCGTGTATGCACAGAGCGGAGGTGTAGTTTTGGCATGCTTCACTGTATTGTTCGCAGCAGCGCCATGTCTTGGGTTTTTATTTGGTCTGAAATCGTAGGTTTGAAAAATTCGTCTGCTCAACAACGTACGTGGATGAACTATTTAAACG
This sequence comes from Agrochola litura, assembly GCA_949152395.1. Lineage (NCBI taxonomy): Eukaryota > Metazoa > Arthropoda > Insecta > Lepidoptera > Noctuidae > Agrochola > Agrochola litura. Next base: position 1,012,843 of record OX424519.1, on the reverse strand, counting down.
AAACCCATTATACGCAATTACCCCGTCGATTAGGTCTCTGAATATTTAAATTGCAAATCTCATGTGTTTTGTTGTGATGAGTTGAGGAAAATAACAACAATTACTATAATAAAATTAGTTGGCATGAGCTTTAAATAAGACTGCTTTACAACTATTAGGAGTGTTTATTCTAAAAGTTGGCAACGTTGCGTCGCAAATAGCTGATAAATATTTTCCTGCATAGCTTTTATCGTGGGCTTTGAGCGCGGCGACCGAATCAAGAAATTCCGTAACGTAACGAAAATAAAACCTAACACCCCCACTCCACCTACCATGTAATGACGGTTCCCATGACAACGTGATGTTGTCATGGGAACGTAATTTTTGTTTTATGTCATCACGTCATCATCCCAAGTGTAGCGTTGACAAATAGGAAGTATGGAGGTTACAAATGCTATGTAATAGCTTTACCGCGGCAGTCACCGAGTGCCATACGTTTTTTTTTTTAAATTAGTTTTGCAATATTACTGTATGGAAATATGAAATATTGCTAACTAGGGAACTAGAATATTAATAATGAATTGCAATTATAACACTGAATTTTATGTTGTAACCGTTTTAAAAAGGGCATTTGATAAGTTTCCAAATACTGATTCGCAAGAGCAAACGTGCTCGGAGGAAGGAAGTATTCCAGTAAGTGCTCGTAGGGATCTTTACCGTACTTCCGGGATTGTCCTGATAGCCGTGGAATACCTCTCTACTCCTCATAAACACCTCAGGATATGTTGCCCCCGGCCCTTCGGCCCCTCGTACGCCTTCCAAATGTCAAGTGTGGTTGTAACATACAGGGTCACATAAAATTTTCTAGCGAAACAGGCGGTCGTTGACCCCTACAGTCAGCTGCAGTTACTTGACATTAAGATTTTTTATCATCATTAGTTATTATCACGATCCATCACGTCTGGTGAAGGCCGCAGGAATCCGCTGGATGCGAGAAGCACAGAACCGGTCGGAGTAGCGGTGTTTGGTCTTGGGGCTGAAACGATGATTATGATCACTTTTTTAATTTTTATTTTTTACATTCGTCCTTGACATATTTATTCTATTATTTGACATTATATACATACGATTTAATTTCAACTCTTTACTAGTGGCTTTTGTGGACATGATAATTATTCAGATTGATTACAGTTGTAATAGCAATCATGTAATTGCGTTTTATTAAAATAGGTTTTTACTTTTGTTAATTTATTTATCTTTTGTATAGATTCTTTTCTATTTTGTGAATTGTAGACCTGTAGACCATTTTCTATTTTGTTAAGTACCTGGTACTTATTGAAAGACCTACACTGTCCTCCCATACCTAGTAACACTGTTATTTGAAAGTATTGTAAAAGCCAATTATTTTTTTAAAAGAGTAACCGTGGAGTTTCTTGCCGGCTCTTCTCCATAGGAAACGACCAATTGGAACCGTGCACCTAGCTTCTGACGTTTCATAAGTGCCCAAGTAGGTTTATGTGAAATAAAATATTTTGTTTTTTATTTTAATTTTGCAGAGTTTATCTAGCTAATTTACCTTGACCCTATATACTTCTGATAAACCATTCCGGGAATTCAATTGTGATTTAACGTATTTTCTTTTTCTTTTGCAGGTGAAAGATGCATAAAAGGCGGCACAGCCGGCGTGTGCAGAAACTTAAATAGATGCCAGACTGCCATAGATGACCTGAGGCGTAGGATAAATCCGCAGGTAAATATAAAATACTGGTTTTATAAACTGGAATATACAGTTTGTTTGTAAGACCACTGTAGATACCTGCTCTGGGACCGCGTGGTGGATAACGGTGATTATAAATTATCAATTTTTTTACACCGCACCGTTTTTACACCATTTTTACAATTTGATACAATGTTAAGAGAGAGAGGACGCGTGTCTAGGGATGTAAAACGGTAAAATTACCCTGGTATAATACGGTAAAAAATGTTATTTTACGTAATTTACGGTATTTTACGGTAAAATATGGTAATTTTCGGTAAAAAACGTATTAAACATGCATACCCACTAAAACACTACAAATACGGAAGTGAGTATGATTGTGTGTATCATGTGTATGTCACTACTTCACTATTAACGGATAAATGGATTTAAATGAAAATTTCCAGAGATATAAGCAGTATTGGAACTTAAAAAAAAAAGAAAACAGGGCTCGTGTGACTCATGCTTACTAAAAATCCCTAAAACTTGATTATCAAGTCAAGAATTCAAGATATGAATCACACCATGTCAAGGATTATAATAATATCATCTATGTACAGACGCCAGCACTTCAAGATACTACAATCTGTCAAATTTATTTAATAGATTTTCAACTTTATCGCTGAAGTATAAGGTTCAAAGTTGATTGGGAAAATTTGACAGTTTCGGGTAGCTAGATGTGCTGGCGTCTGTACAAAGGCAGGGCAGAGGACAGCTCAAATTTAATTCATCAACATCATGCTGAGATAGGAGCCTTTTTGGCCTCGCACAGGTCGTTATTATTTTTGTTTGTTAGTTTAAAATGCTCCTTTTTTAGGGTTCCGTAGTAAACAAGGAACCCTTATAGTTTCGTCATGTCCGTCTGTCTGTCTGTCTGTCCGCGGTCTAGCTCCAAGACTGTTAGTACTAGAACGTTGTAATTTGGCATGGGTATACATATTAATCATGCCGAAAAAGTGATAAAATAAATATTTTTGGGTACCCTACACGTAAGGTGGGGATGTTTATTTTTTTTCTATCCCTTGGTGTGGGGTATCGTTGAAAAGGTCTTTCAAAAACATTGTGAGTGTGTTAAAACCATTTTTGAATTCAGAGATTCGTTTGCGAAATATTAAGCTTTAAAGTGAAAATTTTTGTTAGAGTCAAGTGTCCCCCCCCCCCTTGCCAGCTAAATGGTTGGTTTTAGATATGTGAAAAAATTCACGGCAGTAGCTTATATAAAGAATTTAAAAGCAAAACTATCACAGCTGAGTAGGCTTTACAAATTAACGAGTAACAATCGACCAACTCAAATTTGCGGTTGTAAAAACATGTTCACCCATACATTCTGTATGAAAGATTTTTTTTTTCAAATACAAAGTTAAGTTTGTTGGATAAATTCATCCCAACTACGGAACCCTACATTGTGCGTAGTCCGACATGCACTTGGCCGGTTTTTTATATGTGTTATTTTTTTTATTTTTATTATTACTGTTTTATATTTCCTGTGCGTGTCCCAAATAAAATATGTTTCTTTTTTTCTTTTTCTTTCTTTCAAATTAAAATATAAAACTTCATAAGTCACCGGTAATTTTACCGTAATTTATATAAACGATCGTAAAATACGGGTATTTTACCAGCGTTTTCCGTAACATTACGTAATTTTACCCTACGCGTGTCCCAGAAGTGGAAACTTTATAGGCTGATTATGTTCGGGCAAAGTGTTATTGGATTTTTGCTATCTGAAATTTCTCAGTAGCAGCTCGGATTCTGGATTTGAGCCCGATTAATGGCAATAGGCTCGCCCCCTATTACATGGTACTTAAACATGACTGGTGAAATGTGGGTGTACCTACTACAGGGACACCATTGCCCAACCCTTCGGGGAAACAGTTGTTATGTTACTAGTAGGACTGCCAATTGCCAAATCTTACAATCAAAAAACCGTACTGTATCCGGCCATAGCGTAAATTCCACTGCTACACAGAACACGGAGAGGTTTGCGGAGTTTCTGCGCGGTTCTTTTGTTTGGCAGTCACGCATTCGTGCGTAGCGTCGTGGTCGTGGGTCACTGTGGGTGATCTCGCCTACATTTTCATAAGCCAAAGTAAGTACATGTGCGCATCCTTGCGTAACGTAGCCACGGGCAGCAATGTCTTAATACCAGGCTGAAACCACCTTAGTGGGGCCAGATAATGACACATAATTATGATCATTATGTCTCTTGATCGTATGTGTCACTTGTATCGTTATAAACGACGACTAATGGCTGACTCCTTTGATTTACGAACCGTTATTAATTTGTTAGAATGAAGACTCTTGTACAGTAAGCGCTCAAAAGTGCATGAGCACGCTAAGAGTCGTATTGCTGTGAACACGCGGTATAGCTCGTACATTTGTATGTGTAAGCAACACGATACACACACCACAGATAACGCAGTTTTGCACTACACGAAACAACAATATATTTCCGTCGCTTTAAACATGCTAGCACACACGCACTATGCGCGTGAACTTGACCAGTTAATGGCATTGCTAAAATTCGATAGTAACTTAACAAGTGCAGATAGCAGAAAGCGTTAAGCGTTGGTATGGAATTCAAACTGCCTCAGGTTCTAATCTCGTAAAACACAGTGCGGTTTTTTGCAAATATTATTATTTTTGTTTTCGATAATAATATTTTTTAAATATTGCTGCTTTTTATGTTGTTATTGCAATAAAGGTTTTAGAATAAAAAATGCGTGATATATGATAACAAAATTTAAAAAAATATGTTTATTCGTTATATTTATTTTACATAAGTTAAAAAACTGCTACAATTATTTATCATTACTTCAGCTGAATAAGATGTGAAATAGATGTCAAAAAACTTCAAAGCAGTTTATATTATTTTGACATATTTAAATTATGAAATATTTTAAATTTTTAATGGATTTTTTCACCGTAAATATTAAGCTTTGATCATGGTCGAAGTAATTAAGTAATAAATAAGAATATTAGACTACTTAAAATGTAAAAAACTACTTACAGAATAGGTAATTTTAAGGTTAAATATGGGCAGTTTGTTTATATTTTATTTGTATTAATTATTTTACATTTTATTTGACTTTAGTAAATATTGGTTGTTATTGAGGTTAAAGCTTAAGTATTCATTTTCTTTACGAAAAAAAGATTGAAACTAAACCTCAAATTTTAATCCTAAAATAATACTATTACTAAAATAATATTAAACAATTTCGGTATATCTGCAAGAAATACGACAAACACCCTATTGAAACGTGCTTAAAAAATTCGTTACCATAAATTCATGCAATAACGAATCTGTTGTTTATTAAGTTGGTACGGTCAATATTTTAAGGTCAAAAACGGTTTTCTAGCTGGTCTTCAGTGATGCAAGCCTTCAGAGTGCACGGCGAACGGTTCATAATGACGTGTTTTTAATAATTCAGCAAAATATCTCGTTGGTATGAAACCATTTGTTTCATTCACCATTTGACGTCGCTGCTACTCGATAATAAGCCCCTTCCTCATATCTCTTAACCCTCACAGTATTTCTCTAGAACAAAGAAAAACATTGTTTTTATTACACATAATACCTTATTATTTATTATTCACTAATCGAATTAAACCTCACAATGAATTTAAAACTTTAAAGGCATCTTCTGTCTCAACAATACCTCTGTTCTATCAACAATACCCTTGATTAAGATTTATGTTTAGTAAAATATGAAATATATAAATGATAACACTCACACTTAGTGCGCTAAATACTCGTCACCAATATTATCCACGAACCAACAAAGTTCTATTAATTAAATACTCGTAACAAACTGCATCTACCCCACAGAAATCGAAATAATTTACTTAGTTTTTTGTGGTCTACCTGCTAAAGTTTAATATTTATGTGAACAAGACGAATGAAACTAAAAACGAATGATGATTATTGAACTAGTCATTGGTTGCAGACAAAGTGAGTGTGTGTGTGTAATGTGCGTGTCTACAGTATTGTAACAACTTATAGAAGAAGGTCGTAAGTCAAACCGAAGCGTCAGTCTATTGTTTTGTGAGATTGCTCATGGACTTTTGGTCGGTACTGTACCTTTAATAGAGAGCTTCTTTTGAGAGCAGTGCTGGCGGTGAGCGGTGGTGGGTCTTACGAGTTGTAGGTTCGAACCCAGACAGGCGCAGGCGCTTTACTTTGTGTAAATTATTTCATCACCACTGCTCTCAAAACGGTGAAGGAAAACATCGTGAGGAAACCGGTATTTCCTAGAACCGAAAATTCGAAGACATGTGACATCTACCAACCCGCACTGGTCCCGCGTGGTGGATTACGGCCCACTCCCTCTCACAGAGAGGAGGCCTGTGTCCCGGCAGTGGGAACATTATAGGCTGATGATGATGAGGAAGTATCTTTACCAATAATGAAGCAAAGACCTCATAGCTTTGCATAGTAGACCCTCCCATATGGAAGTAGCTATCACAGGTAAAATTAGCTTACAAATCTATTTACATGCCTTTTTGGCAATAATGTAGTTTGGAAGTCGGTTGTATTTTTGTAAAAAAGTTTTTTTTTTCACTTTTTAGTGGGTTGATTTGTAACTTATCTAAGTTACAATAGCCTTATGTCAACTGCTCATCAAAAATACCCAAATCGCTATAGTTGTGCCTTTAATATTTGAAGAGTTCCCGCGATTTCTCCAAGATTCCATCATCAGATCGTGACCAAATGACAATGGGACCAACTTGAAAGTATACTCTTTCAAACAAAAAAAGAATTTTTCAAATCGGTCTAGCCGTCTTCGAGTAATCGGGGAACATACATAAAAAAAAATATCCCAACGAATTGAGAACCTCCTCCTTTTTTTTGAAGTCGGTTAAAAATAGCGACCATTGGTAAGCATAACGATTAATTTTTGTTTATAGGAACCGAGCATTAAACACGACGAATTCGCGTGTGATACCACTCCATAGCATATTATAGCCCATAATGTGCCCACTGCACTGGACTGCCTCGTTGGTTTAGTGGTCGCAAGCGCTACTGCTGAGCATGAGGTCCTGGGTTCGATTCCCGGGTCGGGCAAAGTGTTATTGGGTTTTTCTATCTGAAATTTATTAATAGCCAGAAAGCCACAAATCCAGACTCCGGGCAGTCTGGATTTGTGCCCGGTTGATGGCAATAGGCTCGCCCCCTATTACATGGGACTTAAACATAACTGGCGAAATGTGGGTGTACCTGCTACAGGGACACCTCTGCCCAACCCTTCGGGAAACAAGGCGTAATGCTGAGCGATAGCCGATTTGCGTGGATGTGACTCATGCTTCCCCCAACTTTTTCTCATTTTTTAAATCAATTTTTTTTTTTTTTGAGTCTTGTTTACCGCAAATAAACCATTTTTCTTTCTTTGATGTTTTGTTATGTCCCCACTGCTGGGACACAGGCCTCCTCTCGGTGAGAAAGAGTGGGCCGTTTAAACCACCACGCGGGCCCAGTGCAGGTTGGTGGATGCACCCCATCTTAGCAAGTTAAAAACTAAAATACAAAACCAAAGACACCGACTTCCGAAATTGTAGTGTTTTTTTTGGAAGTCGGTTGTTTTTTTTGTAAAAAGTTTTTACCATTCATATAAAATTTTGCTCCTAGTTAGAAGGAACTAGAATTTATAAACGTGCTAGCACATTGCGTGTTGTCAGAGTTTAGTCTAATAAGTTTTTATAATGTTAATAAAAACCTTACATTAAAAAGTAACCATGCAAAGAGTAGAAGCAATACTGGCATCCTGTGTCCACAATAGGGGATCAAATGCACAACCCTAGTACCTATAAAACTCATGGAATTAGTATTTACAAAACAAATCAAGTCAAAGCAAAAGTCATTTATTCAAACTAGGCTGAGAATCAGCACTTTTCGAACGATAAAATTACATAAGACAGTCCCCAAAAACGCCCACCCTTCACCACTTCCTAGTGCCTTTAGCTGGGAAGAAGAAGTGGCGCAACAAACTCCCCAGCAGCACAGCTGTCTGTTCAGTAAGAAAAACTTGATTCTATACAATAGTATACAAAATAATTTACATTACGCAACACAAAACAAATATTTGCCATTTTTATTTGGTCTGAGTTTTTCATAATTTCAGCTAGCACATGCCAATATTCAACAAAAAGCATCGAAAACTATACTATACCATATAGATAGTATAACATAACCTCCTTGTTAAAGCCACATTAATTAGACAGGAAAACATAGTTATTTATATACATATTAATTAATTAATAGTAGTTTATGAAACTGTTGCTTATTGAGGGGTATTAAAACATGAGATCACACGAATGTTTTAATACCTAGTTATGTGCAGTTTCATACACTACTTTATCTACTTTCATACATTGGGATTGAACCTAATACTAAATTAAAGATCAAAGTTAAAGATCAAGAATAAATTTGAAAAATCCCACGAAATTCAGTGCAACAAAACAAATGAATGTCGTCTGCACCAGCACATCACCGCACAAATGCGCTACAGCGGGTGCTGCTGTCCCCCGTTTAAACGTTCCAATGCACAAGTTGATGGAAACTGCTTGGTGATATTAACTTCTTGGAATAGCCCTGTGTCGTAATAAAAAAAAAAATGTTTTATAGCATTATTTTGTTAGAGAAAAAATGTTATAATATGATTCTATTTTTAAATTTCGGTATTGTGTTCATAAAGTATGTCAATATAAACTCGTTTTGAATTTTATAATTCGAATATTACGCTATGAGAGTAGATAAAAGTAATTACGTCACAACGTACCTATCTGTTTTTTATATTTCTATGGTAATAACAAACAAAAATAATATTGTATGTGTTATGTTATTTAAGATAGTTTAATTAAGGACCACGCTACCGCATTAGGAATTTCCTGTAAAGATAGCAGTGTTTGTGATAAATAAATAAATAAAAAATAAAATTAAATGTTTCCTTTGTAATGTTCTTTTAATTTAATTTTGATTGCGAGGCATTTAATCCTAGAATCCGAGGTATTTATGTAATTAATTGGCACGTATCTCATATTTGTACAGGTTGTATTTTAATAAATGAATGCACTGCACCACTGCAGCACTGGCTCCCAGCACTGGCTCCCAGCACTGGCTCCCAGCACTGGCTCCCAGCACTGGCTCCCAGCACTGGCTCCCAGCACTGGCTCCCAGCACTGACTTCCTGCACTGGCTCCCAACACTGGCTCCTAACATTGGCTCCCAGCATTGGCTCCCAGCATTGGCTCCCAGCATTGGCTCCCAGCATTGGCTCCTAGCATTGGCTCCCAGCAATCGTTTCCAGCTCTAAAATCTCTACTACTGCCAAATCTTATACTGTTTTTTTTATATTTCACCAGATATGCTCGTTCGACAATACAGATCCTATAGTATGCTGTTTAGACGGCAGCACTGCTGGAAGCCCTGTAGCTACAACCACCAGAAGGTAAGACCATCTTCTTATCATCATCTGCCTAGCCTTCTCCCAACTATATTGGGGTCAGCTTCCAGTCTAACCGGATGCAACTGAATACCATTATTTTACATGGAGTGACTGCCTATCTGGTCTCCACAACCCAGTTACTGGGTAACACGATACTCCCTGGTAAGACTGGTTGTCAGACATTCGGGCTTCTATCTACCCGTAACGACTGCTAAAAATCTAGAAGTGCTCTAACTTAATTTTTATTTTTTATTTTTCCAGGCCATCAGTGCCCAGCACCACAGAATACATCCCACCAGTGTATGACTATGAAACTGTGGGTCAGAGTGATGGCCAATGTGAACCCATACCGCAATCTTTGACTGTCAAAAAGACTGGACAGAAGGCTTTAGACAGTAAGTATAAAAAAGCCTTCAAAGCGCTGAAATAAAAATCATTTATTCAAATTAGACTGAGAATCAACACTTTATAGACGTCAAAATTACATAAGATAGTCCCCCACAACGCCCACCCTTCACCACTTCCTAGTGCTTTACCTGGGAAGAAGAAGAGGCGCAACAAACTCCTCAGCAGCCTACAGCTAAGCTCTGAATGCAAACGTGTATTTAGTTTCGCTTTTAATGAAAATCTAGGCGGAAACGTCCACTGCGACCAACGGCCACGCTATGCACGGATGCTTGGCTGGCAAACTAATGAACCGCGCAGCTAACCTCTCCGTGCACATCTTGCACATGATGCGTAGCGGTGGATGGTCGAATTAACCATTCTTTAAACTTCGAGACCCTTCGAGCTTTGGAGAGCATGTTAAACCCTAGTCTCGGTCAGAAAGTACAAATATGATTAAAATTAAACTGTTGTGTTCTTAAATCCAACTCTACAAAATCAATCTGCCTAGCCTTTTCCCAACTATATAGGGGTCGGCTTCCAGTCTAACCGGATGCAGCTGAATACCAGTATTTTACATGGAGCGACTGCCTGTCTGACCACCACAACCCAGTCACTGAGTAATACGATACCCCTTGGTAAGACTGTTTGTCAGACTTTCGGGCTTCTGACGACTCGTAACGACTGTCAAAAATCTACAAATGACAGTCGGGACCAATGGTTTAACGTGCTTTCCGAGGCACGGAGGAGTCTTGGTATGTAAAGATGGTCACCCATCCACGGACCAACCCCGGCAAGCGTAGCTTAACCTGATGGATCGACCCGTGCGGCTGTCATTACTTAGCCACGAGCTCCAAATCCAACTCTAACAGAAGCAAAATATTAAATGGCTGCCAAGTGAATCTTTGTATGCATACATTTCTGTGCAAAAGTAATAGTGCATTTCTGTGTAAGTTCCGTAGTTTCTTGAAATATCACCTCCTTTATTGACGAAATTAGTATTCTTTCACATAATATAAGTTATTACCGACTAGAACGGAGATCTTAGTCATGCATGAAATATAAAATAATACTACGTGTCATGAGCACATTACGAGGCAAGGTCGAAGTAGACTAAACTACTCGGGTAAACCCAAAATAAATAAGTAGGAACCGCAAAAAAATAAAAACATTACTAATATTAATTTATTTGATTGCCTTTGGTCTTGGTCTAGTTCGTGTTCGCAAACGCGATTAATGACCATGTGGGGTCTTGGTCAGGTGTAAATCAGGTAAAGTTTTTCTAGGTTTTTCTTTCTAGAATTTATCAGGACCAGCCGATGTTTAGGTTTGTGTCCGTTAAATAGCAGCTGACTCGACCCCCATACACGGAACTTAATAGTCCTCCAGACCGAATTTCAGCGGAGACTAGCCATCGTAAACAAGTGTGTGCGCAGACACAGGTGCACTCTCTCTTCCTTCACTCTCATAGTCCGATAGGACGGCAATCCGACACGACCGGAGAGAGATCAGACGCAAAACCAACGGCTTAACGTACGCACTGAGGCACGGGGATATCACACCGCCAACTTTCAAACTCCGGGCTGTTACTGAAAAATTCCTAATGAAAAAACCCAATCACACTTTGCCCGCCTAACTGGTGGTAAGCGTAGGGTCCTCCTCAAGGTCAGCTCCAACGCCCGCGCCTCGCCTGCGCTCCGCCGCCTGTGTATATCTCACGTATTGTTCTTCTATTCGTTGAACTATTCATTGCGCCCTAAACGTAGCAGTGGATGGTCGAATTAATCATTCTTTAAACTTCAAGATACCTCTTTTGAGAAATTCTTAATGAAGAAACCCAATCACATTTTACCCGACTGGTGAGCGCGGGGTCTTCCCACCACTAGACTAACGGGGTAGAGCTCAAACATAGCTGGCATAATCTGACTGTTCTTTTCAACACTGTGTTCCCCTTCGAATAATACAGGAGTAACGTTGTGTTTATTCTATCTTTCCAGAATGTATCGAGTACCAAGAGAAGTACGTCTATCCTTGTGAGAAGGGGGTGGCGTTGACAGGGGAGCTCAGCAGAAGCAACCGTTGTCACCACAACGCTGATGAACTGATCATTGGAGGCACTGATGCTGCACAGTATGAGTTCCCTCATATGGCAAGTGAAGCAGAGAATTTCTTTGAAATCAGAAAGTTGTACACCTAGTGTTAAATCACAATCAGCTATAGACCGCTGCAATACCAGAGACGTTGCCATACGAGACTTGTCTCTGACATGGCAGAGCGTCTACGCATCTGTGATTAGAAACACAGTACATTTCAGCTTTGTAGCTAAAAGCCTCATTATGTGCCTGAAGTTACAACGGCATCCGTAACACTCCAACACTACTAAATATAGTATTAGTACAACTCTTGAGTAAAATACTTTAGACTACCCAGAAACAGGATCAAATTCTTCAGTGTAAAAGTTCTGAGTTGAGCTGCACGATTACTGACAAATGCTTGCACTAATTGGACAGGTCCACAAATCTGTGTGGTTCTTTCCTCAAAATACCATTTCAGACACTAATCTATGTACATGGTCCTCATATGGCCTGACCAAGATTATATCTGCAATTTAAAAGAGACTGCGACCTCTGACTTTGTTTCGGCCTTTCTTATCAGAGTAGTCGGATAGGAAACGCCGAACTCATCTAGCTTATTTTTAATATGACGTGTAAAAGTGATTCCGATATCCTATTTACAGAATAAACAATTTCATTTAATTTCAATAAGAATAACGATACCTAAGCATTTAATTAAGAAGACAGAATTTTCGTGATCGAATCAGAAATGAAGAGATCCGCAGGAGAACCAAGGTAACCGACATATCCCGAAGAATTGCCAAACTTAAGTGGCAATGGGTAGGGCACATTGCTCGCAGAACGGATGGTCGATGGCGCCGAAAGGTTCTGAAGTGGCGACCGCGTACCGGAAGACGTAGCGTTGGAAGGCCTCCCACAAGATGGACCGATGACCTTGTGATGGCCGCAGGAATCCGCTGGATGCGGGAAGGACAGAACTGGTCGAAGTGGCGGTGCTTGGGGAGGCCTATGTCCAGTAGTGGACGTTGATGGTGATGATAGAATTTTCTTCCAGCCACTGGTTAACGTTTCTTATTGTTCCTTCATAATTTTTATCTTCACTAATATTAAGTTTGTGTCATTTTCAGGTCATGATCGGCTATGGAGAAAAGATAGAAGACGTGCAGTTCCTCTGCGGTGGCGCTCTGATCAGTGATCGTTATGTTCTTACTGCTGGACACTGCATCTCTAGCAGGGATCTGTGAGTATGCCTTCTTTTATTTTTGATTCTAGCATGTGATATGATATTTCACAGCTGGGCAAAGGTCTATACCATAACTCATAAAGTCTATACGTCAAATTATCCATTATCATCTTTTCTTTTTTCGTCATGGATCCTATAACAAGTAACTTTATTGTCTTGTAAAAGTTCCGCCATTTCTGGAAGCAGTTCTTCTTTCTTTTCGTGCGGTTAGTGACTAACCTGGTGTCAGAGTTTTTTAAATTTACCCGTGGGCCTTTGACTTGACTGCAAGAAATATCTCTCAGGCATGCCGGTTTTCTCACGATGTTTTTCTTCACCGTTTTTTAAGCAAGTGATAATTATACAATACGCTCATGAATCCGAAAAGTCAGAGGTGGGTGGGTGCCTTGGGTTCAAACTCAAGACCTATGACTTGGCAGTCCGATGGTCACACCACTGGACTATCTCTGCATCAGGCAGGTGGTACTGTAGGACGGTGCCATTGACCAGTATAGGAAGCATCTATTTCCTGGATATCTTGCCAACAGTACCCAAAGAAATTATTGTGTGTTTTTATTTGCTGCAAATCGTCGTATTACGACGAAATACTCTTATTTCCATTTACTATAATTTTTTGAGCAAAATTTTATTAAGTATTTTTCATAATTACCGCGAAATAAATTTTGAACAACATACAACGTCAAACAGTGCTGGAATTTGCAAGAAATTTTGAATTTTTTGAACTACATTGAGGGTTGTGGTTCCTTTTGATTAAATTATCATATTTCTATTCTAAACCACTTTCCTTGAATTTTTTTAAATTTCACAATTTTCTTTAATTCCAGCGGCGCAATAACATACGTGCTAGTAGGAGCTTTGAAGAGAACTGATTCATCAGACAGGTCCAAGATCTACAAGGTAAAGACCATCATCAAACACCCCGAGTACAGGCCGCCTGCCAAGTACAATGACATCGCCTTAATTGAGACGGAGAAGCCGTAAGTACAGACTGTATTACATAAAATACAATAGACGTGGGTATATTTTATCTGCGCTCAGCGCTCGGTGTGGTAACACGCCGTGTTCGGGTTCGCAACAAATCATGTGTTGTATGTTGAAACACGTGTCGATTTCTTTCAGGAGTTTTTATGGCTCTTTAGAAATAGCTAAGCGGAACAGGTTACTAAATATATCCAAGTCTATTGTATTTTATCATGGATTTCCGCAAGGTCACGCCTGAATCAATTAACTATCTGTATTACATATACAATCTACATGATCTGACCAAGATTATGTCTGGACTTTAAAAGAGACTGTGACCTCTGAGTTTGTTTCGGCCTTTCTTCTTAGAGTACATGGAAACATGGACAGTGATCACCGCCGCCTGCCCGGATAGCTGCAATCTCAAAGGCGTCGTAGATCCATTGCCATCCCAGAGACAAAGTCGAAATGTCTCTGGTATCTATCTCGTAAATGTCTCTTGCATCGGTATCTTGTCTTAGGTGTCACGGTTGGTAATTGAGATAATATATATATATTTTTTAATTACTTGAAATATCGTCACATTTTTCTTGTTTGCGGTTGTAATAGACTGCAGCAATTTTTGATGTTATCGGCAATGACATTGTACGGTTGGTTTTAGAAAATTACTTTTGTGTTGTTTCTAATTTTAAAACTATTTTGTGCTAGAAAATGACAACCCCAATCCCTCAAAAAAACTTGTCGGTCCTTCTACCAAACATTTTGTGTAATGTAGTACTTAAATTCTCCGTGTACATACATTTCAGGATTGCGCTCGACCAGTTCACCGTACCAGCGTGTCTTCCCGCAGGAGATCCTATCAACGAGGATAAGGTTCAAGCCACTGGCTGGGGTCTCACAGAATATAGTGGATCAGTATCCAACACTCTGCAGAAGGTGGGTAGAATTATTGATAACTCTCAGTCTTTCGCAGTCAACCACACTTACGAAGGAATATCGTGTTACCCAGTAACTGAGTTATGGAAGTCAGATAGCCAGTCGCTCCGTGTAAAATACTGGTACTCAGCTGCATCCGGTTATAATGGAAACCAACCTGGACATAATTAGGAAAAATTTAAAACCGGGTCGAGACGAGTGTATTGTGTAATAATAATGTAACGCCTCAGACCAACAAAAAAAGGAAGACGGCGCGCCGCGAACATTAAAAGTGAAGCCACAAAACCGTGCTCCTGCAAGTAAATACACCCGCTCACGCACACACCTACACTAAAACCATGCTCATCGCTCTTAGTACGTCATGAGTCGTCGTCTAGTTAACATTGATTAAAAAAAATATAATTATGCTTTCCTGTGTAGTGAAAACTTATAAAAACAATAGCAAATCACAAAAAAAGTCTCACGGAATCACTTTTCACCCCTAAGCATTGAAATAACATCGTTTTTTATATGAATTTCAGGTTACTTGGAACAAATAACCTCAACAAACGAAAGCAGTGACTTAAAATGCGAGGGTTGCCATAATACGATTTATTTTTTTCCCATTCGATTCAACAAATATTTCTTACTTCTTATATGATTTCTTACTTCGAGTTATATTCATGTTCTCTTTTTTATTTATTTAATATTTTTGATTTCCAATTAATACTGAATTAAAAAGTAAATGGATAGTAGCTATAAGATATAGTCGGAATGATCCAGAATGGCTGCCGTCGAAAACCAGCGTGGTTTGTTCCGATCATTTTGATAATAACGACCTTCATAATAACTTCATACATACCTACGACAATGTTATGATTTACCCTTCAACAAACTTATAATTGAATTTCTATGTGCATGGTTATCGAAAGAAGCTGTATTTCACTTCTTTCAATCCCAAGACACTGTCGCGGGTAGGGTTAACTTACACCTAAAAATATACCCTATAGTAGAACTAAATATATGCTAATATTGCTCTTACACACTTCACACTCTCGCACTAGCGCACTCTCACACACACTCGGACACATCACACAACTAGGCGCATTTTTGCCTTTTTGCTCTGTATTAAGCTCGTTCATTTATATAAAGTTATTTGATATTTCTATAGTTTTATAACTAACCTATTTATTTATATTTGTATTTTGAATTTTTTACATTCAATTGCAAATTAATGGATATTTCTAAGGACCGTATTACAGAACCTCACTCAAAACTCAAGCATTACATAAAACTTGTTTAAAGCCTTGTGATTGGTTAAAACTAGCTTTAAGTAATACTTGAGTCTTGAGTGAGGTTCTGTAATACGGGCCTAAGTGGAACAGCGGAGTCTTCCAAGTCCCAACACAACAATTCTTGCTTTAAAGGTGCACTTTATAATTGTTTTTTTTTTTCTGATGTAATTTTTTTTGTTTTGTTCGGAATAGAGGTCCTTCTAAACAATTGAGGTACAATGCCATACTTAACAATATCTTACTTGTACAATATTAGCCTACCCATAAAATATTATTACCCAAGTTATGGGGTATTTTTTTTACAAATGGCAACCCTTCAGCTCACACATAGATAAAAAGGTGGCTTCAGTTTTGATGTTCGCAGCGCGCCGTCTTTCTTTTTTTGTTGGTCTGAGTGTAACGCTAATTCTGCGTGTGAACGGGACTACTAGCATTAATGACTTTTAGCTCGAACACAAAGGCTCTCGCAGTAGAATATATACAGGATTCGCATTGAGTTTGTATGCCGTCCACACTCTTCGCATTACATTACATGACACATCATATTACACATTACACACGCCTGGACGTGGTTAAGCAGCAAACCGCCAGAACAAAAGTGATCTTTTCCAAAGGACCATCTGTTGGATATGGTTATGAGATTGCAGATATTGACAAAAACATATAACGTAGTGTTAAATCTACATGATCTCCTTAATGGCTGCCTTTTGTACTCACTTCTTCGTCGTGTCGAAGACTGTAATTTAGGTCTTGCAGCACGAATTGAAAACATCGTTCTATTCCTGTCAATCGTTTGAAGATTACAGAGACATGGTCTTCTTCTTCGGATTCTTCTTCTAACTTGAACAGACAGCTGTGCTGCTGGGGAGATTATTGCGCCACTTCTTCCCAGCTAAAGCACTAGAAAGTGGTGAAGGGTGGGCGTTTTTGGGGACTGTCTTATGTAATTTTGACGTTCGAAAAGTGCTGATTCTCTTGCTCCTCGCCTTGTTTGCATAAATGACTTTTGATGTTTGATTTAGATGTTGATTTAGGGGGCCTTAATGCTGAAAGTGGCACTGGTGACTAAAAAGTTTTATGGAAACCCGTTGTCATGGTATGGACATGTATAATTGTGATGCGGAGGAATTAGGAAAATGTCATGAGGAAAGTTTTGGGAGTGAATGTGGATGGCTCTAAAAGTAGAAGAAGACCAAATAAATGATGGATGGACTTTGTGAAAGATGATATGGCTAGAAAGGGGGTGACTACCGAGATGAGGACCGAAGTATGGATGATGAAGACATGGTACGCGGACCCTAAATAAATTGGGCATGAGAATTATGAAAAGTTAAAGCTAACTAACACTAATCCAGTATTTCAAACCAGCGCTTCAATCCAGTAGCATTGAATACCTACGACTATCGACCAAATAGAGGCTGCTTTATGTAAATCCAGCGCTGGATACTGCATGCTGGACTGAATTGAAAAGTGTAAATTACATTGGTGCAGTTCCGATCTAGCGTCACTGGATTCCAGCGCTGAATTGAAATGGCTGGATTGTTCTGATGTCGGTCTGTCCACCTAGGATAATCAGAATATAATGTTCTTACTTCTAGGACACAGAGCCTGTGAGTGGAACTGGGCCGTAATCTACCAAGCGGGCCCAGTGTGGTTTAGTGGAGGTCACTATATATTTTCGAATTCTTGGTTGAGGACATGCCGGTTTCCTCACGAAGTTTTTCATCACAGTTTTGAGAGCAGTGATTTTGAAATAATGAACGCAAAGTTAATGCCTGAGTTCGAAGCTACGACCTACAACTCTTAAGTCGCAGACGTTTCCACTGGGCAACTACGGCTGACAGTCACCGCTCCTCTCGGGTCCTTACTCCTCTCGGGTCCTTACTGCTCTCGAGTTACCACTGCTCTTAGGTTGGGTCCTCAATGCTCTTGGGCTCTTGGACCACCCACTGCTCTGAATGGAAGTCTTGAACGGAAGCCTCGGCAGTAAACCGCGGATTGTAATAATTTTCTCTGGTACAGGTGGTCCTACACAAGTTCACCACCGCGGAATGCATGCAGAAGTACATGCCAGTACGACTGATGAAGCAGGGCTTCGACGCACAGTCTCAGACCTGCTATGGAGACAAAGAAGTCTCCAAGGATACCTGTCAGGTATGTACCACATTTTACTACACTTTTTATTATTTTTAAATTAAGAACATTTTATTAAATGAAAACTTCTTAAGGCGCGTTGGATATTTTTGAGATGGGACTAAACCATTGATTTCATGACCTGTTACCGACACCATGGAGTAAAAGACATCAACGCATTGATTACCGCGGTGCCGATTTTTTTTCAAATTTTCACTTTTGTCGGCACTCTCGGAGTGCCACTGTTTTTTTATAGGATATCGAGTCGGTATCCTTTATCATGGCTTCTTTGAATTTACTTAAAATAGATTAGTAACTCTCCATCCGACTTATTCTGTAAACATACATAGTGCGTTAAAGCTGCAAAAACTACTTTAGGTCGCGTTCTATTTTTAAAGCGATCGTGGTGCTAATTCGCGAATTCGCGGGGTTATCTTTTAAAGTGCAACCCTATAAACCTACTCGATCAAAATGCAGGGAATTAAAGGTTAATTCACTCCGATACGGCCTGGCCACGACCTTGCCGCTATCAGCGGTAGCTTAGCGAGGGGCGGCGAGCGGTCAAAACAAATAATGATGATAATTATGCAAAAATGTATGAAGCAAGCCACGTTTTTTATTTTATTTTAGACACCGCGCCGCTTGTCGCGCCGCCAAAAGTAGTGGCCAAGCTCTTAATAAAGTAGATATCTAGGTTAACCTAACACACTGTAGGTATCTAATTTGATAAGTGTCCAATAATTTCAGGGTTACTCACATTTCTGTCAACTGTCACCTGCGCTTTCCTTGATAACTAAGTGACATTAAAATTAAAAACTTGTTATAGTGAGAGAACTTTCCTGACAATATTTTTCTCAATTTCCAGGGCGACAGCGGCGGCCCAATCCAGGTTAAAAACAAGAAGATATCTTGCATGTACAACGTTGTCGGAGTGACTTCGTTTGGCAGAGCCTGTGGCTTCGTGGGAGAGCCTGGCATTTACACCAGGGTCATCAACTATGTGCCTTGGATTGAGAGCATCGTCTGGCCTTAATACTCATCATCTTCATCAGTCCACTGTTAAACTCTGACCAAATTCAGACGAATCTTACGCTGGATGTGCAACGAAATTCTCTCGCGCCCATTGTGTCAGCTAACGAGTATCATCATCATCCACATCCCGAATTCCCCTCCGACTGAGCATAAACCTCTCTTTTCTTAAAATACAATAGACGTGGCTATATTTAGTAACCTGTTCCGCTTACCTATTTCTAAAGAGCCATAAAAAACTCCTGAAAGAAATCGACACGTGTTTCACCTCTCAACGAGGCATCCTCAGGATGACGATGGACTTGTCGTGAACCCGAACACGGCGTGTTGATACACCGAGCACTGAGCGCTTGCGCTCGGTGTGGCAATACGCCATGTTGGGAGTTTTTTATGGCTCTTTAGAAATAGCTTAGCGCAACAGGTTACTAAATGTTTTCACGTCTATTGTATTTTATAATGGATTTCCGTAAGATCACGCCTGAATCAATTAACTCTCTTTTCTTGTACCAATCCCCTTGTGCCTGCCTCATGCAGGGTCTATCCGCGATGGTAACAATATCTTCCGCCCATCTTGTTGCCGGACGAACGACACTTCGTCTTCCAGTCCTAAGACGCCACTCGATCCACTGTCACGTGACTTCTTGTCATCAAATCATTAAAACTAACGATGGGCACAGTTGTGACCCGCATCCCGCGCGGGATCCGCCTCAGTGTGGTCAGACCTTTGGACATGGGCCTTCCAACCGCATACCATGACATTACCGTCGTGTTTTTCAAGCCTTTTTGACTATTAAAAGGGTAATCCACTTACTCCGCCGCACATTGTATTTCGCCATAAAAACGAGATTGATATTATATAAAATAAAACCTAAAATTATGCCATAATATTAAGATTAAAATATTTTTATACGAAAATTGTTTAGTATTTTAATTTCACCCATTACAGTTCCTTGCAGTAGCTCCATGTAAATTACTGGTGTTCAGCCGGTTAGACTGGAAGCCAACCCCAACATAGTTAGGAAAAGGATAGCAAACTCAAACTCAAACTCAAAGCATTTATTTCAATTAAACCATTTACAGGCACTTTTGAATTGTCAAGGAATCGGTCATTCAGAAATAGGTATGAAGCTGATTGCCCATTCCAAAGCGTAGTAGGTACCTATGGAGAAGAATGGGCAAGAAACTCCACGGACACTCTTTTAAATAAAAAATTGTTACAAAATATTGGTTACATCATTCATGTTGAAATTATACATGTGAGAACAATGTAGAAAGACGTGCACGTTAGAAGCGTCCGTAATAAAAAGATAAAACAAAGAACAATTCAAAAAATTAAAATAAAATAAAAATAAGCCCTGGCAGCTAAGAGATGACCGGTCCCAACTGACGGCGCCCGTTCACGAACATGACGCATGGATTAGCACCATTCAGCTCAACCATTTTGAAGGGAGCTAAATGATCCAACACACGCGCCACCATCAGCGAAACATTTGAGTGAGCATGACATACTCACAGCCGCCAGGGCACATTCAAGTCAATGCAAGACATATTACCCGGTAAATGGTAACTCTTTAGTACATAGTACTCACACCTGTGCTATGCAATTATATAATACAATGGAGATTGAGTTTATACAATGCAAAGATAGTCTTACAATCTTCAGCAGCTCCAACAGTATTTGCAAATGTTAATCAATTAGTTGTGGAGCAGGACCAGCATTGAGCCAAGCATTTTTAGCCAGATAATGATGGCGGTTCCTTGAGTAGAAAATGCCACCATGGTTGTTGAGGTCAGATAGGCAGTCACTCCATGTTAAATATTAAATAATTATGTAATTACAGCTGCATCAGGCTAAGATGGAAGTCGACTTTACATAAGTATAATAAATTAATGACAATTACCAGTACAGTATTTTTATCTCATGAAGCAACGAGCGCTTTACTTGTGGTAATCAAGCACGCTGTGAATGTGTGCGTGAAGACTATTAGCGTCAGCACATAACACACACACACTTCCGACTTCGCTATTGTCTCGGACGGTACCGAGAGCTCTAGCGGTTACACACACATTCAGAGCGTGTTTGTATACTTGGTAACCACGAGTAAAGCGCGCGTCACTTTCTGAGATAAAAATACTGTAGCTAGACCTAGTGAAAACTTTGGTAAAGTGAGTTTGAACTGAGCTATTGTCAACCCCTAGCATTTGATGAAATGACAGCTCACTGCAAATTTACTTCTCCAAAATGTTCAGGTTAATATTTTTACAAAATAAACCCAGTCCATTGTTTATGAGGTCAAATATACAGGGTGATTGGAAGATGGGTGCAAAGCTTTAAGGCGAAGATAGTACAGACAATTTAGAACCATTTAAGCCATGGTTGTCTTAGACGAAGTCTTACCAAATATTGTACAATTTTTTTATTTTCTCTGAGCTTTAAATGTCTGTAAAAAAAATGTCTAATAACACAGAAGCCTAAAACATGTTTTGCTTGGTTGCTTACACATTACTTTAATTAAATAAATAAAAAATGAATTCATTTATCATTCAATTTGGCCATAATTATGCAGTTTACATTAAATTTTGAGAATTTCCGAAAAAAAACTTAAAAATTTGGTTAAAAAAATTTGGTAAGACTTCGTCTAAGACAACCATGGCTTAAATGGTTCTAAATTGTCTATACTATCTTCACCTTAAAGCTTTGCACCCATCTTCCAATCACCCTGTATGATGTCCGGTGAAGGAAAACATCGTGAAGATACCAGTACCCTAATTGCGTAATGCACGATCAATCACAATTTGTTTCGATTTGAAACAGATTGATAAATTCATTGCTGTCTGCAATATGTTACAGTTTGACAGTTAAACAACATTCATTGCTTTATTTACGTTGTTGAGCAGATTTTTTTTTCGAACTTGTAATGCTATGGACTAGCAATCTGTTTCAAAAGTATTCGAATTGTGATTGATCGCAATTAAGAGCAGGCCAAAAAAACGCTGGCGTTATGATTTGCACTCGTTTCTGATCGATTGACCGGGGAAGGCACAACATAAGGAAAAGTGGAAAAGTACGGGGGGACCTTTGCCCAGCAGTGGGGCGACAACACAGGCAGAAAACAAAAAAAAAACATTTAATACTGGAAAAAAGATGATGCTGCATTTCTAGGAAGTTGCATAAAAGATTAAATAATTGCATTTCGACACGTTTTACTATATCTAGCGTATTTAAATTCCAAAATAATATCATTGTTATTCAACAATATTTAAATTAATTAACTAAAGAAATGTAAATTTTCACGTGAGATATCTACTCTAATATCACTAGATATTATATAAAACAAAGTCCCCCCGTTGCGTCTGTCTGTCTGAACGCGATGAACTCAAAAACTACCAAACGGATTTTCATACAGTTTTCACCAATGGACGCGACGAGTGATTCATATAGATTTGTTTGTTTAATTCATTTAGGTTTTGTGTAAATTGGCTGAAGTATCGGAATTTAAATGTATAAGTCCTCACTAGATTAAAATATGACATGATAACAAAAAAGGATTGTGTGGTTTTATGAAACCACGGTAAAAGTGAAACTTTTAAGCGAACTATAGGCGCCGCCATTTTGGCCTTGGCTGCTCTGACGAGCGCCTTTCACTTTATCCCTACTCCACGGCCGACCGTCACGCGACATGCAACACACAGACGAAAAAGTTTGAGACGATGTAATAAAAGTTTCACTTTAATAACTTTGAAACTTAGATTAACTGAAACAAGCAAGTAATTTCTTATAAATAATCCGTTTTTATAACAAGTTGCCAAACTCGGTTACAGAACTTAGCGATGGGAAGTTCAAAACCCACATCAAACGTGTCCTTATCAAGAAAGCATATAGACTACGTTGCAGACAAGGACGTTTGGCAATAATTCCTTCTGCACATGTGGCTTCCCTGGTACCTCATTAACGGCATAATTTTGTAAGAGTCTATTAACTGCTCCCAAATTACCATGTTTAATTATTTATTTTACATTCATAATTGACATAATCATTCTATTATTTAACATTATAATATACCTACAATTTAATTTCAACTCTTTATTAATGGCTTTTGGGGACCAGATTTGTTACAGTTGCAATCATGTAATTGCGTTTAATTAAAATAGGTTTTTATTTTTATTAATTTATTTATCTTTTGTATAGATTCTTTTCTATTTTGTGAATGTGAGAACGCTGTAGGCCAGTGAACCATAGTTTTGTTGACAATTTTCTATTTTGTTAAGTACCTGGTACTTGTTGAAATACCTACATTGTCCTCCCATACCTACCTATTAACAATGTTACTTGAAAATATTGTAAAAGTCAATTAGTTTTAAAAGAGAGTAACCTTGTAGTTTCTTGCCGAATGAGGTATCGTTGGAAGCGTCTTGACGTGACGTCACATTAAATTCAATATGGCGCCTTCGAGTGGACATAAAGTCATGAACTAAAAAAATAAAATAAAATAATTATGCCATGTTGGATATCAAATGAAAGGCAAAAGGGCACATATCAAAAATATATTTATTAACACCCCAAAATAAAATTAAATAAAAATAAAATTTATAAAAACTAAAACCCAACTACGACAAAAAAGTCAACTACAAAGGTATAAACAAGACATCAGAGACAGACAAATTAAAAATCCGGGGTCACGTGTTAGGGCGGGCATAAATCGAATAAATTAGGTACGCGTTGTTGTGACTTTTTTTTCGTATTTGGGTTTTTCGTTTTTATAACTTTTTAAATAAAAAATCGACGAACGATCCTATAATACCAGGCTTATTTGTTTCTTGAGATTTCTTTTGACGTCTGATGTCATTTGAATCATTTGAGGGGAAAAGTATTGGGGAGCCCGGTTCTCTGAGTGGCGTCTTCTCTCTCTCTCTCATCTTCTTTGGCTCGTCTTGTCTAGGCGGCCTTACAGAAGGAAAACCCACTATGTGCCCGAGGACTCCCCCAATGAGGCCAGGCCTGTAGGGTGCCTGAGGCCTGTCTAAAATGTCCTCCTTAATAGGTCTAATGCGGCCTGCAAAAAATAATTAGTATTTACTTCATTAATTGATTCAGGCGTGACCTTGCGAGAATCCACTATAAAATACAATAGACGTGGATATATTTAGTAACCTGTTCCGCTTAGCTATTTCTATACTTTCTCTACGTTCAGCGCACGGTGTGGCAACACGCCATGTTCGGGTTCGCAACAAGTCAATCGTCATCCTGAGGATGCCTCGTTGAGAGGTGAAACACGTGTCGTATTCTTTCAGGGATTTTTATGGCTCTTTAGGAATAGTTAAGCTGAACAGGTTACTAAATATATAGCTACGTCTGTTGTATTTTAGTATTTACTTATCAATCTAAGTACAGGAGAAACAAGAGATGAGAGGCTGATTATGGTTTACTTTATCTACAAAAGGACAAAGGTTTTATAAGTAGGTAACACAGAACAAATTACAGGTTTAGTATTAAAAAATACAATATACGTGGATATATTTAGTAACTTGTTCCGCTTTGCTATTTCTAAAGAGCCATAAAAAACTCCTGAAAGAAATCGACACGTGTTTCACGTCTCAACGAGGCATCCTCAGGATGACGATGGACTTGTTGCGAACTCGAACACGGCGTGTTGCCACACCAAGCGCTGAGTGCAGACTGAGCCTTATCGCCCGTGAAACCCACTTATATAGTGTCGCCGTTATCAGTGCGACCGTTACCAGCGCGATAAGGCGCGAACAATCGCAGCAAAGGTGACCTTGGCATACTCGTATTTAATTCGTTCAACAGTGTAATGTTTCCGGTATTATTTTTGACAATCTCTAAACTCTCTAGTACTGACATTCTGAAACCTTTATCACATGTGTGTAAAATTTCGAAAGTGTTATTATTATTTAACGAATGACCTGTATCTATTAAATGTTGTGCAAAATGGGATTTCTCTGGATAATTATTCCTGTACGCTGCAATATGTTCCTTATATCTTGTCTGAAAATTACGACCAGTTTGACAGCTTTGACAGCTTTGACAGTTTGATAATTCATTAAGACAGATTTGTAACGGAAAAGATGTATACAAGCTACATTGCGATGATTGTAATGGTATTTACATAGGTCAAACTGGTCGTAATTTTCAGACAAGATATAAGGAACATATTGCAGCGTACAGGAATAATTATCCAGAGAAATCCCATTTTGCACAACATATAATAGATACAGGTCATTCGTTAAATAATAATAACACTTTCGAAATTTTACACACATGTGATAAAGGTTTCAGAATGTCAGTACTAGAGAGTTTAGAGATTGTCAAAAATAATACCGGAAACATTACACTGTTGAACGAATTAAATACGAGTATGCCAAGGTCACCTTTGCTGCGATTGTTCGCGCCTTATCGCGCTGGTAACGGTCGCACTGATAACGGCGACACTATATAAGTGGGTTTCACGGGCGATAAGGCTCAGTCTGCACTCAGCGCTTGGTGTGGCAACACGCCGTGTTCGAGTTCGCAACAAGTCCATCGTCATCCTGAGGATGCCTCGTTGAGACGTGAAACACGTGTCGATTTCTTTCAGGAGTTTTTTATGGCTCTTTAGAAATAGCAAAGCGGAACAAGTTACTAAATATATCCACGTATATTGTATTTTATAATGGATTTCCGCAAGGTCACGCCTGAATCAATTAATTAGGTTTAGTATTGTAAAATAAGGGGGGGCTTGTGGCTTGTGATGTAATAACAGCCGCACGGGTCGACTCTTTCCGACCCAGATGACCTCCAGGAGAAGAAAAGTGCCACCAATACAGTGCACAAACACAGACGCCTCCCGTCATTTCGACCTCGCCGCCGAGGTCCTTTGCGATCGCGACCGCGCCCCCAAGTAAATGATACTTCCCCCCGACCCTTGCTCGAAAACGAGGTGCCAGCAGTTGGTGCAGCTGAGCACGTAGCTTTAAATACCCCGCATAATAATCATGATGAAAATCTAAGTTTAATCCAGCCTGTCTCTTCTTGCTGTCCTCCCCACAGCGACGCCCTAAGCCGAGGTTCCTACCACACAGGGGGTGCCCTTAGCGAGTGCTCACCTAATTTTAATTTAGAATAGTTTTTGCCCCTGGCTGGAGGCTTAAGTGTAGAAGCTTAAGTCACCCACAGGAAAGTCCGGGTAAGCTGCCAAGACCTTAGTGGTCAAAACTGCGAGATGCCCTAGTTAAAAAAAATCGTTCAGGTTAAGCTACGATTACCGCGGTTACTCCGTGGATGACCATCTTTAGTTTACATACGAAGACCCTTGTACAGTCTACAAACTTTACGCATGCTCAGGCGGTAGTGCAGCTACCACACCCCTTCCTGGTTCCACCCAATTAGAGACAATATGCATTAATGTGAGTACAGGGCGTGTAACAACAAATCTGCGAACGTATTTTATGGCTCTTTTATTAAGCTGTCCTATTGTTAAACTGGATTTTACTACATTCCCACTAAATAACAATGGTACTCAGATAGTAATATTATTTTTATTACGGCATAACGATGTAAATGTCTATTAACTGCTCCTAAATTACGATGATTGTTTTATTTTACTTTTTTTACATACTTCATTGACATAATCTTTTCAGTATTTGACATTATATACCTACAATTTTCTATATTTTTTAAATCAAATTAGATTTGTTACAGCTGTAGTGGCAATCAAGTCATTTGGTTTAAATAGGTCCTTATTTTTTTTCAGTGGTAGCCCAGTGGTAACGGCCGCAACTTACGAGTTGTAGGTTCGAACCCAGACAGGCGCTTTACTTTGTGTAAATTATTTCATCACCACTGCTCTCAAAACGGTGAAGGAAAACATTGTGAGGAAACCGGCATGTCCTAGAACCGAAAATTCGAAGACATGTGACATCTACCAACCCGCACTGGGCCCGCGTGGTGGATTACGGCCCACTCCCTTTCACAGAGAGGAGGCCTGTGTCCCAGCAGTGGGAACATTATAGGCTGATGATGAGGTCCTTATTTTTATTATTTTGTTTATCTTCTATATCGATTCTTTTCTTTTAGAGTTTGTGAATGTGAGAACGTTGTAGGCTGTAGACTTGTGTACCATTTTCTATTTTACTAAGTACCTGGTACTTGCTGATAGGCCTACACTGTCCTCCTATACCTATTAACACTGTAATTTGAAAACATTGTAGAAACCATTTATTTTGAAAAGAGTAACCGTGGAGTTTCTTGCCGGCTCTTCTCCATAGGAAGCGACCAATTGGAACCGTGCACCTAGCTTCTAACGTTTCATAAGTGCACTTGTAGGTTTATGTGAAATAAAATATTTTGAATTTTTTAACCGACTTCCAAAAGGAGGAGGTTCTCAATTCGTCTGTATGTTGTTTTTTTTTTTTTTGTATGTTTGTTACGCGATTACACGGGAGTTTTTGAGTTAGCTTCAATAATACGTATTTTTTCCCACTTAGTATGTGGATGATATGATAACTTCCTGTCACTGTTATTTACATAGCAGGTAGTGGTATTCGAATTTGTGTGAGGTAGGTACCACAACACTAAAAAGTGAAAAATAAAAACTTTTTACAAAAAAAAAAAACAACCGACTTCAAAAAAAAAACACTACAAAGTGAAAAGTAACTTTAATTTCGGAAGTCGGTGACAAAGAACGAAAATTCAAAACCAAGACACCGACTTCCGAAATTAAAGTTATTTTTCACTTTGTAGTGTTTTTTTTTTGAAGTCGGTTGTTTTTTTTTTTTTTGTAAAAAGTTTTTGAATATTGAATTTTTGATTTAGTACAGTTGCAAAAGTTGCGACAACAATAAACAAAAAGCTCTGATAACATTATATGAACTGCCGTTTGGCTCAAAACGGGACTTTGGTTTATTTATTTTAATAGTAGAGCCGATTCATAAAGGAAACTCGATTTTGGTAATACTATCAGCCATCACCAACATATTTTTTTTATTTGTCAAAATTATTTAAAAGTTGAGGAAGATAACTTTCAGTCATTTTAATATTCTGGTTTTAATACAGCTGTTAATGATTTAAGTATGAAATAAAATTCTTGGCATGTTCTTTTTTTTATATTCCTTCCTTAGTTATCAACATCGCCATAAGGACAGGAACCTGTAATTAAGTTTTTTCAGACGTCCACAATTTATTCATAAAAGAAAATACTCTGAAAACGGGACAATTTTGCGTCTCCAGGATTTTTTCGGGGACACCGGGACGAAGAACCGAAGAAAACGAAGTAGTCCACTTAGAGCACCCGTCCGAATAGCACCTGCGCGAATAGCACCTAGCCTAGACAAATTTCATATGTACGTAAATATGTGTAATTAATAAACACACTAGTGATTTTTATCGATACCTTTCATTTAATAACGTCCTGTAAAACAAATACATCCCAGCACTAGTCGTAGCCTGTGCTCTTAACGGACAAAAATTTAAAAATAAATTTTAATCCACGAAGAGCACCCGGGTGCTCCTCGTGGACTAGGCTAGGTGCTATTCGCGCAGGTGCTATTCGGACGGGTGCTCTAAGTGGACTACTTCAAGAAAACGACCGAAGAAGACGGTCCCATTCAAAACGGGACGTATCGGTTCAAAACGGCACGTATGGTCACGTTAGCCGTAAGAATAACAGGGTGGATTCCAGTTCCTCATCCTCCATAGAAAAGGGAGGATCTTCCGATCAGACCAGTGTTGAGTCTGGTGGGCTACTGCCGAATGGTTGTTGTCGGTCTATTGTGTGAGTCGTCGGCATTTTTATGGCATTTTCTATGCTTCGTCCGCCTTTGTACATACATACATACATACATAAACTCACGCCTTCTTCCCATGGAGGTAGGCAGAAACTACAGAACGCCACCTGCTACGATCGTTACATACTCCTTTTGCCTCGTTTACGTTCATACATCTGGTCATACACGCACGCCGGTTGCGAGTACTACGCACCTGGCCTTTCTGAAGAACATCACCAATAAGGTCAGTATATGTCCTCCTAGGGCGTCCCCGCCCGGCCTTTCCCTTCACATCAGCCTCGTAAATACATTTTGTTAGTCGCCTTTCATTCATTCTCTCAACATGTCCAAACCATCTCAGCGCACTTTTCAATTTTTGTCACTACATCTTCTTTTAAATCACACCGCTATCTTATTACATCATTTCTCAGCCTATCATTCATAGTCAGACCACACATGCTTCGCAAGGAACGCATTTCCACAGCATTTATTCTACTTTCATGTTGTTTTTGCCACACCCAACATTCTCTCTTCTCTTCTTTTTTCTTCTCTCTTCTTCTTGCCTCTGTACATGTATGTGCTTAAAGTATTAAATAAATAAATAAACAAAATGTCGTTTTTTTTTTACCGCACCACGCAGGTTAACCCAGGAGGTTGGCGGCTGAATAACCAGACTTTCCTATGGGCTTCAATAAATTAAGGCCTCAGGGAATTAAACTTAAAAACTAAGCAACTACACGCTAAGGGCACCCCCTGTGGGGTATGGACCTCGGCGTAGGGCATCGCTGGGGGGAGGGCAGCCAGGGACAGGCTGGATCGAATTTAGATTAGTTTGGGACGAATTTAAAGCTACAGCGGCGCGGGTTTGCTCGAGCAAATGTCGGGGTGGGTCGTAGGCTTCGATCAACAATACCAATTGTTGATCGAAGGTCGTAGGCATATTGCATTATTCTTCATCATACAAACGGCGTCTTCCGTTTGCAGACGCTTATTGGTCTGTGGAAGGCTGAAGGCCAACTTACAAAATAAAAAACACGACAAAGTGAAAAATAACTTTAATTTCGGAAGGCGGTGTCTTTGGTTTTGTATTTTCGTTTTTTGCCACCGACTTCCGAAATTAATTATTTCACTTTGTAGTGTATTTTAGGAGTCGGTTGTTTTTTTTTTGGAAAATGTTTTTATTTTTTTACTTTTTAGTTGTGATACTTACACCACACAAATTCGAATACCACTACCCGCTACCAATGACAGGAAATTATCATATCATCCAGATACTAAGTGGGAAAAAGTACGCATTATTGAAGCCAACTCAAAAACTATCCAAGCAAAGTTAATAAAATTCATACGGGACCACCTCGAGAGCATACCCTTTCAATCATTTTTTTTTCAAAATCGTTCTACAAATGACGGAGAAATCGGCGAACATATATTAAAAAAAAAAAACAAGGTACTCACCGGAGATTAACTCCTCGTCATAATCTCTTACTTCATCGCAGTCATCTTGGGGCTGTTCTTTCAAATCATTGGCCAACTGCCGACCGGGTCCAAGCAGATCGTATATCAGGCCCAGACTTCTAGGTCTGTTCAGCTCACTGGCTTGACGCCGCCTCCGAGGAGATGCGATCTTGTTCGGAGGGCACAATGATGGACTCACAGTCACTGCATCCAACTCAGCGACGAATGAGTATACCTATGTTGGTAAAGATGAAAGGCTATTATACAAATGTCACAGGTCAAAATTAAATTACGTAGCGAAACTACTCAGACATCGATCGATATCTAAAACTGATAAAAACAACAAAAAAAAAAAACAGTGGCACTCCGGGAGTGCCGACAGAAGTGAAAACTTGAACAAGATTGCCTTGGTGGAAGAAAAATACTTGTATAGAACATTGGTTCGTAACCTTATCTAAATAAAGAGCACAATCGCGTTTACAAAAATAAATACTTCCAAAACCTTACGTTAAAGTAATAATACTTGCATAGAACATTGATCCGTAACTTAATATAAATAACGAGCACAATCGCGTTTGCAAAAATTAGGTGTCGGTAACGGTGTCGCAGTTTTTTCCCATCTCAAACATTCCCAACGCGCCTAAAGAAGTTTTCACTTCAAAAACATTTAATTAGCAAACTAAACATTAAATTTTATTTATTTAAACTTTGTCGTGGATCTTTGCCAGTCGTTACGGGTCGTCAGAAGCCCGAAAGTCTAACAACCAGTCTTACCAAAGGGTATCGTATTAAGTACCCAGTTACTGGGTTGTGGAGGTCAGATAGGCAGTCGCTCCATGTAAAATACTGGTATTCAGCTGCATCCAGTTAGACTGGAAGCCGACCCCAACATAGTTGGGAAAAGGCTAGGCAGATCGACTTAAACTTTATGAACCCGTAAAAAAAAAAATACTGTACAAAGGCAGACTTAATGCCTCAGGCAATTTCTACCATTCAACCAAAGTGCAATGATGCAGCGACAAAAAATGGCAGTAAGTAAATTGATGTTTATTTTTGTAAGTAAGTTTATACAACCACTTTTAATATTAATAATACCAGCCTATTATTGTCTCACTGCAGGGCAAAGTCCTCTTCTCATACAGAGAAGGCACGAGCATTGATCACCACGCTTTCCCAAGGCGGGTTGGCGATTTCAGACTTATTTCTATAAGTCCAGGTTTCCTGACGATGTTTTCCTATATCAATGTCGGTGACGTCCAAGGTAACCTTAGAAAGTACATATGAACTGTAAAAGTCACATTGATACTTGCCCGGATTTGAATAAAACCTCGTGCCTGAGAGGTGGGCCTCAACTACTGGGCCATCACGACACACAAACACTTATTAAAAGTTTTTTTTTACCAAGAAACAACCGACTTCCAAAAAAAGTACAAAGTGAAACTTAACATTAACAAACAAAAAAAAATACATACAGACGGACATAAAACCTCCTTTTTTAAACTACTTTGAGAAGAAACACCAAAACAAACTCAGAGATCACAATCTCTTTTCAAGTCCAGACATAATCTTCGATAACACTAGCTTCAAAATTAACATACCGTTACATAAATATATAAATACTGTCCCAATGCGTCCATATTTTAATAAATTACAATTTTATATTTTTACACTGATCCAAATAATTAATTATTTGTTCAAATCCAATACATTTCGCTTTAAATGTGGTGGCACGACTGGTATCAAGTGTTACACTGACCTATGATGCAGTGATCGTATTGTTACACAACTTGAGAGCTCCCACGCTAAAGTGAAATGACTTCTACAATACGTAACATCTTCTGGATACATTTTTGCAGCACCATCTTCTCGCAATCTGTGGGAATGATTTTTTTAAAAGGGTCAGAAGTGTGTAACAAGAAGCCGGGGAAGCGCGCGCTGTTTGATTTGACCAATGAGCGCACGCGGCGCTAGAGTTGGCCGTCAGATGGTACCAACCCATTTTCCGAGAGGTTGGTATAACTATCAGCTAAGATGTCAGATGTTACACATTATAATGCGACTATTGTAAAAGGTAATACGGGCTGGTATCCGCAACTCCACGTCAAAGCGCGTATTTAAACATAACTGGCGAAATGTGGGTGTACCTGCTACAGGGACACCTCTGCCCAACCCTTCGGGGAAACAAGGCGTGATGTTATGTGTTATGTTATGTGGGTGGGAAAATCGGTTATTCGATCCACCCCAGCTCCTCAAAGAAGGCCAGCAACGCCTTGGTGTCACTGACAATCTCACGTAGGGTACCTGGGTTACCGAAGTACTTTGCCCTGTATGTGGCGACCGCCGGGCAGTTTAAGAGCACATGAGCTGCTGTCTCGTCGTCCTCCATGCAAGCTCTGCACAGCGGACTGTCTGTGACTCCTATGACAAAGAGGTGTTTATTAAATGACCCATGGCCAGTTAGGGCAGCTGTAACTGTGCGCAGCTGCTGTTTTGTTAATCGGAGAACCTGTTTCGTGAGGCGGCCGTCGATTGTAGGGAGAGCCTCCTTGGCCTGCCTGCACTCACCGTGGTCCACCCATAGTTTGTGATGTTGTTCCCTGGTTCGTTTCCTTACCAGAGTGCGTAGGTACCCGAAGGGGAGTGGCGTTACGGGTTCAGGCCCCACTGGTGCCGTGCTCGACCCCCTTCTGGCAAGTTCGTCGGCTGCGTCATTCCCCCGCGAACCGCTGTGTCCCTTGATCCATTGATTGGTTATATTATTGAGGTCACCCACTTGGTTGAGGCGCTGGTGGCACTCGTATATCAGCCCAGAATCAACAGTGTGACTGTTTCGCGCTTGCAGAACAGCCATGCTGTCTGAGAGTATTCGTATCGAGTGGTCCTTAACCTCCCTGGCCATGATGGCTGAAGCGGCAAGAGATATACCCATGTATTCGGCCTGGAACACTGTGTTATGGACTCCCAATGGTGTGGCTATGTGTATGTTGAAGTCCTCCGAGAAGATTCCAGCACCTTTGCCACTACCTGTTTTGGATCCGTCGGTGAAGATTCGCAGCTCTGCGGGGCGCAAACCCTCGCATCTGTTGTCCTCTTGGAGTTGGATCCTGTATGCACGACGCGACTATTGTAAGGCTCGCTCGTTTTTTAACCGACTTCCAAAAGGAGGTTCTCAATTCGACTGTATGTTTTTTTATTCAAGGCAACAATGGCACGTAAAATTTTATCGGAGAGGCAACCGGATGGCGAGTGGTAATCTGAGTCTTGAAATGATCCCGAACCCCCCCGTACCGTCAGAATGGACCCTAAATTAACGGGGGCGGATATATGGGGGATGGGGGCCTAACATTTTTTTTTTTTAATTTGGCATTCAAAATGTAAGTACTATGTGCAAGGAATTTGTGTGTTTCAATGCCCACTGGTTATGATAAAATTAACCCTCATTTTCGGTGATAAATCATCAGTAAGGAGTTTCAAGAATTATAATATACATTAGGTATTTCAATTATAACGATGTTGGGGGTGGCAACCGGATTTTTTCCCACTTAGTATGTGGATGATATGATAAGTTCCTGTCACTGTTATTTACATGATAGTAAGTAGTCATATTCAAATTCGTGTGGGGTAGGTAACACAACCAAAAAGAGAAAAAAAAAACAACCGACTTCCAAAAAAAAACACTACAAAGTGAAAAATAACTTTAATTTCGGAATTCGGTAGCAAAAAACGAAAATTCAAAACCAAAGACACCGACTTGTAGACACCCACTAAACGACGGCCGCTCCCACCCCATGTTATAGCCGGAAAAATCACCATAAAATAAAAACATTTTTTTCCTTCTTTTTTCCTGAAAATAACCACATAAATAGACTCTCAGTACGATACTTAACAACGGAGAGGGGACAACGACTTCAATATCTTTTTTATTCCTGACTTCTTGGTCTTGAACTCTTGATGTCCCAACACTCACAACTTCGCAAGTGGCTGCCGAGTAGCTGGTTACGGCTCATCATCATAATGTACTATTTGCCGAAAAGTAAATGTCTCGGCGAGCTCTTTACTTTCGGGGATGTCATCGTCGAAAATAATTATACTTATTTGTACTTTTATCAAACTTGCAATCCCGTATATGTAACTACTGACTGGATGCTTGTTTTGTCCAATTTATTAAGTACCTATTATGTTGCCGTGCCCTAACCGGGTTTCATGTTGGCAATTACTTACTTAAATGTAACAACTAAATGTTGAGTATGTACTTTGAGGGCAGATCGTGACGGCGCGGCACTGCAATGCCGGCGGCCGACCCGTGACGGAAGTGGAGCGAGCCCCGAACATCCCGTCAGCTTACAAGAGTCTGTTTAACATACTGGTGCTTAATTGAAGAACTTTCAGATATTAAGCTGAAAAAGTTAGACACTACTCTTTGATCTCAGCCCACGTTCGGGCAGACGTAAAAAAATCGCGGCGAGATTTTATCGCGAACTGTATTTTCAACTCTCGGTGTTAAACCGAACATTGGGAATCCAGCGAAGCGTATCCCAGAGTGTCAAAAAAACACTGTTGGATTTTCAACTCTCGGTGCTAAGAAGTGCGATGAAAATCCAGTGCGCGAAAAAAATCGCCGCGGGAAAAAATCGCTCGTGCGAATCTGGAGTTAGCCAAAGGGCCGAGAAGGGATACCAGAAAACGTGGAACCGGGGAGGATGATTCAGTCCCATTACAGAATAGTACAGAAGGCGCACTCCGCATTTTAGATAATGATGCTACAAGTACGCGGCGGGCTCGTCTTGTCGGGCCAATTCAGTGAGCGTAACGTAGTCAGAAGATCTAAGAGTCACGCGATAGAAAGAGAGGCAACTTCTAGGTGATTAATTTGACAGGACTAAACTAAAATTTATCTTCCGTCCTTTTCTTAATAAAATAGAAAGAAAAAGATGCACTGAACTTAAATTTAGTTTAGTTTGTGAACAAGGGAATCGGCACCATTGTAAACATTTTAGAATTAGGTACCTACCATTTTGTACTAGTAAGTATAATGACTGTTACCTACATTGTTATTATTGATGCTAGCTGCATAATTATATGGAACTCGTTTCCTTTAAAATATTTGTATGCCAGTCCATGGCGAAACATGAAGATCGCCCTATTATTAAGACCATTATTGTACCATGTTTAATGCAAATAAATATATTATATTCTTAATCTTATACGTTTTTTGCCAGAAACTTTGTACACTGCCATCTGTCGGTTGTCACTATAACTTGTTTCTAGCTTCGAATGTTCGAATGACGTTCATTCAAATGATGGCGCTAAGCGAAACGAGATGGCGCTGTTAAGAATAACTATTTTATGCGAGAGCATCACGCCTAAATTACTAGAAGAGTTAGGTAGAAGTGTATCTGTATGGTACGCTCACATTCCTTATTATACAATATCCCATATGGAGGTGAGCCTATTCATTATTAACTCTTTTGACTCCAGCCTTTTTTAACAGACTCCGTAAAAGGAGGAGGGATGTCCACCGATTTCTCCGTCAATTGTGGGCCGATTTTGAAAATCTTTTTTTGTTTGAAAGGGTATGCTCTCGAAATGATCCCATATACTTAAATTTTATAAACTTTGCTTCGATAGTTTTTGAGTTAGCTTCAATAATACGTACTTTTTCCCACTTAGTATTTGGATGATATGATAAGTTCCTGTCACTGTTATTTACATAGCAGGTAGTGGTTTTCGAATTTGTGTAGGGTAGGTACCGGAACTAAAAAGTGAAAAATAAAAACTTTTTACAAAAAAAAAAAAACAACCGACTTCCAAAAAACACTACAAAGTGAAAAATAACTTAATTTCGGAAGTCGGTGTCATTCTTTGGTTTCGAATTTTCGTTTTTTGTCACCGACTTCCGAAATTAAGTTATTTTTCACTTTGTAGTGTTTTTGGAAGCTGGTTGTTTTTTTTTTTTTTTGTAAAAAGTTTTTATTTACAGAACTCCTCATACGCCATGCTATCATACATATTGGAAGTGAACCCCCAGGAGGGTTCCCGGCATTACGTTTGCGCTAAAGTTAACCATCTCGGACGGATAACGGCATTAGATTTAAAACCGTGTATTAAAACACTGTAAAACGAAGTAAAATAGTGTTTTACGTAGTTTCCAACGTTTTAAAATTTTTGTGAATAATTGTACTTAACTCTGAACAAAAAATAAAAATATCATTTAAAATGCTTTGATTTTAAAACCAACGCATACTAATAAATCTTGCAAAAATTAACATCAGATTTTATTTCACGGTGTAGGATAATGCTGTAGGTAATAGCTAACAAAAACTTACATTTAAAATGAGCCCTCCGCGAGACATCCCAGTTGCGACTAGATGAACCCTCCAGGAGAGCTTCCGGCACTGAACGTGTTAACAGTTTCGATGCCAAGTCGATGTCCCTGCCACCCTGTATATTTTCTTAAGTCGATTCGTACGAAGTTAATTTATTTGTAGGCGAATCGACAACTCCAGAAATACGTATTAGGATTGGTATATTTTGAATCTTATGCAGTAAAGTTAGTTCCGTCTTGTCATGGGTCTTTTCGGCTGGCTTTATAAAAGGAAGTTCTTAAGAAAAATGTTTTTTTGGTGTAGGTACCTCTGTGTGTTAAATCATTCGCATATAAATTGTAAGACATGGTGAGATCATATACAGAAAAAAATGCGTTTATAATAGGAATGATGATACCTAATAGACTCGCCCCCTATTACATGGGACTTAAACATAACTGGCGAAATGTGGGTGTACCTGCTACAGGGACACCTCTGCCCAACCCTTCGGGGAAACAAGGCGTGATGTTATGTTATGATGATAAAAAAAATTATGTCCGTCAAGTTAGTAAAAAATATATTGGCCACGTATTTTTTTTTTACGTTATCTAAAGATTATGGCAATACATTGAGTTAAAATGTGCCATGACGTCACGAGTACCTAGATTTTATATTTACTTGTGACGTAGCAACTCCAATTTAAATGTGTTTTATTGAAGTAATTTTTTATTAATATAATAAAGCAAAAAATATGTACCTAATATTTTTTTATTATCTGACTGATGGGTTAATAGAATTTCTTTTATTTTTTACCCAGGCATCATCCTTATTTTAAAAAGTCGCGTCGTTGGTTTTTGTTCCAGAAAAAGCGTTAATTCTTATATATCCTACATACATTTATTCCGAGTTATGTCGTACTTTCCCGAACATACAAGCAAACCCAAAAGCAATAACTAGTTCATCATAAAAAGCCCTGTTTTTCATATTCCCATGGTAAATATAGCGGGAGTGCAAACGACTTTTGACAGATGGCAGCCATTTTGCAAAAATTTATAGCCGTCAAATAAATAATGGCTATAAAGCCGATATTTTTCGCGTGCAGGCGAAAATTTAAATTAATATAGTGGAAAATGCATTCGTGGTCTATTATTTTTGATAATAAACAGTACATAAGCATAAAATATTATCCAGATTTTAAAAGAGAATGTAGATTTTATTTTTACTAAGATATTTCTGAGTAAGATGTTATAACACAACCGTATTTGAGATATTGGATATTTGAGTCAGAAAATTACTGATACTCATGTTTTTCAACCAGCAAAGTGGCGAGCCATAGATCTTTAGGACAAGCCTTTTGTCATAAACCGGGCCAAACTCTGGGCTGCTACTGAGAATATTCTAAAAACCCATAACAATTTAGCCAGATCCGGGGACCAAACTATGAACTCCACGCTGAATTTCCCTGATAGGCTTGGGACCAAAAATTTTTTTTGTCTCTCTTAGTAGATTATTTAAAAATATTTAACACGTATTTTTTGTTTTTTGACGTAATCAAAAAATAACGGCGATACATTGAGTTAAAATGTGGCATGACGTCACGCCTTGTTAGATTTAATACTGCGTTGTAACATAGCGAGCCCCCACTCCCCAACTTTAATGCGTGTTTTCTAAGTTATTTTTGATTAATATGATAAAGCAAAAAATACGTGTCTAATATTTTTTTATTATCTGAAAGACGGACTAAATAGTTTTTTTTTTACCTAGGCAACAATTGAGAGCGAGCTTTTTATTACTATCCGGACACAAATCATAGAAAAACGCAATAACATTTTGCATGATCTGTGAATCGAAACCAGAACCTCCCGTTCAGTAGTGACGCTTGCGACCACTGAACAGACAAGGCAAATTTCAAGTATCATTTATATAAAACTGAATAATGCTCTCTGTTTGTGACTTTGATGTATCTTCACACTGCATTTATAGTAGTGGGGAAATGAGGAGCAATTTAGTGTTACTAGCTGTGCCCAGCTTTGCCAGTATAAAAAGATACTTTAGTAAGTATCTTCTACAAAAATGCTTTTACTCGGTCGCAGAATACTTAGAATAAAATAATTAATAAATATGATACACAAAAAATTACTAATCATTGAAATTTCAGTCAGTCGTTGAATTGGAAAAAACACACACTTACACAACAAAAACAAATTAATAAAATATGAATATAATAATAAAAAATATAAATAAATAAAATATAAAAACAATGAATACAAATTAATGAAATGTAAAAATTTATATAATATAATAATTAATACAAATTAATGATTAATATACAAAAATAAAATAATGTTATAACCTCATGATATTAATTAAAATAATTATATTTTTTTAACAAACATGAATCCAGTAGGTATATGTACCTACTGACTGGATGCTTGTTTTATCCAATTTATTACCTATTTATTATGTTGCCGTGCCCTAACCGGGTTTCATGTTGGAACTAACAACTAAATGTACACATGAATGCAATAAAGAGTTTGAGTTCTAAATAAATACAGTCACGTCACCCATTTTTAGGGTTCCTTACCTCAAAAGGAAAAACCGGAACCCTTATAGGATCACTTCGTTGGCCGTCCGTCCGTCTGTCAAGACCCTTTTTCTCCAGAACGCGTAGAGGTATCAATTTGAAATTAATATCAAATACGTAGGTCTATGGTCTCTTGGAGCTTCATAAAAAATCAAGCTTGTGAAGCAATGGAAAAATACGGCCATTTATGCGACATATTTTGATACTCGCAAATAAATAAAAAACTAAAGGGTACTTCCCGTTGACCTAGAATCATGAAATTTGGCAGAAAGCAAGGTCTCACAACGCATGTAAAGGAAAAAGTTAATTTGAAGTTTCATCATACAATTTTTTTTTTCATGGATCACTTCGTTGTCCGTCTGTCTGTCTGTCAGTCTGTCAAGACACTTTTTCTCCGGAACGCGTGGAGGTATAAAGTTGAAATTAATATCAAATACCTACGTAGCTCTACGGTCCCTTGGAGCTCTAAAAAATCAAGCTCCTAAGCCCATGTTCGCAAGGACGTAATAAAATCGCGGCGATTTTTTTTCGTGCACTTGATTTTCAACGCTCTGCTTAGCGCCGAGAGTTGAAAATCTAACAGCGTGTTTTTTCAACATGCTGGGACGAGAGTGTGTCCCAGTGCGTTGAACTCGGCTTAACCGAGAGTTGAAAATCCAGTGCGCAATAAAATCCCGCTGCGATTTTATTACTGTCATGTCTGTCTATGTCAACTGTCATGCAAAACTGTAGCCAGAGCCGAATCCCCAGTCTGTCGTACCCTAAAGATACTAAATTCTGACTGCCAACACTGAATGTGATGTGTTTGCGGATGAATGGAATAAAATTATGCGTATATGTCTGGTGTTCTGTGAGAGAAAGTATGCAAGGAAGTCCACTGTTCCATGTTAGTTTTAAATTAAATTAATGTCAAGGTTGT
Source organism: Agrochola litura (assembly GCA_949152395.1). Taxonomy (NCBI): domain Eukaryota; kingdom Metazoa; phylum Arthropoda; class Insecta; order Lepidoptera; family Noctuidae; genus Agrochola; species Agrochola litura. The sequence continues at coordinate 972,610 of OX424519.1, read as the reverse complement.
AATTGTTTCTATGTTTAATTAACTATAAATAAATAAATAAAATTACGTCTGTGCGAATGTCGGCTTAGTCAATGCAATAAAAAAATACGGCAGTTATTTTGACACTCGCAAATAAATCAAAACCTACAGGATACTTCCCATCGACTTAGAATCGAGAAATTTGGCAAGAAGTAAGGTCTCACAGCATAAGTAAAGGATAAAGTCCGAAAATCATTAATTTCTAGTTTAATCACAATATTTTTTTCACTCCTCTTGCTCAAAAAGGCCGTCATTGTAGAGTACCAGAGCGGGGAAAAAATAGCATTTCTTGCTCTAGGGGAAAAAGTAATTTCTATTTAATTTTTGTCTGTTCCAACGAGCCTTAAAAACGAAAAAGTCTTTATTCTTATGTAGAATAATCATGATTATGGACTCGACTTATTACTGGTTCACAAAAAAAGAAGAACATTTTATTTTTGAAAATGGAACTAAATCCGGTTATCTCTTCGGTAGAATGCGTGCATTACGTTGCGGCTACAAAAGAAATAAAAAAGGCATTGGCGCGAAATCTTTAGAATTTTTCTCTAATTACGAATTGAATTGGTGACCGTAATATAATTTACAACAGTGAAAATGTCATCATCTAGTGAGAACATCTTCACAGAGGACTGAAATTAAGTTGCCGGAAAAAAAAAACATCTCGTTAAATATCCACAATTGTACAAATTGTAGATTTAAACAAAATAAACTATTTAATATTGTATTGGATTATTTTATTTTCTCGCAATCGCAGTGAAAAGTAGAGTGTAACACCCGGCGCTAAAACCCATTATAACTCGGTTTCTATTTACTCCCTCGCTAAAGCTCGGGAGTAAAACTACCTCGTTACAATGGGTTATTTTAGCCCCTCGTATAACAATCTACTATTTTTGCTGTTTTCTCTTACATTTGCAGTTAGAGAATTGACCGTGTTGTATATCGATGTTATCTATTTTGGTTTTTGGATAAATCCATCCCAACCACGGAACCATTCATTGTGCGTGGTCCAACACGCGCATGGCCAGTTTTTTAGGGTTGCGTACCTCAAAAGGTAAAAAAAGGAACCTTTATAAGATCACTCTCTTGTCTGTCTGGCCGTGTGTCACCACCGCTTTTCTCAGGAATGGGTGGACCTAACAAGTTGAAATTTATACCAGATACTAAGGTCCCTATTAGGTGTATAAAAATCAAAAAGCAAAGACTTACAGCACAAATAAAGGGAAAATTCAAAAAAAATAATTAAAAACTTGAAAATCATTAAGGTAAACTTTGGTACTTACAAGTTGAAATTTATACCAGATACTAAGGTCCCTATTAGGTGTATAAAAATCAAAAAGCAAGGTCTTACAACCTAAATTTGCTCATATCTTTTTACCAATAAAAATGATACCAATTTTATTATGGCGGTATAATGGGTAGGTAGAGGTACGGAACCCTCGGTATGTGAGTCCGACTCGCTCTTGACTGTTTTTTTTTCTTTTTCTTTTACAATCTTACATTTGCAGTTGGAGAAGTGTGTCGTTATATCGATGTTACCTATTTTGTTTTTCGGATATTCATCCCAACTACGGAACCCTTCATTGTGCGTGGTCGAACACGCACTTGGGCAGTTTTTTAAACTGATAGTTCTTTACTAGTAAGCCACGAGCCACTTCGAAAACATCAAAAACTTAGAACTCTACTCACCCTTCAACTTCATACATTAAAATCCTGTACTTCCATCTCTTTCTGACACCATTAACATATATCTTGCTCTCTCCCTCTATCTTCGCGTGTGTGAGTGACGCCCTAATGTATGTACATGGAGCGTGTGAAAGCGTCGCGTCTGTGTGTGTGGCACAGGTAGCAGGGACCGTGTTGTGATGGGGAAAAATTACCCCCATTTGCGGGTAAATAAAAAAAATAAGACATATGCTTTAATCAGAGCACGCACAGGAAATACAAACTAAAATGGAATAAAACAAAAAAATCGATAAACAAAAAGACCCTGGAGAGGGGATGGGTCTTTTTGTTGAGCATAATACTGCGATATTGGGGTAGGTAGTGTTATAATTCTGAGAGATATATGTTTTTTTTTGGAAGTGAACTGTGGATGTAGTTTGATTGTAAGATTTTTTTTAATTCGTTAGTTTACGTTGTTATTTATTCGTATTATAGTTAGTAGGTGAAAACATGAAAATACCAAGTCTCTAAATTAGTTTCTTAGGCCCGTATTACAGAACCTCGCTCAAAGCTCAAGCATTACTTAACACTCATTTAAAACCTTTTGATTGGTTGAGACTTGTTTTATTAAGTACCTAATGCTTGAGTCGTAAGCGAGGTTCTGTATTACGAGCCTTAGTTAGGTGAGTAAAAGTACAATAATTATGGACTTAGGTACTCCATAATTAATGTTAATTTTGGAACAGCAAAAATATTGTAACGAGATTATAATAAATACCGTTGCGTTCACTCTTCTCAAATTTTCATAATTTAGTCGCGTAGTGATTTTTTTATCTAAATAAAATCGAGATATTTCAGTAACCATTATTGTTTTGCTTCTTAAATTTTTTATAACTTATAAAGTAACAATTACAACAACTACGCCAAAAAAAAACTCAATCTCCCATTAGACAAAATCATTACTCCACAATCCCGCAATCGGTTAACCCAGTGCTTTTTCCGGGAGCTTTTGATTTTAAAACAGCAACACCGAACTACCACGGCCGCTCAAGTAGTCTACGTTCACCCTCCGATCGCGTACAACGTGTGTGTTGTGTATTATTACTGTGTACTTTTGTGTACTGTATTCATTTGCCGTGTGTACACTGTGTATTGTGTATTTAAGTGTGTTTTTTGGCCATTTTCTCACAAAGGTAAGTTTTATTTTTTAATCATTTTTACGAATAGGGTGAAAGGCACAGTTGATGGAAGTGGCCGTAATTGTTTTTGAGATTTTCGTGTCTCATTTCTGTTTGGTTATGGAATTTATTTATTTGTTGTGTGTACTTGATTATAAACAAGTTTGGTAACTACATTACATAAAGGAAATATTTATAATACAATTACTTTCTTAGTAAAATTGATAATAATCGAAAACATGTTGTTGGATTTGCTTCTTGAAGGTTTGGTGTCAAATTCCTTCGTGTTTTCAATTATTTGAGCAATCCCAGTACTAACATGAGTGGCTGGTACCACTTTTACTAATTTGATGATCACGCATTTCTCACATAACTAAAAATATAAGCTTTTAACGCAGTTTTACTCATGTTTTTGACATTTTTGTTGGTAAAACTGTGTTTTGTATTGCATATGCAGGAATGTCGTAGGATGTTATTAGTTGTTGTTGTAGACGGTTGTTTACTTTTAAACATAGGTAGGTATTTGTAAAGTAAGTAGTTACGGAAATTTGCCAAAACATAATTAATAAATATTTTTATTTATTAACGATTCGACGTTGAACACCCATTTGGAGAAAAAATTAATATCATTAAACACGTAAGTAAGTCTGAGAATATATGTATTTTAACATTAATCATTATTATTGTTTTGATAATAATCATTAAAAAAAACCTTAAAAATGTTACTCTTAGGAAATGGCAGTTTCTTCTTCCGGACCCAAAAAAATCCCTTCTGGCTTGAAAATATCTGAAACTAGCTGCGCCCCGCGGTTTCATCTGCATAAGTCTTGATCCCGTAGGAATATCAGGATAAAAAGTATCCTTTATCCTAATCCAAGTCATGTTCTATCCATGTGCCAAATTTCATCCAAATTTGTTCAGCCGTTTTAGCGTGAAATCAAGCGTAATAAACAAACTCACTTTCGCATTTGGACGACTGCTTAGGAGTCCACATTACTCATTTTTCCAAAATCAACATATTTGAAAAAACCTGCTCAATCATGAACATAACAATCACAAATAAAACCAGTTATTCTGCCAATAATATTACACTTCAAAACACATCAGTGTTGCCAATCTCTACATTATTAATTCCAGATATCAATCCTCCTTTTTTTTTTTTTTTTTTTTTGGGGTGGGAAATTATCAAATAACTTCTCCCGCTCTGGGTGGAGTGGGAGGGCGTGTCAGACTCTTACTGACTAAAACCCACCCGTGTTCCTTCCTATGCCATGTTGCCGGGGGCCACGATTTCCCCATCGGTTTTCTTCGAACCCCCGGCAGGCATAGGCTAGCGGACCCCGTCAATATATCAATCCTCCTGGGCACGTCAAAATTCAAAATTCAAGTCATTTATTCAAACTAGGCTGAGAATCAGCACTTTTCGAACGTCAAAATTACATAAGACAGTCCCCCAAAAACGCCCACCCTTCACCACTTCCTAGTGCCTTTAGCTGGGAAGAAGAAGTGGCGCAACAAACTCCCCAGCAGCACAGCTGTCTGTTCGTATTTGGATTAAACCCAAACGTCTGGGACCCGGGTATAATCTCCGCCGAGAACAATAATTTTGGCGTCTGTTTAATTAAATATTTGTGGGAAACAGTCTGGTCTGGAATTAGACTGAGATCGCAAAAAAAAAATCGTCTAGATAAACAGCAAAAAAAAACTCCATTTTTGCGCTTAAAACATATTTAGACTGGTTTCTAAAAGCTATGACAGTAAACATATTGCAGGATAGACTTATGTGTGATTACATTAAATCCTAAAAGGAAAGCAAAAATAGAGTTAATTTTTTTTTTAACGCGTTTCGGTAAAAGTTGTGTGGGAAGCCCCCCAGCTAGACTCAAACTCAACTCAAACTCAAAGCATTTATTTCAATTAAACCATTTACAGGCACTTTTGAATTGTCAAGGAATCGGTCAGTCAGAAATAGGTATGAAGCTAGTTGCCCATTTCAAAGCGTAGTAGGTACCTATGGAGAAGAACGGGCAAGAAACTCCACGGACACTCTTTTAAATAAAAAATTGTTACAAAATATTGGTTACATCATTCATGTTGAAATTATACATGTGAGAACAATGTAGAAAGACGTGCACGTTAGAAGCGTCCGTAATAAAAAGATAAAACAAAGAACAATTCAAAAACTTAAAATTAAAATAAGCCCTGGCAGCTAAGAGATGACCAGTCCCAACTGACGGCGCCCGTTCACGAACATGACGCATGGAAACAGACTGAGACCGCAAAAAAAAATCGTCTAGATAAACAGCAAAAAAAAACTCAATTTTTGCGCTTAAAACATATTTAGACTGGTTTCTAAAAGCTATGACAGTAAACATATTGCAGGATAGACTTATGTGTGACTACATTAAATCCTAAAAGGAAAGCAAAAATAAAGTAGAGTAAAATTTTTTGTTAACGCGTTTCGGTAAAAGTAGTGTGGGAAGCCCCCCAGCTAGATGGACTTAGAAGGTGGCAGGGGCAGACTGGATAAAGAAAGTGGAGGACAGGGTGTTGTGACGCAGCCTGAGTGAGGCCTATATCCCGGAGTGGACTGCGATTGATTGATATTTTTTACTGATTCTCAAAACTATGAATCCTTCTTGAGTATAGAGGTAAAAGAAACAGTAAAGTTATAATATAAATACACGTAGTCGACATGAAATTGTGATACCCAAATTTAGATTAACTAAAACAAGCAAGTCATTTCTTATAAACAGTATCCGCTTTTATAACAAGTTGCCAAAGTCTGTGACAGAACTTAGCGATGGGAAGTTCAAAACCCACATCAAACGTGTCCTTATCAAGAATTCATATTATAAAATTAAAGACTACGTTGAAGACAAGGAAATTTGGCAATAATTCCTTCTGCACATGTGGCTTCCCTGGTACCTCATTAACGGCATAAATAAGTAAGAGTCTATTAACTGCTTCCAAATTACCATGTTTATTTAAATCTTTATGTTTTTTTACATTCGCCCTTGACATATTTACTATTCTATTATTTGACAGTATATACTTTTTTTTTTGTGGCTTTTGTGGACATGATAATTATTCAGATTGATTACAGTTGTAATAGCAATCATATAATTGCGTTTTATTTAAAATAGGTTTTTTACTTTTTTTAATTAATTAATTTTTTTGTATATATTCTTTTCTACATATTTTGTGAATGTGAGAACGCTGTAGGCTTAGTGGATTGTAGACCTGTTGACCATTTTCTATTTTGTTAAGTACTTGGTACTTATTGAAAGACCTACACTGTCCTCCCATACCTAGAAACACTGTTATTTGAAAGTGATTTACATCAATGTTTGAAAGTATTGTAAAAGCCAATTATTTTTAAAAGAGTAACCGTGGAGTTTCTTGCCGGCTCTTCTCCATAGGAAACGACCAATTGGAACCGTGCACCTAGCTTCTGACGTTTCATAAGTGCCCATGTAGGTTTATGTGAAATAAAATATTTTGATTTTGATTTTATTTTAGTTCAGTCATCTAAAGAAAAAGATTTGAATATTGACATTGAAACGGTTTTGGGAGGCAAATTTTCCCTAACCTTCATTTTATCTTGACAATAGTGGTTTTGTTTCTAAAGTTCGTCTAAATTGCGTTTTATTTAAAATAGGTTTTTTACTTTTATTAATTAATTATTTTTTTGTATAGATTTATTTCTACATATTTTTAACCGACTTCCAAAAGGAGGAGGTTCTCAATTCGTCTGTATGTTTTTTTTGTTTTTGTTTTTTTTTTTTTTTTGTATGTTTGTTACGCGATTACTCCGCCAATTATGAATAGATTTTGATGATTCTATTTTTTGTTTGGTAGATCATACTTCAGAGGTGGTCCCATATAAATTTTATTAACTTTGCTTGGGTAGTTCTTGAGTTAGCTTCAATTATACGTTTTTTTCCCACTTAGTATGTAGATGATATGATAACTTCTTGTCACTGTTATTCACATAGCAGGTAGTGGTATTCGAATTTGTGTGGGGTAGGTACCACAACTAAAAAGTGAAAAATAAAAACTTTTTACAAAAAAAAAACAACCGACTTCAAAAAAAAACACTACAAAGTGAAAAATAACTTTAATTTCGGAAGTCGGTGAGAAACGAAAATTCAAAACCAAAGACACCGTTCATCTGCATCTCCGTGCATCTTTTGAATCGTAATAGTTAGATACTGACTTGATACTTTACAGAGTATGAATTACTATGACGACTATAGCAAAATATAATAAAATAAAGTAAAAAATTTAAGGACGTTCCCATAAAAGGAAACGTTTTGAAGAAATATGTACCTAGTGTTAAATATTGTAGTACGATGGTACGGAACCCTTCGTGTGCGAGTCCAACTCGAATTTGGCCGCTTTTTTTTATTCCAATAACGTTTCTACTCTCTAAAAAAGAATTAAGCACAGCTGTGAATCGAACTAGCTTGAAACAAAGGAAGCTAAATTGATTCGAACGGCTTTTGTTTTTGCTTGCAAAGCCATTTTAAAATGTTAAATCTGGCAATGACGAAAAAATGGCTGGGAAGTCTGCAGCAAAACTGAGGTTATACAATGCAGGATAGATCATAATACAAATTACAGATTTATCTAATAAGAATTTGAACATCAAACAGCCGCTGGGCCTTATCATCCACAGAAAGTGGCAATTCTTAAATGAATATTCATTGCCCCCTGGACATTCAGTCCTAGTACGAACTCAATCTCAAACACAAAGCATTTATTTCAATTAAACCATTTATGGGCACTTTTGAATTATCAAGGAGTCGGCCAGTCAGAAATATGAAGCCAGTTGCCTATTCCAAAACGTAGTAGGCACCTATGGAGAAGAACGGGCAAGAAACTCCACTCTTTTAAATCATAATTGTTCCAAATTATTGGTAATGTCATTTATGTTGAAGTTATACATGTGAGAACAATGTAGAAAGACGTGGACGATCTTGCTAATTACCTATATAATATTGTACTAGGGTATGTAAAAAGTATTACTTAGCTTACACAGATTGTACTACAAATGGCAGGGTAATGGAGGACGTCATATCCATCTATTTAAACCCCCTGTAGACTCCTCAATAAGCCCGAAAGTCTAATAACCAGTCTTATGAAGGGGTAATCGTATTTCCTAGTTACTGGGTTGTGGAGGTCAGATAGGATGAATGGATTTTAATTTTAATCAATTATTTTTCTTTAAGTACGCTGTACTGGTACAGCGTCTTAATATTTGTTTGCTGCACCGGTCGACGTCATTACGTCGGCGCCGGGTGTCACTGAAAACCAGCGCTGGGGCTCTGTCTTGCATAGGGTCGCAGCATAATGCTGAGCGATAACCGATTTGCGTGGATGTGACGCATGCTTCCCCCAACCGTTCCTCATTTTTGTATTTTAAACTATTTTTTGCGTCATGTTTACCGCAAATAAACGTTTTGTTTTTCTTTCATAGGCAGTCTCTCCATGTAAAATACTGGTATTCAGCTGCATTCCGTTAGACTGGAAGCTGACCCCAACATAGTTGGGAAAAGGCTAGGCAGATTGATTGAGGTTCTGCAAGAGGTACAGATTTAAATAGTCCAGGGAACTGTCTTAGAACCCGCAACGAAAGTAATCAGAAAAGAAAATATGAGATAATTCCTCCATTGCTCATTTTTATTAACACTACGTTTATTAAATAAATCTATTCAATTCTCTAACTGCATTTATCACTAGTTTTCATTGTGACCCGAAAATCCAGCGTAGCATTCCGGGTCGTTAGTTCAGAACAAAAAAACGATGGAACTTTTTCTCTTTATTACATTAACAACTAACAATGATATGTAGTGACAGGTTGACAGACCAGATGGAACTTGGACAGACATGGCGCACACTATGCGACATGCGATAGCTCGGCGACTAGACGCAATGACAGGCTGGGGCCGACATTTTTCATAAATATTTTGTTCAAAGCTTGGCGTCGAGTTGCAGAGTTGCAGCTACAGGCTAGGGGAATCTCACACACTCGCTACTTGACGGATGGTGCACGCGTACACCCGACGACAGACACATGTGACAAGTCAGCGTCAGTCTTGCTGTGAGCACTGAGGAAGGTGCAAGTTGCGTTTGTATTGCGAATCTCAACATGGATACGTTCGATGTCGATGTTTTGAAATCGGACATCAAAGTCCGTTAAATAAAATGCTCGCTTCCTGCATGAAGTCTATCGTAACGACCAGTCAAACACAAACGACAACGACAGCTCTGCGTCTTGGTACAACCACTATACGCAGCGACAAGACTCACAGTCTGCACTGGCACTAATAATAGTAACCAGTTTCTGTCAATGCGTCTCGCTTGAGATTAGCTGATAGTCAGCATATTTTGTTTTTAATACGACTACCAGTTAGTAGGAAGTTATATTTAGAGAATGAATCGATTCTCAATAGCAGCTGACGATCAATGAATCGTCGTGTATTGAATGAGTAACTGTTATTAACACACCCCTTTAATGGATTGGAAAATCGTAATATGTTATTGTAATTTTGGCTGTCCGGCAATGGATTGAAAAATCTTTATTCTGCGTTTAATTTCTAACGTGGCAATATTATCGTGACGTCCACGTTATAATGTTATCGGGCCCTATCAGAGTACCAGCGCTGCGGTATTTATTTATTTTTAAATATCGCAGCATTATGCTGAGATAGGGGCCTTTTTGGCCTCGCACAGGTCGTTATTATTTTTGTTTGTTATTTTAAAATGCTCCTTAATTTTATTTTTGGAAATTTTTATATTTTCTGTGTTTCTTTCTTTCTTTATTTATTTCTTTCTTTCTTTCTTATCGTAGACGGAAAAAAAACACATTTTACTTCCCTGTGTTATCGTGATGCCGCAGACGTCCAAGATAATATAGACACGTTAGAAATTGTAAAAACGCCCATTGTTTGCCAAGAAAACATAAATTATTTGACAATTCCGCAAAATGGATCAGTTTTAACTAAATCAAACACAAACAAAAACCTTTTAAAAATTGAGTCTAGTTTTTGTACGCGGATAATAACAGGGGAAATATGGGTGTGCCTACCCTTCGGGGAATGAGAATACAGGTATGACATTATGTTATGACAAAAAATCGATGTGAGTGTCACGACTTCACGAGCGAGTGGAAGGACATGGTTGATATACACCAACCCGCACTGGGCCCGCGTAGTAGATTACAGCTCACTCCCTCTCACAGAGAGGAGGCCTGTGTCCCAACAGTGGGAACATTATAGACTGATTGTAATGTTGGTGTAACATAGTCCATTCTTTACAACATACTGCGTTCATCAATCCATTTACCAAACGTAGTTTCGAAATAATCCCCTCTCATGAACGGCCTCGTGATTTACAAGCACTACTGCTGAGCATGGATTCAATTACCAGGTTGAGCAAAGTGTTCTTGGGTTTTTCCATCTGGAATTTCTCAGTAGCAGCCCGGTGTCTATATTTGTGCCCGGTTGATGGCAATTGGCTCGCCCCCTATTACATGGGACTTAAACATAACTAGTGAAATGTAGGTGTACTATAGGTACACCTCTGCCTAACCCTTCGAGGAAACAACGCGTGAAGTTATGTCTAATGGTAGATCTATGTCCAGCACTAGACACCGACTCAAAGCATGTTCCATTAACTATAGAGACAGTAATTAAACACAAGTTATGATGGTGTGAATATCGCATTCAAACGCGTAGAGGTCAAAAAGTTAATTCTCAGTATTAGTGCTGATGCTAATTTTAATGCATTTAATGTTTTTGACCTGCGACTTGGTGTGAGTCTTTTCCAATTGGTGCTGTTATATACGTAAATATTGTGCCTGGAATTTGAGATTAGTTAAGAACTGGGTCAAACGCACACTCTTGAAGTGATCCTTTCTCTGAGTACTGCATGATAGATCCACGTTAAGCCGTGTGTCCTGCGCCTGATCTCTCTCCGGTCGTGTCGGATTGCTGTCCCATCGGACTATGAGAGTGAGGGAAGAGAGAGTGCACTTGTGTCTGCGTACACTTATGCACTATAATATCTCCCGCACAGGGCTGGTCTCCGCTGAGATTGGTCGCCATGGCCGAAATTCGGTTTGATCGATCCAAATGTTGAAACTTCACATCTTTAAAGCGAAAACGCCAAGTTAGTCCCCGAAATTTAAACTTCCTTTTGTTTCGCAAATATGTATTTACAGAGTAATCGTCAATACATCTTTTAATAAAAAACTATGATAGAGCTGGTAAAGAGACCCACTTAATCTAAACTTAATTTCCTCGTCTACAGGACAAGTTTTCTCCTTATGAGTTACTGCATTGCGTCTGTAGCCCAAAGACATTGTTGGAAACAACCTTCCGAACCAAAACACGGCAATAATGCTGCTTAGCGATAGAAATGATAGTGGCTCCTTCATAAAATAGTCTACTACGTCTAGAATACTACGAGACATTCCTTGTATTATCATCATCATAATCATTATCAGCATAATCATTATCATCAGAACAGTCTATTATTTCTTCTTCTTTTCGTATTTCTGATGTCAGAGTTTTAAAGTCACCCATGAGCCTCTGTATTCACCATGCACTATCTACTGGACAATAGACTCATCGATTGCAAGCCACCTCTTCATTAGCCAAGCTTTTTCCCAACTGTGTTGGCGTCAGTGTTGCCAACCCCTATCAAAATTTTCCCCCAAGATTTTTTTTAAATTCCCCTAAAAACCCCTAAAGTAAATTAAAAAATAAAACTTTTACGTAGTGCGCAACTGCCCACATCATTCATAAAATAAAACGCATACAAATATTGTTTGTAATTTTTTTTAAATAAAAGTGTATGTACCTAAAAACTATACAATATTACATATAGTTTATATGTAGTTTGCTAAACTACTTAAAGACTTTTATCATAATTTGTTGTAGGTTCACACACAACACCCATATTATAGACCACGTTCGTAAAGTTTTTCATTTTTGATGTCATTCTATTCCTACTATTAATTGGTTAATTAAAATTGCAGGTTTTGTTTGAAGCCCCTAAAAATATCCCCAAAAAATGTCTACCCCTGAAATTCCCCCTTTTAACACTTCTTCCCCATAAATTTAGGGGGAAAACCCCAAGGTTGGCACCACTGGTTGGCGTCGGCTTCCGGTCAAACCGGATGCAGCGGGATACCAGTATTTTACATGGAGCGACTGCCTATCAGACCTCCACAACCCAGTAACTGGGTAATACATATCTTAGTAAGACTGGTTTTCAGATTATCCGTAACAATAGTCAAAGATCTACAAATGACAGCCGGGATTAACGTGCTTTCCGAAGCACGGAGGGATCTCGATATGTAATGGATGGTCAGCCATCCACGGACCGACCTCAGCAAGCGTAGCTTAACCTTCCTGGTTGTTGTATGACAAGTCTGTAGTTAAATGCGATGGTTAGTAACAGATCGATGAGAGTTGAATGACCTTTCTTATCTTGTCTCTCAGATAGTAATCTGGAACATAATAAAAACAAAGGATTATCAGATTCTAATCAGCATATCACTTGTCACTTGTTATCATTTTGGTGTAGTTACTGATAAATTTATTATCTTCCGCATTGGTTAGTGAGGAAATGGATGGAGCAGTGGTGGCCGAGCGCCAAAGAGTTGTTGGTCGACGTCATAACGTCAATGCCGGCTTTCATTAACCAGCGCTGAGGCTCTGTCTCGCATAGGGTCGCAGCATTATGCGGAGTGATAGCCGTTTTCCGTGGATGTGACGCATTTTTCCCCAAACTTGTTCTTTTTTGTATTGTGTTCTTTCTTTGCGTCATGTTTACCGCAAATAAACGAATTTTCTTTCTTTCTTTCTTTTCTTTTCTTTCTTTCTTTATTTTCTTTCTTTTCTTTCTTTCTTAGTTTTACGTTCGAACTCATTAAAGCAGGCATGCACTTTACTTTCTGCATCATCACTACTTTAAAAACGGTGAATTACGGCCATCTTCCTCTTACAGAGAGGAGGCTTGTGTCTCAGCAGTGGGAAAATTATAGACTGATTAAGTTAATACTTCCGCATTACTCAAGGGGAATGAGAAGTAATTAATTTTGTTTCCTCTCCTTCTAATTTGTCCTTTAATTAATTTTGTTGCGGATTCCGACTTGGTTGTTTTCAATTTCTCAATCAGAGTTTTGGGTCAAAGGCTTTAATGGATTGATGATACTAGTGATTATACCATTTACTGTTAATCTAAATAACAAGTGCTGATAAATTTTAAAATTAATCAGGCAATTGTATATTTAAATATTACTTTCGGCATACTCTAGCCAGTCAGTACTGCAACCACACTTACCAACCACCGACACTTACCAACCACCAACCACCCACACTTACCAACCACCCACTAATGTGTAATACCTAAATACTAATAACACGACATCAGCTTTAGAGATAACAGGAATAGAAGAGAGGATTTTTTTTTTTCATTGTTTATGTAACTGCATAATCCTTACTAATATTATGATTGCGAAAGTGATTTTATCTGTTTGTTACGCTTTCACGCAAAAACGGCTGAACGGATTTTGATGAAATTTAGCACATGGGTAGACCATACATGACCCGTGGAAGGATACATTTTTTTTTTGGGTGGGAAATTATCAAATAACTTCTCGAGTGCGTGTCAGACTCTTACTGACTAAAACCCACCCGTGTTCCTTCGGTTGCCCTGTTCCCTATCGGTTTTCTTCGCACTCCCGGTAGACCCGTGGAAAGACATGGGATATACTTTTTATCCTGGATGGTAGACGAAATCGCAGTCAACAGCTAGTATCTACATATATCTAGGAGATTCTCATAACATTAAATAAGAAATAATATTGATATTTGAACACAAATCTTTTCCCTCAATTCACAGTCGAGTGTGAAATAGCAAATTTTACAATCTAGGCAAATATGTATTCGGTAATGTTTGCCATTTGACCCCAGCCAACAGAACAAGACTTTCAAGTCTAAGTAAGTACACATTTGTCGGAGTTTCTTTGATGAATAAAATCTGGAATGAAATTATCCGGAACAGAACCAGAGTTACTGACATAACTTGCAGAACAAGCAAGCTGAAGTAGCAGTGGGCTGGCCATGTCGAGAGTCCGATGGCCGGTGGGTGGAGCAGACGAGTCCTGGAATAGAGGCCGCGTATCGGCAAGTGTGGTGTGGGACGCCCCCCAGCTAGATAACTTTAAAAAGGTGTCTGGGTCAGACAGGGTGTTGTGGCGCAGCCTGGGAAAGGCCTATGTCCAGCAGTGGACTGGCGTTTTGGCATTTTTGTGTTTTCATGGATTTAGGAATATTCTAGAACGAAGCTCAAACAAGTCAAACATAAAATTAGATTTTATAAAATACTGCCTCGTTGATCTAATGGTTTTAAGCGCTACTGCTGAGCATGAGGTCCTGGGTTCGATTTCCAGATCAGGCAAAATGTTATTGAGTTTTGTATCTGGAATTTCTCAGTAGCAGCCCGCTGTTTGGATTTGTGCCCGGTTGATGGCAATAGGCTCGCCCTGTATTACATGGGACTTAAACATAACTGGTGAAATGTGGGTGTACTATAGGTTTGTAGCGGCATTTACTACTCTGACGACACATAAAATTCAGCATCGCGCAAGCAGAGTTTACCGCACGACTAGCATTTTAATGTCCCGAGATCAATCGTCGGGCAGTACTCCACCAGACACAACACTCGTCTGGTCGGAGGATCCACCCTTTTCTATAGGGGATGAATGAACTTTACACCCTGCTCCTCATACCTCCATAGATTCACCTCTGCCCAACTCTTGAGGAAATACAGGCTTGATGTTATGTTTTCATATTTTAGCATTATTTCAGAAGAGTTTACAAGTTTTTGCCATATTTTTCTGTAAGCAAGTAAATAAGTCTATGGTTTACAAATGGTTATGTATGATACAAACATAAGTTTCAATTGGATTCAACTAAACCGCACTTGAACTCATTTTAACAAAATTAATTTGACCCAAAAATTATTTTGTAGAAATGCTCCATGATTCAGAAAATAATTGCTTTTTGCCATTAAAAACAGTATTTTAATTGTTAATCATATAAAACAAAGTTGCAATACAATAACAAAAAAAAACCGTACAAAAAATAAAACATTTTAAATTGTCTCGGACGCTAACTGGGTGCGTCACCCTTTCATATTACTAAGAATGATTACACAATCATTTCACTAATTGTTTCCGCCGACTCTTTTTAATCACTTGTTATTAAATATCACGCTATTTTTTTTTTAGAAGTAGGCAGTAACCCAAAATGCCAATGGTAGGTACTTTGTAATACGGTCTTTCTAAATTATTACTTATTGTTATCTTTATTTCATTTATAAACATATAATTTACATTTTTAAATATTCTTATAAAATGATTAAAAAAACATTTAAAAATATAAAAAATTACTTATTGTTATTATTATTGTGTGGCGAATCTCTCCCATTATTAACATGATTTTTTTCTTTATTTCATTATTTACATATAAATTATATTTTTAAATATTAGAATAAAATTATATAAAAACTATATTAACATGATTATTATTAGCATTTTATTTTATTATTACTTGTTTTTTTTTTCATTATACTGACATTTACTTAATTCAATACCTTATACAATTTTAATGGGATTATCTATTTAATGACTGCATGATTATGATCAATAACAAATTTAAATAAAATGTAACTTTATTTTATATTTGCACGCCAAAATTAAAGAGAACAATTTTATACATTTTACTAACCTTACACATAACATCACGCCTTGTTTCCCCGAAGGGTTGGGCAAAGGTGTCCCTGTAGCAGGTACACCCACATTTCGCCAGTTATGTTTTAAGTCCTATGTAATAGGGGCGAGCCTATTGCCATCAACCGGGCACAAATCCAGACTCCGGGCTGCTACTGAGAAATTCCAGATAGAAAAACCCTATAACACTTTGCCCGACCCGGGAATCGAACCCAGGACCTTATGCTCAGCAGTAGCGCTTGCTTGCGCTTGTGTCGCGAGTTTTTTTTTCTTTTTTCCCATCTCAAAAATGCCCAACGCGCCTAAAGAAGTTTTAACTTCAAAAAAAATAAAAAATTGTCTGAAATACCAAGTTTCCATAACTGACTTGGATCACTTGAGAAGTTGAAAAAATTTCAAATAAATTCAAAAGCTTTACACCAATCACGAGTTTAATATTAATCGATTTGTATGAATTCTTAAAGGGCATCACACTATGAGGAAACCCGTCAAAATAAGTAACTTATATTTATTACCTATTTTAATCTCATTACAAAATGGCCGATTCCGAATGTCTTACTAATACCGTCCGTTATTGTTTTTTTTTAATTTGACTCATATCTTTGTCATTTTTTTCGTATGTAACATGTCTTCACACATACAAACACAAAAAAGGAGGAGCTTCTCATTATTTTTTTGTTTGAAAGGGTATACTATCAATTCAAGTTGGTCCCATTGTCATTTGGTTACGATCTGATGATGGGATCTTGGAGATATCGAGGGAACTCTTCAGATATTATAGGCACACTATAGCGATATGAGTATTTTTTATAGTAACTCGTGCATTTGCTCTCGGAAAGCACCATTTGGTAAAGTGGAACTGATGATAAAGGACACAGATAGCCACTGGAAATACTCAATAATATATGTTTCACGGGTTGCGATTTGATAACTTTAATATGGTTGGTAAGCAATTGATGCTCGTCACAAATGGTGCAGTGGAGGTGATGGCGAAGAACCTGGAGAACTCCTCAACAATTAAAATCCCTGCATTGGGAAAAGCAATATTTTGAAGGTGATAAGCAGTTGACATTAGGCTATTGTAACTTAGATAAATTACGAACCAAACCACGAAAAAATTTAAAAAAACTTTTTTACATAAAATACAACCGACTTCCAAACTACATACAAAGTGAATAATAACTTTAGTTTCGGAAGTCGGTGGCAAAACACTAAAATACTGATCGAAAGACACCGACTTCCGGAATTAAAGTTATTTTTCACTTTGAAGTCGGTTGTGTTTTTTGTAAAAAGTTTTAAGGATATTACTACATATTATTACTGGTAAAAACATCAGCATTATTAGAAAATAATTGTTACCTACGTAACGTTAAAATACTCCTCTGGCCAGACAGCCCCGCTACCTTCCTGACTGGCTAATATTTTCACCTCATCTTTTCTTATAAGTTCTTCGTGTTGTTACGAGAGAAGTGGACTTTGTGAAGAGTTTATTTAGTCTTTGTCTTTATCTTTTTTTTAAATCATCATCATCATCAGCTTACAGCAGTCCACTGCTGGACAATTGCATGCCAATTGCACGCCATTCAGCTCGATACTCGGCAACTCTCACCCAGATGCTACTAGGTAGCTGCTTTAGGTAATAGAAAGAAAAGAAAGAAAAGAAAGAAAAGAAAGGAAAGAAAGGAAAGAAAGAAAAGAAAGAAAATGAATTGAAAAATCGAACCTAGGACCTCATGCTCAGCAGTAGCGCATATACGACCTCTAAACCAACGAGGCATATTTATGTTAAAGGTTTAAAAAAATCTAGTTACTTAAATTGTTGTTGTCGTTTGTCGTTAACCTTCCAAAACTCGAATTATCTTGACATCTGTTTACTTGTGATAAGAAACCAATATTGGATCTATTCAAGTGAAGTTTATCGATCAATATTTATTTTCCCACGGATCAAATATGACGTATTTGAGTTAGTCATAAGATATGAAATTACCTTGTAATTGTCCCATCATCTACCTAGCCTTTTTCCAACATGTCGGGGTCGGCTTCCAGTCTAACCGGATGCAGCTGAATACCAGTATTTGATATGGAGCACACAATACCCCTTGGTAAGACTGCTTGTCAAACTTTCGGGCTTCTGATGGCCCGTAACTACCCGTGACCCGTGCTTTCCGAGGCTCGGAGGGGTCTTGGTATGTAATGATGGTCACCCATCCACGGACCAATCGCGGCTAGCGTAACTTAAACTGATCGATCGATCCGTGCGGCTGTTATCACTTAGCAAACAACAACAACTACAACTTGCTACAACTATAACAACTTATACCTAATTAGTAAATAAAATAAAAGTATAATATCCTAACTTAAGATGCAGATATATGCCAGTGACCTTGAGTGGTTAGCTTGCGGGTTCTGTACTGAGCTCACGCAACGCGTCATACGTCCAGCCAGTAAGAACTCGCCCATCAAAGAGGGCTGTCTCAAATTAGACGCATTATTAATTTATTATACATAAAACAAAAAGTATTTTAACAAAACACGAATACTAAAAGATCAATAATTAAATTATCTTTAAAATAGTGAAGGTTTCAGAAAAATACGCTTGATAGATTTTGCGTGATTCTCAGTTTTTTATCCGCGTTAAACATAATTTTACAAATTAATTTCACTGTGTAATATAAACATAATCTAAAATATTCCTATATTAAGTTATTAAGAAAATGCTCTAATTTAACATATATTTTTTTGAAATTATCAGCCTTACTCGTTTAGACGTCATCTTCAGTATAAAATCACTAAAAGTCGGTTATTGTTAACTAAAAGTATTAACAAACTAAAATATGACGTCGAAAAATTCCTCCTCAATACTCAATACTTTGTTGCATTCCATATGTATTACATAGATGGTATAACAAAGTAAAAGATAAACATGGAAAAATAAAAAATAAAAAAATTAGGAGAGAGGAAGAGGGCTAAGTAGCAATTCAATATTATTATAAATTATTAGATGTGTATAATTCTGTTCCTTCAGTGAAACGTGATGTAACTGGAAAATCATGATTTTGAGAAAATTAATGTTAAAGTTTTAAAAAAATCTGACTCTTTGTCTACTTCAGTAAAATGAGTACTGATTACTGACATTGGTAAACAATGGTGTCGATTCTCTTGTCACAAATGCCTCTAAACTAGACTAAAAATCACCAAAATTTAGTTTAATCCTGTCAAACGACGATTTCCCATTCTGAAATAGACTAAAATGACACAACTTAACAATATTTTAGTTTGGCAGCACTAAGATGGTACTGAGATATTAGTTTAGTGAAAATGGCAATTTTGCTATTCTGAATTTGACGTTTTTCACCTAAAATTTAGATTTTCTAACTAAATCTGACTATTTTTAATCGCGACTAAAAACGTGTGTAATAAAATTGGTTGTCATGAACTTTAAATTCACACCAACACCTCGACTTCAGATGCAAAAACAGTACTGAATATTTTTTTTTCTTTTGCTTATATCTCGGAAACGGTATGTCCAATCGCAAAAATAATGAAAATTTCGACCCCCTTTATGAAACCCTTAAACCCGTAACACTCTACATGTAGGTAATATTTTTTCTTATTTTTCATACAAAAAGTAAAAAAATCCATATAAAACACGTCGAGGCTACCCCCCCTGCGCGCCTCCGGCTCTAAAAAGATTCACGTGGTTAGGTATCACGTGTGGAGTTGCGATTGTCAAATTCGATTTAGATGTGTCAAAATTATTTTTAAATTTAGAGAATTTATTTTGCAGAATAGCTTTTAGATTATCATAGTCCAAAGTAAGGAATTTTAGTGATAGTTTAGTTAGTTTAGTTCGGTGTACAAGAGAATCGGCACCAATATCTTAGAGCACGATTTAGTGTAAGAAGAAACAGATTAATTTGTATAGTTTTTTTATAATTTAAAAAGAAATCCAGTTGTATTGTAGCGGTTACACCGCCACATACAAACTACGCATCAAAGACATGACGTCACACAAATCCTGCATCGCGCAGTTAGAGTTTACCGAGCGATCGAGATACATACAAGATTTCAACTTCCAACCGATGGGCAGTTGCCCGCCAGACACAACACCCGTCTGGTCGGAGGATCCTCCCTTTTCTATGGTGGATGAGTGAACTTTACACCCTGTTCCTCATGCCACTAAATTGGTGACCCCGACGTGATGAACGTCAACGCAGCCTTCGTGCAATTACTTCGGCGTGACGTCATCATCATCATCACTCCCGCAAGCTTTCGTGAGGCGAGTCACACAGCCAGCCAGCACCCACGGCTTCAACGGGTATCCTGACCACCAGCATGCAGCGAACGCGCATTCCTGGTCATCACCCTCAGCCTCATCACCCCGACTTACTGGGGAATCAACGCAAGCAGCCTCATCACCCCGACTCACTGGGGAATCAACGCAATCACCTCAATCACCCCGACTCACTGGGGAATCACCACAATCACCACAATCGCCGCAATCACCACAGAAAGTTCCGACTCACCGCGAACTGTGCGGCACCCGGTTCCGACTCACTGGAACCACAGCTGGCACTGTGTGAAGCATCGCAAGATTCAGCCCACTATCGACCTCCGGTCTCCGGAGGGGAGTGATGTAGCGGTTACACCGCCACATACAAACTACGCATCAAAGACATGACGTCACACAAATCCTGCATCGCGCAGTTAGAGTTTACCGAGCGATCGAGATACATACAAGATTTCAACTTCCAACCGATGGGCAGTTGCCCGCCAGACACAACACCCGTCTGGTCGGAGGATCCTCCCTTTTCTATGGTGGATGAGTGAACTTTACACCCTGTTCCTCATACCCCTAAAGTATCACGTAACACAACAATATTAAAGTCGTTTTATGTGTAAATTAATTTAAAATGACTTGAACCATTTCACACATTATTTATTTATTGGTTGGTGTTGGATGATTATATGTAAATATATCAGTTTGTACTAATTCACATAGATCGTGTAATAAGGGTCACATACATTTGTATTAATATACACTAAGGTACTTGAAATATTTGTTCAGTTCACAATTGATATTATTTAAAATGTATTTTAATACACATTTATAAATGTAAAAAATGCTTAGTTAGAGCACTTTACACCAAAATAAGCTTGCTCAATTTTAATCTTAGAGGGGTACCAATTAGACCAAAAAATTGCATTTTTTTTTCTGATAAACTTAGTGTAAGAATATTAAAATTGATATAAGTCAAGATATATCACTTTTCACTGAAGGTACAGAATTATGTATATATTGTATATTATTAGGTTTGTGTATATAGGTATAGTATATTAGGGATTTTAATTTTATGTATTGCATAAGAATATTCACCACATCGCCATCATCATTTTCATCGCTGTCAACTGGCAATGTAGCCACGAGACTCGCAGTATTGCCACGTTGCAATATTACAATATCTGTGACGTTTAAAAAAAAGTTCAGTAACCATTTATGTAAATATATATGGCGAAGACAGTAAAGATTCTTTCAATATTTTATTTTATTCTCTCCCACACCACATCAGTACAATTTGTGAAGCAAAACTCTCTTTCTGTGAGGAAATTGAATTCGTTCGACTTCTGACGAGTTTTCCTGTCTAGACGTACGAAGTATTTGAAGCTCCAAATAAGATTTTCAAAGTATTTTATATTCAAGTTTGACTCTTAAAATGATAGGGCAAGAATTACATCGGACTTGTGGCTAAATAATAATAGCGAATCAATCGAAGGTTAAGTTACGCTTGCCGCGGTAGGTTTATGGATGGATGACCATCCTTTACATATCGAGCCCCCTCCGTGCTTTTGAAAGCACATTAAGCTGTTGGTCCCCGCTGGCATTCGTATATCTTTGACAGTCGTTACGGGTCGTCAGAAGCCCGAAAGTCTGACTACCAGTCTTACCAAGGGGTATCGTGTTATCCAGTAACTGGGTTGTGGAAGTCAGATAGTTGCTCCATGTAAAATACTGGTATTCAGCTGCATCCGGTTAGACTGAAAATCGACTCCAACATAGCTGGGAAAAGGCTCTCCGGTTGTCTCGAGTTTGAGCTCAAGGCACGCACCTCTGACTTTTCGTATTCGTGTCCATATTGTGTAATTATAACTTGCTTCAAAAACGGTTAAGGAAACCATCGTGACGAAACCGGCATACCTAAGAGATATTTCTCGATGGCATTTGTGAACCTAAGTCAGAGGCCCATGAGCGGCATAAAACAGCAAGCAGAAATGACTATCGATTTCCACACAACTTATCATTGGTGCCGATTCCCTTATTCACAAACTAAACTAAATTTAAGTTCAGTGCATCTTTTTCTTGTTATTTCATTAAGAAAAGGACAGAAGATAAATTTTAGTTTAGTCCTGTCAAATTAATCAGCGCCTGTCACTACTCCATACAAGTTTAGACGTGATTAAAAACTTGCCAACTAAAATTACGTCAATTTACGTCAAGCGCTGATTAATTTGACAGGACTAAACCAAAATTTATCTTCTGTCCTTTTCTTAATTAAATAGAAAGAAAAAAATGCACTGAACTTAAATTTAGTTTAGTTTGTGAACAAGGGAATCGGCACCATTATCAGTCATTGATGCCATTTTCAGACTTCCTCTTATATCTTCATTTCTTATTCTATGCATTCGTGTAAGTCGTGTAACACGACACATCCTGAGGGATGTATAGTGTTACACGTGTCCGCCCGGCTTGGGCGGAGCAATCGCCGTGTCCTCGTGGAGGGGATTGGCGGCGGTGATCTCTCGCGTCCAGCCCTGGTTCAGGCCATGGTACGGAGCGAGAGAGCCTGGGAGGTCGTCACCTTCTTCTGCGAAGCAGTAATGCTCGCGAAGGAGGAGGTGGAACGCGTGAGAGAGAGGCAAATTTCGTGCCCTCACGCCCCGAACCGCCGCAGGAGACGCCCTGGACGTCGGGAATCGCAGGCCGATTTCCGGCCACCGTAGGCGCGGGCTTGCGGACATGCAAAAAAGTGCATGCAGCTGAGATGGGAATACTAAGAAAAGTATTCTCATCTCAGCTGCATGCAATTCCTTTTTATTCATCCCTAAAGTGGGCCAACATTCTGATCCATAGGAGACAGTAGGTCTAAACATTGTTTTATAAATCTTCCCCTTAAGGGGGAAACGTCAGGGTAGTCCGTGAAATTCAAATTTTCTTACGTTTTTTAGCATTTTGCAGGTTTTAAGTTGATTAAAATATGATTCCCGGTCGTAACAAATATGGCTTTACTCAATTATAACCATTACAATCAGCAATACAACTCCATAAGTTAGCAAAGGTGTTAAATGTCATGATTTCATGAAATCATGACATTTGACACCTTTATCTTCTTCTTAATCACTATTGCTGATTGTAATGATTATAATTGAGTAAAGCCATACTTGTTACGACCGCGAATCATATTTTAATCAACATAAAATCTGACACTGACATGTAAAATGCAAAAAACTTAAGAAAATTTGAATTTCGTGGACTACCTAAGGGGGAAGCGTCAGGCTTCCCCCTTAAATTTTGCATCCACATTCATACTCACAACTTTCCTCACGACAGCCTCCTCATTCGTCTACATCAAATGCCTATAATTTACACAATAGGTATAATTCAATTTTAGTTCCGACACAAGACTCGAAGCTAAAACAAGGCAGACGCACCCACTGTGTCTATCCAATCGTAATTATGCAGATTGTATGCACATCACTATTTGAACACGCTATCGGTTCAGTGCAGTGTTGCTACTCGATTGTAGGGATGGGACTGTTGTGATATCGATAAAAATTACGACGTGACGTAATTTTCGCGTAGCGTCGTGGTGTTGGTATGAACTAGGGAACATTATATTTGTATTACCTCTTTGCATTAAAAGTTGAGGATCGATTCATGCGATGCGGCGTAAAAGCTTTTGTTTTATTTAATTAATTAATTAGTAATAAATGATATTGGTGCCGATTCTCTTGTACACCGAACTAAACTAACTAAACTATCACTAAAATTCTTTACTTTTGACTATGAGAATCTCAAAGCAATTCTGCAAAATAAATTCTCTAAATTTAAAAAAAAAATTGTCACATCTTAATCGAATTTGACAATTGCGACTCCACACGTGATACCTAACCACGTGAATCTTTTTAGAGCCGGAGGTGCGCAGGGGGGGCAGCCTCGACGGGTTTTATATGGAATTTTTCACTTTTTGTATGGAAAATAAGAAAAATTATTACCTACATGTAGAGTGTTAGGGGTTTAAGGGTTTTTTAAAGGGGGTCGAAATTTTCATTATTTTTGCGATTGGACACTCCGTTTTCGTGATATAAGCAAAAGAAAAAAAAAGATTCAGTACTGTTTTTGTGAATTTAAAGTTCATGACCACCAATTTTATTCCACATGTTTTTAGTCGCGATTAAAAATAGTCAGATTTAGTTATAAAATCTAAATTTTAGGTGAAAAACGTCAAATTCAGAATAGCAAAATTGCCATTTTCACTAAATTAATATCTCAGCACCATCTTAGTGCTGTAAAACTAAAATATAGTTAAGCTTTGTCACTTTGGTCTATTTGAGAATGGGAAATCGTCGTTTGACAGGAATAAATTAATTTTGGTGATTTTTAGTCTAGTTTAGAGGCATTTGTGACAGGAGAATCGGCACCATTATATTGGTAATCTTGGTTTTTCATCACGTTGTCTACATTTCTCGTCTTTTTGTGTCATTTTCAAAGACACCAGTCAAATCCACTGTATGTGGAAGATAGTGTTTGTTTGTACGGGTTACTGAGAAAGAAGTTTTGATAAACTCGCACACCGAGCAGGTCTATCTACTATAGGGATTGAAATTATTGTATGACAACGAAGTTCTACACAATAGCTTTTTAGTTCAAGATATCCACTTAAGAGGAGGCTCCGTTATTAATTTTTTATTTTTTTTGGGTGGGAATTTATCAAATAACTTCTCCCGCTCTGGGTGTAGCGGGAGGGCGTGGCAGACTCTTACTGACTAAAACCCACCCGTGTTCCTTCGGTTGCCCTGTTGCCGGGAGCCACGGTGTCCCATTCGGCCCATATTCGCAGCCCCGGCAGGCATTGGCCCTAGCGGACCCCGTCAATTCTGCTGACATCTCTTTGAGGCACGCGTGGAACATAACGCGCCGTCGACCCGGGCTTGGTCCTTATCGGACGGCGAGCTACCCATTGCTCACCGTCCGTAAGCCCGTACCTACGGTGGCCGGAAATCTGCCTGTGATTCCCGACGCCCAGGGCGTCTCCTCCTGCGACGGTTAAGGGCGCGAGGGTGCGAAATTTGCCTCTCTCTCACGCATTCTGCCTCCTCCTTCGCGAGCATTACTGCTTCGCAGAAGGAGGTGACGGCCGCCCATTTCCTCTCACTCCGTACCATGGCCCGAATCAGGCCCGGACGCGAGAGATCACCGCCACCGATCGCCTCCACGAGGACACAGCGATGCCCCGCCCAAGCCGGGCCGACCTCCACCGTATGCTCCACCGTTTCCTCCGGGCAAGAGGAGGCTCCCTAAATTGTTTATTAATTTGCATTAATATTCTGAAACAGTCACACATACAATCAAAATGGAACTTTAGTACATACCTATATGATTTTTTGGATCTTTTTCTTTCCCTAAACAAGACAATTACGTTATAGTAACATTTTCGCTCGATTCATTTTTTATTTAAATAAAATGAAGATTACTCGGCTTTTATGTCTAAAATAAGTATTCATAATAATAAAATATAGTTTATTATCCAGCCATAAGATTTTTTTTCTCCATATCAATTATTACTTTAGTTTTAAATGAAATGAAGAATTGAGACTTACGCCATTTAGTTCCGTGCTCGAACACAATCAAAGAGCGCACGCGATATTCAACTTTATTACTGATGTATTAGCGTTTAGCACATAGTGCAGAGGCGAGGTCCATGGCGGCGCATGGGCGGAGCTTGCGTGGAAATTATGTTTAGAGTACCTGTAGTGCTATTCTGTAAAAATCTCACCGTGATAACTTAGGTGAAGTGAGCTGTCAATAGTGTCAATCCTTAGCAACTGACAGCTCACTCCACGCTCACTTCACCTAAGATAACACGGTGAGATGGTTACAGAATAGCACTACTGGTCTTAAACTACACAATAATTAGCACAATAGGTACATTTACCAATTTGTTTCGCTGTTGGCTTGTTCAGCATTGGCTACATTATCGATAAGTTCTTCTAAGTTATATTTTATCGACTATATATATCCCCTCCCTATGCTCCTCTCCGTATAATTAGGCACTATCTATTAACACAGAGCCGGTTTGTTTGTCGTGAAGATGAATTTGCTCATATAAATCATTTTGTCTATCGGGTGGACCTGTCTCATGTCTGTCACAGAAATAAATGAGGAAATAGGAATGATAAGATTATCTATATCAGAGATTCCCAACCAGTGGGGAGCGCCCCCCTTGGGGGGCGTAGAGTGACCAATGAGGGGGCGCGGCGACTTATTACATTTTATGTTTTTGGTAAGTATTAGAAAAGGTTAAGACTAGTTTCCAAAACCTCAAACGTTTCATAATAGTTACTTAGGTGCTGTAAAATGAGGTTCAGCTTTTCTGCACAACTGGTTGCTAATTTAATTGTAAAATTTATTATTCTGTGTTTTATGACATTGATTTTACATTATGTGATTACTTTCTCACACACTGACTTATTAATTACAAAATTTTAGGCAAATCGTCTACTTTTACAATGTTTGTAAATATGTGAGCACCATGTATCTATCACATATTAAATTATTGTCGTTGCTTCATTTTTAATTCTTTTTACCTATTGTGGTATAGTAATTTTATTCTAGGTGCATCGTCTTCACATATAATTATTTAACTAATGCAAACAATTGTAAAACATTTTAAAAGAGTAACGGTGGAGTTTCTTGCCCATTCTTCTCCATACGAAAACTACCTTTTGGAAGGGGCGACTAGAATCAATTTTATTATTTTGTAAATTTTGACGTTCAAAAGTGCCATATATGGGCCTATTTGAAATAAATGATTTGACTTGGACTTTGCATAAATCGACAAAATAAGTTTTTCTAAGTCTGTATGAATAGACTAAAGAAAACCGCTCCTAACCGAGGTGGCTTGCTACAATTTTCGAGCTCGCTTCGTTCGCTTTTCCATCCTATATATTCTTGATTGTTCAACTTTTCTGTATAAGTTGACAAAGTAACTTCTATGTCTGTTTGAATTATCAAAAAAAAATCGAATCTATCCAAGGGGGTGCAAAAATTTTCGACCTCACTTTCGCTCGCTTTACATTCTCAAATACCTACTTTTCTGCTTATATGGACAAAGTAACTCAGGGGCGTAGTGATATTAAAAGAAAGTTAGGGGGCGCGTATGTTAAAAGGTTGGGAATCCCTGATCTATATCGAAAAGGAAAGAATTTGATTAACAAAAGAAATATACAACTGCCTAGCCTGTTTCCAACACAGTTGGGGTCGGCTTCCAGTCTAACCGAATGCAGCTGAATACCAGTATTTTATATGGAGTGACTGCTTATGACCTCCGCAATCCAGTTACTGGAGAACACGATAACCCTAGGTAAGACTGGGTGTCAAACTTTTGGGCATTTGACTACTCGTAACGACTGTCAAAATCTTCAAATGACAGAAGAAATATACAACAAAAAAATACAATGGATGTAATTTATCATCAGTCTGTAACTGTCCACTGCTGGACAGAGGCGCATGGAGATGCCTCCGTGATCGCTGCTAGAAGCGGCATCATCAACACTTTCTAAAAACCAAATTGCGAATTCCGTTCGCTGACGCAGTCATAAAAGTCATCAAGTGCACAGTTGAGAGAGCACGTGGTGACAGACGGAAGGTCATTGTCTGTAGGGAGCTTTTTTTTATACTTAAAAGAACCTGGTTCTTAATAATTTATTACAATCTAGCCTTTAAGACTAATGAGCAATTTTAATCTAACTTAAATTTGTTACGTAATAATTATTAAAAAAAAAAATAGTGGCACTCCGGGAGTGCCGACAGAAGTGAATACTTGAAAAAAAAATTCCACAACATTGATCCGTAACTTAATATAAATAAAGAGCACAATCGCGTTTTCAAAAACGAGGTGTCGGTAACGGTGTCGCGAGTTCAATTGTTTTTTCCCATGTCAAAAATGCCCAACGCGCCTAAAGAAGTTTTCACTTCAAAAATTTGAATAGTGTTGATTGTACTTTACACAAGTCCGTTCCACTTTCTTAGAGTCTGATATTTTAATACATATAAACACTTTGTTCATGTGTTATATGTGTGTCATTGACACTATTATTTCTATACTTTTTACACTAAACTAACTCAAAAGGTTTAGGTGGGGAGATACCGCATACGCACAGGAGATCTGGAGCCATTTATGAACCCCCATCTCTGGTGATTCTGCTTGCTACGGTGGACTTCAGAAGTGAGATAACCAAAGCCTTAAATAAGTATCCCATTATATACAACTATAATCATGTTATTTATGTCCAAAACATTAATAAAAAAAAGTTCACAAAATCATTTTACAAGCGTCAATTGGTCGTTAGATTTAAATATTTTAATTGAATTTGTGTTTATGATAGCTTGTTGGTTTGAATATCATCACGACTTTTAATATTTATGGTATGGGCGGAACTACTAATAGAAATGTAATCTTTAATGGTCCTGTATTTAATTATAGAAATTATTCAATTTCATTTAGTAATTTCTATTTTTTTAAGCTATTGCATAGCTTTTATCGCGGGCTTTGAGCGCGGCGACCGAATCAAGAAATTTCGTAACGTAACGAAAATAAAACCTAACACCCCCCCACTCCGCCTACCATGTAATGACGGGTCCCATGACAACGTGATGTTGTCATGGGAACGTAATTTTTGTTTTATGTCATCACGTCATCATCCCAAGTGTAGCGTTGACAAATAGGAAGTATGGAGGTTACAAATGCTATGCAATAGCTTTACCGCGGCAGTCCCCGAGTGCCACACGTTTTTTTTTTTAAATTATGTTGCCAGAAATAAAAACATAGACAAATAATAAAATAAATATCTATCTAACCTTTTCCCATGTTGAGGTCAGCTTCCAGTCTAACCGAATGCAGTTGAATACCAGTATTTTACATGGAGTTACACTCTACAACACAGTTACTGGGTAACATGGTACTCCTTGGTAAGACTGGCTGTTACTTAGCAGAATTTCAGGCTTCTGACTTCCCGACTGCCAAAGATCAAGAGGAATAACGTCATAACGTGCTTTCCGAAGCACATATGGTCACCCATCCACAGCAAGCCTCGCTTAACCTTGATCGATCGATCTGTGCGGCTGCTACATAGCCACAAGCCATGTAGACCTCAAACCAGAGTCAATCTGCCTAGCCTTTTCCCAAATATGTTGGGGTCTGCTTCCAGAACCAGATGCAGCTGAATACCAGTATTTTACATGGAGCGACTGCCTATCTGACCTCCACAACCCAGTTACTAGGTAATAAGATATCCCTTGGTAAGACTGGTTGTTAGAATTTCGGGCTTCTGGCGACCCGTAACGACTGTCAAAGATCCACGAATGACAGCTGGGACCAACGGCTTAACGTGCTTTCCGAGGCATGGAGGAATCTCGGTATGTAAATATGGTCACTCATCCACGGACCAACCCCGGCAAGCGTAGCTTAACATGATGGATTGACCCGTGCGGCTGTTATTACATAGCCACGAGCTCCTAGCCCTCAAATCAGAGTAAAAATTTATAATACTAACAAGGTATATCATAAAGACGGATATTTAATTAAAATATTTAAATGAGTCTCACTGAGATGCATCAGAATGACAGTAAAAAGGTTTTTTATAACGTTTTTATACTAAACAAACAATTTGTATGTTGTTCGCAGTCTTTTAATATACAAGGTGTGTTGAATACTGAGCCAGATTGTTTTGTTGGGTAAAAACTAGAGCTTTGCCCTCGACTTTGCTCGCATTGGTTACGGAGTTTCCCATTCTAAGTTAGGGCGTTATGACACTGAGGATTTGCCAGCGTGTTTCCAGCGAGGCGATTTGTGAACGTGCTCTCCGCGGGTGCGAAGCGAGGTAGCCGTGTTTACGCGTCGTATACGCCATGACTACGCGTCGTATACGCCGCGACTACACATCGTATACGCCGTGTTTTCACAATATTGTACATACGGCTACACATCAAGCTATAAGAAAGAAGAAAGAAAGAAAATTCGATTCGTTTATACATTTCCAGTATAAGCTGACCTCGCATTGTACAGAAATCCTATACAATGCGAGATCAGCATAAACTGGTAAATAATAGCTTAATATGTAGCCGTGTGTAGGCTTGCAGAAAAAATTTCGATATATCGATATTTTTAGGCGATATTTATTATTTCCATGTATCGATATAAAATATCAAGTAGGTATCTAAAATTTATCAAATTCGATATATTTAATAGCAACAACGTTGTCGCCACTCACTAAAATCGCTGGGAATTAGAGCCGTAAAAAAAGGAAAACTTTTTTATTATCTGTGGCGTGACTGCTTGCTTTGCTCGGAAAAAAAAAGAAAATATCAACAATTGAGTGGGCATACATATCTAAATATTCAAGCTAACATACTAAAAAAAAAAGGATTATGTGGTTTTATGAAACCGCGGTAAAAGTGAAACTTTTAAGCGAACTATAGGCGCCGCCATAATGGTCTTGGCTGCTCTGACGAGCGCCTTTCACTTTATCCCTACTCCGCGGCCGACCGTCACGCGACATGCAACACACAGACGAAAAAATTTGAGACGATGTAATAAAAGTTTCACTTTAAAACCACAATAGAAGTTCATAAAGAAACAAAATATTACATATTTTCAATTTGATTTTAAGGTAGCCGTGTGTACCACTCGCTTGTCTCGCTCTCTTGTAGACTAACGTCAATCGCTCTCGTTACGCAAACACGGCGAACACGCTGCGCACACGTGGCGTGCTCGCTACGCACACGCACCGAGCGCGTTGAACAATCGCCACGCAAATAACTCGGTAGTGTGCAAATCGCCAGTGTGGTAAAGTCCTTTTTTTTTGGGTGGGAAATTATCAAATAACTTCTCCCGCTCTGGGTGGAGCGGGAGGGCGTGTCAGACTCTTACTGACTAAAACCCACCCGTGTTCCTTCAGTTGCCATTTTGTTAGGGCCACGGTATCCCTTTCGGACTTTTCCGCAACCCCGGCAGACATCCGCTCTAGCGGACCCTTCAGTTGTGCTGACATCTCTTTGAGGCGCGCGTGGAACACAGCACGCCGTTGACTATCGGACGGCAAGCTACCCATTGCTCACCGTCATTGTGATAAGGTCCTAACGTTGCATTTTAACACTTCGCGGAGGGCTAAGACATCCTAGACAGGGCAAAAAGCAAATCTATGTCGTAATTCAAGGCATTGACAGTTGTGCCAAAATTCATACAAATCCGTTCAGACTTTAATAATATAATAATATTCATTTAATTCAGAGATCACAAGTTACAATAAGCAATAGAAATTAGATATAGTATTATATAAACAAATCCAATGTGAAAGCATCAGAGGTTACATTGCATGCAAAGACCCTGTCGTATTGGACTATCAATTAACTGATTAAACTTAATGCGTGAATTAAAAACAAATATTGAAACATCAAACTTTCACATTTTACATAACATCACGCTAGTATTAACCAATGAAATCGGCAGAGATGTATTAGGTACAGACGCCAGCACTTCAAGCTACTACAATCTGTCAAATTTATTTAATAGATTTTCAACTTTATCGCTGAAATATATAAGGTTCAAAGTAGATTGGGAAAATTTGACAGTTTCGGGTAGCTTGATGTGCTGGCGTCTGTACCTACGCCCAATTTACCTGCCTTTTCCCAACTATATTGGGGTCGGCTTCCAGTCTAACCGGATGCAGCTGAATACCAGTATTTTACAAGCAGCGACTGCCTATCTGACCTCCAGATCTTAGTAACTGGGTAATATACCACTTAAGACTGGTTGTCAGACTCGGGGTTCTGACTACCCATAATGACTGTCAAAGATCTACAAATGACTGCCGGAACCAACGGTTTAATGTGCTTTCCGAGACACGAAAGGCTCTTAATAAGTTATGAATGGTCAATTAAACCATTTACAGGCACTTTTGAATTGTCAAGGAATCGGTCAGTCAGAAATTGGTATGAAGCTAGATGCCCATTCCAAAGCGTAGTAGGTACCTATGGAGAAGAACGGGCAAGAAACTCCACGGACACTCTTTTAAATAAAAAATTGTTACAAAATATTGGTTACATCATTCATGTTGAAATTTTACATGTGAGAACAATGTAGAAAGACGTGCACGTTAGAAGCGTCCGTAATAAAAAGATAAAACAAAGAACAATAAAAAAAAAATAATAAGCCCTGGCAGCTAAGAGATGACCAGTCCCAACTGACGGCGCCCGTTCACGAACATGACGCATGGATTAGCACCATTCAGCTCAACCATTTTGAAGGGAGCTAAATGATCCAACACACGCGCCACCATCAGCGACACATTTGAGTTAGCATGACATACTCACAGCCGCCAGGGCGTATTCAAGTCAATGCAAGACATATTACCCGGTAAATGGTAACTCTTTAGTACATAGTGCTCACAGCTGTGCTATGCAATTATATAATACAACCTCGGCAAGCGTAGCTTTACTTTCAATGGGCCCGTGCGTCTGTTATTTTAATAAAGCCACGACCCCTCCAAATGTTGCCCAAACAACCAAAAAAAAAATCTTGTCCGTCTTCCATTTTTGTAAAATGAACTCAAAATGTCAGTCGTGGTGAACTCATTAGTGTTCAGTGTTGTCAGTTTACAAAATAAAAATAAAAAAGAAGGAGAGTTTAGTATGGAACTGTCGTGCCGCGTTAATGCGATTGTCACGAACGTTTATTGGCTCTTCGAGTTAATAGTGATGCGCGGGCAAGTATCGATGAACAGTATAAGTTCTATAAATTGGATACATTTTGTTTTTAAATAAATTAAATTATAAGTAGAATAGTTATAAATTGAATTTCTATCTTAATTTAAAGCACTTGCTTCTTGCTTCGAAAACGGTTTTACATTTTTTAAAGAAATTTATCGATTTGATTTGCTTACAATTGTAGTTGACCTCTCAAAGCAAAATTTTTAGAGTACACTTACTGTTCAATTTGCAATAGTGCAACAAATTAGTAATAGACAAAGATTTAAATCTTTGGTTACTTATCTCTCTTTTGCCGGACACTCAAATTAAATACTTAAACTCGAAATGAGACTGACCTAATTATCTAATAGTTCTCAAATAATATGTCTAGTATTTGGTCATAGATATCCGTGGCTGTTGATGCAAGTTTTCAAACTGTGTGGTCCGGTTTTAAGTGTTTTTAATTACAATTGATCTCCTAAACTCGTTCTTAGCTCGAGTGCTTCAGACTAAATTGATGGGTTAGCAAGGATATTAGTTACTTGTTCTATACGGAAGTATTTCATCTCGATTGATGATATTCTTTTAAATTGTAGTTAAACCGAAGGCAAAAGATGCAAGGAACAACTATTGAATAAAATCTCATCCCATTAGTAATCATAATTTGTAGATTCGATAATACACCATTTTCCTAAAGATCTGTTTCTAACTATGATTTTTAAAGTTTATTGTTTACCATGTTAACATATAATATACACAAACATATTTACAACTAACTACTATATATATTATGTACAAGTATGTAAAGGAAAAAGTTAAAAATAAAGACAAGAGCTCATTGGGCGTCAAAAAATTCGTCCGCTGTCAGCGGGGAAAGTGCCCAAAAGGCTGGCAGCATTGCCACGTTGGATGGCGATGCTGATTCTTTGGCCTAAGAATTGGCCAGCCCTCTGGTCACGTAAAGAGTCGACCAACCGCTTGGCGATGTCCCGGAATACTCGGTGAGCACTCGGACCCCATGGCCCAAGTGTTTCAACCCCAAACGGCTCAAAAATATAGCTACCAGTAGGGTTGCTATATTTGCGCCGTTTGAGGTTTTCTGCACCTGCAGCAGCCGCCCCGGCACAGCCCGCAGTGCTAGGAAGATGGGATGGCGCAAGGGTGTCGACTATGATTTGGTTGGCTTCTAGTGTAACCAGATACATCTGAAAGTTATTATTTTACACGGGACAACGGCTATCTGATCTCCCCAAAGTTATCACAATACCTATTCGAAATCATAAAAGTTTGACGTTCTCTGAGTTTCGAGTTTCTGACTCTGCGAAAGAACTATCATCGATATCTTTTTATTAACAATAAAACGTAAAAAAAAAATTATCGACACCTTTGTCCCAGCTCTAGCACTACAAATATTGACGTATCGATCGTCCACTAGAGTGCGTCGAACATCACAATTCGAGCCCCAAAGTGTAGAAAGCTAATAACTGATGAAGACTGTTCCACTGTAAGTCGTTTACCGTAATTCCATCAGCAAATGAGAGAGAATTTGGAATGATCACAATTTAAATTCTAACCCATGACACAGAGGCGGACTTACAGTCTCGACCGCCCTAGGCCGTTTAGTAGTAGACTTTAGTAGTTTATACCTACATTATGGGCGCCGGCAGGTTTACATTCGGGGGCATACATCTTTAGCTCCAAGAAGCTCGATGTTTTTTTTTTTTTAATAGCGCGTCTCGTTGTTGACCTCTGAGATCATGACTACTTAACCGGGCTTTCCTGTGGGTGGGACCTCCAGCCAGGAGTTATTCAACTATGCTAATTAAATTAGGTGAACGCTCGCTAAGGGCACCCCCTGTGGGGTACGAACCTCGGCTTAGGGCGTCAACCGGAGGGAGGACATCAAGGATGGGACGGGCTGGGAATGCAGCCGAATACCAGTATTTAACATGGAGAGACTGCTTTTCTGACCTCTACAACCTCCTCCTCCTCAAAGTTTTAACCATGATTATTAGTCGGGGAATTTAAAGCTACGTGCTCAGCTGCAACAACTGCTGGCACCTCGTTATCGAGCAAGGGTCGGGGGGAGTATCATTTACTCGGGGACGCGGTCGCGATCGCAAAGGACCTCGGCGGCGAGGTCGGAATGACAGGAGGCGTCTGTTTTTGTACACTGTGCTGGTTTCCCTACTGCTCTCCTGGAGGAGAGTAATGGGGTCGTCAGGGTCGGTAAGGATTTGCTTAGGGCAGCGAGTTTGATTGGTACTAGAGGGAGTGTAATTAGCGGCCTCGACAACCAGAGGGTTGCGATGTTTGGCGGCAGTATCGAAGTAAAATGAGTTTTGTACTTCACCTCGTGTATTATGTTAGGTTTTCGTTTGTACATTCATGCAAAGAATAACTTTGTCAACTTATGCAGACAAGCTAATAACTTAATCTAATTAAACTAGAATGCAAGAGCGACCGAAGCAAGCTCAAAAATTTAACATTATTTGTTGGCCGCAGCCAGGCTGCCTTGTGCGCGCCTGTCCTTAGCCATCATAAATCTATTATTTACTGAGCTGAGATATTACCAGCAGCAGGCGCAGGTTGGCCGCCCCTTATATCTGGCCGTCCTAGGCCCGGGCCTCTTTAGCCTTAGGGAAAATCCGCCACTGCCATAACATAAAATCATCACGTATTGTTTCCCCATAGGGTTAAGCAAGGTGTTATGTTTAATTCCCATTGTATTAGAGGGCGACCAACGAGAAAAATATTGCCATCAACCGGGAACAAATCCAGACTCCGGGCTGCTACTGAGAAGTTCCAGATAGAAATTCTATTTAACTGAATTCTGATGTAAAACCAAAGAAACGATGGATGGACTGCTTGACGACTAATGGAGAAGTATGGAGGAAGAACACATTCTCCTAAAAAAAACCTAATAAATTTATTTTCTTTCTTTTCTTTCTTTTCTTTCTTTTCTTTCTTTTCTTTCTTTTCTTTCTTTTCTTTCTTTTCTTTCTTTTCTTTCTTTTCTTTCTTTTCTTTCTTTTCTTTCTTTTCTTTCTTTTCTTTCTTTCTTTTATTTCTTTTCTTTCTTTTCTTTCTTTCTCCTGCCCTTTAGCTAACTTATTTGGAGTCGGCGGAATAATGTCAGTTTTCCATACTTCTTTATTAGTCCTCATGTCGGTAGTCACTCCATTTCTATCCATATCATCTTCTCGTTTCGTTTCTTTGGTCTTCCCCTACTCTTATAGCCATCCACATTCATCCTCAAAACTTTTCAGACGACATATAATTATATTAGGTTCAATACTAAGAACCTTTGCAAAGGCCCAATTTACCAAGGAACGCGGCCTTGGAACCAATTAATTATCTTCACATGAATAAAAAATCCATTTAATCGACTTGACGAAGGAAATCGATATTCTGTCGTCAAGTCTCTTTGACATTTTACCTATTTAAGTAAACTGTGGTTAGGTAGCCTTACGAGGTACTATTCCATTTAACATTTTACCTAATACTCTGAAGATGGGCAGCAAAGTCATCCCATCTTACGTAAACAATAACTTAAAGTCAGCCATGCGTTTGCCAACTCTTGCAAAACTTAGTGATCTCTATAACATGTAAAATCACCCTGTCCAATTTTTTTTTTATCTTCGGTATCTCGCAGTTTTGACCACTAAGGTCTTGGCTGCTTAACCGGACTTTCCTGTGGGTGCCTTAAGCTTTTATACTTAAAGCCTCCAGCCAGGGGAGTGAGGGTGTTGTTAAGTATCGTTCTGAGAGTCTATTTATGTGGTTATTTTCAGGAAAAAGATAAAAAAGTCGCCTTATTTTTTGGGGCGGGGCATTTTACCGGTTTATAACATGGGGTGCGGAGGACCCCTTTTGAAAATTGGCAAATCTTTAATGAATTTTGGGTAATTTTGGTACTAAAAATGTGATAAATAGCAATAACTTTTTTATTTTCTATAAAAATAAGATTTTTTATTACTTTTAGGTAATTTTATTGCAGTACTTATGTGCCTCTTTCGGATCAGACTGGGTTTTTTTACATATTGTATAACTATTTTATTTACATCAACTTTTACGCTTCACAAACAAGGTTTTGAATAAGGGTTTAACTTTGTGATTAAGGAATTAATCAGCATCTCCTGAGTCTAATATCTTTTTCTTCATCGTCTCAGTATTCATCATCTTCCTTGTAATATCATCACATCATTGACAATTTCAAACTGTACCTCTTTTTAACCGACTTCCAAAAAGGAGGAGGTTATAATTATGTTCGTAGCGCGTTTTTTTTATGTATGTCCACCGATTTCTCCGTCATTTGTGGACCGATTTTGAAAATTCTTTTTTTGTTTGAAAATGTATGCTTTCAAATTGGTCCCATATAAATTTTATTAACTTTGATTGAGTAGTTTTTGAGTTAGCTACAAAATACGTATTTTCTTCCCACTTAGTATGTAGATGATATGATAAGTTCCTGTCACTGGTAGCAGGTAGTGGTATTCGAATGTGTGTGGGGTAGGTACCACAACTAAAAAGTGAAAAATAAAAACTTTTTTACAAAAAATACAACCGACTTCCAAACTACAAAGTGAAAAATAACTTTAATTTCGGAAGTCGGTGTCGAAAAACTAAAATACTGATCCAAAGACACCGACTTCCAAAATTAAAGTTATTTTTCACTTTGTAGTTTGGAAGTCGGTTGTATTTTTTGTATAAAAGTTTTTCCTATAGACGTTTGGTTAAAAGTAACCCACCCACTTCAGACTAGAAAACGCCCAGGTCATAAACTGAGAGTCTTCGTGCCGCAGTCCTTGGCATTTCCTACGCAAAACGAAAGAATTACCTTTTATAAAACTATGTTTTGTTTCTCACCTCATTTAACATAAACAAGGCATTAATGAACAAAGTACTCTTCTAAATCAAAAACCGTGTGAACGCCTCCGTCAAAATCAAACGCAATATAATACACTCACACATCGACTGAGCCAGTCTCTTTACTGTTTACAAATGACATGACAGTGAATAGTGTCAATATTGACACGCTAGGGATGTGACACCTGTCGATGGACGGTTTTATCGATAAAAATTCGATTTGTGAAATGAAAGTGTTTACGACAAAAGTAAAATGGAAAATAGGTACTGGTGTTCAACTACATTCGGTTAGACTGGAAGCCGACTCCAACATAGTTGGGAAAAGGCTGGGCAGATACAGAAATGAAAATATGAATTTTGTTAATTAAGAACACAACATCACCTAGGTATTTTGGGATAGGTACAGTTTACAGCTAGGCTGTTTATAGTACATTTTTAACCGACTTCCAAAAAGGAGGAGGTTATATGTTCGTCGCGTATGTTTGTTTTTTTTTTTTTTTTCTTTTTTTTATTTATGTCCACCGATTTCTCCGTCAATTGTGGACTGATATTGAAATTTTTTTTTTTTAAAGGGTATGCTCTCGAGGTGGTCCCATATAAATTTTATCAACTTTGCTTTGATAGTTTTTGAGTTAGCTTCAATAATACGTACTTTTTCCCACTTAGTATGTGGATGATATGATAAGTTCCTGACACTGTTATTTACATAGCAGGTAGTGGTTTCCGGATTTGGGTGGATTAGGTACCACAACTGAAAAGTGAAAAACACAGCAGTAGTTTATATAACGAAATTAAAAGGAAAACTATCACAGCTAAGTAGGCTCTACAAGTTAACGAGTAATAATCGACCAACTTAACTTTGCAGTTGCAAACACATGTTTTCCGATACATTCCGTAAACTCAAACTCAAACTCAAACTCAAAGCATTTATTTCAATTAAACCATTTACAGGCACTTTTGAATTGTCAAAGAATCGGTCAGTTAGTCAGAAAGTTGAAGCTAGTTGCCCATTCCAAAACGTAGATCTCTATGGAGAAGAACGGGCAAGAAACTCCAAGGCCACTCTTTTAAATATAGATATTACAAAATTCTGGGTACATTATTCTTGTTGCTTCTATATGTGAGAACAATGTACAAAAAATAATCAAAGCAGTTGCAAATATATGATTAAAAATAAGCCCTGGCAGATAAGAGATGACCAGTCTCAACTGACGGCGCCCGTTCACGAACATGACGCGTGGATCAGCACCATCCAGCTCAACCATTTTGTAGGGAACCGAATGATCCAACACACTCGCCACCATCAGCGAGACATTTAAGTGAGCTTGACATTCTCTCAACTGCCATGCTCTTTCAAGTCAACATACATCTTAATAACATAGTAAACGGCTCCATGGTACTCACATTTACAAAAATCTAAAAATGCTTCTAAATTATACAAAACTATAGTTTGCAATGTATTTAAGAAATTAATAGAATTTTACTACCATGGGAGTAAAATTCTATTAATTACCGTATGGGAGAACATATTTTTTAACTACAAAGTTAAGTTTGTTTTTGGGATAAATTCATCCCAACTACGGAACCCTTCATTGTGCCTTCGTGCTTCGTTTAAATTCTTTCTAAAAAGCTTTTCTTCTACGAAAACATAGTGATAGTAGATACTATTACTAGTACTACATTTATGTCCATATTGTAGACATTAAATCATACTGATAATTATTCAAGTCCTGTTTACATTTCTCACGACAATGTGTGACCTATTAGCAGCAGGTCGCGATGTTAGGCTGTAGACAGACTGGCGACTTTGCGACTGATTTGTTAGCTGTCAATCGAACGCTCTGACAGTCTGGCTTTGCTATGAATATCGTATAGGTACCTACTTTTACAATGCTTGTAAATATGTGAACACCATGTATCCATTACATGATTATTTTTTCTGTCATAGCTTCATTTTTAATTATTTTTACCTATTGTGGTATAGTAATCTTATTCCAGATGCATCGTCTTCACATATAATTATACAATGAATGTATACAAAATATTGTAAAACATTTTAAAAGAGTAACGGTGGAGTTTCTTGCCCATTCTTGTCCATACAAAAACTACCTTTTGGAAGGGGCGACTATAATCAATTCTATTTTTTTAAAATTTTGACGTTCATAAGTGCCTTTTTGTGCCTAATAGAAATAAATTATTTGAATTTGATATTTTTAAATCTGGTATCATCATCTGGCTAGATATTTCCCAACTATGTTGGGGTCGGCTTCCAGTCTAACTGGATGCAGCTCTGCATAGAGCCGAATAGAGACTGCATATCTGACCTCCACAGTCCAGTTACTTGAAAATAGGATACCTAATCCTTGGCAGGACTAGTTATCAGACTTGTTTGTTGGTGTTGTGAAGTCATCCACATTCATGATACAACTATAAAATGATTGGACTTATCAATTAAAAATCATTGTTGACTTGGCTCGTTCTTTGGCCAAAGAATTAGCATTGCCATTCAACGTGGCAATGCTGCCAGTCTTTTGAGCACGTTTCCGGATGACTGCGATGCGGACGAATACTTCGACGCCAAGTATCCTTTTTTGTACTTATTTGTGTAATTAGTTAGTTAGTAATTTAATTTAGTGTTAGACTCAAACTCAAACCATTTATTTCAATTAAACCATTTACAGGCACTTTTGAATTGTCAAAGAATCGGTCAGTTAGTCAGAAAGTTGAAGCTAGTTGCCCATTCCAAAACGTTGATCTCTATGGAGAAGAACGGGCAAGAAACTCCAAGGCCACTCTTTTAAATATAGATATTACAAAATTCTGGGTATAGTATTCTTGTTGCTTCTATATTATGTGAGAACAATGTTCAGACTGTATATTGTATAAAAGATTTGTCATCCAGAGATACTTAAATTAAATTATATAGCGACATTCACCCCCCTTGTTGCATCTGTTGACGGAATCTTCGCCCCACAAATGTCAACCTTCATAAAACATCTTGGAGCTGCAATCGCCGACCACTGGAACAGGCCCATGAGTGTAGTGATGGGTTGGCTAAGATCAAGAATCATCACCTCAATAATCCGTGCCACCAGCATGTGCATTCGCGGCACAGGGCATAAATTTAAACCAATAGCCAGGTTATTCGGCTTCGACGATGGAGCAGCCCTACCAAGACAAAACTAATATACATCTGGCTGATGAACTGAGAAGACGTCGATTGCAATAAATTGCGATAGATAAATGAGCTTATATGTTATGTTATGAAATGTTATTGTTCGAGAATAAATAAAATTACATTTAAATTATATGGCGAATTTTCAACTAAACGAAAAAAAAAACAGTGGCACTCCGGGAGTGCCGACAGAAGCGAAAACTTGAAAAAAATCGGCACCGCGGTAATCAACGCGTTGTGTGTCTTTGTAATGGTCAAAAGCTGGTGTCGTTAAAGTGTCGCGAAATCAATGGTATAGTCCCATCTCAAAAATGCCCAACGCACCTAAAGAAGTTTTCGCTTCAAAAATACCTTAAAATTCTGTCCCAAAATCGCAAGTTTCTTCAAAACCTTAATTATAATTAATGTCCTGCTGATAAGCTTCGCTTCAAGCAACAAATTACTTGCTAATTAATTGAATTCATTAATTAATTATACTCATATTATCACGACCACTTATTTCTGGTGTAGGTAGCAATAATAACTAAGTGCTTTGAAATACCTCTGACTCATTAGTCTGGTGATCGCAAGCGGTACTGCTGAGCATGTGGTCCAGGGTTCAAATCCCAGGTCAGGCAAAGTGATTTTGGGTTTATCTGTTGGGTATTTCTCAGTAGCAGCACGGAGTCTGGATTTATGCCCGGGAACCGTAGTCCCAAGACGAGCTCCCATCACAAACAGTTGTTTTAAAGCCCCAAGAACTTGTTGATTAGTCACACGATGCCACTGCAATCAAAATATATTGCAATAAAAATCAGTCACACTGTCTGACCCGAGAATCGAACCCAAACAGTTAATCAGGCCAATGAATGAATCCAATCAAAAAGAATATTTACAACTCATCTTTTATTTTTACGTCAAATAAATTATATTTTATGATTTGTATTATTTCACAAGTAAACTATTAGTACCACGCCTAGATTTTAATTATACATTTTGTAAATTATGGAAAGTTCGATTCGAACTTACGCTCCGTTATCGGTAAAACAAAACTCTCGTTTGATTGCCTCATTGCTCGATAATGGTGAGCGTGAGGTTTTGAGTTCGATACCCGGGTCAGTCAGTGTTATTGGGTATTACAAGAAGAAAAGTTGTAGTAGGTGCCCAGATTCTGGATTTGTTCCCAGTTGATGGCGGTAGCAGACTTAAACATAACTGGCCAAATATGGGTATGTTATACCTACAAATATGCCTATCCAATCTAGTTAATACAGGGTGGCAGGGACATCGACGCGAAAACTTTTACCATGGATTCGGTACATGATTCTAAACCCCCCCTTTTTTTGGGTGGGAAATTATCAAATAACTTCTCCCGCTCTGGGTGGAGCGGGAGGGCGTGTCAGACTACAACCCACCTGTGTTCCTTCGGTTGCCATGTTGCCGGGGGGCCATGATCTCCCTTTCGGACTTCTTCGTTGAAATTATTCGTCGGTCGATCGGACGGCGAGCTACCCATTGCTCACCGTCCGCAAGCCCGCGCCTACGGTGGCCGGGAATCAGCCTGCGATTCCCGACGTCCAGGGCGTCTCCTGCGGCGATTAGGGGCGTGAGGGCGCGATATTTGCCTCTTCCTTCGCGAGCATTACTGCTTCGCAGGAGGTGACGGCCTCCCATGCCCTCTCGCTCCGTACCATGGCCTGGACCAGGGCCAGTCGAAAGAGATTACCGCCGCCGATCGCCTCCACGAGGACACGGTGATGCTCCGCCCAAACCGGGCAGACCTCCACCGTATGCTCCACCGTGTCCTCAGGGCGATCCACACAATGGTGTTCGCGTCGATGTCCCTGCCACCCTGTATAGGTTAAGTTAAAACTGTTGTACGTTTTCGTCACGCGTTTGTGCTGCCTCTGATCAATAAACACAGGGAGTTTTTTTACCCATATCGTTGGCCAAAGTTGGACTTATTGGTAAAACACACAACCTCTTTCGGCAGCACTTGGGTAAGAATAATATGATCATAAAGATCTCAATGATGCTGGAATTGAGATATTTATTCACAACAATGTTACCTTACTTGTGTTGTTAAGGGGAAGTACTTACCTTAAGTATTCTTGTCATTTTTTTACTATCATAACATTAGCTTCTGTCCGCGACTTCGTCCTCGTAAAATTTCTTATTTTTAACCGACTTCCAAAAAGGAGGAGTTTATATGTTCATCGCGTATGTGTGTTTTTTTTTTTTTAACTTTGCTTGAATTGTTTTTGAGTTAGCTTCAATAATACGTACTTTTTCCCACTTAGTATGTGGATGACATAAGTTCCTGTCACTGTTGTTTACATAGCAGATAGTGGTTTTCGAATTTGTGTGGGGTAGGTACCACAACTAAAAAGTGAAAAATTAAAACAACCGACTTCCAAAAAAACACTACAAAGTAAAAAATAACTTTAATTTCGGAAGTCGATGGCAAACAACGAAAATTCAAAACCAAAGACTTTGTAGTGTTTTTTTGGGAGTAGGTTGTTTTTATTTTTCACTTTTTTAGTTGTGGTACCTACCCCGGTTCTTTTTTTTGATAAAAGTTTTTTACATAAAATAATACAATTTTCGGAATTGGATCACTAGGTACAGATCCAATGCCGAAGTTAACTACATACAAACTCAAACAATACCACTTTTTAATATTAGTATTAAGTAGACGACCATTTTTCAATGTTTTTGACAGTAGTTACGGGTAGTCAGAAGCCCGAAAGTCTGTATTCCGGGTATCGTGTTACCCAGTAACTGGGTTGTGGAGGTCAGATAAGACACTCGCTCCTTATAAAATACTGGTATTCAGCTAAATCCGGTTAGACTGGAAGCCAACCCCAACATAGTTTGGAAAAGGCGAAAATGCATAGTTTGGAAATGTTTGGATTATGACGATGAAGGAAATAGACCCACGACCCGCTTAAAGCAATTAAAAAATAATTAATAATCAGCAAAAAATAAAATAAATAAAGAAAGAAAGAAAAATATTCAAAAAGCAGTAAAGAATTGAGAATTAAATTGTTGCATTTACAGATTATAATGTCACATCCATAACCGTCCATTGGATTGTCAGTCCCTTCGCCTTAACATAACGTGTTTATCCGTTTGCGCCTACGCATCTCCTAAACTGCATGTTGTGTTGTCAGCTCATTGTAAGCGTATGTCCGTATGTGTGTGAATTTCTCTGCAACTGATATGAATCAAGGGTTTTATTACTCAATAATAACGTTTCATTTTTAACCGACTTTATGGAGGAAAATGATGTTATTACTTAAACGGGTGGTCTTGATAATTTTATATTTCATTTTACAAGCTCGTGGCTAAGTAATAACAGCCGCACGGGTCAATCCAACAGGTTAAGCTACGCTTGCCGGGGTTGGTCCGTGGATGGGTGACCATCTTTACATACCGAGACTCCTACGTGCCTTGAAAAACACATTAAGCCGTTGGATAAACTATTTCTAAAATTATTGTTATATAGGAAACATAATTTTGATATTTTAACTTGTATTCTCTAAACTATAGGTCGAGCCTGTCTTCACATAACAGAAAGAAGAAAGAAAAATAGGTTTATTTGTCACAGAAACACGTGCATACATAAAAAACAAGAGTAATCAAAGAATAACACAAAGTACATAACAAATCACGAGCATAGAACAGAATTTACTTAGGCGGCAGCTGCACGACATGACTGCGACAAGAAGGCTTCCACTCAGCATGATGCTGTACTATGGAGGACCCACAGCACAGAGCTGATTTTCAGTGGTCACCCGAAAAAAAAAAGATGTACGGAAATCAAGTCTGGTTCAGTGATTTTTCCATTAAATATGTAACAAAATAAAATAAACAGTGCTTAGAATATAAGACAACTGTACAACGAATTGTAATAATAGGTAAATATGATTAAAAACATTTAAAAAAAAAAATCCGCATGCATCACCATACGTGCATAAATAATTCAGATTACTAACTAAAACATATTATTACTACACGAGGATATACAAGTGTTTTGTCTCGCTCCCACCCTCACCCTCACGTCACCTGCGCGCGCGCTCACAATCTAAAAAGTGCCGTTGC
This sequence comes from Agrochola litura, assembly GCA_949152395.1. Taxonomy (NCBI): domain Eukaryota; kingdom Metazoa; phylum Arthropoda; class Insecta; order Lepidoptera; family Noctuidae; genus Agrochola; species Agrochola litura. The sequence continues at coordinate 927,794 of OX424519.1, read as the reverse complement.
ATTTCCATATTGGTTGGTTTTCTTGGTTAAAGTAGAATCTTAAAAGCTGATCTTCTTATTCATCATCATCTTCCTGTACTTGTCTCATGGTACGTGGGGTTGGCGCACCCGTTTTCTTCTTCCACTCTCCCCTGTCAACCGTCACGCTATCATTCACTCCCTTCTCTTTCAAATCATTCCTTGACACAATCCATCCATCTTTTCTTTGACCGTCCTCTCCCTTTCCATCTATCTGGTGGTGTTTTGGTCTTCTTGTTCTATTAACTTTAAAACGTTGTGTATCTCTACCTACCGGTAAAAGATGAAATGTAATGAAATCTACATTTAAAAGATGAAATGTAATGAAATCTACATTTCATCTTCACAAATACTTGTAAACGGCTTAATAATATGCCCATTATGTTAAAAACTTATTAAAGATATCCAATCCCAGTTAAGGAAAAATACTACTAAAAATAAATTAAATAAACTTTCCGATGTTGATGGAAAACAAACACCTTTTGAAAGATTTCAAAGACATTTAAAAACACAGAGTAGGAAGAAATGGAGCACTCATTTAAGCGCTCCGTGTTTCCGTGGTATGGTGGTAAGATTTCATAGCTTTATCCCGCATCGAATTAATTTATTATGACATTCGTAAAAGAGTGAAATACAACGTTTTGGATCCTCCTACTACATTTGTATACTAACAGATCGATCAAATCAGTAAAAATATAATAAAAAGCATATTCTATCTTAATAAAAAACTACTACAAATTACCTCTGTAAGTTGTAACACACAAGTGGCAAAATGAGAGAAATTCTAACCAACAATACTAAGCAGATCTAAACAAATTCCAAATCTATAACAGTAATTTGACACACGAGATTTCACAATTTCACTACAATCGAAAAATAAACTTTTCGTGAAGCAATCACAGCCTCCGACCTTTTCGCAGAAACCAATCGCTAATGTGCACTTTTATCATGTGACGATGTTATCGTGGACGGTACACGGTATCACGATGACACAAGGAAGTAAAATGTATGGAAATACATTATTATGTAGACGCTTTTAAATTTCCATCCACGATAACGTTATAAAAGTGCACAATCGCTCAGTCACTGAGCTAACCATGCCGTCAAAAATTGGTCAAACGACGCCATCTTTGATCCACAGCCCTCCATTTTTAACTTCTCCTGGTTCTAACCTAAAACCGTTCAGTTGACAGACAGACGGAAACGAAAACAGACGGTTGTTTATTTTGGCATTAATTTTAAAACTTCGCGTTGATTGAGAAATTCTTTCATTGATTATATCTTTAGTGTTCCGGCTTGAATTGGGGAAATGGAAATGTGATGGAATAATTTCGAGGACTGTCTGTTTGTTATTGGGATTTTCTTTCAAAATAAATTGACTTTGAAAGATAGTCCAGTAGCCATCTTGGGAGTAAACGCAACATATCTTCGAATGATATTAAAATTTATTGAAAACACTCGTTCCGCAAATAATATTTACTAAGTTTTAAGAGCGTTCATTAAAAAAATTGTCAACATCGCAAATAGCTGTCAAATATTTACCTGTTTTGATTAATTTGGCAATATTACTGTATGGAAATATCAAATATCGGCAACTAGTGAAAATATATAGTTAACAGTTTGCACATTTTGACGCTTTTAACTACCCACCGACCCGTATCGACTGTCATAGATAAGTACTCTTATATTGACGGCTTAGCGCGCTCTCTGACACGGAGGGGTGTAGATGTGTAACCAGCTGTTACGTACCCAAGAATTAAAAGGGAATCGTAGTTTAATCACTGCAGTACCTACTTTTATAACGATGCTTTGAATTTGTCGGCAAAACTTCGGAGACCAGTACCCTATTTGCGTAAAACAACACAATTACGATCTGTTTGGATTTAAAATAGATTGCTTACACATAGATTCATAAATTCGAAAAAAAAAAATCTGCTCAACAACGTAAATAACTCAATGAATGTTTTTGAATTGTCAAAATGAAATAAATTTGTCATAATCGTTTACGAAAATAAGTTACGCAATTAGGGTAGTAACTAGATTGTGGAGGTCAGATAAGAAGTAGTTGCATGTAAAATACTGGTTCTGCTGCACCCGGATAGACTACCCGGATAGAAAAAGTAGGCATATGATGACAGTGATTACTTAAAAATAATAAAAAATTACCAGCACAATATTAACAAAATTGAAATGTTTTCAATCACGCGAAAGTTTGTGAGGATGGATGGATGTTTGTTACTCTTTCACGGAAAAACTGCTGGACAGATTTGTATGAAATTTGATACACAGATAGTTTATAACCTGGATTAACACATAGGGTACTTTTTATCCCGATATTCCCACGGGATCAGGACTTATGCGGGTGAAACCACGGGGCGCTGCTAGTTTTAAATAAATACAAAAATACTTAGCTATTTAAACTCAGCCGATGGACTGTGTTGCGGAACCCTGATTGCCCTTACCCGATTTGCTCTTGACCGGTTCTTCTTTAAATCAACACAAAAGAGAATACTGCCAAGTGCCAATCGTGATGAGAAAATAAGCTATAAGACAAACAATCATATTAAACAAAACTGCTTGAGTCAATAATTGATTATGCAAATGAGTGCTAATCTAATTATCACTGTACTTACCGCTAAGTTTAGCTATTGGTACTTGTTAGTTCCCTAGGGAACTTTATAATATACTTACCTACTTTATAGAAAATACCATCCTAACTAATATAAATGTGGAAATGAGTTTGTTACTCAGTGATAATATAGCATTCGACTGGTTAAAGATTTTTTTAAATCTGCTCAGTAGTTTTTGAGTTTATTCAATATTAGTTTAGAGAATAGACATCGTATTGTTACGAAATTAAAGGCTTATGCACACACGTCAATGTCAAGTAGCCGATCAGTCACGTCAAAAAATATAGTTATGTAGAAGTTGTCGCACATCATGGCTAGCTACACACATCAGTCACGTCACTACCAGCGCATCTCAGTCGACCATAGACTACAATTATATAATTTAACGTTTAGATAGGCACCTGTCTTCATTTTCTGTAGACAACACAAGTCGCCATCTAGTTGTCAGCTAGCCAAAACTATTACGTTTGGTGTAGGTATATAGATAGTTAGCTATGTAGATTGAATCGAATTTTTACATTTTCGTATAAATTATGACGGGGAGTATGACCTGACGTGTTTGATTTAATGCAAGTTACCTTGAGTGGTTAGCTTGCGTGTTCTGTACTGAGCTCACGCAACGCGTCGTACGTCCAGCCAGTAATAGGACTCGCCCATCAAGAAGCGCTGTCCCAAATTAGACGCATTATTAATTTGTTATACATAAAACAAAAGGTATTTTAATAAAACACGTTTACTAAAAGATCAATACTAAAATTATTTTTATAATGATTTCAGAAAAATACGCTTGTTAGTTTTTGTGTAATTCTCAGTTTTTTAATTCGCGTTAGACAAAACTTTACAAATTAATTACACTATCTAGTATAAACATAATCAAAAATATTCACAGACTAAGTAATTAAGAAAATGCTCTTATTTAACAAATATTTTTTCTGAGTCATTAAAACTACTCGTTTAGACGTGATCTTCAGTATAAAATGATTAAAAGTCATTTATTATCGCCTTATAGTGCTATCAATGTTAAATTGTTACCATGGACGTGTGGCTGACTCTAACTTTGGGAAAAAGCCTTATAGGAGGTTAACGGGCTCATAGTCATATCATACTCACATCTCATCAAAAGTCCCATAGCAAACTCTGCACGTATAACATAACTCAATTACAGGGGTGATAACTACCCCACGGGATAATTTCGACCCCACGGGGTAGTTTCGACCCCATCAATTAAGATCTAATGCAAATATGTTGGGCAAAGGGTGTGTGACGGTATGTGAGGACAGAAGGGTTTGTTAGAAACGGTAGCTAGGGCTTAGGGTCAGTAAATATGAGGATTAAAAGTAAAAATACTCAGTTCCTATAAAATAACGAATCGTATTTACGTTACCTACTAATAATAAGTTATTAATACAGCGATGTTTATGAAAATATGAGTAGAAAACGGGGTCGTTTAAGACGACGATAATCGACTTTTAATGATTTTATACTGACGATCACGTCTAAACGAGTAGTGTTAATGATTTGGAAAAAATATATGTTAAATTAGAGCATTTTCTTAATACCTTAATATACGAATATTTTAGATTATGTTTATATTATGTAGTGAAATTAATTTGTAAAGTTATATCTAAGACGGATGAAGAACTGAGAATCACGCAAAATCTATCAAGCGTATTTTTCTGAAACCTTCATTTTAAAGATAATTTTAGTATTTATCTTTTAGTATGCGTGTTTTATTAAAATGCCTTTTGTATTATGTATATGTCGGAGACGGGGATGTGACGTTCGTTATTATCAGCGATATTTTAACTACTGTGGGCGTAGTGTGGGTAGTGTTGGTTAATGCGCAATAGAAAAACAGTTTGCAGTTCAGATCACATTATAATTTACTATCAAATGAATCACACTAGCTAAATTATACACACACTGGGTGCGACGACGTGTATTAAAATCACCAATTAACACAATGATCACAAATTACAACTAACACAATAACTCAGCACCATGAATCGAGAACAGTTCCGTGACGTCTTCTCTCCGATGCGACCAGAGGCTGAATGCCCTCCTCGCCGTGGCCTTAAAACATCACTACTCTGTAGAAGCGCGCCTTTTTTGGTGTAGGTAGATCACTCTTGATGTCGCCAGTGGCGCGCTTGCGATTCGTTTCGTGTCCGTACTAATGACCGGATCCGACATATACATATACATAAACTCACGCCTTCTTCCCATGGGGGTAGGCAGACACTACAGAACGTCACCTGCTACGATCCTTACATACTCCTTGTGCATCGTTTACGTTCATACATCTGGTCACACGCACGCTGGTTGCGAGTACTACGCACCTGACCTTTCTGAAGAACATCACCAATAAGGTCACTATATATTATATCCTTATAGGGCGTCCTCTCCCGGCGTTTCCACTTACATTTGCCTTGTGTTAGTCGCCTTTCATTCATCCTCTCAACATGACTAAACTAAGAATTATTAAAGAAAAAACTTTTTACAAAAAAAAAACTACCGACTTCCAAAAAAAACACTATAAAGTGAAAAATAACTTTAATTTCGGAAGTCGGTGTCTTGGGTTTTGTGTTTTCGTTTTTTGCCACCGACTTCCGAAATTAAAGTTATTTTTCACTTTATAGTGTTTTTTTTGGAAGTCGGTAGTTTTTTTTTTTTTGTAAAAAGTTTTTATTTTTCACTTTTTAGTTGTGGTACCTACCCCACACACATTCGAATACCACTACCTACTACCAGTGTCAGGAACTTATCATATCATCTACATACTAAGTGGGAAAAAAAATACGTATTTTGTAGCTAACTCAAAAACTACCCAAGCAAAGTTAATAAAATTTATATGGGACCAATTTGGGAGCATACTCTTTCAAACAAAAAAAGAATTTTTAAAATCGGTCCACAAATGACGGAGAAATCGGTGGAAATAAATAAAAAAAAAAAAAAAAACCCTCCTCCTTTTTGGAGGTCGGTTAAAAATAAAACGGGTACAATTGCGTAAAGCGTTCACCACTATGCCAATCGAGGATTATGTAAAACTACTAAAAGTAAAATGCCAATGGTCATCCCCCTTTGATCCCCTGACCATCCCCTATTGTGAATGAACGCACACGTTGTGTGGGGTGAACATGGTTTAGAAAAAAGTGGGACAAGACGTCTGTTCATTTCATAAAACATTATTTAATTTTGACAGTGTAAAACTGCTTTTTAACCACTTTACAGAAATAATTTTTTTTTTTTTTGTTTCTATTAGTCCCTTTTTAGGGTTCCGTACCCAAAGGGTAAAACGGGACCCTATTACTAAGACTCTGCTGTCCATCCGTCAGTCTGTTTGTGCGTCTGTCACCAGGCTGTTTCTCATAAACCGTGACGTTAGAAAGTTGAAATTTTGACAGATGATTTATTTCTGTTACCGCTATAACAACAAATACTAAAAAACAGAATAAAATAAATATTTAAGGGGGCTTCCATACAACAAACTTTTTTTTTTGCCGATTTTGTAAATAATGTTACGGAACCCTTCGTGCGCGTTTTTTTATTTGTACTTAACAAAACTGTGATTGTTCTGTTCGAATTTGTTAATTTAATGTTTTATTTTATTTTATGGTAAGTATTAATTTTATGTTGTAAGATTTAGAATACCGTATTAACTATTTAGTTGTTATCAGGTTAAATTAGATTGGCGTTTTTATAGTCATTATAAGGTAATATACGGGTGAAACTATAAGTGTGGCCAGCCGATTATTACATTTTTTTATTGATACCAAAACTACGCAATTTAATGCAAAGAAGGGCAAAAAACTTAATAAAATTAACGACATATGTATTCATTTTATAGCAGCTATACAGTTTAGAAAATAATTAGAAACAAAAAAAAAACAATCTCAAAATAGCCAAAAAACCGAACTGTCCTCATTAATATGATTGAAACTGTATTTTATGGTCACCCTTCTTACCCTAATCTTTTTTGCTGGGGCTCATAAAACCATGTCGCAATTTGCTAAGCGTGCCCCCCGGTGGCGCCCGGTTTTTATTATTAAACACTATTCATAATTATGTTTAAGTAATTAAATATTCTACAAATTTTTTTTTGTCACTCATTTAATATTCATAACAAAGGTACTTAGGATTTTATTAAACTAAAAACATCGAAAAAAAAACAGTTGTTTTTATGTTTCGGCCGCTCTGGCCTTAGAGATTTGTTAACACGATGTAAGTATCTACATAACCGTTTGATAACAAATAACATAACATCAAGCCTTATTTCCCCGAAGGGTTGGGCAGAGGTGCACCTTAATTTACCCACATTTCGTCAGTTATATTTAAGAACGCGGCGACGCATGATTTTATTGTCCATACAAACGTAATACCTAAATCATTTGCAATTTGGGCATATTTCCACCATATTATGTTGTTATTCGGATTATGACAGTGTTTATCTAGGCTCCTAAATCTTGCTTTTTCCAAAAAACTTTTCTAAAATTAAGTTTAATGAATTTAATTTCGCACATTTTTACAGCGTAAACGACATGTCTTCATATTGTTTTTTCTGTTATTATCAAATTACAAATTATCGAAAAAAAAAAAGAAAAAATATTAAGTTTTCATTCATAATTTTTGGTATTACAGAACACATCCAAATAAGTTTGACACCCATTGATAAGACGGACGTAGTAGGCAAGTAGGTTAATAATACGCAATTATCTTAACCTCAGCTTTAGCATCATTATTTAGCAATCAGTTCAAAAAATCCTGATAGGGTTTTAGAAGCCGAAATCAGTCAATAGTGCCGATTCCCTTGTTCACAAACTAAACTAAATTTAAGTTCAGTGCATCTTTTTCTTTCTATTTCATTAAGAAAAGGACAGAAGGTAAATTTTAGTTTTAGTCCTGTCGAATTAATCTGCGCCTGTCACTACTCCATACATGTTTAGACGTGATTAAAAACTTACCTACTAAAATTACGTCAATTTACGTCAAGCGCTGATTAATTTGACAGGACTAAACTAAAACTTGTCTTCTGTCCTTTTCCTATTGAAATAGAAAGAAAAAGATGCACTGAACTTAAATTTAGTTTAGTTTGTGAACAAGAGAATCGGCACCAATTACTGATAACGTGAGACGTGACGAATCATTTTTTTTTTTTCTCTACTGTTTCGATAATTGTACCTTAGCTTTAAGCCTTTGTAAGACCTTTATACCCACATTATGGAATGCGAATAAAGATAATCTAAATATACAGGGTTACTGGTAACTCGACGTATTCCTTACGGGACGTCACAGTAGAGTTAAAATGCAACAAATTAAGCCACCAAATGTTCTACCGAAGTTCAGTAGTTTTTGAGTTGGTCAGATTTTTAGTTTTTTTATGATAATACCCAGATTAAATAATTTAAAGCCAATTTAAAAACTATTTACGGCGCGACTATCCTATAATTTAAGTTATTATCATAGCTGATGACGTAGCAGATTTTTGTTATTAATGAAAAGTTAAAAATGCCTAAAACTTTGGCAAAGATCACTATTTAAACATTTTATTTTTCATAATTTTTATCATTACTTCATAGATAATGTTCTACTCTAAATAAAAAACTACTGAATTTCGGTAGAACATTTGGTGGCTTAATTTGTTGCATTTTAACCCTACTATGATGTCCTGTAAGGAATACGTCGAGTTACCAGTAACCCTGTATAAAATTATCGTGTCACAGTGTTAGTTGCCATACTCCTCCGAAACGGCTTGATCGATTTTTATGAAATTTTATATGTATATTTGGTAGGTCTGAGAATCGGTCGTAATCTATTTTTCATACCCCTAAGTGATAAGAGTGGTTCACTCCAAAAATGTATATGGCAAAACAACGTTTGCCGGGTCAGCTAGTATATGAATATAAATAATTACCCAAGGCTGATAGGTTTTTTCTTAATTATGTTAGAAGATAAAAAAGGAAAAGTATATTAAGACATATTAAGTAACTGATTTCTCTCTCAACATATTCAAAATAAACACCCATCTGAAATTCCTCCTGAGTTACATTACTTTACCTCATCGATTCACATCTATAAATACTTACCATGGAATCTTCAGTCCCTTGATCCAATAGAAGGTCCCAGTCCCAGGAGAGTCCATTGTATTGTGTTCACCCCACTTCTGCGCCATGATGGCTCAATTATTAAATTTTATTAAAATGGGGGCATTGACCTTTCAATTGAGGACGGTTAGGTACCGACAATGTATGAGTTAGGTGTTTGGAGGTATTGTGTTATTAAAAAATAAGAATACAGTCAGGATAAAATCCGTATTATTTTTTTACCTTATTTTATATTTAGGGTGACTGGTAATTAGTGACCGACACTTAAGGCGAAAGCGTCAGGGTAACCCGCGAAATTCAAATTTTCTTACGTTTTTTGCAATTTGCAGGTCAGTATCATGTTGTATGTTGATCTAAATATGATTCGCGGCCGTAACAAATATGGCTTTACTCAATTATAATCATTAAAATCAGCAATACAACTCCATAAGTTAGCAAAGGTGTCAAATGTCATGATTTCATGAAATTTACCATCATTATGAACATCTTTAACTATGAGACGAAACTTGAAATCGCGAAAAAAACAGCTGTTCCCTACATTTATGTTTCGTATTAATATTTCATACACATTTCATTTGCATAACTCGTCAAAACGCAGGAAACAGCAGATTTTTTTTTTTTGTAAAACATTATTATGAGTAAAGTTACCTGTTTCGGTATCGATCATTAATTACCAATCGCCCAATATATTAAGATTTAAAATTAACTGTAAATAAATAACAATTTTTACCTAATTAACAAAAAAAAATATTTGTACTTAAACAAAATATGGCGTTAAAAAATTTCGTATTTAACTAACCGATTTTCTTAAATTTTTTCACTCACTGCAGCCCAAACCACGTGTCTAAAAGCAATAAATTTTACACGAGTTCCTAACGAAAGTGAGAATTAAAAGACAATTTTTGAAAATTCACCCCTTAAAGGGGTCAAATTGGGGATGAAAGTTTGTATGGAAGTTCGTAATTTTTGCCGATGGCAAAACCCCATCGGGCACACTGCTTGTAAACTAATAAAATGGCATTATTGCTCCACAATTAAAGAATATTATATCAATTTTGAAACACGAAATAAATAATAAGACTTGATTTATGAATGTAAATCTCATGAATTATTAATTTTATTTCTCTAATTATATATTTGATTGGCATGTTAGGTAATTCTATACGCATACATTATTATTATATTGAACTTAATTATTTATTTATAAATATTATAACATCACGCCACGTTTCCCCTAAGGGTTAGGCAGAGGTGTCCTACGCATGTATAGCCACATTTCGCTAGTTATGTTTAAGTCCCAGGGAGCGAGCCTATTGTCATCACCGGGCCTCAAGTCTGCTATTACAATAGTGTCAGAATGGCCTATCATTGATTTCATAATTGTTGATTTTGACAAGTTTGGTAATCTACTAATTTAATGGCGTCATAATGACTTTCCAATGGTCAGCCACTGACACTCCATTGAAAGAAATGGCACTTATTGGTAATCTCGTACATAATGACAAATGAATGACTGACTTAGGACGTATCATTGGTCGTATTGTACGACAATGCCATTATAACACAATTCTATTACGAGACCATTGACCGACCAATGATCGACCATTATGAATTTAGCAGATTACGAACTTTTAGCAAAATGACAATGGGATCGTGTTGGAATGACGAATTTATAAAAATAGCAGACTTGGGCCCCTGGGCACACGTTTAGACTCCGGGCTGATACTGAGAAATTCCTAATGGAAAACACCAATAACATTTAAAAAAAACATTTATTTCAGATACCACATAACTCATATGAAAGCCTCTTTGAACAGACAGCTGTGCTGCTGGGGAGTTTGTTGCACCACTTCTTCTTCCCAGCTAAAGGCACTAGGAAGTGGTGAAGGGTGGGCGTTTTTGGGGGACTGTCTTATGTAATTTTGACGTTCGAAAAGTGCTGATTCTCAGCCTAATTTGAATAAATGACTTTTGAATTTTGAATTTCTTTAAATTTGTATCTCCAAGCTCACACTTAAATAAAAACAAACGAATAAATACAATATAAACAAAACATCAACACAAATTGCCCGACTTGAGAATCGAACACAGGACAATATGCTCTGCAGTAGCGCTTGCGACCACTAGACCAACGAGGCAGTATTTAATTATTAATTTTGTAATTTAGTTGAAAAGCACTTTTGAGACCGTAACTAATTGAGTTACCGAAGCATGCCTGTTAGTCCTAATAACAATATACTGGTGCCGATTCCCTTGTTCACAAACTAAACTAAATTTAAGTTCAGTGCTTCTTTTTCTTTCTATTTCATTAAGAGAAGGACAGAAGATAAATTTTAGTTTAGTCCTGTCAAATTAATCAGCGCCTGTCACTACTCCATACAGGTTTATACGTGCTTAAAAACTTGCCTACTAAAATTACGTCAATTTACGTCAAGAGCTGATTAATTTAACAGGACTAAACTAAAATTTATCTTCTGTCCTTTTCTTAATGAAATAGAAAGAAAAAGATGCACTGAACTTAAATTTAGTTTAGTTTGTGAACAAGGGAATCGGCACCATTGTCAATTATTATCACAAAATAACTCTGTCTACTGTGTACAAGGCCGGTTTTTGATAAAATCCAAATACCTTCTCAAAAATTAATCATAATAATCTAAATCATAATTTCATTTAAGTAATCATAATTTAGGCATCGAAAGAAATAATAAGTCAAAGTCAAATAATTTATTTCAATTAGACACATAACAGGCACTTATGAATGTCAAAATTTAAAAAAAAAGTAGAATTGATTCTAGTCGTTCCAAAAGGTAGTTTTCGTATGGAGAAGAATGGGCAAGAAACTCCACCGTTAGGCACTCTCTTTTTTTTTTTACAATATTTTGCATGCTTTAATTATATAATTATACTAGCTGACCCGGCAAATGTTGTTTTGCCATATATATGTTTGGGGTGGACTACCCTTATCACTTAGGGGTATGAAAAATAGATTACGACCAATTCTCAGACCTACCGAATATACTTATAAAATTTAATAAAAATTGATAAAGCCGTTTCGGAAGAATAAGGCAACTAACATTGTGACACGAGAATTTTATATATATAGATGGGTAAAAATAATTAATAAACTCACAAGTAACTAAGTCAAAGTCAAATAATTTATTTCAATTAGGCACAAAAGGCACTTTTGAACGTCAAAATTTACAAAAAATAGAATTGATTCTAGTCGCCCCTTCCAAAAGGTAGTTTTCGTATGGAGAAGAATGGGTAAGAAACTCCACCGTTACTCTTTTAAAATGTTTAAAAAAAAATTGTAAACATTAATTATATGTGAAAACGATGCACCTAGAATAAGTTTACTAAACCACAATAGGTAAAAAGAATTAATAAACTCACAAGTAACAAAACTTACAAAAGCCCTGTTTTTGCGCCGACAGTTCTGGCCTAAATTCTGAAAACCTTACCAAGGAGCATCGTACTACCCAGTTACTGGGTTGTGGAGGTCAGATAGGCAGTCGCTCCATGTAAAATACTGATTAGGCGGATGATGGTAAGTTATAAAAATACCAATTGAGAGAGATTGCCATAACAGTCATTAAGATTAATAATTACAGATAACAGTATAATATTTAATTTATTACAAATTTTATTACCAAAAACACAGTTCCTGCTCATACCATGTTAAAGCAGGGATGAAAAATATTACCTGAAAGTCCCTTTGACCCTAGGCGCCGATGATAGATGACACTCGATCTAATCTGTAGCGGCTACATAACATTTTTTTAAGACCACAGACCCAGTGGGCCATATCCCAAAATGACCCTTTTTTGTACGTTTCCAATTTCATAATCCATGTGGTATTTTTGGGCGACGTCAAGTAGGAGTCGGATATGGGTGGTAGGGTTCCGTAGTTATTGCGGTTTTGGTTTAAAGTGTAAAAAAGTAAGTTATTCGTGCAGGCCCGGATCTAGGGGAGGGCCCGGATCTAGTCGGGGCCCGTGCGTCGGGCGCCAACTTCAGGAGGCGACAAATTCAAGCGTAGTAGACAAGTGCACCACCCAGCACACAGCAATTTTGCAATGAGACGCGCAGCACATTATAATCTTCCATTTTTTTTTCTTTTTACAACAGTTTTGGCGCCCCTGTTAAATTGACGCATTATCGATCGATACAATTTGATTAATATGTTGCTGCCAAAATTTTAATTTTGAGAAAATTTTAACTTCGCTGGGGCTAACTTAGCGCATCCCCATAAAAGATTGGCGGGGTGCGGCAGACGGCAGTTTTTGCTCCGCCTCAAAAAAAATCTAGATCCGGGGCTGTATTCGTGTAAGTAGTTTACAAGAATTGCTGTTAAATATTGAGAAACATTTTTTATTTAATTATTAACTAGTTTTAACCTGTGGTTTTCACTAATAAGACTCAATAAAATTGATTATTAGTGAAAATCGTCAGTTGGTCCTATACAAGAAAAAAAAATGTTTACTCGAAGATACTTGTAATTAAAATTGGAAAGTACTGGGACGTATTTTTATCCTTAATTCGGTACCTATATGACAGATTCTGGACTGGACAGATTCTAAATTAGGCAGATTCGCTACTCGACGGTTTCCTAGACATTTTTGGACTCGACGGATTAGCTATACAGCAGAAATAAAGTCGTAAATAAAACAGCAAGCAAAATTAAAGGGAATAAACCTAAAATGAAGGTAAATACATTTAATATAAAAACAAAATACACTTGACGTACCGACTATTACATTTGAATAAGCATAATCAGTCTATAATGTTCCCACTGCTGGGACACAGGCCTCCTCTCTGTGAGAGGGAGAGGCCCAGCCCGTAATCCACCACGCGGACACAGTGCGGGTTGGTAGAGTTCTAGGACGTACCGGTTTCCTCACGATGTTTTTCTTCACCGTTTTGAGAGATTTCACATTAGAATGCAGGACCGAATTTGCTGTTTTAATACGAAACCCTAAAAAGTTAATGAAGGAAATAATGCAGGTATCATTAGTTCGTGTAAGCGTGTTGCACATGATCGATTTTAGTCAGACATACCGACACGTTTGTAATATCCAAATTGAAGGCTTGGTAAAAAAACATGGTAAGATTACACCTACGTCTTTTAAAATGAGATAATTATATTTACTGATCCTCTAAAACTCATTGATCTTCAAATGATGGACACCTTATTAAATTAATGAACGGCCAAAAAATTTTTTGCGCTTCTTTAGGTGCACACTTTTTAAATAATTGAGCCTTTTTTTAACTTTCTTGCCTTTTTTCACAGTTGGTCGCAGTTACTTGGCTATTTAGCATTTTTAGGACCCCAAAGTAGGATTTATTTGAAGTTTCGGGGTAACGGCCTCGACTCACGTCGTAGGTTCAAACCTAGATAGGCACTTTGTGTAAATAATTTAATCACCGCTGCTTTCAAAACGGTGAAGGAAAACATCGTGAGGAAACCGCCATGTCCTAGAACCAAACATACGAAGACATGTGACATCTACCAATCCGCACTGGGCCTCCGTGGTAGATCCACAGTGAGCAGTGGGAACATTATAGGCTGATCATGCATTCAGTGATTTGTGGTGCAAGCGATCCTTACTTTTTGCCTAGCTTACGCAGGATCACAATGTTAAACCTGAACTCAATGAAAATAGACAGTATCCAGTCGGTTTTCTGCTTGGCATCATCATCTGCCGTTTCCCAATTATGTTAGAGTTGGCTTCCAGTCTAACTGGATGAAGCTGAATACCAGTTTTTTGGAGCGACTGCCTAACAACCCAGTTACCAGATAACACGATACCCCTTGGTAAGACTGGTTGTCAGGCTTCCGGGCTTTAGACTACCCGTAACGACTGTCAAAGATCTATGAATGACAGCCGGGACCAACGGCTACCAGTAAGGACTGTCAAAGATCTACGAACGACAGCCAGGACTAATGGCTTAACTTGCTTCCCCATCCAAGGAGCAACCTCGGCAAGTGTACCTTCACCAATGGGCTTAGTTGTTACTTAGACACAAGCCCTTCAGCCTTACAAGATCGTGCTGATTTTACCTTGTTAATACAGAAATGTAGAGACCTTATTCTCACGCGGGACCTACTCAGGTCTCAAAATATCGTGAATAGTTTAGTCAATGTATTATGATTTATCTAATACTTTACAATTCTCTGTTAATTTTGTAATGATTTGTGTGACACTATACCGATTGCTTATACTAGGGCTGTGACAACGTAAATCTAATGTTAAAATTATCGATTCTCAACCAAAATTATATTTTAAAATGGCCACTCGTGGAAGCTTTTTCAATGCAGTGCACCCCAATAATTTTAATTATTATTATGGTACCTAAGACATAGCTATAAATGGAGAGGAGAGGAAGAGGAAGACTGAAGAAAAATGAATAAATTGTGCGAGGAATGATAGGAAATGAAGTGAATGATAGGGTGACGGTTGACAGAGGAGAATGGAAGAAGAAAATGTGTTGAACGAGTGCGCCAACCCCACGTAACTTGGGACAAGTGCAGGCAGATGATGTTGCTAATGCTACCTACGTTGCTAGTTACATAGCATGGCATCACGCCCGTTTTCCTAGAAATGGTAGACAGAGTTGTACAGTACCACTCACATTTCACCAGTTATGTTCAAAGTCCCATGTAATAGGGGGCAAGCCATCAACCGCTAACCTATAAAAAACTCGGTTACTCCGTGTAGGTATGCCTAGAATTCTGCCGGTCCCTATAAGGCAAGAGGTCATAATAATAAACTAACTAGCCATGACTGAGGCAGATTACATCTCTAGATCAAGTTACAAGCAGGGGTGGGCAACGTTTTAGTTACAAAGTGTTTCAGAAAAGGTATTCCGAGTTTTTTCTTGAGGTTTAAATTACTAAAAAGAGGTTGTTATATCAGATTGTTGTACAATTCTATAATTGGCTTTATGTTTTTTTTCTGACATAAACATAAATGGAGCTGTTAATGCGAGGAATACAAAAAATTGTGTGCAATTTCTGGAAGTCAAAGCATTTTTTTTGGGAGAGTCCGAATTCGTATATGAGTCTGTCTATGTCTGAAGCGTAGGTATCACACAAAAACTACTGGATGGATTATGATAAAAGTTGGCATCGATTTATTTATTTGGAAACAGCCAAGCTTCTGTGTTACAAATCAACGTTTGTGTCACTTATTCTAAGAAAGAAAAAAGATTTCCTACGGGATACACAAAAGAACAACATTTCAAGAATTAAATTAAATTAAAACGTTCACTGCCAGATTAGCTTTCGTGATTTCTGGACGCATTGTTTCGTTATCTTGGTCAATGATACTGCTATTTTCAACGGCAACTTGTACAAGCGAAACCAGATGTCACCAAAATTAAACCTAAAATGTTGTGGGCCCCTCCCGCGTCCACAGATTATATCAACAGTTCGTTAGGCACAACCATTAAGCACATACGATGCATTGTGACTAGTGATGTAATACATTATAGGGATTATAATATTTATAATGTAGAGGAACAAGATTCCTCTTATGAAGATGAAAGTTACTAATATAGAGCCTTTCTCTGTTGAAAGTTACTAATAATGGAGCCTTTTGCTGATGAAACTTTCTAATAATTAAAATTTTATTTAATTTATTATGGGACAATATAAAGTGTTTACAAATAACATTAATATAGGCTCTTATGTAGTATTAACAATACTGCAGCTCACTGCATTATCCGCATGTTAACAAAATTAAGATAAGGTAAAATGTGCCACTAGATTAGCATTACTCAGATACATAAAATAAAAAAGCCGCCTCTGTACATGTATGTGCTTCAAGTACTAAACATAAATAAATTAAATAAAAAATGATTGATTATTAAAATACAATAAAATTAATTAATTATTTAAAAAATCAAACAAAAGTATACTATTTTTTTGGATAAAATAAAAAAATTGGGATTATGCCTTACTTATTATCACAAATAAAAATTAACATAAAAAAAGGAATTGACAGTACGATAAAATTCATTAATAAAAATAATTAAAACGGTTGAAATAAATTAAATTTAGAATAAAGGATTTGAAGTGAAAACTTGCTTAGGCGCACTTTACGCTTTTTCTGAACAGAATAGTGAACGAAACTGAGCCGTCATGCTCGGGTCGGTGACGCTGAATCGGGTACACTCGGCTCAAACATAACAATTCTTTAATTCATAAAGAGACCTTATGGAATTCCTGAACTTATTCTGGTTTGTTTTTGTTATTTTTTTTTTATAAATAACTATTTACACATATGATGTATTTGTAATATGCAACCCACATTAATGATAATCTTTAAAAAAAAAACATCCTGAAATCCACATATTAGTCCAAAAACAAAAAACAATCCATTTACAAACAAAACGCCCAATTCCATCACATATGACTCCACCACACACATTCTATAAATATCGACAATAACAAAGGAAACATTACTTATAACAACACTAAATTTATCGACAAACGCGCATCCCTAGCCGTTAAGTGATTTACTGACATTCATTGCATTCCGTAACTATAGGTCTGTCTCGCTCACTCGTTCGTTTAATAGTTGTGGGGGAAAGAGAAAGGTGTAGTGTTAGAATATTATGTAGAATTTTTGTAATAGTACAAATAGTTTGGAAGTTGTTCTGGGGTGTTTGTGTACGCTTACAAAGTTACGAGTAAGCTACTGCTCGACAAGACAATTGGACAACTGGGTCCGCTTTCGTCTTAGAGCATTCGCGCACATCGGAGCCGAATCCTAGATTCGAGTTCCATTTGAATAGAAATCGTCTTAAGAGGCTAAAAGTCCTAAAAGTTGGCTGAGCACGTAGTTTTAAATTCCCCGACTAATAATCATGATCAAAACTTTGATCCAGCCCGTCCCATCCTTGATGTCCTCCCTCCGGTTGACGCCCTAAGCCGAGGTTCGTACCCAACAGGGGGTGCCCTTAGCGAGCGTTCACCTAGTTTTAATTAGTATAGTTGAAAAACCCCTGGCTGGGGGTTTTAAGTGTAGTAGCTTAAGGCACCCACAGGAAAACCCGGTTAAGAAGCCTTGATCTCAGAGGTCAACAACGAGATACCATAGCTAGAAAAAAAAAAAACCCAAAAGTTGTCAACGTCGCAAATAGCTGTCAAATATTTACCTGTTTTGGTTAATTTGGCAATATTACTGTATGGAATTAAGAAATGTGGCTAACTAATGAACTAAAATATTGATTATGGAATGCAATAATTAATATCGTAACACCGAATATTTAGTTTCAGATGTAAAAAAAGTATTTGAAAGCTTTCCAAATGCCTTTTTTACACCTAACACGGTTACAAATTCAAATTCAGTGTTATAATTTTAATTCATTATTAATATTCTAGTTCTCTAGTTAGCCACATTTCTTATTTCCATACCGTAATATTGCTAAATTAATCAAAAAAGCGAAATATTTGACACCTATTTGCACACTTTCAGAATAAATGCTCTTAAATTCGGGCGGACGGAGTTCAGATCTAGTGCGCAACCCCTCATATAAATTGGCAAACGCTCTACGTAAACGTTTCGTTCAAGTCAATTTTTAAAACAGGTTCGAAAAACGTCACGACTGACAGCTGTCAAATTAACTTTCATACAAACTTCAACAGCTCGTTTGATTCGCTCAGGGGTTGAATTTTGGAAATATATACAAACTCAAAACTCCCAATGAAGGGTGGGGAACTAGAACATTGCAATGCCTGCTTCGCGGCAAAACATGTGTTAGGTAGTATTTCCCCGGACAAATTCTTATGATTCGTACTTAAGTACCCACGTTCCTTTGTTAGGTAATTTCTCGGAAACTGATGTAGCGATTTCAATGGAACTTTTTATTTATACGACGTTGCATGTTTCAACTTTGGTCGGCTAAAAATATTTACAATGTATGGTGTAACAGATTTGTTGACAATAGCTAAAAGTTTGACTATCAATCAATCTGCCTTCCCAATTATGTTGGGGTCGGCTTCCAGTCTAACCGGATGCAGCTAAATACCAGTATTTTACATGGAGCGACTGCCTGTCTGACCTCCACAACCCAGTTACTGGGTAACACGATACCCAGTTTGGCTATCAATACATTAGAACGTCGGTATTGTCTAGATTTTGTGTTTTGGAGGTCAAATAACAGTCGCTCCATGTAAAAAAAGAACGTGTGCGGTCGGGGGACCCCCGTCAGGAACGAAGTTTTTTTCACGATGATCAAAAACAATTTTTTTACAGCCTTGCAATTAAATTTCGACCCCACTATCGGCTTTAACACCCTCGGAAACCATGAAAACGATACCCATGATGAAAAATTTGAATCAGAGCCGCCATCTTGGATTTTCATTTTGACCAAATTTACACTTTCTCTCTCTCTCTCTCTCCGGCATGCAGTGTACTCGGGCCAATGTGTACAATTTTATCCCACGACACTGTAATCACTTTATTCTTTTCTTTTGTTTTTTTCTGCCGGCGCTCTCTCTCTCTCCTTCTCTTTCTTTCTCTTTGAATTAGAAGGAGACAGTCGCAAGTATGAACACTTTTTAGCGTGACGATTTCTGAAAGTTTACAAGCCGCGTTAAAGAGCTTCGTTCTATTATAGCTGCATCTGGTTAGACTGGAAGCCGACCACAACATAGCTGAGAACCTTGAGGATGAAAAGACTGTCCCATTAGTTAGGTCACCTGCACATTTCTGGGTGAAAGATATCAACGCTTGTGAACTGCGTATTGGTGAATTTATACCAGATTGATCAGGGTTCTGTTCTGAACATGGTGACCTTATTAGTTATTGGTGATGTTCTTCAGAAAGGTCAGGTGCGTAGTACTCGCAACCGGCGTGCGTGTATGACCAGATGTATGAACGTAGACGAGGCAAAAGGAGTATGTAAGGATCGTAGCAGGTGGCGTTCTGTAGTGTCTGTCTACCCCCATGGGAAGAAGGCGTGAGTTTATGTATGTACGAGTATGTATTCAAGCTTCCTCTCAATTTTACTGTGAGTTCTTGTCTACTTTGAAACTTTACTTCATTAAATTTTTCTTCTGAAAGTAAACCATGGATATCTTAATACAGACAAACTATGTTCTCAATGTCCCTCGGCAAACCTCGTGTTTCGTCAGTCGTCGGATTTCTATCAGTTGCCCTTTGCACTTGGTGCGGACCGGACGCTCTCAATCGACTTGGAAGTATATAGAGTTTGTAATACTCTTTTAACTTAATGTAATTTATTTAAAAAATGGTAGGAAAGCTGCTAAAGTCGCAGGCACGTCAGATAGGAAAATAGTTTTACAGCTCTATTTAGTTCACACGGAAATCAAAATAAAACAACAATAAAGTATTTAGTTCTGCATTAAAATGACATGGAAATTAGTATTCGTTTGTATTCGGAAATCCGATGACACCCGAGGGAGATAAAGAAAATAGAAATACTGTACTTAACAGCTTAAGTATCGGATCCAAAACTTCAGAACCACGACGGCAACTTACATAATTAAAATGTTATACAATTAAAACAGCCTTTCCACATGACCCAGCAATCAACAGCTACCTAATCAAGGATATCCTATAATAATTAATCTCAGCTTACGTTCATGTTTATTTTACTAAATACTTCACAAAACTAGGTTAATTCCTGTCACTGATAGTTTTAGTAGATAATATATTGGAGTCATGTCGGTCGCAGCTGCTGAACTGAATTACAAATTAGAAGGTGTTAATTTATGGACTAGTTATTAAATTAGTATGTAAAATGTTTGGAAAAAAAACAGCCATTTAACTGCTATATCACTGTAAATGTAAAACTTGCCGAAACTTTGGAACAATATCAATATACGCCATAACATGTCTTCCAAATAAAACAAGAAAAAACACCTTACATTCCCGCTGACCCCCGCACCGATTCAACACGCAACAACGAGCTTATCATCGCGTCAGTGCGATGAAGACAGCCTGTTCAAACATGTCAAGTCATTCACAAGATAATACGTGTGTAACACCTACACAACACATACATACATACATAACAAGAATGAAGACAGGAGGAAAAAAATATGGTTCGAAATACTGCCTTCATTCCGGATACGAAGTTATCATTACAAAAGTATGCTTTGATGGTTTGGTTATGTTGAGAGGATGAATGAAAGGCGACTTACAAAAGGTATTTACAAGGCAGATATGAGTGCAAACGCCGGGAGGGGACGCCCTAGGAGGACATATACTGACCTTATTGGTGATGTTCTTCAGAAAGGTCAGGTGCGTAGTACTAGCAACCGGCGTGCGTGTATGACCAGACGTATGAACGTAGACGAGGCAAAAGGAGTATGTAAGGATCGTAGCAGGTGACGTTCTGCCAACACCCATGGGGGGAAGGCCTAAGTTTATGTATGTATATAACATAACATCACACCAATGTTCGTCGAAGGGGTTAGCAGGCGTATGGCACACATTTCGCCAGTTATTTTAAGGACCCAAGGGCGATAAACAAATCCAAATTGGACAGCTACTATGAATTATTCGTAATGAAGAAATTAATCAATCTGCCTAGCCTTTTCCCAACTATGTTGGGGTCGGTTCCCAGTCTAACCGGATTCAGCTGAATACTAGTATTTTACATGGAGCGACTGCCTATCTGACCTTGACAACCCAGTAACTGAGTAATACGATACCCCTTGGTAAGACTGGTTGTCAGACTTTTGGGCTTCTGACGACCCGTAACGACTGTCAAAGATGCACGAATGACAGCAGAGACCAACGGTTTAATGTGCTTTCCGAGGCACGGAGGAGTATTGATATGTAAAGATGGTAACCCATCCACGGACCTACCTAAGCGTAACCTGATGGATCAACCCATGCGGCTGTGAAGTCAAAAAGAAACTAATCGAAAACAAAATCAAAAGTTATTTAATCAAATTACGCTGAGAATCAGTACTTTTCGAACGTCAAAATTACATAAGACAGTCCCCCAAAACGCCCACCCTTCACCACTTCCTAGTGCCTTTAGCTGGGAAGAAGTCGTGACCTAACAAACTCCCCAGCAATACTTTGCCCGACCCGGGAATCAAACACGTTGGACCTCAGTGCAACGAGGTAGTCAATGATGTGAATGGTTTCATTTACATATAAGCTTAGCATTTAAATCAGCCTATAATGTTCCCACTGCTGGGACACAGGCCTCCTCTGTGAGAGGGAGTGGGCCGTAAGCCACCACGCGGGCCCAGTGCGGGTTGGTAGATGTCACATGTCTTCGAATTCTTGGTTCTAGGACATGCCGGTTTCCTCACGATGTTTTCCTTCACCGTTTTGAGAGCAGTGGTGATGAAATTATTTACACAAAGTAAAGCGCATGTCAGGGTTCGAACCTACGACCTACAACTCGTAAGTTGCGGCTGTTACCAGTGGGCCACCAGTGCTCTCATTTAAATAAGCTTTTAATGATAAATTCTTCTGCCTCGTTGGTATAGTGGTCGCAAGCGCTACTGCTGAGCATGAGGTTCTGGGTTCGATTCCCGGGTCGGGCAAAGTGTTATTGGGTTTTTCCATCTGGAATTTCTCAGTAGCAGCCCGGAGTCTGGATTTGTGCCCGGTTGATGGCAATAGGCTCGCCCCCTATTACATGGGACTTAAAAATAACTGGCGAAATGTGGGTGTACTATAGGTACACCTCTGCCTAACCCTTCGGGGAATACGGCGTGATGTTATGTTCTTCTCTCGAAATAGTCCAAACTGTGAATTACGATAATATCTCATGCATTTCACAATTTGACGTGAACTAAGGCAAATGAAAGTAACCTCAATTTGAGAGGTTTACCAGCAATACAAGCTAGTAAGAAATTACATCCAAAACTTTACCAAAATTCAAAACACATCTCCATTTTAAATCTTTCACTATCAATGGCATCCTCCATCTTGGTTGGGGAGTCGATTCATCAACGGATATCAAAGCATCAGTGGAGATAAGTGACAGTTTTGATGCATTGCTGCACGTAGAGCCCGGGATGTGAACATACGACGTATGGTATGTCGTAGATAGAGCCCGGGATGTGAACATATGTGTGGAGTTATAAGAATATTATAAAATTTTGGTACATCAGATGAAAGAGTTTATTGAGCATAATGTCAAGTTTTTATGAATAAGATATACTTTGCTCCACAAAAGAATCGAGCTCACCACACAACATCCACCAGCCGAATGCACTACAGCTACAAACTAATTATACATCCCATAATATAATTAAGGTCCAGCATGCAAAGCGACGCACAATTAGGCTCATTGAATCTATGTCGCAGCTTCCATTTAATTTAACTGTACTAGTGGGGAGAGAAGTGGTTACATTTACCAGAAAATTACATATTCCTTCCTTGCATATTTTGTATGAGAAAGTTTGTGCAGATGTATATTGGTTCCTCAATCACGCTGAAACGGCTGAAGGGATTTTGATCAGATTTGGTGCACATGTAGACTATGGCCTGGATTAATATATCCTGGTTCTTGTGAGAGTTACTCTAGAATTCTTGAATTCTCAATGAAAATAGATATAAATATGATATTTGGAGCATACTTTGGAGGAGCTCGTGGATAAGTAATAACAGCTGCACGGATCAATCCATCAGGTTAAGCTTCGCTTGCCGAGGTTGATCTGTGGCTGGGTGACCATCTTTATATACCGAGACTCCTCCGTGCCTCGGAAAGCACGTTAAGCCGTTGGCCCCGGCTGTCAGTCGTTACGGGTCATCAGAAGCCCGAAAGTCTGACAACCAGTCTTACCAAGGGGTATCATATTACCCAGTAACTGGGTTGTGGAGGTCAGATAGGCAGTTGCTCCATGTAAAGTACTGGTATTCAGCTGCATTCGGTTAGACTGGAAGCTAACCCCACATAGTTGGGAAAAGGCGAGGCAGATTGATTGATTTGGAACATACTTTCCGTTACGTCTTCTCTCTAAATCCATCAACGAAGATACAGGGCCTTCGTAAGTAGTTCGAAACTTCGGAGTGAACCCTACAACCGATTAATTGACGTTGTTGGTCGTGCAAAAACACATGGGAGTAGGGACAGCTGTCAAATCATGGTGTCATTCATTCTTAGGTCGGGCCCCAAACTAATCTTAAGTCCTTGGGTGATACAGAGTAGGAATCGCCCGTAACTTCAGCCAAAACTACGAATTTCGTGCCAAGGGAGTAGACCTCCAGAGGCTTAGAGATGATAAAGAACTAATAAAAGATTTTTTATACTCACCACGGATAGTTTTGTAACGGGAAAGTTAGTTTGCATGTGAACAGCTAGTATTGATATTCATCATATTACATGGGGTTTCTGACATCTGACACCGCTAGGTACCCAATTACTGGGGACTATCCGACAGTCTAAGATTTCTGTTGGGCATCCAATGGGCATCCAAAACACACCCGTAACGGCTATCCAAGATACAACTCGGTGAAGAAAATCATCAAGAGGAAAATTTAACTTAGCGGTCTGAAATTGCAAATGACATGACATGATTACTTTGTAAAGTATTATATTATTTTAATTATTGTGAATGTGAGGACTATGTGGATATTATTTTTATTTCTCTGCTAGTTTTAGTGTTGGTCTGGCAGTTAGAGTAGTTTATGCGGCCTACCCAAATGTCCTTTCTTTGGTATTGTTCGTCGAGTTGAGCTCCACGATTACTGACAAATACTTGCACTGACTGGACAGGTCCACTCAAATCTGTGTGGTGCTTTCCTCAAAAGACCTTTTCAGACACTGATCTACATGGTCCCTCGGAAAGCAAGTTAACCCATTGACCCCAGCTGTCATTCGTAGATCTTTGAGAGCCGTTATGGGTAGTTAGAAGTCTGGCAGCCTTTAAATCTTACCAAGGAGTATCACGTTACCTAGTAACTGCGTTATGGAGGTCAGATAGACAGTCGCTCCATGTAAAATACTGGTATTCAGCTGTATCCTGTTAGACTGGAAGCCGACCCCAACATAGTTTTGAAAAGACTTGGCAGATCTGATCATTTGTATCTTTAGATGTTCAGACTACGTCCCCTCTAAAAGTCCTAACAAACACCAACCTCCACAACTGTACTCTGGAGTCGCGTGTCGCCCGTCCGTCTTACTTACGCTCCCCTCCCAATTGTATGTCAATTCGCGGACTGAGCGCACTGTCCTGCCGTGTGTATGGATTTATGATTGTAGTGTGGCGTTTAGCACAGGATATGGTGGATTTATGTAAGGCTGAAAGCTGGCAACATAGTTCGGAAGAGGTTGAGCTGTTTGGGCGTTACTTAGTTGTTTTCAAAGCGTGCCATTGTTTTAAATGTGTACTGTGACAAAAATGTATACTTGTTTTGAATGTAAATTGCGTTTTTGTGTGTGTTTCAATTGCGTTTTTCATTTGGAGTATGTAGCAGTCGAGAGCTTGAATCTCTGCCTTATCATCATCGTCGTCGTGACTGCCTCGTTGGTCTAGTGGTCGCAAGCGCTACTGCTGAATTCGATTCTGAGTCCTGGGTTCGATTCCCGGGTTGGGCAAAGTGTTATTGGGCTTTTCCATCTGGAATTTTTCAGTGGCAGCCCGGAGTCTGGATTTGTGCCCGATTGATGGCAATAGGCTCGCCCCATATTACATGGGACTTAAACATAACTGGCGAAATGTGGGTGTACTATAGGTTCACCTCTGCCCATCACCTCTGCCTCTGCCTCTGCCTTCGGGGATTACAGGCGTGATGTTATGTTATCATCATCGTCATTTCAGCCGTCCACGGCTGGACATAGGCCTCCCCCAACCACCGCCACTTCGACCGGTTCTGTGCTTCTCGCATCCAGCGGATGCCTGTGGCCTTCAACCAGGTCATCGGTTCACCTAGTGTGAATCTCTGCCTGGTTAATAGCAATAGACTCGCCCCCTATTACATGACATTTTTTTAACATAACTGGCGAATTGCTGGTGTACTCCTAGACCTATCCTTACTTACCTTGGGAAAGTTTAAGTTAAGTCTCAAGCGCCAGTAATTACACCGGAGCAAACATATTCTATAAAACCGAAACACTATATTTGAGGTAATTTGTGGAGTTGTTTGTAAACGAGTTCCTCCCGGAAAGTACTACCATCAGATCTTTTGATTATTTCTTCATCTGGGTAGAACGATGTTATGTGACTAAAACCCCCACGGTTCCTACTGCATGGCTCGAGGGCCCGTTTCGTACATTCGCGCGCACTCCCTTCTGAGGGGCAGTTCCCGTATTTTTGTAAAACATTCGCATCCTAATTTCAAATCAAATCAAATCTTTTTATTGTGGGCATAGGTTACACAGACAGCTGTTAAGTAAATTACAGTTCTAGTATGTCCTGCCTAATAAATAGGCATACAATAATTATGTCAACATGCAGTATACAACATTTCTTAGGCATCACTTATAAAGCAAATCTTACAAAATAACAATTAGGTGTATGGTGACAGATTGTGGCAGGCACTATATTAAGAAAAAAATTACTCAATTTAAATTTAAATAGGAGTTCCTTGGTGCTTAAAATGTCCACAGGTATCTTATTATATTTTTTTTATGCCATTCCAAAAGCATAGCCCTCTCCATTGCCCTTTGGGTGACTTTTAGCCTTCTGATAAGGCCCATAGTGAGCGACCACGTTTCAGTACCATAGGTCATCACTGACAACACGCACTGGTCAAAGACTTTCGTCTTGAGACACTGTGGTATCTGATCGAATCAGAAATGAAGAGATCCGCAGGAGAACCAAGGTAACCGACATAGCCCGAAGAATTGCCAAACTTAAGTGGCAATGGGCAGGGCACATTGCTCGCAGAACGGATGGCCGATGGGGTCGAAAGGTTCTGGAGTGGCGGCCACGTGCCGGAAGACGTAGCGTTGGAAGGTCTCCCACAAGATGGACCGATGACCTTGTGAGGGCCGCGGGAGTCCGCTGGATGCGGAGGGCACAGAATCGATCGAAGTGGCGGTGCTTGGGGGAGGCCTATGTCCAGCAGTGGACGTCTTTCGGCTGAAATGATGATTCCAAAAAAACTTTTGCCCAAAAGAGCGGTTCTCAAGTTCAGTCCTCAGTCTGTCAAAAAGACCTCTGAATTAGAGATACATTGCGTATAGATTTTGAAGGTTTTTTTATGACTAGAATTTTATTTGCCTTTTAGTTTAAGCCCGCCATGACTCCCAAGGCGCAATTACCACCTGCCAGCATTGCATTCAAAAAGACAAGCGACCAGTCTTTTGCCAACCAACAACAAAAAGAAACAGTAGCTTTCACCCAGTTCCCATCTACAATGTATATATTCTACACAAACAAACACAGACAAACAGACAAAACGGCTTGGAATTTAATTAAAACGTCACGTTTTTGACAGGTACCCGCTGAGCTCATTTAGAGTTCCGTTCGAGAAGCACCCTTTATACATTTGTATATGTAGGTACTTGTAATTACAAAGCTGTCAAGTTAAATTAATTTTTAGCGTTTTAACAAGTTTTTTTGTCGGTTTTAGGTAATGTAATTTGAGGTTAAATGTTTACTTTTCAATGTAAGTATAAATTACTTTTTTAAGTATTTCAAATTCACAAAGTCATTTATTCAAATTACACTTTTCGAACGTCAAAATTACATAAGACAGTCCCCCAAAAACGTCCACCCTTCACCACTTCCTAGTGCCTTTAGCTGGGAAGAAGAAGTGGCGCAACAAACTCCCCAGCAGCACAGCTGTCTGTTCAGTTGGAAAAAAAAATTCTATACTAGTCTCAGACCAACAAAAAAAGAAAGACGGCGCGCCGCGAACATTAAAAGTGAAGCCACAAAACCGTGCTCCTGCAAGTAAATACACCCGCTCACGCACACACCTACACTAAAACCATGCTCATCGCTCTTAGTACGTCATGAGTCGTCGTCTAGTTAACATTGATTAAAAAAAATATAATTATGCTTTCCTATGTAGTGAAAACTTATAAAAACAATAGCAAATCACAAAAAAAGTCTCACGGAATCACTTTTCACCCCTAAGCATTGATGTACTTGAAATAACATCGTTTTTTATTAAACGAATTTTAGGTTACTTGGAACAAATAACCTCAACAAACGAAAGCAGTGACTTAAAGTGCGAGGGTTGCCATAATATGATTTAAATCTTTCCCATTCGATTCAACAAATTTAAATGTGATTTCTTACTTCGAGTTATATTCATGATCTCTTTTTTATTTATTTAATATTTTAGATTTCTAATTAATACTGAATTAAAAAGTAAATGGATAGTAGATATAAGATAAAGTCGGAATGATCCAGAATGGCTGCCGTCGAAAACCAGCGTGGTTTGTTCCGATCATTTTGATAATAACGACCTTTATTCAAATAATCGTGGACCAAAGGCTATATTATGGTTAAAAAAACTTTTTGTTTGTTACGATTTATCTTGATATTACTTTTTCTTCAGAGTCAGTGATTTTGTTGTTGTGATCTTTTTGTATTTAATAAAGGTAATGACAATATAATTACCTATATTATTTCAAAGTAATTTACATAATGACTTCATACATACCTACGACAATGTTATGATTTATGCTTCAACAAACTTATAATTGAATTTCTATGTGCATGGTTATCGAAAGAAGCTGTATTTCACTTCTTTCAATCCCAAGACACTGTCGCGGGTAGGGTTAACTTACACCTAAAGATATACCCTATAGTAGAACTAAATATATGCAAATTTTAACCCTTACACCGTAGACAGAGAATGCTACACACTTCACACTCTCGTACTAGCGCACTCTCACCCACACTCGCACACGTCACACAATTAGGCGCATTTTTGCCTTTTTCTCTGTATTAAGCTCGTTCATTTATATAAAGTTATTTGATTTTTCTATAGTTTAAAACTAACCTATTTATTTATATTTGTATTTTGATTTTTTTACATTCAATTGCAAATTAATGGATATTTCTAAGGCCCGTATTACAGAACCTCACTCAAAACTCAAGCATTACATAAAACTCGTTTAAAGCCTTGTGATTGGTTAAAACTAGCTTTAAGTAATGCTTGAGTCTTGAGTGAGGTTCTGTAATACGGGCCTAAGTGGAACAGCGGAGTCTTCCAAGGCCCAACACAACAATTCTTGCTTTAAAGGTGCACTTTATAATTGTTTTTTTTTCTGATGTAATTTTTTTTGTTTTGTTCGGAATAGAGGTCCTTCTAAACAATTGAGGTATAATGCCATACTTAACAATATCTTACTTGTACAATATTAGCCTACCCATAAAATATTATTACCCAAGTTATGGGGTATTTTTTATAAAAATGGCAACCCTTCGACTCACACATAGATAAAAAGGTGGCTTCAGTTTTGATGTTCGCAGCGCGCCGTCTTTCTTTTTTTGTTGGTCTGAGATACTAGTATGCAAAATAATTTACATTACGCAACAATTTTGTTTTCAAATACAAAACTTGTAGAGCATCGGACTACAACAATTTTTTTTTACATACATACATAACATCACGCCTTGTTTCCCCGAAGGGTTGGGCAGAGGTGTCCCTGTAGCAGGTATACCCACATTTCGCCAGTTATGTTTAAGTCCCATGTAATAGGGGGCGAGCCT
This sequence comes from Agrochola litura, assembly GCA_949152395.1. Taxonomy (NCBI): domain Eukaryota; kingdom Metazoa; phylum Arthropoda; class Insecta; order Lepidoptera; family Noctuidae; genus Agrochola; species Agrochola litura. The sequence goes on along the minus strand of OX424519.1, from coordinate 898,428 downwards.
ATTGCCATCAACCGGGCACATATCCAGACTCCGAGCTGCTACTGAGAAATTTCTGATAGAAAAACCCAATAACACTTTGCCCGACTCCGGAATCGAAACCAGGACCTCATGCTCAGCAGTAGCGCTTGCTACCACTAGACCAACGAAACGATTTTTTTTTTTAATCGGTAGGTTTATAGTTTCAGCCAGGTCTTCATTTCAAAACCTAGCAAAGTACTAAGTATTCATTTATTAAGTAACTTTAACTAAACAGTAGTAAAATAGAGGAAAGTATTACAATATTTTCAAATATAATTATCTAAAATTATACTGTGTAGTGTAAGGTCCTCTTACGCTACACCCGCAATTTAAAATAAATTCAAAACACAGAAATGAAAGTGTTAATTTTGAAATGAAATGAAATGAAATTGTTAATTCTGTAAATAAGATATCGGAATCACTTTTACACCTCATATTAAAAAAATAAGCTAGATGAGTTCGGCGTTTCCTATCTGACTACTCTGAGAAGAAAGGCCGAAACAAACTCAGAGGTCAGTCTCTTTTAAAGTCCAGACATATATAATCTTGGTCGGGCCATATGAGGACCATGTAGATTAGTGTCTGAAATGGTCTTTTGAGGAAATCACCACACAGATTTGAGTGGACCCGTCCAGTCAGTGCAAGCATTTGTCAGTAACCGTGGAGCTCAACTCGACGAACAATACCAAAGAAAGGACATTTGGGTAGCCGCATAAACTACTCAAACTGCCAGACTATCATTAAAACTACTAGAAAAAAAATATCCACATAGTCCTCACACTCACAATAATTAATTACAATAATGAAATACTTTACAAAGTAATCATATCATTTTGAATATAATTTTCACAATGTCAATGATATCAATGTCAATTTCTTTCTAGTACTTACGCTGTACTTTTAAAATCAAAACATCTTTGACTAATCTAAAAACACAAAACCTCATATCGGTTTTCTAAAGCCTTTTAAATCGGCGTGAACATAAAAATATAAATAAGACGACGGAACCCATTATATTTATTTCAACAGCCTAACACAACGCTATTCTTCGAGGTGTCAAACTATGACAATAGGATTTGACGTTTCAATTGTACTCTTTTTTTTTATAAGTCGCCTGAGGTAGTCCACCATTCAGTCTTTTAATTAAAGGTGAAAAAAAATGATTTATTACTTTTTTAAGTTGGTTAGACTTTCGGCGAAATTGAATGGGCACTTTGGTCAACTTGGTTATATCATTATAATTTGAGCTTCTTGTTAAATTCACGAAAACATTTTAAGAAATCTGAAATATGTGAGAATCATTATCCTCTAACCTATTAGACATGTTTGTCTTTTAACCGACTTCAAAAAAGAGAAGGTTCTCAATTCGACAGTTTTTTTTTTTGCGTCTTTGTTACGGGATTGCTCCGCCAATTATGAATTGATTTTGATGATTCTTTTTTTGTTTGGTAGGTCATACTTCAGAGGTGGTCCCATATAAATTTTATTAACTTTGCTTGGGTAGTTTTTGAGTTAGTTTCAATAATACGTATTTTTTCCCACTTAGTATGTGGATGATATGATAAGTTCCTGTCACTGTTATTTACATAGCAGGAAGTGGTATTCGTAGTCAAAGAGGATTTTTAATGAAAAAACACTTCGCTGAATCCAGGAATTAAAACCGCTCGCTCAGCAGTAGCGCCAACGAGGCAGTCACGGCTAATACTCAAACATATTGCCATGTTTAATATTGCAGTAGGTAATAAATCAATCGTAGCATAGTTACCAGTTACTTACTAACAGTGAGTCATACTACACAGCTAAAAGCAGCTTGCGATCGTTTGATGAACCATAGTAAACTATGTAACTTTTACCCGCGTGATATCTTTATTTACCGAGTAAATCTCGGTCCTATGAGAATATCGGCATAAAAAGTATTTTATTTCCTAACCCAGGGAATGGCCTACCCATGTGCCAAATTTTATCCAAATCAATTTAGCCGTTTTAGCGTAAAAGCGTAACAAATTAACAAACTAACAATGTCGCCCATGGGCATGTGCCCGCCCGCATTTTTCTGAATATCCACGATATTTTTTCGAAAAATAACTTTAAAAGGGGTCTATCTTGACTTTTTTTTTCGTTTTCATATTTTTTTTCCAAAATCTATTAATTCCTACATCCTATTAATTTGTGTTTATTTTTTAATGTTTTCACCTCCGTTTTTTTTTTTGCATATTTGACAAATGTTAGTAAAAATGTTAGTTAATCCGATAAAATAACTCAAGCTTTTAGAAATAATAAACAGAATCCAAATCAAGCCAATAACATCGGAGATATGGCAAACGCTACTCAAAACATAAAACATTAAAATAACCTGAAAAATATTAAAGATAGACCGGGGGTCTATCTTTAATATTTTTTAAAGTTATTTTTCCAAAAAAAATTCATGAATATTCAGAAAAATACGGGGGGGCACATGCCGATGGGCGACATTGTATATCTTAAAAGATAAACATATGCCATCGCGGACTTTTTTGTTTTAAGATGAACAATACCGTAGAACATAAATTTGATGTATCTTTTTCGGTTTAGGCAGCGCACGCCAGTAAAGCTCCCAGTCGGCATGATTTTTTCCGACTTCTTCAACAATAATCGTCAAATTTCAGCCAATTTACACAAAACCTTAATGAATTATACACTAAAACCTTCCGCATGAATCACTTCGTCTATGGGTGAAAACCGTTTGAAAATCCGTTCGGTAGTTTTTGAGTTTATTCATTACAAACAAAAATACAAATCTTTTCTCTTATTATTAGTAACAAAAACAATAATATAACAAAAATGTTGTAGTGTCAAAATAAATCTGCCTAGCCTTTTCCCAACTATGTTAGGGTCAGCTTCCGGTCTATCCGGATGCAGCTGAATACCAGTAATTTACATGGAGCGACTGCCTATCTGACCTCTACAACCCAATTACAGGGTAACACGATACCCTAAGTTTGGTTGTCAGACTTTTGGGCTTCTGACGACCCGTAACGACTGTCAAAGATCGAACCAAAGAACGCTTTACGTGCTTTCCGAGGCACGGAGGGGTCTCGATATGTAGTGGATGGGCACTCTGTAATGGCTAGGACTGCGCAGGCCGTTAGCTAATAGGTAGTAGTTTAGGTAGAAGATAATTAAAACAGCTAGAAAAGTTAATAAGTACATATTTTGAAGGTAGGTCGGTAACACGGCTAGGTCGAATTCAAATTCAAAATTCAAAAAATTCAAATTCAAAAGTCATTTATTCAAACTAGGCTGAGAATCAGCACTTTTCGAACGTCAAAATTACATAAGACAGTCCCCCAGAAACGCCCACCCTTCACCACTTCCTAGTGCCTTTAGCTGGAAAGAAGAGGCGCAACAAACTCCCCAGCAGCACAGCTGTCTGTTCAAGTTATAAAAAAAAAATATCCTAAACAATAGTATGCAAAATTATTATGCAACACAAAACGTTATTTTAATTATAAATTACTGGCCATATGTCAGCTAGCACACGCCAATATACCAACCAAAAACATCGAGAACTATACTCAAGCTGAATTAAAAAAAATAAAAACTAAACGTAAACAGAACTAAATATTTAAATAAAAGCCTCCAGGCATAAAGGGTGTGCCCGCTTACATAAAGTTGTAATTGTAAGTTGTAAATGATAAACTAGGACCATCGAGCTAAAATAAATGAACAGATAATTACTAGTAACAACAACAAAACCATGATCAGCAAGACGGTGGTCGTGGGTAAGGTCACTGGTCCCTGAGCACTCGCACACTTAGTTAGGGAGGGTACCATCCTTGGAAGCACGTTGCAAGACGCTGGTAGTAAACGTCGGTAGCACGTGGAGGCCGTCTGTCAGCACAGGCTCGGAGCGATAGGCCGCAAGTAGGCAGGCCTTCTTACGCATGTAAGCAGCGTGCACTATTGGGCAATGGGTCTTGCCCTCAGCCCGTACAGAGAGCCCCTAGGTCGGGGCACAGAATCCTGAAGGTCAGGGGATAGCTACCATCAGGTAAGCTAGCGGAAGTCGAAATGGCCGTGTCCGTAGAAAATTTGTGTTCTGTTATTAGTGACGTGGTTAGTAACTTACTAATTGTGATATTTTAGCATCACTCGACTAAGCATAGTTGAGGCCGCTAACAACGCTACAACCCATCCACGTACTGATCGCGGCAAGCGTAGCTTGACCTTCGATCAACCCGTGCGGTTGATATCATTCAGCCACAACCTCGACCCCTCATTGCTGTTGTCTGATGTCTCAAGTAAGCCAAAAACAAAAGAATGCGTCAAGATTTCCCCATAATTTCTTTCTACAAATTGACCATGAAGTTCTACACCTATTTAATCCGATTAATCGTTTATTTTTAACCGAATAATCGTTGAAAGACGATTATCTTGAACGAGGCCGATTAGTCATTCGTGCGATCAGCCGGAAATAATTGGGACGAGTTTAGCACAAATCGATTAATGAGTTTGAAGACTTCAAGTGGCAGACATGTTTCTTAAGAACAATTTGATCATTAATCTCAATGGTGGGAATATCGGGATAAAAAGTATTCCTTGTCCTAACCCAGGTCTTATTCTACCCAAGTGCCAAATTCCATCCAAATCCGTTCAGCCGTTTTCAAACATCGTTATTGTATTGGACTCGCAGAGTATTGACAGCTCTTTGCGTATATTCTGTCCACGGGCTGCTGGAGTAAAACGTCTGACAAAAGGATTTAAATAACAAAATCTTTACCTCTCTTGTGCAGCGGGAAAACCTGCGAGCCTAGATATATTAGCCCTGACCGTCAACGCTCTGCGTTCCCTTTCCATGTCACATTCGTCATTCAAAGAGTCCGTGACTATATGCCACAGATATTAGGATTCACAGAGTTTTCGAAGTACAGTCTTACACAGCATAACAGGTGGTACCTTATCCAAACTCCTGCATCTAGGAGCAAAGACCAAGAACTCGCTCTTTTGAATTCTACTCTTTTGTATACTCTCGTTATACTGCAAGCCATGGCTGGCAGCATACGTCTTACAGCTTACACATTTGCAACAGTTCTCAGAGAACACCATGTGAGTACCATGGAGCCGTTTATTATGTTATTAAGATGTATGTTGACTTGAAAGAGCATGGCAGTTGAGATAATGTCATGCTCACTTAAATGTCTCGCTGATGGTGGCGAGTGTGTTGGATCTTTCGGTTCCCTACAAAATGGTTGAGCTGGATGCTGATACACGCGTCATGTTCGTGAACGGGCGCCGTCAGTTGAGACTGGTTATCTCTTATCTGCCAGGGCTTATTGGCAATTAATTTGATTATTTTTTATACATTGTTCTCACATATAGAAGCAACAAGAATAATGTCCCTAGAATTTTATAATATCTATATTTAAAAGAGTGTCCTTGGAGTTTCTTGCCCGTTCTTCTCCATAGAGATCTACGTTTTCGAATGGCCAACTAGCTTCAACTTTCTGACTAACTGACCGATTCTTTGACAATTCAAAATTGCCTGTAAATGGTTCAAGTGAAATAAATGCTTTGAGTTTGAGCACTGATAGATAGAGTTTAGACCAAGCGTTTATGAACAGTGATGTCCCGGCTAACAAATTGAAGGTCTTTTCTGATCGAACCCAGACAGACATGCAATTTGTGTAGTTTATTTTCATCACCACTACTCTTGAAACGGTCAAGGAAAACACCCAGAGGAACTGGCATGTCAAAGATATGGGAGTTTCGAAGAGAGTTTCCCAACTCCTACGAGTGATATTTTGGCATGCAATCTGTAAAATCAGAGCATATAAAAGCAGGCAATGCCAGAGGTCAAACGTAGTATAATTTTAGCTCCCATGTGCATTACAAGCAGGCTCCATTAGAGAGAGCAATGATAATATAAAGTGCACGAAGTTGTAGGGTTGTCGCAACCGAGGTAATAATAATAACAGCTTGTTATTTCCCGAGAAAAGGTCTCTCTCTCTCATAGAAAGAAGGGGAGAGCATGATTACCAGTTTCCAGTGATCAGGTTGCAAATACAGTAAAACCTGGGTAAGTGAGAACTGGGTCAGCGAGAAAACTCTATAAATAATAATAAATAAAATTCATTTATTTCAGGTAAATAACACCCATTACCAAAACATAAATTAATAGAAATTTTCGAGATTACATTAAACAGTGGACGTCTTTCGGCTGAAATGATGATGATGATGATTAAACAAGATCAAATACAATTAAACTAAAATAAAACTAAATGAGAGTAATGTGCCAGATCCCGTCATTTTAACCCTCTTAAGCCTCTATAAGTGAGAAACAGAAATCTCTATAAGAGAAAGTCGATTATTACTCGTGGACCTCTATAACTAAGACTGCTTCTTGCTTGTACCTCTATAAGCGGCAGTCGAGGTTAATTTAAAATCTGCTATTTATGACTCATTCTTAAATTTCGTGAAACTAACATTGTTTTTGTTCCTCTCAACCTTTCCCAACCAACCTCAACCTCTATAAGTGAGAAAGGCCACTTAGTACCTCTATAAGTCTCTATAAGCTTTTAATCTTGATTTTAATTAAATTTTTGGTTTTATTTTAATATTGTTTTCGATTTTAGTTCTACTAAAATATTTTTCTAAGTTCTTATACTAACACAATATGGATGTTTATCCGAAATAAATTATTTGAATATTATTTGAATAAGCTAGAAACTCGAGTTAGTAAGAAACTTCTATAAGCGGAAAAGAGATAGCAGTCCCTTGGACTCTCGCTTATCCAGGTTTGACTGTATATAATAAACAAATGGCCTACCTCTATGGTAAGTTATCAGTATCAGCTAGGCCTATTTCTTACAAACATTGATAATATGTCGACAATTCAGGGTTGTAGAAGAGGTTATTTGCAACCAAATTTCCCTTTACTAATCTCAAATTACTCGAAATTGGTTGACATTTGTATAGGGGTATTTGGTTGCAAATAACCACTCCTACATCCCCTTAATGAATTGCCGACGTATTATTAATAACCCTGTATGTATATGCAATACCAGAGGCATTGCAAGTGTGTTGCTTTCCCAGAGAGGAAGCTAAAATGTGTGGAGTGAACTTATACGCCTAAAATTACACCAGTACCCATAACTCTCTCCGGCACACAGCAATCAAGCAATGGTTTGTAGCAAAAATAGGAATTACGTACTTTCTGTAAGTTTAGTAGCAGCTCCGATTTTGTTGAAATGAAATGAAATTGTTTATTTTGTAAATAGGATATCGGAATCACTTTTACACGTCATATTAAAAAAATAAGCTAGATGAGTTCGGCGTTTCCTATCTGACTACTCTGAGAAGAAAGGCCGAAACAAACTCAGAGGTCGCAGTCTCTTTTAAAGTCCAGACATAATTTTGGTCAGGCCATATGAGGACCATGTAGATTAGTGTCTGAAATGGTCTTTTAAGGAAAGAATCACACAGATTTGAGAGGACCTGTCCAGTTAGTGAAAGCATTTGTCAGTAATCGTGGAGCTCAACTCAGAACTTAAAGAGCTCAACTCGACGAACAATGCCAAAGAAAGGACATTTTGGTAGGCCGCATAAACTACTCAAACTGCCAAACCATCATTAAAACTAGCTGAGAAATAAAAATAACATTAATATCCACATAATAATCCTCACATGCACAATAATTAAAATAATATAATACTTTACAAAGTAATCATGTCATTTTGAATATAATTTTCAACAATGTCAATGTGTATATAAAACTGGTATATTTTGATGATTTTACATACTTATTAAAATTTCATGTTGTATGGTTTTATCACAAAGCTTAGCAGAGCGATGTTCCCTGTTATGAGCAATAAGCTTGCCCCTTACAGTGTGACATAACTGGCGAAGTGTTGGTTTACTCTACCTACCAGGAATTAAAAAAGTGAGTTTTGTTTACGTCATTCAAATAGATACCAAGTTAACTTCGTTTTTTTTTGTAATTATCTAGACACCATGTCAACTATGAATATTTCTTTGTAAACTAATATTTTCCGTGCCAACCCTAGCTGTTATATCTTGAGAACTCAGCGTTTTTATCATTACGACTTGTATGATGGGCGCTGTGCATCATTAAAGAGTATCAGACGCATATTTAGTGCAAAGCTTTTAAGTCCACGGGTGTAAGCACAGCAGGGTGTCAACTAAGATGTTCTATTTTATTTTGTAGATCAATTTCAACCTTGACAAGTTTTTGATGTGTTACATATCCTCTCTTTCCTGCAATCTGTATACAGAACATAAATTCAAATAATTTTGTTTCACATAAACCTACAAGGGCACTTATGAAACGTCAGAAGCTAGGTGCACGGTTCCAATTGGTTGCTTCCTATGGAGAAGAGCCGGCAAGAAACTCCACGGTAATAATATACCTCCATAATAATAATATACCTTAAAAATCTGAGGGAGTGATTTCGTGAAAAGGGACGGAAGTGCGTAACAGGAAGCGCGCGCTATATGATTTGATCAAAGAGCGCGCGCGGTGCTAGAGTTGGCCGTCAGAAACGACCTTGACGAGGCTCGTTTAATGTTTCCTATTACCAAAGTGAGATGTCAGATGTTGTTTTTTGTCTGAACTTCTTCTAGGTAGATCTCAGTCATTACAGGTAGTAAGAAACCCGAAAGTTTAATAATAATCAGTCTTAACAATAGGTATTGTGCCACCTTGTGGGTTTTCGAGATTAAATAAGCAGTCGCTCGAAAGAATATAAAGTACTGGTATTAAACGACAAAATCCTCTTCCAAAGTTCCAACACAGAGAAGGAACGAGCATTTGTAATTATATCCACTGATTTCCATACTTTTCTTTTATTATCGTTCTGTTGTGTCCAAAATAAACTTGGCAAGAACATAAATAAAAAAAAAAAAAAAAAAAAGGTTTATTGCAGAAACTTGTACAACTTTTTACAATAAATCTTAGGTACATAGGGACCTCCTTTTAAGTAAATGATATACCTGTGCTAGGAGATCCCGCTCTCCAATGACATAATAATTAATTGGTAAAAGTGATGTACAATATGAAAATAGAATTGAAACAACAAAAAAAAAAAAAATAAACAATAAAACAAGTAAAATCCCAAATTAAGCAGACAAGACTTGAACTATAACTAAATAATAAAAAAAAAAGAAAAAACTCAGAGATATATCCTAAAATAGTATCAAATCAAATCAAATCATTTATTTCTTTGCAAAAATGGGTATAGTACATAGGTGTTTTTATAATAAAGTTCTCCATATTTTACCGTCACGTGGGCATGCAAAGGTTTACAATTCCAAATAAATAAAAAAAAAATAGAAATATGCAGATCATTGGGATTACAAAGAATTAAATAAAAAATGTCAGTGTACGTGTGTAATATCTAATACCTTTAAACGAACAATTTTAGTATAAATAAATAAATTCTTTATTCACAAAAAACATAAACTTTGACAATAGATAGCTATACAGAAAGGTAAGTAAACTTAAGTATAATTATACAAAAGTGAGGTCGAAAGTCCAAGAAGAAATGTACCCTGCCCCCAAACTAGGAAAATCCTGTATCTTGGTCGGTGTATATGTATATACGAGTATATGTCACCGTATAATTTATGAACTTCGTTAGTTTATAATCTATCGGTATTGTTTCCGTTATAGTACATTACTGCCGCGGTCTATAATGACTACTTTGCTGGTCGCGCTGATGATGGCCGACAGCGCAGCGTAGCGCAGCTAGGTTGAGGCCTTTACAGCGAGGACAGCAAGGGCTGCAATGATGGCCAAGCTGGAAGGCCTAGAGCGTAGCTAGGCTAGCTCGAGGCAATCATAGCGTGACCAGCGAAGCAGTCATAGTGGGCCAAGGCTTGTATAGTGCTTTACTCAAAAATGCAAGTACCTAATCTAAATAAAACCAGCAAGTAATTTCAATGAAATATATATTAATGAACTAGATATTTAATTAAAATGACAATTATGAAAAGTACAGTTACTAAAATTCAACACCGACTTTCCCGGTTTGATATTACTAATAGTTTGCGATAATTTTAATGCGGTGTTTGACTGCTGTATTATTTCTTCATTTATTACGCAAAAAAGTCACTAAATAAAAATAAAATTTTCGCTGAACCGCGCTTTTGTTACTTCTTTGTTTTTTTTTAACAATTGTAGTTGGAACTATACAGGCAAATATGGAATAAAATCTTTTTGTACCTATCTCTATAAATGTTTGTATTTATAGAGATAGGTGTGTTTTAAATAAAATCTTTTTGCATTTGATTTTTTAAAACGTTGAAACGTCAAAATAGCAGCCGGCAATGTTTTGCCGGCCTGTTAGAGCGACCAGCAAAATTTTGCCGGCCGCTCCTTGAAACAGAACGGCAAGGTCGACTTTGCTCAAATAAGGTTGTCAAAATAATGACCACATTACATGCATTTTTGAGTAAAATTATAAACTGTCGAAAAATTGTGAACTGCAACGAACCATATTTATAATTGAACGCATTATTTTTCGCTAGTTTATAATCTTTCCATGGGAAACCGACAAATTATGAACTGGTATCAAACTTGCTTGCGACGTAACGCACCTTGCGCTAATATTAAATAGCCTGCCTGGCTGCGAGCAACTTGGAAGTAGCGCTCGCTCGGCTCGCGCGCGTTTGGTCACAGTTCTAACCTAACCTAACCCATTTCACCCAGTTCACAATATTTCGACAGTGTATAATCTAACGGAAATAATTCCGACAGATTATAAACTAACGGTTCTCACAATCTTACGGTGACATATATAAACTGAATCTCGGAAACGGCTCCAACGATTTTCATGAAATTTAGTATGCAAGGTAGGTTTAGGTTTCAGGGGCAATAAATCGTTTTAGCTAGGTTTCATTTTTAGAAAACCTCCAAAAAAAAACAAATTTTGAAATTAAAATAACAGGATTAATGCTTAGAAAATTTTAACCGTAACTAACTGCTCAACAAGCAAGTTCTCTTCTTCTCTCGGATCAACGCAAACTATATGAGGATAGCTCATGATCTTAAAAAACTCAAAACATTTATTTCAAATAAACCAATTACAGGCACTTTTGAATTGTCAAGGGGTCGGTCAGTCAGAAAGATGAAGCTAGTTGCCCATTCCAAAGCGTAGTAGGTACCTATGGAGAAGAACGGGCAAGAAACTCCACGGACACTCATATAAAATCAAAATATTGGTTACATCATTCATGTTGAAATTATACATGTGAGAAAGACGTGCACGGTAAAAGCGTCTGTAATAAATATAAGCCATGGCAGCTAAGAGATGACCAGTCCCAACTGACGGCGCCCGTTCACGAACATGACGCATGGATCAGCACCATCCAGCTCAACCATTTTGAAGGGAACTTAATGATCCAACATACGCACCACCATCAGCGAGACATTAGAGTGAGCATGACATAACTCTCAGCCGCCAGGGCACATTCAAGTCAATGAAAGACGTACCCGTACGTACCGGACGTCGTGGTAATAATATTTGCCAGTCAGCAAGATGGAAGCGAGGCTATGTTCCAGGATGCAGGGTTAGTCCAGGGTTTGCATTCGTCACACGATCATTATCGCCAGTCACATTGGCTGTCGGTGCCACCTCAATATGAAAAACTGATAAAATAACGATAATTATTCACAAATCAATGGATTCAAAAGGTCCTACAATTTTCTATATTTTTTTTTAATCAAATTATATTTGTTACAGCTGTAGTGGCAATCATGTCATTTGGTTTAAATAAGTCCTTATTTTTATAATTTTGTTTATCTTTTATATAGATTCTTTTCTCTTAGATTTTGTGAATGTGAGAACGTTGTAGGCTGTAGACTTGTGGACCATTTTCTATTTTACTAAGTACCTGGTACTTGTTGATAGGCCTACGCTGTCCTCTCATACCTATTAACACTGTAATTTGATAACATTGTAGAAACCACTTATTTTTAAAAGAGTAACCGTGGAGTTTCTTGCCGGCTCTTCTCCATAAGAAGCGACCAATTGGAACCGTGCACCTAGCTTCTAACGTTTCCTAAGTGCCCTTGTAGGTTTATGTGAAATAAAATAATTTGAATTTCGTTTTAACAATTTTAAAAGGGTTAAATCATTTAAACAATTCCATCATAATAGTTCACACTTCAGGTCTTTTAAAGACAATGGCTCAATTGTGTATGTGTGATGGAGCGGGTTTCGAATACCGGATCGTTCAAGTGTGAAACTTTTGGTACTTATATACCTTTTGTGGATTTTAGAAGTGGTGATTTCTGGTGTGGCGTTGGGAATCACCCCTTGTACATATTCCCACTACTGATACTCGAAAGATTGTCGTTATGTCAAACCAATACAGATTCAATAATAACCGACCAAGTGTGAAGAGTTCAAGGGTTCCGTACTTTTTAACCGACTTCCAAAAGGAGGAGGTTCTCATTCTCAATTGAACTGTATATATATTTTTTTTTATGTGTGTTCACGGATAACTCCGTTGTTTATAAACTGATTTTGATGATTCTTTTTTTGTTGGAAAGGAGATAGTCCAATGGTGGTACCATGGATTTGATGATGGCATCCCAGAGTAACCGAGGGAACTCTTCAAATATTTTCTGCAAACCTATAGCGATTTCGAAGATTTGGGTATTTTTTATAGTAACTCATGCAGTTGCTCTTTGAAAGTACCATTTGGTTAAGTGGAACTGATGATGAAGACCACAAATAGCCACCGAAACTACTCAATAATAAGTATTTCACGGGTTGCGATTCGATTACTTTAATAAGGTTGCAATGCAATTTATGATCGTCACAATGCATATGGAGAAGTGGATGCTGGAGCTGATGGTGAAGTACCTGGAGAACTCCTCAACGATGAACGTCCCTGCATCGGGAAAAGCAATATTTTGTAAAAGGTCATGAGCAGTTGACATTAGGCAAATGTAACTTAGATAAATTACAATTTGACCCACTAAAAATCGAGAAACAAAAACTTTTTTACAAAAAAAAATCAACCGACTTCCAAAAAAAAAATACAAAGTGAAAAATAACTTTAATTTCGGAAGTCGGTGGCAAAAAACGAAAATTCAAAACCAAAGTTTTTTAATAACTACTTTAGTAAAAAAAACACGTTTCTTGTATGGGTCGCCTGGCGGTTTTATTATAGGTATTTAAACTTCACTAATCATGAAAACAATTAGGTACAACTTAGTAACTTAGTAAGAGTAGATAGTAGCTGTAGGTACTTAATATCTTTCATGATAATGTAGTGTCAGCAGTTTGAAATAAATGTGGATCAGGGGCGAAACGTCCATATAAGCCGATTCCTACCGGCTTCCCTTTGGAAATTCGGAACACAACCACTCTATCGTGATTGAATAATCAAACTATAAGTATTTGATACACCATAAAATTAAAATACCTATTACAAAACGCCTACACATTAAAATTTGTCTTAATAACCCAACAACAAAACACTACGCTAAAATAACTCGTAGGCGCGTCCGGCTTATGCTAAATTCAATTTCCTTACAAAAAATAAAGTCATCATGACGTCACTTCGGTCACGTGATACCGCAATTTCTATGAGCCGGGTAAGCCGGTCTGTAGCGAGTTATATTATAGTAGGCACAGAGTAGCAGAAACGTGCGCGCGGGAGCGAGAAGGAATTATTGCTATTGCACCACCTCTTTCTGGCACACGCATTTGATTCGGTAGTTTTCGTTGAATTTCGTAATACTGGGTAGGAGTTCGGAGTTCGTAAACATTTCATTATTCGTATGATAATGTGTGGTTGCTTTTTGACGTAATCGTATTAGAACCATATTAATTTGCTTTTTTTCGCACAGTATTTATTGAATTCATTAGTTTATCATTACTAGTAGTATTAATATTTGTTTGTAGTCATAGGACAGTGATTAACATAGTGTTTTGAGTTTATTGGATGTGAAAATAAAGTACGTTGTAATTAGGTATTGGGGTAAGTAGATAGTTTAATAAGCTGCTTTAATAAGCTTTAATAAGTTTTAGAATGTCGTTTGACAATTACTTGAAGAAACATGCTTTTCAAGGTTAAGTTTTGAAAATACGTGCTCGCCCAGATGTGACTATAAATTACGAACTCCGTGATGGTTCGTTCAAACATTTTAATGTTTCCCTTTACGATAAATATAATTGAGTGACTGGCAGTCGTAAATTTAATAAAATGTATTGTTCCCGTGTTTACTTTTCATAGATTGTAGTTGTTTATAGAATATAGGGTTTTTAAAACATATTCGTAGCTGTTTTATGAGTTCGGGATTGGCAGGATTTTTTTTTTTTTTTTTTATATTTTTTTTTTTTTTTTTTTGCTGCTCTCCGGCTTCCCTCCTCCATAACGTGAGCCTTCGCTACTGATGTGGATTCAAGAGAGCTGAACAATTTTTATGACCTAAAATGGTCTTACTTCAAGACTTTCATAATCGTAAAATCATTTACTGAGTTACACTACTGGTTGTTTAGAAAACGTTTTTTTTTTATGTTTAAGAGTTTTTTGAAGTGAAAACTTCTTTAGGCGCGTTGGTAATTTTTGAGATGGGACTAAACCATTGATTTCGCGACACCATGACGACACCTCATTTTTGTAAACGCAATTGTGCTCTTTATTTATATTAAGTTACGGATCAATGTTCTATGCAAGTATTTTTACTTGACTTCCAAAAGAAGGAGGTTCTCAATTCGTCTGTATGTTTTTTTTTTTTTTTTTGGATGTTTGTTACGCGATTACTCCGCCAATTATGAATAGATTTTGATGATTCTTTTCTTGTTTGGTAGATCATACTTCAGAGGTGGTCCCATATAAATTTTATAAACTTTGCTTCGGTAGTTTTTGAGTTAGCTTCAATTATACGTATTTTTTCCTACTTAGTATGTAGATGATATGATAACTTCTTGTCACTGTTATTTACATAGTAGGTAGTGGTATTCGAATTTGTGTGGGGTAGTAGGTACCACAACTAAAAAGTGAAAAATAAAAACTTTTTACAAAAAAAAACTGACTTCCAAAAAAACACTACAAAGTCAAAAATAACTTAATTTCGGAAGTCGGTGGCAAAAAACGAAAATTCAAAAACAAAGACACCGACTTCCGAAATTAAGTTATTTTTGACTTTGTAGTGTTTTTTTGGAAGTGGTTGTTTTTTTTTTGTAAAAAGTTTTTACTTTAAAGATTTCGGAAGTATTATTTTTTGTAAACGCGAATGTGCTCTTTATTTAGATAAGGTTACGGACCAATGTTCTATACAAGTATTTTTCTTCCACCAAGGCGATCTTGTTCAAGTTTTCACTTCTGTCTGCACTCCCAGAGTGCCACCACTTTTTTAGCATTTTTCGGTATTTTCATAACCTTCCAATTCTGTTTAGGCAGGCCGGAGATACCTACGTGGTCAAATATTCGAAATATTGATGACTTAAAGGTACCTTTTTAAGTGAAAACTTCTTTAGGCGCGTTGGGCATTTTTGAGATGGGACTAAACCATTGATTTCGCGACACTGCACTGTTACGACACCAGCTTTTGACCATTAAAAAGACATCAACGCGTTGATTACCGCGGTGCCGATTTTTTTTCAAGTTTTCACTTCTGTCGGCACTCCCGGAGTGCCACTGTTTTTTTTTATTCAGAAGGAACAACAAACAACTACAATATAACACATAGGAACAAGAAATACATAAAAAATTATAGACAATATTACAGCTCATAACGCTGTTATGAGCTGTAATATTAGCTAAAATAAACCTTTATACATAAATAACTTAATACTTATGAATGTTACCATGATGTAGAAGATACTAAAACCTTCTGAAAGTATGTAGATTGCATTAGTGAAAGAATTATCAAAATTGGTTCTTAATTTTTTGAGAAAATCATAAAGATACAAACGGTCGAATACCCCTTTTTGAAGAAACGAAATTCGCTTCTGATGCATAATCTTTTTTGTTTGTTTTCTTACAAATCTTCCAAGCCCGTATCACAACATTCTTGAAGAATCAAAATACCTTAAGTTCAGCAATTACTACTGGCTCCAATAACTTCAATGTACCGCCGGGCATCGAACTCATAAATTTAATTCCGATGCCATACAATTGAACCTCCCGACCTCGGTTCATTTCACTTTATGGTAAATTTAAAATGGTAGGCAGAGGTCATGGTCATTAATAAATGTGATCCTTTTTAACCGACTTCCAAAAGAAGGAGGTTCTCAATTCGTCTGTATGTTTTTTTTTTTTTTTGGTATGTTTGTTACGAGATTACTCCGCCAATTATGAATAGATTTTAATGATTCTTTTTTTGTTTGGTAGATCATACTTCAGAAGTGGTCCCATATAAATTTTATTAACTTTGCTTGGGTAGTTTTTGAGTTAGCTTCAATTATACGTATTTTTTTTTTCCTTCTTAGTATGTAGATGACATGATAACTTCTTGTCACTGTAAATTCGAATACCACTACCTGCTATGTAAATAACAGTGACAAGAAGTTATCATATCATCTACATACTAAGAAGGAAAAAATACGTATAATTGAAGCTAACTCAAAAACTACCCAAGCAAAGTTAATAAAATTTATATGGGACCACCTCTGAAGTATGATCTATCAAACAAAAAAAGAATCATCAAAATCTATTCATAATTGGCGGAGTAATCGCGTAACAAACATACAAAAAAAAAAAAAATACATACAGACGAATTGAGAACCTCCTCCTTTTGGAAGTCGGTTAAAAATAACTTTAATTTCGGAAGTCGGTGACAAAGAACGAAAATTCAAAACCAAAGACACCGACTTCCGAAATTAAAGTTATTTTTCACTTTGTAGTGTTTTTTTTTTTGAAGTCGGTTGTTTTTTTTTTGTAAAAAGTTTTTATTTTTTAGTTATATCCTTTTTTGTTTCCTTTTCTTTTTTTCATTTCATTTTTTTTACTTGTGTCATAATTATGTTGTGTTGTGTGCCTTTTTGGTCAGTGTTAAATAAATGTATTTTCTAACTTTATTTATTGGTTTATTAGAATTTATGTTACTGCTAAGTTTTATGTTATCACTTAACTCTGAGGTTTATGGTTAAGAGAGAATAACCGCTGTATGCGTTTATGTGTGCACTAACATAGTTTTAAAAGCACAATTTTACTAAAATAATGGATCAGTGTTGTCTTAAAAATATTACAGCATTATGAAATATTTAGAGGATAAGTCTTTAGTTGATGGAACCTATACCTAATGTAAATTTGTAATAATCTATTATCATAATAACTTTATAATTGCACGCTATAGCATGGCAGGATATGCTGAAACCAAAAATAATGTAATACCATATTCTAGCATAAATTATTTTGCATACTATTGTATAGATTTTTTTTTTTCTAACTTGAACTGACAGCTGTGCTGCTGGGGAGTTTGTTGCGCCACTTCTTCTTCCCAGCTAAAGGCACTATGAAGTGGTGAAGGGTGGGCGTTTTGGGGGACTGTCTTATGTAATTTTGACGTTCGAAAAGTACTGATTCTCAGCCTAGTTTGAATAAATGGCTTTTGAATTTTGAATGTTTAGCAAATAAATATTTTTTATATTTATTTGAGTAAATTAATTAATAAAAAACCGGCCAAGTGCATATCGGACCACGCACAATGTAGGGTTCCGTAGTTGGGATGAATTTATCCCAAGAACAAACTTAACTTTGTAGTTGAAAAAAAAAATCTTTCATACAGAATGTATGGGTGAACATGTTTTTACAACCGCAAATTTAAGTTGGTCGATTATTACTCGTTAACTTGTAAAGCCTACTCAGCTGTGATAGTTTTCCCTTTAAATTCGTTATATAAGCTACTGCCGTGAATTTTTTCACATATCTAAAACCAACCATTTAGCTGGCAGGGGGGGGACACTTGACTCTAACAACAATTTGCACTTTAAAGCTTAATATTTCGCAAACGGATCTCTGAATTCAAAAATGGTTTTAGCACACTCACAATGTTTTTAAAAGACCTTTCCAACGATACCCCACAACAAGGGATAAAAAAAAAACATCCCCACTTTACGTGTATGAGAGGTACCCAAAAAAAAAATATTTTTCATAATTTTATTTTACCACTTTGTCGGCATGATTAATATGTATACCCATGCCAAATTACAACTTTATAGTACTAACAGTCTTGGAGCTAGACCGCGGACAGACAGACAGACGGACATGACGAAACTATAAGGGTTCCTTGTTTACTACGGAACCCTAAAAAACGTCATAAAGTTAAGTGTCGTATAAGTATTCGCGAGCTACGTCATCTTTGTTTAGCTTCATTTACAACAGCTGTTGAATATTGAATCATAACACATTTCTTGCTCGCGGTGTGTGTGCCCTGCAGGCCTAACATGACACACGCGACAATTATCCACTCTCGACGAGATAATCAGTCATTTTATCGTATCGTCTCACGAGATAATCAGTCATTTTATCGTATTTTGACGATGAGAAGAGTAGACAAAAAGACAAAATTATGATACATAAAAAAACTCGAAAATAAGATGGCTGATTCATAGTCGTACTTATTGCAGGCAATTTTTTTTTTTACACCTATTTACTATAGTGGAGTGGAACACTATCACGTAGATGACTATTACTTTCAGTAATAACCAGTCATTTTGCCTAAAATCACCAGTTTGTTTCCTAAGGGTGGTGATTAACAATTTTTATGGTTATAATAGCGGAATCAACTCGGAGTTTACGGTCATGTTAGGGATTAGAATGACGTCAGAATCGTAGACAAATTACGAAACGAGAAAAAGAGCGTTCTCGCGCTTGTCATGTTAGCCCTGCAGCACTTTAGGCTGTGCCTTGTCTGTTAAGACAGTCAGTAACATGTAGCGGTTACACCGCCACATACGAACTACGCATCATAGACATGACGTCACACAAATCCTGCATCGCGCTATTAGAGTTTACCGAGCGATCGACATACATACAAGATTTCAACTTCGAACCGTTGGGCAGTTGCCCGCCAGACACAACACCCGTCTGGTTGGAGGATCCTCCCTTATCTATGGTGGATGAGTGAACTTTACACCCTGTTCCTCATACCACTAAACACAGAACTGTTTAATATGTCAAATAAACTTAATATTTCTTTCTCTCTCTTTCCAGGCCAAAAAAATGACTTAACCACCATACGCCTCCCACATACCGTCCGGCACACGCTTGCCGCGATGTCTGCTTACCTCCGCGTACTCCTCGTATGCGTGGTGGTCATCGCCGCGGCGTCACTGACGCGCGGCGCCACCTGTCCCTGGGCGTGTTCGTGCCGCGCTGCAGCGGCTGACTGTGCTCATCGAGGGTTGCTGCATGTACCGAAGAGATTGCCTACTGATTCACATAGGCTGTGAGTATTATTTGTTACTTTTTTGCGGAAATGACAAATCATCAAATGTCAGAATGACAAAATAACCTAATTACTA
Organism: Agrochola litura; assembly: GCA_949152395.1. NCBI lineage: Eukaryota > Metazoa > Arthropoda > Insecta > Lepidoptera > Noctuidae > Agrochola > Agrochola litura. The sequence continues at coordinate 878,929 of OX424519.1, read as the reverse complement.
ATATCAAAATAGCTAATGACCAAATAACATAATGATCCATCAAAACATGAATGAAAAAATTGACAAATGACTTTACGCGCCGCTCGTATGCGTCCTATGCGTAGTGGTGATTACCGCGGCGTCGCTGACGCACGGGACCACGTATCCTTGGACACCTCAGCACGAACACGCGTTCGCCGCGAAGAGGTTGTCTACGGATTCACATCGGCTGTGAGTATATTTTGGTAATTGTCTGAGGGAATGACAAATCATCAAATCACAACGACAAAATTGAGTAATGGTAAAATCGCAAATATAGCACGTTATCAAATGACAGAATGACAATACTGCCCCCGATGGAAAAAAAGTCGCATCCAACATTTTTCCAGATTTGAGTTATATATCAGGCAGATGCGCCTTTCTTTTTGATTCCGGCAATGTATATAACTCAAATCTGGAAAAAAAAATTGATGCGTCTTTTTTTCTATCGGGGGCAGAATACGACAGAATGACAATACGACAGAATGACCAAATAACTCAAACAACAAACCAATGTAAAATAACAAACGCTAGGGTATGAATGGTGGTGATTACTGCCGAGTGTTGCGCTTCTACTGAATTATGCTTGTTTAGAAGAAAATGCGAACTTACTTCTTCTCTCGAATCGTAAATAAAAAGAAAAGAAAGAAAAAAAAGAAAAGAAAAAAAAGAAAAGAAAAGGAAGAAAAGAAAGAAAAGAAAGAAAAGAAAGAAAGAAAAGAAAGAAAATAAAGAAAAGAAAGAAAGAAAATTCGTTTATTTGCGGTAAACATGACGCAAAGAAAGATAAAAAAAACATGTAAATAACAAATTGACACATTCACGCAAAACGGCCATCGCTCAGCATAATGCTGCGACCCCATGCGAGACAGAGCCCCAGCGCTGGGTTTCAGCGACAGCCGGCGCTGACGTGATGACCTAAAGTTTATTTCGTGATAAAAAGTTTAACCTCACAGCAGGTTATCATTGTATTTGTCTACCCAGGTTGCGCTGGACGAGCATACAACCCACCCCAGAGGTTATTTTAATGCAATTACAATGCCCTCCGAAACACGTAGGAAATCCAATCTCGAGTCGAGATTGGTAACTCGAGATCTCGCGTGTTAAGGATCTCGCGTGCTAAAAGACCTCGCATAGACCAAACTACAGAAACCGATACGAATCGCGCACTTTCTCGCAACGGCCAACTAGCCGCACACCATACAATACCACTTGACGGCCACGACTGGCCGGAGTCGTGGCCGCTAGGTCTAATGAATGTCGAGATTGACGATTCGAGATCTCACTCAGCAATCAGGTGAGATTTAGCCTACTTTTTGAAATAATGCTATTTTTTATCAAAAATATCCTAAACTTTATTAAAAATGAAAACTGAACCTACTTAGGGTAATCGTATCATAATATATATTGTAAATAAAAAAAATATTAATCGAATCTCGATGTCGTTCTCGACCAATACGGTCGAAAAGAAGGGAGAACATTTCAAGAACGAGATTGAATCTTGAAAAAAGGCACGAGATCTAAATTGCATTCACTAGAAACACGAGAGTCAAATATGGCGACTGATTCGTTAAAAAAAAATGGTTGTCCTATCTCAGTAATTTCCCATTGCAAACAGTAGCCGGAATACCGCACAAAATGTTGCAAGAATTTTTATCGTAACAAACGGCAAAATTGTATCGCTGGATAAAAGAGAGTAGCTCCAAAATATTGATATAATATCAAAAACCATGAAAACTATCTAAATTACCGATAAACACCCCATAGCATTTATGGGGGTGAGAAACCCATAGTAATATACTCTAATATTATAGAAAAACCTTCCGATATTTTCCTTAGGGAAAGAAACCCGTGAAATTATTGTAGAGCATTGTAGAAATAGAGATGGCATTTAGAAAGAAAAAGAAAGGAAAGAAAAAAAAATACATTTATTTGCACTGAATTAAATTCTATATTACGACGAGTAACTATGAGACTCATATAATGTTAGTAACAATAAAATAAACTTACAACTATGTTAGTGATACAATTATAAGAAAAAAAAAAATTTACAAAAAAAAATCAACGGACTTCCAAAAAGAACACTACAAAGTGAAAAATAACTTTAATTTCGGAAGTTCTGTGTCTTTGGTTTTGAATTTGGAAGTGGGTTGACTTTTTTTGTAAAAGTTTTTATTTTTCACTTTTTAATTGTGGTATTTACCCCACACAAATTCGAATACTTGCTACCTATGTAAATAACAGTGACAGGAACTTATCATATCATCCACATAAACCAAACAAAAAGAATCATCAAAATCAATTCATAATTGTCGGAGTAATCGTGTAACAAACATACAAAAAAAAAAAAACACAGTCGAATTGAGAACCTCCTCCTTTTGGAAGTCGGTTAAAAAGTTAGATAATTACATAATTTTATATAAAACGGTTAATTACCTACACAAACACACTCAACAAAATAATCACTGCTTCAGTATTCCAGCTGAGATACTGGAGCAACGACTTACAATACAGCAGTCCAGCCTGTCAGCAATAACTCTCAGGATACTGTTAGAACTGCCTCGCACCCTGCACACCAAGGACGCACATCTTTTACGCATTAAAAGCTAAACATGACGCATAAAGAAAAAAAGAAAAGTACACAAAAATAAAAAGTTGGTGTTAACCAGTGCAGCACAAATAGGAAACACTTTATGTGAAGTATTTATGTGTAGAAGGGACTAAATGACTATAAAATATGGCTAATTGATAAAGTTCAATTGCTGAACATAGGTCCCTAAACGACAGTCCGACATTCAGGGCATTCTAAAATATAAGTCGTTAAACTGTCGACAGTCTCGGGCACCATGGCCTGTCCTGCTGCAGGAGCGCATGTCGCATAGCACGGCATGCCAGCATCAATGACATTATTCGTCGAGCCCTTGTCACCGCCGGCGTACCAGCGGTATTAGAACCAAACGGCTTGGTACGTGACGATGGAAAGAGACCAGACGGGATGACGTTGTTGCCTTGGAAGGTGGGTAGGCCTCTGGTGTGGGCTGCAACCTGTGTCGACACCGTTGCGCCATCCCATGTTTCTAGCACAGTGAGCTGTGCTGGCGCCGCTGCTGCGGCTGCTGAGACCCTCAAGCGGCGCAAATACTGTAACATTATGGGTAACTACAGTTTTGAGTCGTTTGGGGTCGAAACGCTCGGACCATGGGGCCCGAGTGCGCGTCTACTTTTTAAGGAAATTTCTCGTCAACTGGTCGACACTTCAGGTGACCAGAGGGCTGGCTCGTTCTTTGGCCAAAGAATTAGCATTGCCATTCAACGTGGCAATGCTGCCAGTGTTCTGGGCACGTTTCCGGATGACAGCGATGCGGACGAATACTTCGACGCCTAAGTGTCGTTTTGTTTTTATTATTTTTATTTATACAGATAGTTAGTCTTTTAATTTAGTACCTAATGTAAATAGTTAGCTGTGTTAAAAACTGTAAAATAAAAAAGTCGTTAAACATCCTAATCCTAACTAATGCAAAAGTGAGTTTGTTTATTTCTTTTTTTGTTACGCTTTTACGCTGAAACGGCTGAACGGATTTAGACGAAATTTGGCACATGGGTAGACCATGACCTGGAAAAGGACATAGGCTATTTTTCATCCTGGATCGTTGACGATTTCACGGGCAACAGCTAGTATTATTATACATCACGCTTGCATTCTCCAAAGGGGTAGTACAAACAATAATTTTAGCCTGATGGGTTTAAATCGCTCTGTCTTGCATTGGATCACAGCATTATGCAGAGCGAAGGCCGTTTTGCGTGTTTTTTTTTTGTGTTTGTGTTTTTTTAACGCAAATAAACGTATTTTTCTTTCTAAATCTCAAGTAAGTCATAGGTGGTGAGCCTATCATCACTATCAGAACCAATATTTTCATGGAAAAATTCAATTACGCTTTACTCGCCCCGCGAATCAAACCCAAAACCGCAGTAACGCTTCAGAGAAACAAAGCAACCGCTAAAATGCACCTTAATCAGACAAAGATAGCATCAGAAAGAAAAGAAGAAAGAAAAATATATTTATTTGTCACAGAAACACGTGCATACATAAAAGACAAGAGTAATCAGAGAACAACACAAAGTACATAACAAATCACGAGCTTAGAACAGAAATTACTTAGGCGGCAGCTGCACGACATGACTGTGACAAGAAGGCTTCCACTCAGCATGATGCTGTGCTATGGGGACCCACAGCACAGCGCTGATTTTAAGTGGTCACCCGAAAAAAAAAAGATGTACGGAAATCAAGTCAGGTTCAGTGATTAATTAAATATAAAACAAAATAAACAGTGCTTAGAATATAAAACAACTATACAACGATTAAAATTATAAGAATAAATATTATTAAAAACATATAAATTAATCCGTTCCCTCCGGTTAACGCCCTAAGCCGAGGCGTTTACCCTAGCTTTTTAGCTTAGTTTATGTGTGCCCTGACTGGAGGCTTTGAGTGTAGCAGGTTAAGGCAGCCACAGGATTGACCAGATAAATAGTCATGGTCTCAGAGACCAGCTATGAGATGCCCAACAGAAAAAAAAAAAAAAAAAAACCCTGGCATCACCATACGTGAGTATACGTAATGCAGATACCTGACTATAATATATTATTCCTATCACACTAGCATCACATTATATCTAACTGCAACTAAAAACTGAATTCCATTTAAGAGTTCGACCATAAAAGAATCAAATATTTTTATACTCTACTCAATAGATATTTCCAAATGCAGATTTTATGATAATACAATAAAAGCTCACGGATCTTTGAATAATATCCTCTTCTATCTACGAGATAGTTTAAGATCAAGCGGAGGATTCATTTTTATATTCACTTCCATTCTCAAATAAGAAAAGATTTTTCTTCTCTACCGATTCATAATTCTACAAACTGTTGGTAGGTAGGGGAGATAGGACAGTTGGATAGACAAGTGTAACTTGAATGTTTTTCCTTTTGTAGCTTTTTTTATGTGATTGTGAAAACATAACGACTTTGTCTTTTCTTGACTAGACTTTGTCTTGACACCGAATAAAGATCATATGGCCTGACCAAGATTATCTATGTCTGGGCTTCAAAAGATACTGTGACCTCTGATTTTGTTACGGTCTTCTCAGAGTAGTCAGTTAGGAAACACCGGACATCATTTTGACGTGTAAAAGTGTTTTTATGAACCAATTTATCATAAAAAATAAAAAACTGTGTATGCACAAAACTATTTTTTTTTTAAACTGAAATTCACACAATCAAAGATTTGCCTAATTTTATTTCACACAAACACAATGCAAATAAGAATTGTCCGATTTTCTTTGTAAAAAGTAGTTAAAATTTAATATAATTTAAAAAGTTTAATAAATTAATACTTTAAATCTTAATTAAACAAAAAATCATTAAGAGTACTTGAAATAAAATGTACTTATTTAGTAGAAAATATTTAAAGATAAATAGTAAGTTTAATAGATAAATCTCTAAAACCATGTTGAAATAAATAAATAGCAAAACAATAATAATTTATGTACCACCAAGAACCGCCTTTTCAAAGACACTTTTCAAATCGCAATTCTGACCGAAGCACTTCTCTCCCCGCCTGCACCTAAGGGTGGGTTCATATTAGCATCATATTGGTCGGATCAGCACGTGCCGACAATATGTCTTCATGTGTGTGCAGTCCTATGATATTATGTTTTTCTTTACAAATAGATATTGATTTAAAATGGTGTTTTGGCTTGAGGTTTGGAAGAAGTGCAGTTTAAAATACGAGTACTCTATTTCTATATTTTAAAAGAAGCTCCGTCCGAAAGAATTACTTCTTAATAAAAATTTTTTCCATTTTATGTGGAAAAAAAGATTAGGATGATTTATAAAATGACGAGAATGACGCGAGCAAAACTAGTGACGGACTAGTTTGTCATCGTTAGTTACTGTAGTTCTATTTTCTTAATGTCCCTCGGCAAACTTCGTGTTTCGTCAGTTGTCGCTGTCGGATTTCTATCAGTTACCCTTTGCATTTGGTGCAGACCGGACGCTCTCAATCGACTTGGAAGTATCCAGAGTTATTAATACTCTTTTAAGTAAATGTAATTTATTTAAAAAATGGGAGGAAAGCTGCTAAAGTCGCAGGCACGACAGATAGGAAAATAGTTTTACAGCTCTCTATAGTTCACATGGAAATCAAAACAAAACAAAAAACAAAATACTTAGTTCTGAATTCAAATTATTATACAAGATAAATCTAATAATTGGTGGACATGGAAATTAGCATTCGTTTGTATTCGGAAATCCGATGATACCCGAGGGACATTAAGAAAATAGAAATAATGTACTGTATTGGCACTAGCAAACGTGCGACGTCATAGGTACTTGAGCTTAAGAGTTTGTGTGCATGTGTGGGTTACATACCACTACAGAAGCAAGCAAGCAAGCTACAAAAGCACATCGAAGCAATATACGGATACAAGTCATAGTCTCTGCGCAAACGGGCCACCGACCACAGCCACCGGTGGCTGTCGCGCGCCACGTCCTTTGTTACCGTGCAAACGAAGGTGGTCGGTGACTGCCACGAGTGATCGGTGGCCGCCACTAGCAGTCGGTGGCCGCTACAATTTGTAACGACAAAGCGAAGCGAGGGAAGTAGCGAGTGGCCGCCACCGGTGACATGTCGCGGACGCTGAGTCGCGAGTGACCGCCACCGGTGGCGTGTCGCGGACCCTGAGTCGCGAGTGGACGCCACTCGCTACACGCGTACGGCGATTCCATGCAAAACGTGTTAAAAATCATGTAAACAGCTTGTCGCCAGCTACCGGTGGCTGTGGTCGGTGGCCCGTTTGCGCGGAACCTTAAGTAAAGGGTACTTTTAACCAACTTCTAAAAAGGAAAGAGGTTCTCAATTCAACACAAGTAATTTTTCCATGAATCCGTCAAAAATCATCTGTTTTATTGAAATGTCGATGCACTTTTGAAAATCCAATCAAATGAAAAAAAGGGGCCCTATATATGTTCTGTATCAACAAAACCACACATTCAAAATCAAATCAAATAAATCTTCATCAGCCTATAATGTTCCCACAGCTGGGACACGGGCCTCCTCTCTGTGAGAGGGAGTGGGCCGTCATCCACCACGCGGGCCCAGTGCGGGTTGGTAGATGTCACGTCTTCGAATTTTCGGTTCTAGGACATGCCGGTTTCCTCACGATGTTTTCCTTCACCGTTTTGAGAGCAGTGGTGATGAAATAATTTAGCTCCTGTCTGGGTTCGAATCTACGACCTACAACTTGTAAGTCGCGGCCATTACCACTGAGCCACCACTGCTCTTCATCTCATGATCAAATAAATAAACGCTTCAAATTCAAAACCAGTGTTTTTGTAGTAATTTAAAAGAAATACTAACATATTATAAATGCGAAAGTAAGTAAATTACTAGGTAAAAACAAGATTGTTGTGAATATTTTTTTTTTTTTTCCAAATTTTTTGTTACGCTTTCACGCTAAAACGGCTGAACGGATTTGGATGAAATTTGACATATAGATAGACCATGACCTGGAGAAAGACATTGTAGCGGTTACACCGCCACATACGAACTACGCATCATAGACATGACGTCACACAAATCCTGCATCGCGCAGTTAGAGTTTACCGAGCGATCGACATACATACAAGATTTCAACTTCAAACCGATGGGCAGTTGACCGCCAAACACAACACCCGTCTGGTCGGAGGATCCTCCCTTTTCTATGGTGGATGAGTGAACTTTACACCCTGTTCCTCATACCACTAAAACATAAAACATATTCCTATTTATCCCGATATTCCCACGAAATCGAGACTTATGCGAGTGAAACGAAGGGGCGCAGCTAGTAATACATAAATCTATGCAAAAATACCTTTATCTACCCTTTTTCAGACAATGTCACAATTTCTTTTGACTTTGTGCTTTACAAATAAAAGAAATACATATTCATGTTTGGAAAGCGTTTTCCCTAAATTGCACAAAGGACATGCAGAGGGCGCCACCAACGCAACTTCCTGTCGTAATAAAAAGGGAAAATTTACATTTCCGGTTCTGTCCGTGCATATGCAAAGTAATGTAATAAAGAAAGGCTATTTGGGGTAATTTTTATTTATTTGTTTTTGTAAATTTTTATGCTAAGTAAACTAATTTAACGTAAAGTAGAACTTACGATTCGTTATACAGTGTGAGTTTTTATAATGTGCACACATCGAAATGAGGGAATCTATGCTCAATTTTATAGACGGAAAAATATTTAAACCTAAAAAAATCTATATATTTTTTATAGAATTTTTAAAAAAAACGGTGTAACTTTTAAATTAATAGATCTATCGCGATGAAACGAACTCCATAATGAGTGGAAGTAGTTAGGCGTCCTCATAAAATGAAAATTGTGGAAAAATACCCTCAATTGAAAATAAACATGTTTTTTTTAGCGAAAATCATTTCTCTCTATTTTTTTTTTTTTTCTCTTTTTCTCCAACAGGTAACTTAAAATATTTTTTTTTTTTTTTCGTCTATTATATTAAGCACACATTTCGATACGTGCTGTGCACATTATGAAGACTCACACTATATGTAGTACTATTGGAATCCAAGCCATAGTAGTTATCACTAGTTATAACGATTCGTACTTATAATAAGAAAGAAAAAACGTTTATTTGCGGTAAACATGACGCAAAAACAGTTTAAAATACAAAAATGAGGAACGGTTGGGGGAAGCATGCGTCACATCCACGCAAATCGGTTATCGCTCAGCATTATGCTACGACCCTATGCAAGACAGAGCCCCAGCGCTGGTTTTCAGCTCCATCTCAGCATACCCTTTTCAATTTTTGTCACTACATCTTCTTTTAAATCACACCGCTGTCTTATCACATCATTCCTCAGCCTATCATTCATAGTCAGACCACACATGCTTCGCAAGGAACGCATTTCCACAGCATTTTTTTTTCATGTTGTTTTTGCCACACAAAACATTTATTTTTTATGTTTTTATTGCATCACAATACATTTTAATTTTAATAAATTATTTTTCTTTAAGTACGCTGTACTGGTACAGCGTCTTAATATTTGTTTGCTACACCGGTCAACGTCATTACGTCGGCGCCGGCTAAATGAAATGAAATTAAATGAAATGAAATGAAATTGTTTATTCTGTAAATAGGATATCGGAATCACTTTTACACGTCATAAAAAAATATTAAAAATAAGCTAGATGAGTTCGGCGTTTCCTATCTGACTACTCTGAGAAGAAAGGCCGAAACAAACTCAGAGGTCGCAGTCTCTTTTAAAGTCCAGAAATAATCTCGGTCAGGCCATATGAGGACCATGTAGATTCACCCATCAACATCACACATCGTTATTATACTCATAACCAATCGTCGGTAAAACGATTCGTTATACGTTACACTTAGGAACACGTCACTCGACACTTTTACAAAACAAAAAAGAACAATAATAATCTCTTTTTCTCAAATCAAAGCGAGCACTACCATCTCAGCTTACTGCTTACCCCCCGTGATATACAGTGTAATGTACCATCTGTACAGTCTAGTGCAAAAAGATGTGAATACTTAGTGAAATTCCCACCTGCAGTATATAGCAATAGTATTTTTTGTATAGACATTAAGAACCAACATTCAATTGATATTTTTAAAAGGAAGCTAAAAGACTTCCTGATTAAAAAGGCATATTACTCTATAACAGAATTCCTTGAAGAAAAATAATTATTTAATATTAAAATGGTTGTGATACTTAATTTAAAATGTGATATAAATTATAAGAATAGTATGATTTATATAATATCAAATGCATGAATTATGATAATTAATTATATAATGTAAAATGTATAACTGGAATATTCCAGTTATATTTTCATGTTATAATTTCCGTGGAGTTTCTTGCCGGCTCTTCTCCATAGGAAGCGTCCAATTGAAACCGTGCACCTAGCTTCTGACGTTTCATAAGTGCCCTTGTAGGTTTATGTGAAATATTTTGATTTTGATTTTTTTTTGATTGAGTATGTTTATGTTTTTTTTTTATTAAATTTTTATAAACATATAATTGCAATGTCTTACAGGCAACTACGTTCTAAGAACCTACCTATTGATAACATCTTCGAAATGTTGTACACTTAGTTCGCAATAAAGAATTTGAATTTGAACGATTTTCTACTAAAGTATTAATGGAAAATAGAGGTAGTTACTTTGCGCATATTTACCATCAAAATCGTTATTACTTCAAATGAATAAATCATTAACTTTAATCGATAATTATAAATTGGAACGCTGTCAGTCACAAAAATGACAAACTAGCAGCGCCCCGCGGTTTCACCCGCATAAGTCTCGATCCTGTGGGAATATCGGGATAAAAACTATCCTATGTGTTAATCCAGGTTATACACTATCTGTGTGCCAAATTTCATCTAAATCCGTTTAGTAGTTTCTGCGTAAAAGAGTAACAAACTTTCATCCATCCTCACAAACTTTCGCAAATTTTAAATTATTTTTAAATAATCACCACCATCATCTGCCTGCATTTTCCCAACTATGTTTGGGTCGGCTTCTAGTCTAACCGGGTACAGCTGAATACCTGTATTTTACATGCAACTAATGCTTATCTGACCTCCTCAACCCAGTTGCTAGGGAACAGAATGGTGATGACCAGATGTATGAACGTAAACGAGGCAAAAGGAGTATGTAAGGATCGTAGCAGGTGACGTTCTGTAGTGTCTGCCTACCCCCATGGGAAGAAGGCGTGAGTTTATGTATGTAAAAAATAAAATTACCATGCAGAATTGAAATAATATTTTCAAGAAAATTGGATTTAAAAAGAAAGAAAAATGCATTTATAGGCATCACAGCAAAAAAAAAAACAGTGGCACTCCGGGAGTGCCGACAGAAGTGAAAACTTGAACAAGATCGCCTTGATGGAAGAAAAATACTTGTATAGAACATTGGTCCGTAACGTAATATAAATAAAGAGCACAATCGCGTTTACAAAAATGAGGTATCGGTAACGGTGTCGCGAGTTCAATTGTTTTTTCACTTCAAAAATACACCTTAAATCTATCAAAACAACAATGATTATTGTATAATGCCAAAAGGGCTGAGGCTCAGCATATTGTCAGATGACAACACAAGGTGTACCACCTGACGCTGATTTAAAAGTTGCTTAGTTCAATGTGAGTACCGACATGTTTTTGCTGGTGACTGTACATAGAGAAGTTCAATGAGGATCATTTGCAGGATTCCTTCGAAGCGTTTTATGAAAGTAGGGAGCCGCGGGCGAGTCGCGACACCATGTTAGACGGCTTGAGTGAGACTGTCTTGAAATGTTTTTGTGGAAAAGAGAACGTCCCTACAACACGATCAAAAAACACGATCAAATCGAATCATTTATAAGTTTGCAAACATGTTCGCTTTCTGGTTTGCTGTTATCAAACCCAATATTGGATTAAGCTCGCCTTTGTAGGTATATATATGCTCGGCTTTTTCTTGTATAAAAAATAGTGAAAACTTAAAACTATGAAAGGTTAGGTTAGGTTTATTTTTATTTTGATATTAATTGTATACTTAGTAGGTTCTCAGCGTTTAGCGCTCGGTGTGGTAACAAGCCGTGTTCGAATTCGCGACAAGTCAATCGTCATCCTGATGATGCTTCATTGAGAGGTGAAACACGTGTCGATTTCTTTCAGGGCTTTTTATGGCTCTTTAGAAATAGCTAAGCGGAACAGGTTACTAAATATATCCACGTCTATTGTATTTTATAATGGATTTCCGCAAGGTCACGCCTGATTCAATTAACTACTTAGTAGGTATAAAAAAATATTAACATTATCTAGTCTGGTTTTCACATCTATCAGCACTCCGAGCAACAACAAGCGTCACACTCATAGCTACACTAAAAGTACGGTAAACATTAGCATGTCGGTGACGCGAACTCATAAGTTTTTCGACCCAAAATCGCTAAACGCACCTAAAGAAGTTTTCACTTCAAAAATATTTGTGTTTAAAGAATAAGAATAAATAAAACGCTATATGTATGTACGGACCTTTAATTTTTTTTTAAATCTAAAACAGTCAGAGACATGTGTTCAACAGTCAATTAAATTACAATAGATTAATTATCTCGTGTTGGCACGACTTTAATACGTTGGTAGCGAAGGGTGTATATTATTTCGTTTATTAATTTTTGTAGTGAGACGACCTAGACGCATTCCGCATGGGTTGGATCGAGGTAGCTTTAGAAAAGGATGCCTGGAAGGATTTGAGGGAGGTTTTTGCTCAGCAATGGGACAGTGTAGGCTTTATTAGTGGCTTTTGTGGACACGATAATTATTCAGATTTGTCATAGCAATCATGTAATTTCGTTTAAAATAGGTTTTTATTTTTATTAATTTATTTGTCTTAGATTCTTGTCTATTTAGTGAATGTGAGAACGCTGTAAGCTTAGTGGACTGTAGATTTGTTAATCATTTCTATTTTGTTTAGTACCTGGTATTTGATGATTGACCCACACTGTCCTCACATACCTATTAACACTGTTATTTGAAAATATTGTAAAAACCAATTATTTTTAAAAGAGTAGATACCTAACCGTGGAGTTTCTTTCCAGCTCTTCTCCATAGAAAACGACCAATTGGAACTGTGCACCTAGCTTCTGACGTTTCATAAGTGCCCATGCAGGATTTTTGTTTCAATTTTGACTTAAAGAGTAAAAAATATTTTTGTCACTGGCTATAAATTATTTCTATTTTGGATTCGGATTCTTCCCTCCACTAATCTCTGTTATGGCCACCCCACGATCTCGCCGACGGCGTTGTCTTCTCGTCTTCCAATGAACGTTTCCGCTCAATAGCTCCTCTGTATTATACCCCTCAGAAAAGTCCCTTAAACTGTGGATTGTGCTCAGATTATTGTGGTTTAGAAGAACTTGGCTTAGCCCGCGGGTGCGTTTGAATTGGTTTGAATCGAATTAAATTGATACATTGGCTCGTGGTCAAAGTAAATGGCCGGCAAATAGTTGTTTCGTCTGGTTGTTTATGAAGGCATCTGCCATATTAAAGGAATTCTAGTGTAGCCAAACTTTTGTTAAAGCGTTAGGTATCCTAAATAATGGTATGTATATAACCAAATCTCATATTATACCTATTTTGCTTTCTTTAAAATATTATCGAACACTAATATAATAAATGCGCCTCCTTTTGTGTTATTTCGGGGTCTTAAAAATACTAAATTGCCAAGTAGCTGCGACCAACTTGGATGTAGCGCCCGCCGCCCGTTGCCGCGGCACCGCTCGCTTCGCTCGCTCGGCTCGCGCGCAATTCTAACCTAACCGATTGGTCGGGGTATTCTTGCTTAGTTACGAACTAGTCTAGAACTGTGAGAAAAGGCCAGAAAATTAAAAAGAGGTTCATTTATTTAAAATAGTGTGCATGATTAGAAGCCCAAAAGTTTTTAGAGGTTCGAAAATTTAAAAAAAGCGTACATCATTAACAGGCCAATAAGTTAAATACAATTTCTAAAGAGCCATAAAAACCCTGAAAGAACGACGTGTTGCCACATCGAGCGCTAATTGCAGTCTGCATTCAGCGCTCGGTGTGGCAACATATCGTGTTCGAGTTCGCGATAAGTCAATGGTCATCCTGAGGATGCTTCGTTGAGAGGTGAAACACGTGTCGATTTCTTTCAGGGTTTTTTATGGCTCTTTAGAAATAGCTAAGCGGAACAGGTTACTAAATATATCAACGTTTATTGTATTTTATAATGGATTACCGCAAGGTCACGCCTGAATCAATTAACTATCTTAAGCCAATAAGTTTTAAGAGGGTCAGTTAAATATTTCCCTTAAATAATATCAACTTCTTCTGATATAGAGACGCCATGAGCATTAATCACCAGGCTTGCTCAAGGCAGACTGGTGATTTCAGACTTATGTTCTGTACCTAGATGTCCTTAATTTAGGTAAATGCGCTATTTTTAAAATAGCTGAGCCCAGCTCTAGCACACAATTTTTCGGAGAACTTATATTTTTTTTTTTATAAATACGAATAAAATTGTGAACTGACAAACAGACAAAAATACGAGTTTCAAACTATTGTAAGGTCGTATATGAGGAGGTTCTTTTCAAAACTTGACTATTCCACTTTTTATTTTTTTTTCAGAATTTGAGAAACAAGTTTTTTAGGAATGCAGTTATCTATTTAATCCTATATTTTGTTGAATTATTATATATAACCAGAATAGCCATTGTTTTGACCAGGTTTAACAAATCTAGCAATAATATATTTTGAATAAATTAAAAATTTGAAAAGGAATAATCTAGTTTTGACTCAGCTTTTTTATTGGAATTCTCATGTTTTGTTAAAAGGGTCTAGAGGAATAATTTCAAGCAACGCCATTTTCTTTTAAGCCACGCCGTTCCAAGCTATTTCAAACACAATTTTAAGGCACGTCATAAAATTAAAACTCTGTACCGAAGAAATGCACCTAACTTTGAAACTAAACCGACTGAAAATATAGGGAAAAAGAGGATTAAACTACTTTTGATGAAATCATGCGTTTTTTTTTTCTGTTGGATTAATCACGTTTTGGCAAACTTTTGTTTTCGCTGCATGTAAATTTCAATGTTAAAAACAAATAAAAAAAAATGTTTTCTGTCGAAAGTGGAATAGTCAAGTTTTGAAAAGAACCTCCTCAAATAATGTCTCATTTTGACAAATTCTTACTCAGATGCTTCTCTCAAGAAGCAGTAATAATAATCAATTGCAAATAAGTAACATCGCATTTTAAATTGGAAAGAAAAGACATATCTTTTTCATGATTACCTATTAGAAAACCTTCTTATCGCCCCCTGCCGCCCCTCTTTTGACAAACTGCGCAATAATAGAGTATTTGGCGAACTGTTTCCGAATGATAATTGTTATTAATAGCTATGGGGGTGAGCAGAAATGGTCTATTATGTAGTATTTATTTTAGGTTTGGGAATAAAATTGTGTCCATGTGGTTTTGTAGTATAGTTTGCCTTTATATGACAATGCTTGGGGGAGGCCTATGTCCAGTGGACGTTTGTCAACTGATATGTTAAGTCCACTGACAAACAAACTGCTTCCTCAAAGCTTTATCATTGAGGATTTTGGGAAAACTTAATCATAATGCTTGTCAAACTTAAGTTTATAGTCCTTTCCGACCCAGATGACCCCATAACACTCCTCCAGGAGAAAAATAGGGCCACCAGTACACCAGTACAGTACACAAATACAGACGCCTCGCATCATTCCGACCTCGCCGCCGAGGTCCTTTGCGATTGCGACCGCCCCCCCGAGTAAACGATACTCCCCGCGACCTTTACTTGAGAACGAGGTGCCAGCAGCTCCCCCCAGCGACGCCCTAAGTCGAGGTTCGTACCCCACAGGGGTTGCCCTTAGCGACCGCTCGCCTAATTTTAATTTAGAATAATTTTTGCCCCTGGCTGGAGGCTCTAAGTGTAGCAACTTATGGCACCCACAGGAAAGTTCGGTTAAGCAGCCAAGACCTCAGTGGTCAAAACTGCGAAAGTTTATAGTGACAGCAGCACACTACATAAGTATCTCAAAAATTTCACCAGTTATATGTATTTATGCCCCATGTACTCCATTGCATACAGCACTGCGGGGCTCATGGATGGGTGACCATCCATTACGTATCGAGAGCCGAGGTTAGACTGGAACCCGACCCCAACATAGTTGGGAAAAGGCTAGGCAGATTGCTACTCAGTGATAATATGGCATTCTAATGTTGAAAGAATTAAAAAAATCGGTTCAATATAGTTTTTAACCGACTTCCAAAAGTAGGAGTTTTTTGTTTAATAAGTCCACCGATTTATCCGTCAATTGTGGACCGATTTTGAAAATTCTTTTTTTTTTTTTTGTTTGAAAGGGTATGATACTCTCGAGATGGTCCCATATAAATTTTATTAACTTTACTTCAATAGTTTTTGAGTTAGCTTTACTAATACGTATTTTCTTCCCACTTAGTATGTGGATGATATGATAAGTTCCTGTCACTGTTATTTACATAGCAGGTAGTGGTATTCGAATTTGTGTAGGGTAGTGAAAAAAAAAAACTTTTTACAAAAAAAAACAACCGACTTCCAAAAAAAAACACTACAAAGTGAAAAATAACTTTAATTTCGGAAGTCGGTGGCAAAAAACGAAAACGTTATTTTTCACTTTGTAGTATTTTTTTTGGAAGTCGGTTGTTTTTGAGTTTATTCATTACAAACATTAATACAAATAATTTCTCTTTAAAATATTAGTGTAGAAGTGTTGATGGAAAAACCATCTGGCGAGTGCAGACTGTGCACAGCTTGTTAAAACGATAAATTAACAAAAAAAAAATCTGTCACCATTTCATTTCTTAGTTTTCTTCCACGGCATCCGCGGGTACGGAACGACCACCGTTTTCATTAGCAGACACCTAATAAATACCCCTATTTAATTTTCTCCCCCAGATTGCACATTTAATTCCCTTTAGCGCTGCGTCCACTGCGGGCTTGGCAGACAGCCAGCCACTGCGCTATGCGGACAATTGATCAACCTTATTGAAAACTGTCCTTTTGATTTACTAGTTAAAATGTTTGGGGAAAATATGAACAGGATTGGTGAAATTTTCAAGAAAATTGGTCTGAAAGTAAATAAATAGAAAAATATATTTGGGGTGAAATTATATGTATCTACAGGACTATCAATTCTAAGCAATCGTGTACACTATACAAGGTGTAAATTATTTATAACTTAAAATAATAAAAAAAACAACCGTCTTCAAAAAAAAACACTAACACACGCGTATAATCCCCGAAGGGTTAGTCAGAGGTGTACCCCATAGTATACCCACATTTCGCCAGTTATGTTTAAGTCCCATGTAATAGGGGGCGAGCCTATTGCCATCAACCGGGCACAAATCCAGACTCCGGGCTACTATTGAGTAATTCCAGATGGAAAAACCCAATATAACTTTGCCCGACCCGGCAATCGAACCCAGGACCGACTCAGCAGTAGCGCTTGCTACCACTAGACCAACGAGGCAGTAAAAAACACTACAAAGTGAAAAATAGCTTTAATTTCGGAAGTCGGTGTCTTTGGTTTTGAATTTTCGTTCTTTGTCACCGACTTCCGAAATTAAAGTTATTTTTCACTTTGTAGTGTTTTTTTTTGGAAGTCAGTTGATTTTTATTTTTTGTTAAAAGTTTTAGTTTTTCACTTTTCAATTGTGGTACCTACCCCACACAAATTCGAATACCACTACCTGCTACCAGTGATAGGAACTTATCATATAATCCACATACTAAGTGCGAAAAAATACGTATTATTGAAGCTAACTCAAAAACAATCCAAGCTAAGTTAATCAAATTTATATGGGACCACCTCGAGAGCATACCATTTCAAACAAAAAAGAATTTTCAAAATCGGTTCACAATTTTGCCGGAGAAATTGGTGGACATACCTACATAAAAAAACAATTTCCGCCTTTTTGGAAATCGGTTAAAAACCCGGCCAAATGCGAGTCGGACTCACACACACAAGTAAATTGTTCAATGCTCCAATTAGAAAATAATGATTTTCTTACTTTTTGGTAGTAAAATTCTATTAATTTCTTAAATACATTGCAAACTATAGTTTTGTATAATTTAGAAGCATTTTTAGATTTTTGTAAATGTGAGTACCATGGAGCCGTTTACTATGTTATTAAGATGTATGTTGACTTGAAAGAGCATGGCAGTTGAGAGAATGTCAAGCTCACTTAAATGTCTCGCTGATGGTGGCGAGTGTGTTGGATCATTCGGTTCCCTACAAAATGGTTGAGCTGGATGGTGCTGATCCACGCGTCATGTTCGTGAACGGGCGCCGTCAGTTGAGACTGGTCATCTCTTATCTGCCAGGGCTTATTTTTAATCATATATTTGCAACTGCTTTGATTATTTTTTGTACATTGTTCTCACATATAGAAGCAACAAGAATAATGTACCCAGAATTTTGTAATATCTGTATTTAAAAGAGTGGCCTTGGAGTTTCTTGCCCGTTCTTCTCCATAGAGATCTACGTTTTGGAATGGGCAACTAGCTTCAACTTTCTGACTAACTGACCGATTCTTTGACAATTCAAAAGTGCCTGTAAATGGTTTAATTGAAATAAATGCTTTGAGTTTGAGTTTGAGACACGAGTGGTCGAGTACAGCACAGTTAATTTAATAAAACTGGAAAATTGGCAATAGTGGCAATGCAACAAATTTATCAAAAAAACTAGCTGCGCCCCGCGGTTTCACACGCATATGTCTGGATCCCGTGGGAATATGTAGATAAAAAAGTATTCTGTGTCTTAACCCAGTACCTTAATTGCGTAATACAACACAATCACAATCTGTTTCGATTTGAAACCGATTGCTAATCCATTGCTTCATAAGTTGGAAAAAAATCTGCTCAACAACGTAAATAACGCAATGAATGTTGTTGAACTGTCAAAATGAAACAACTTAGGCAAAATTGTTTTAGAAAATAAGTTACGCAATTAGGGTACAGGTCATGGTCTACCCATGTGCCAAATTTCATCCAAATCTGTTCAGCCGTTTTAGTATGAAACCGTAACAAACAAACATACAAAAAATCAAATATTTTCTCTTTATAATATTATTATTAGTTAAGATAATTATAATATTTATTTTTTTCTTTCTTTCTTCACGACTGTTTAAATAAAGCAGAAAATTAAATGTTAAAAAAAAAAATCTATAAAACAAAACCTGTCGGTTTTATTAAATAAGCCCTTGATCCATCCATCTCCCTAGCCTTTTCCCAACTATGTTGGGGTCGGCTTCCAGTCTAACCGGATGCAGCTGAATATTTGACCTCCACAACCCAGTAATTGGGTAATACGACACCCCTTGGTAAGACTGGTTGTCAGACTTTTGTGCTTCTGACGACCCGTAACGACTGTCAAAGATCTACAAATGACAGCCGGGACCAACGGCTTAACGTGCTTTCCGAGGCACGGAGGAGTCTCGGTATGTAAAGATGGTCACCCATCCACGGACCAACCCTAGCAAGCGTAGCTTAACCTGATGCATCGACCCGAGCGGCTGTTATTACTTAGCCACGAGCTCCTATTAAATAAGCCCTTGATGGAAAGTAAAGGCTTGTGCAGATCAGCGCGACACGCGACGCGAAACAAAGACACCGCTCGTCGCGCGACGAGCGGTGCCTTTGTGTCGCGTCGCGTGTCACGCTGGTCTGCACAAGCCTTAATATTGGGAGCCACAACAGTGCAAGTTCACCCCCGACTCGAAGACTCACCGAAACAAATGAGAAATAATTGGAAATAGTTGTCCAACTTAGTAATTATTTGAAGTAGTGGAACTTGCTGCCGTTCACGAATAGTTTCACTTGATAGCTTGCTGCAAGAAAGGGGTACTGTTGTAGTGAGAAGTGTCGAGTTTAGATTCATTTTCTTGATGTTTTTCCTCGCGTTTTCTTGCAATCAAAATTAAAATCGAAATCTAAAAATGCACTTCATCAAATCTGTGGGAGTGATTGCGTGAGAAGGGACGGAAATGTGTCACAGGTCGCCGGGAATTTATATTCAAATTAAATTATGAAATATAAAAATTAAAACTAAGCTAAGTAATTATTTTACCTTTATTATATTTTATAGAATTAAACTGATAACTATTGTGTATCAAAAACTATATTTTATAAATCAATTATTTATTAATAGTATTTTTTTAATTAAAATTAATTTATTAATAATATTTTTTTAATTAAAATTAATTTGTTAATATTTTTTTTTAATTAAAATTAATTTATTAATAAATTTTCTGGCACGTGCTATTTGATTTAAGAGAGAAAAAAAAGAAAGAAAACTTGTTTATTCTGCACAAACAAAACGCACATTTTAAAAAACTCGACAAAATACTCACAAAACAAAAGTAGCCAAAAGCCTCGTATTCAACTCAATTACTTCGATTTGACCAATGAGCAAGTGCGATGCTAGAGTTGGCCGTCCGAAACGACCTTGACGAAGCCCCGCCCCTTTAATGTTGCTTATTATCAAGGTGAGATGTCACACATCATACGTGACTACTATAAGTCTCACTCGTTTGTTGTTTTTGTATATTTTCTGTGAGGTGATTTTCATTACATCGCGTTACAATTTTGATGCGATTTGTAGTAGTTGAGGTGTTAAATTCATTGAATTATGTCCGCTAAGGAAACTTAGTCTAATAAATCATATTTAAGAAAGGGCTAGGGATGATTTAAGATAATAAAATTAATAAGAAAGGTTACTGCAATGAAATAATATATCTAATATATCTATATAATAATATATCTTTTTATTTTTAACCAACTTCCAAAAGGAGGAGGTTCTCAATTCGACTGTATGTTTGTTACGCGATTACTCCGCCAATTATGAATTGATTTTGATGATTCTTTTTTTTTTGTTTGGTAGGTCATACTTCAGAGGTGGTCCCATATAAATTTTATTAAGTTTGCTTGGGTAGTTTTTGAGTTAGCTTCAATAATACTTACGTATTTTTTCCCACTTAGTATGTGGATGATATGATAAGTTCCTGTCACTGTTATATACATAGCAGGTAGTGGTATTCGAATTTGTGTGGGGTAGTACCACAACTAAAAAGTGAAAAATAAAAACTTTTTACAAAAAATAAACAACCGACTTCCAAAAAAAACACTACAAAGTAAAAAATAACTTTAATTTCGGAAGTCGGTGGCAAAAAACGAAAATTCAAAACCAAAGACACCAACTTCCGAAATTAAAGTTATTTTTTAGTTTGTAGTGTTTTTTTTTTTGGAAGTCGGTTGTTTTTTTTTTTTTGTAAAAAGTTTTTATCTATATCTCTATCGCTATTTCCTAAGTTAACAGAAAACCAGAAAGAGAAGGAAATAATTATATACGCCCATCAAATCAGTAAACAAACATCCTATACTATTAAAAGAGCAATATTTGTGAAAGAGCGGAGCCTTCTAATACAGGCATTGTTTGCCTAAAAGGAGGCTCCAAATACGTTAAAATGTAATGTAATTTTCTATTTGGCACAATAAACTATTTTGTATATTTTTGTATTTTGTATATATATATTTGTAATCACGTTCTCGAAAACGGCTCTAACGATTTCGATGAAACTTGCAATATAGTTTACGAGGGCAAACAATCGATCTAGCTAGGTCTCCATATCTGGGAAAATTCGTTTTCTCAGTTTTCACCCTAGCAGAACTCAGTCGACCAGGTACTGTTTTATAATACTTCAACGTGATTTGATAGCCATCTTTTATTACATTATCTTTCCCTGCCTATTAGATATGACAAGAGATCTTTGCCAGATAGCGAGACATTTTTAGCCTCAAATAATACAGAGTGGCAGGGACATCGACGCGAAAACTGAAACCATGGATTTAGTACAGACGCCAGCACATCAGGCTACTACAATCTGTCAAATTTATTTAATAGATTTTCAACTTTATCGCTGAAAATTAAGGTTCAAAGTTGATCGGGAAAATTTGACAGTTTCGGGTAGCTTGATGTGCTGGTGTCTGTACATTATTCTGAATCGACATTTTTTTTTTTTGTGTGGGTACTTGCCATATGTGTAAAAAAGTAAATTATTACTGCTGACGTAATCACCATCTAGACCCCCCACCCCCCATGTCATCAAAAATAAGCAAAGCATAGACCCCCCGCCCCCTATAGTTAAGCACTATAGGGGGCATACTTGAACGGTCCCTAAGAAGAACTTTGCTTAAATTATCTCCGAGCATTAATGGTCGTGAAGGCCCGGAAATCAAGAGGCTTGCCTCTTTTTTTTTTTGGGTGGTTAATTATCAAATAACTTCTTCCGCTCTGGGCGGAGCGGGAGGGCGTGTCAGACTCTTACTGACTAAAGCCCACCCGTGTTCCTTCGGTTGCCCTGTTGCCGGGGGCCACGATGTTCCTTTCGGCCCTTATTCGCAGCCCCGGCAGGCATTGGCCCTAGCGGACCTCGTCAAATTCTGAACCACCCTGCGTTGAAATTTTTCTTCGATTGTTTTAAAAAAAATTGCTGTTCCATACATTTTGACCGCGTAGGTATTGCACTTTTCTATGAAACAGCAGATTTTTAAAAAAATAACCGACGAAAAATTTCAACGCAGGGGGTTCAGAATCATGTACTGAATCCATAGTAAAAAAAATCGCGTCAATGTCCCTGCCAGCCTGTATACAACTTTTTATCATGATTCCAGGTTATTAGGTATATCAAATATGCATCGAGCAAAGATCTCTTAGTCGATTATTATAAGTTACAGTAATTATTTACAGTAACTGAAAGTGCAGTTAATAAAATTAGAACCTAAATGAGTAACATATAAAGTTACCACTTAGAACCGATTTAACTTGTATCAATAACAGTAACTTGATATTTAAGTTAACTGAAATAAACGGGCGAACGAATGGAATGTGAGTGAATGAACTGAGGAACGGGAAGTCGTTTCTGTTTGTAAAGTTATGAGGCAAAAATTGCTTGATTGATATGAACGATTATTGCAAAGAACGAGCATTTATCAAAAAGAGTGTCCGTGGAGTTTCTTGCCCGTTCTTCTCCATAGGTACCTACTACGCTTTGGAATGGGCAACTAGCTTCATATTTCTGACTGACCGATTCCTTGATAATTCAAAAGTGCCTGTAAATGGTTTAATTGAAATAAATGCTTTGAGTTTGAGTTTATGTATATTCTTTTTCTGGCTAATTCTGATTTTTTAAAGTGAAAACTTCTTTAGGCGCATTGGGTATTTTTGAGATGGGAAAAAACAATTGAACTCGCGACACCGTTACCGACACCTCATTTTTGTAAACGCGATTGTGCTCTTTATTTATATTATGTTACGGATCAATGTTCTATGCAAGTATTTTTACTTTAAAGGTTTTGGAAGTATTTTTTTTTATTGTTCATGTTTTCACTTCTGTCGGCACTCCCGGAGTGCCACTGTTTTTTTTTTTTTGTTGTAGACCTATTAGACTGTAGATTTTTAAACTATTATCTATTTTGTTAAGTACGTTAAAGCGAATTATTTTTAAAGAGTTACCATGGTGTTTCTTGCCGGCTCTTCTCCATAGGAAACGACCAATTGGAACCGTGCACCTAGCTTCTGACGTTTCACAAGCGCCCATGTAGGTTTATGTGAAATGAAATGTTTAGATATAGATTTTTTTATTTCATATTCAAAAAAAGCAGTTTTTTTCCGCGTTGAAATGATCAAAAACGTATTTCGAATTCGTTTTTAGCAGATTCAGCCTACCCTAAAAAAACAATGCATGAAATTTTGAACATATTTTAAATAAAAATAGACATAACTTTCCCTCGGAAAAAATAATCTAAATATAAGTAAATCACTTCTCTCCTCACCTGTACCGCTGCAGACGGATATTAATCAATGCAAATACTAAGTTTAATTAAAACTGTGTTTAAACTAAAGTCGTTCGCTTCAGGCTTCGACTTCGACTTTCAAGTCGATCGAAAGTAAAAGGAATAGTAATGTATAGCTACTGTGAAAGGTACCTATTTGAGGTTTTATTAGAGAACATCGATTCTAAATTAATTTTTACAAATATTAGGAAAACGTTTTTCATTGATTTTTCTGCTGAACATAGATTAATGATACTTTTGTTGTCATAATAAATCAAAGTCATAGCATATTATTTCAATTAAACCATTAATAAATTAATAGTTTAAAAAACACGCTTTTATAAATGCACTTACGTGGCCTTTCTCCAAGTGCAAACACGACTATGATACGATATTCCATCATGGAATGCCAGTGCCTATCTTCCGGCTTCATCATCAGACCTTGAAACCTAATCGTGGTCAAAGTTCATTACAAGACTTTTCTAAGAAATCCAAAACAGCTATGATACAATTTTCCATCATGAAGTTCCAGTTCATATCTTCCGGCTCCATCATCAGATCAGTTCGACAGTACCATATTATTGTATTGTCATCAGAACTACATACAGCTGCCAATTTTCATTACGCTACGACCCTTGGAAGATGGTTAAATTAGTTACCTTAGATTCCATTACATAGTTACATACAGGTCGACAAGAAAAGGGTGTTAAAAAGCACTTTTGAATTGTCAAAATGTACACTTTCACATTAATAATGCGTTTATTTTTATTTTTTAAACTGTCGATAACATCGAATCGGTAGGTTCATTTTTAAGGATTGCTTAAATATCGAAGCTCTTTAAACAAATTCGGCACTCAGGCTTATTAGTGGCTAATTTACTCGGCTGAAATATTATTAATTTATATTATTTTATTTGTGGGCAAATCGACAACTCCAGAAATACGTGTGAGGTATTTACTTTTTCCTTAACTTTACTGCATAGAAAAATAATATTATTTAAAAGCGTCGATTCGCCTGTTCCGAAATGTTATAATTTCTAGTTAATGTACTTAGTAAACCTAATATTTTAAGTACTACTTGGTAAACCTAATATTTTAAAATACTAGCGGACGTCACGCGGTTTCACCCGCGTAGTTCCCGTTCCCGTGGGAGTACGGGGATAAAATATAATCTATATTACTCAAAGCATTTATTTCAATTAAACCATTTACAGGCACTTTTGAACTATCAAGGAATCGGTCAGTCAGAAATATGAAGCTAGTTGCCCATTCCAAAGCGTAGTAGGTACCTATGGAGAAGAACGAGCAAGAAACTCCACGGACACTCTTTTAAATAAAAAATTATTACAAAATATTGGTTACATCATTCATGTTGAAATTATACATGTGAGAACAATGTAGAAAGACGTGCACGTTAGCAGTGTCCGTAATAAAAAGATAAAACAAAGAACAATTCAAAAATTAAAATAAATTAAAAATAAGCTGTGGCAACTAAGAGATGACCAGTCCCAACTGACGGCGCCCGTTCACGAACATGACGCATGGATTAGCACCATTCAGCTCAACCATTTTGAAGGGAGCTAAATGATCCAACACACGCGCCACCATCAGCGAAACATCTGAGTGAGCATGACATACTCACAGCCACCAGGTCACATTCAAGTCAATGCAAGACATATTATATCCACTGCTGAAAGAATTTTTCAAATCGGTCCATTAGTTTTTAAGTTTATTCGATACATACAAAAATACAAATCTTTCCTCTTTATAATATTAGTATAGATTTGAATACCACACCCAAATCAAATAAGTTAGATTTAAAATTATCTTTTCTAAACACGTTAAATGTATGCCATGACACGCTTCAAAATCTTTTTATACGTTCTATAATCTATGGTTTAGAGACATAATCCTCTTTTGAACATACACAGATGTTCTATTTAATCTATGCCTTGTCTATGGCATACACTTATAAGTTTATTTATGGTACTTTGAATAAACAATATGATTACTAGATGATTTTGATTCCATATCTTTTAGTAATGTCCGGTTCCTGAGGCATTCCTAACCGGAGTGTTTCCATTCGATTATATTGACACATTGAGTTTAAATATTTTTTCTAAACACTTATAGCCGATTCTTAAAAACTACGGATCGTTATTGTTTAAAATTAAGCCTGTTGTATCTTTACCAATAACGAAGCAAAACCCTCATCGCTTTGCATAGTAGACCCTCTCATATGGAAGTAGCTACCACAGGTAAAACTAGGTTACGAATCTATTTATATGCTCAGTTTGGCAATAAAAAGGTACCATTGGTACGCAAAACGATTCGTTATTGTTTATAGGAACCGAAAGAAGAACTGCTTAACTTACCTCCGGGCATTAATGGTTGTGAAGGCCCGGAGATCAAGAGGCTTACCTCTTTTTTTTTGGGTGGGTAATTATCAAATAACTTCTCCCTCTCTGGGCGGAGCGGGACGGCGTGTCAGACTCTTACTGACTAAACCCCACCCGTGTTCCTTCAGTTGCCATGTTGCCGGGGGCCACGATCTCCCTTTCGGACTTCTTCGCACCCCCGGCAGGCATCGGCCCTAGTTGACCCCGTCAATTCTGCTGACACCTCTTTGAGGCGCACGTGGAACACAACGCGCCGTTGACCCGCGCCTGGTCCTTATCGGACGGCAAGCTACCCATTGTTCACCGTCCGCAAGCCCGCGCCTACGGTGGCCGAGAATCGGCCTGCGATTCCCGATGTCTCCTGCGGCGGTTAGGGGCGTGAGGGCGCGAAATTTGCCTCTCCCTCACGCGTTCCGCCTCCTCTTTCGCGAGCATTACTGCTTCCCAGAAGGAGGTGACGGCGTCCCAAGGCTTGCTTGCTTGAGCAAAGCCCGGAGATCAAGAGGATGCAAGTTCGATATTTAACAATTTAAGTACCAACGTACTTTTGTTTTTTTTGGATGTAATTACTAACGAATTTTATTTTGGGCATCATTGTCTTTAGGTTGACAGGCGGGACGCGACTTTAGTAAAACAATTTCAAAGAAAACTTCATGAAATTTGTCCTATAGTTTGACCGAGACCACTGTAGCACACCTTAGGTATTTGCGCGGTGAGACGGGCAGTGCAGGCCGCTCATTTGTCAACGCTCACGGCGTCCTACTGCTCATTCGTCAACGCTGCCCCCATAATCGCGTCGCACGGTTGCATCGCGCCTGTCTGCGGGAAGCCTTGCCTTTATATAGCATAATCAGCCTATAATGTTTCCACTGCTGGGACACAGGCCTCCTCTCTGTGAGAGGGAGTGGGCCGTAATCCACCACGCGGGCCCAGTGCGGGTTGTTAGATGTCACATGTTTTCGAATTTTTGCTTCTAGAACATGCCGGTTTCCTCACGATGTTTTCCTTCACCGTTTTGAGAGTGATGAAAAAATTGACACAAAGTAAAGCGCCTGTCAGGGTTCGAACCTACGACCTACAACTCGTAAGTCGCGGCCGTTACAACGGTGCCACCACTGCTCTTTTATATGATGAAGGACAAAATCATACAGGGTGGCAGGGACATCGACGCGAAAACTGTTACCATGGATTCAGTACATGATTCTGAACCCCAACGACGTTGAAAATTTTAATCAGTTATTAAAAAAAAAATCTGCTGTTTCATAGAAAAGTGCAATGCCTACGCGTTGCTGATTAAAAAAAAATAACCGACGAAAAATTTCAACTTAGGGGGGTTCAGAATCATGTACTGAATCCATGGTAACAGTTTTCGCGTCGATGTCCGTCCCTGCCACCCTGTATAAAAGTCTAAAATCCCCAACAAGCAGTGAGCAAGTGTGGTGATCCACGTTTTTACCTTCTCTGCAGAGAGGGGTTCCCCTGCAGTGAAACAGGATCCTTTACATCAGGGATCCCCAAACTATTTTGGACAAGTGACCCCTTTTCCAAAATGAACTGTTAGCTCAGACCCCCATGGCCAAATTACCTACTTTTAAGATCAACCCCCTTATTCATTATGATCCGCTAACTTAAAACAGCTGCTACAGAGTGTTATTTTTCATTCTGACTTCGTTTATGTCGACCCCTAGGAAACCACATTGGGAATCCCTGCTTTACATCATCATCATAAAACATTGTGTCATGACGATGTCCTTCCTACAATCACCTCTGCTTACACTTTGCTTCAATCCAGTCGTGATATTATGCTGTGTCCTTTATATAATCTTTGGGGTAACTTTGATGGAGAAAGTAAAACATTGTTGTAACAATAAAACAGTACAAAATGGTTCTAAAATTAACTGCATTGCGTAAGCAATTACTCCTCGTTCGGGAGTTAGGTGCGCGCAGAGATGTGGGCCGAAGGTTCAGTTCGAAAGCTCATTGATCTGTTCAGTGAGCTTTTTGAGGCAAATAATCGGTGTTTACTGTGTTCAGATCAGGGATCGGTTTTACATAAGTATAATTTTATGAACTTACACGTGTTTTTTTTTAAACTTTTTTTTTTTCGAAAAAAAAATTTTTCACCTCAGATTTTTTGCATAGTTGACAAATTTTAATAAAAAATGTTAGCTAATCCGATAAAATAACTAATAACCGTTTAGAAATAATAAACAGAATCCAAATCGAGCCAATAACATCGGAGATATGGCAAACGCTAATCAAAACAAAAAATTGAATAACAAAAAAAATATTAAAGATAGACTTTTAAAGTTATTTTTCGATAATTTTTCATGAATATTCAGCAAAATTCGGGCGGTCACATGCCAATGGGCGACATTGTATTATAGAGCGGTATTTCATATTACCAAACAGTATTATTAAGACGAATAAAAAAATGAGAATATTTGACAGCTATTTGCGACGTTGGCAACTTTCAGGACCGGTTTTTAAATAAAAAAATATTAATTAATGTGTTCCTTTGGAGAAGATTTAGCAAGAAACATCATGGTTTCTGTCAAATGAGCAAGTTGGTCAAACTTCCCATATATTATTTATTTTCTTTTTTGAAGACTTATTCATCTTAAACTTCTGCACCGTGTTTGTGCAACACCACAAATAATAATGATGAATACCGCTCATAAAGTTCGTACTAAGCAGATGAATTATATGCCGCGATGGCGAAACGTTCACAGGAGGGATACGAAACGACTGACTACTTACTGCAAACACTGCTTATTAATAACTTAACCTTAATTCTTTAAGGTTCCTTTTCCGGTGGGTGAAAAAGGAATCATTATTACTAAGCCTTGTTACGCCGTCAGTCTGTCATAGCCTGTAACTTTTAAACCTTAACAGCGATTTCCGGCCACCGTAGGCGCGGGCTTGCGGACGGTGAGCAATGGGTAACTCGCCGTCCGATAAGGACCAGGCCCGGGTCGACGGCGCAACGTGTTCCACGCGTGCCTCAAAGAGATGTCAGCACAACTGATGGGGTCCGATAGGGCCGATGCCTGCCGGGGTTTCGAAGAAGTCCGAAAGGGAGATCGTGGCCTCCGGCAACTGAAGGAACACGGGTGGGTTGTAGTCAGTAAGAGTCTGACACGCCCACCCAGAGCGGGAGAAGTAATTTGATAATTTCCCACCCAAAAAAAAAAAAAAGAAAAAGCTGAGCTTTTTATAAAGTATGTGTCATTGTGGTATTTATCAAATAATAGAAGGTACCAAAATCAAGACAATTTTAGTGGTACGGAACTCTTAGTCCGTGGAGTTTCTGGCCCGTTCTTCTCCATAGGAACCTACTACGCTTTGGAATGGGCAACTAGCTTCATCTTTCTGACTGACCGACTTCTTTACGATCCTAAAGTGTCTGTAAATGGTTTATTTGAAATTGAGTTTGCATGTAATATAGTATCCTGCTATATAAAAGGCCTAAATAATATATTAAAATATATATATATATAAAGTAGGCGAA
This sequence comes from Agrochola litura, assembly GCA_949152395.1. Lineage (NCBI taxonomy): Eukaryota > Metazoa > Arthropoda > Insecta > Lepidoptera > Noctuidae > Agrochola > Agrochola litura. The sequence continues at coordinate 849,532 of OX424519.1, read as the reverse complement.
ACTACAATATTTTAATTTCAATACTAACGGCGAGATGACTGCAATAATAAAAGAAATATCAAAGACGTAAAAAATAATAATAATATTTTTATTTTCAAATGTTTTTATATTATTTTATTCTTATATTTAAAAATATAATTTATATGTTAATAGTGAAATAAAGGAAATAATAATAAATTCATTTATTTCAGGTAAATAACACCCAATGTCAAACATAAATAAATAGAAATTTTACAGATAAAATAAAATTATGTCAAATAATATAAAATCAAATAAAATTAAATCAAATAGGAAAAACAACAAAATAAAAATATTGAATAGTATTTTGTAACCCTATATAGACATTTATAAAAAATAAGTAACCATTTTAATAATAATAATTTATAATAATTTTTTTATTGACACCAAAAAATATTAACACTAGGTACATGACAACCATATTTTAAAGGCTCATAGTGGGAAAAATATGCAATTAAAAAATAAAATATTTTAGCAACACAGTTTCTTTATTTATATATATTTTTAGAGGTTTTTGCCCTACAGTAGGTCAGTTCCAAGCTGTTATTATTATTTTTATCAGTATGGAAATTCTCACATTGGTTTTGAAACAATTACATTTATGATAATAAGATTTATTTTCTCATGAAATATGATTTTAGTAAACAGAACACCTTCCTTTTGATGTCCAGTTGGTTAAATAGATCAAAGCCGTTTATTTGAATATAATTTGTTACATTAATAACAACTGTCAAGCTTCTGTTTTCCATAATGTGCTGCATTGTGTAATCATTGTTTTAAATAATAACATATTGAAATCTGGGTTTGAAGATGAAATTCTTTGAATCCTGAATTAAAAAAAAAAGTTAGAAATCACCATTTCTTGTGAATGGAAGAAGCTAAGCATTATTGACCACGCTTAGCTGATAGATTGATGATGGCAGAATGTTGTTATTAGTAGGCAGGAGGACGCTGCTGATAACAAACATATCCACCGCTGATATCCTCTGGACAGAATCCCTTTATATTCAAAACATATTATTAATCATCTTTTAAAACAATGGTAAAACTAATCAAAATCATGCCGGAAAATAAAATCTGAATAAAAGAGTACTCGCTATTCACTTACTTATTATATTGTCACAAAAACAACAACATAATCAAAACCATAAACAACAAACTTAACAAAAATAAAAACATCGATAAAGATTAAAACCGACATCATTACATCACTATTCCGAGCGCTGTTTGTAAATCCAGCAATTATACTCGTAGCAAGCAATTATCGTCTGTTCCCGATCGCTCGATAATCGATAGGATTGCCGCAATCGCTCGCGACGTGAGAATCAAAGTGATTCGATTAGTAATAATCGTTAGATTAATTTTTATTGGCTTGGGAATCGACTAATTAAATTTTGTTGAACAACACTATGTTTTGTTTATGATTATTATTTGTTGTTTATGGTGTAAATGTTAGGTACCGTTTTATTGAGATGAGAGATTTAATTTTATGACTGTGTTTAAGAGTTTAAGCAATTTGTCTGTTACACATGAAAAGATATCCTAAAACAGGACATGACTTACTTCGACAAGGAAATCACTTTTGGATGGACATGGCTGAAGACCAAGATAAGATCTAGAAGTTCATTATGTTGTGTTACCTAGTGTTTCTCCTGTCAACTCAAGTAGGTATGTTACTAGAGCCGACTGTAATTGTTATTTTATGTAATTACGACATTATTTTTAAATGACAAATGTATTATTATTCCTGTTGATTATTTGAGTTGACATTAAACTATTTAATTTAATTACATTTTTTTTTTTTATGATTTTCTATTCCTAATCTTAAATTCTTAATGAGTTGACTTCGAAATTTTTTATTGTAGGTAATTTTTATATTTATCATGCATGATGTTAATTTTTAAATGTGTTACCTTTAATATGAATGTATTTTTTTTTTTTGTGTCGTTTAGAATATTTCAAACACAATGTAAATTGGTTGTGAATAAATAAATTGAATTGAAATGAATTGAACCAGTCTAACGGCGCCGTCGTAAAAAGATGCCCATCCATAGCACCCGTCTCTCCACTATTCTTACTCAAGGATGCATATCCGGTCGGCTCGCAAATCCCTCCTTATCCTAAGGGCACGTCTTCCCTACCATTACCGCGCCCCCCGGTCTGCTCCTTGATATGCAATGGCCTCTGTAACCCCATGAAGCATGAGGCTCTAGCGGCTAGTGCAAATCTCGGGGTTCATTCGATTTATCGAGTCTGGTTAAACCACGCTGGGGTCGGTGCAATTCATTTATTCAAAGAGGAACAGTTTTGAGTATGAATGTGGATGGTTAAAAAAGTAGGGGAAGACCAAAGGAACGATGGATGTTCTGTGTGGAAGATGATATGGATAGAAAGGGGGTGACTACTGAGATGAGGACTGATAGAGAAGTATGGAAGGAAAAGACAATAAGGTCAGAAGATTGAGACAGAACAGATTTATCCTATACTCTTAAATTAGCAATATTTGTAGGTATATACAGTCAGGAGCAGTGGTGGCCCAGTGGTAATGGCCGCGACGCGTCTTTCCATTCTATACAAGGCTAAAACGCAGCCATAGGAAACTGCTCGCGTATAGATTGGAAATCACTTTTTTACTAAGGTCTTCCAATCTATACAAGAGTAGTACGCAAATACTCGTGTATACTTCGTAGTGACTAAATTAACTACCTCATTCCATAGAATACAGTGCCAATACGCATACGGACTAATCGAGTTTAGATTGCGAGAAATTGTGAACAGGTAACCAAATTGTTTGCGAGGTAATGCACCTTGCGCTAATAATATATAGCCTGCCCGGCTGTGAGCAACTTGGAAGTAGCGCTCGCCGGCCGCTGCCGCGGTTGGTCACAGTTCTAACCTAACCTAACCTAAGCCATTTCACCCAGTTCACACTTTTGTTCTTTTCTTTTTTTTTATAAACTATATCTTTAAAGCTCTTATCAGGCGTAAGTAATGTAGTATAGTTTGGAACCAGGACGCACTCGTCCACGTTACAAACGAGTGATTATTTTTGGACAGGTGTGTCCAATCGCAAAAATAATTAAAATTTCGACCCCCGTTATGAAACACTTAAACCCCTAACACTCTACGTAATATTTTTTTTTATTTTCCATACAAAAAGTGAAAAATGTCCTATAAAACACATCGAGGCTGCCCCCCTGCGCGCCTCCGGCTCTAAAAAGATTCACGTGGTTAGGTATCACGTGTGGAGCCGCGATTGTCAAATTCGATTTAGATGTGTCAAAATAATTTTTAAATTTAGAGAATTTATTTTGCAGAATAGCTTTAAGATTCTCATAGTCAAAAGAAAGGAATTTTAGTGATAGTTTAGTTAGTGTAGTTCTGTAAACAAGGGAATCGACACCATTGTTTTGTTTTCGATCGAGGAACTAACTAACATTGCTTTTGTATCGTATTCTGTTCAAATAATGGCCAAATGTGTACTTTTTATAAACCCCTATAACTGAGAAAGGCCATTCCTGTACCTCTCATAAGCTATAAACTCGAGTTAAGAGCGGCCAACCCGACATACTTTTCATACAAACGCTCGTACATGATTATGGCGTCGTAACACATCTTTCTTTGAAATTTTTAAACTAATAGGTATCTTGTGCACTATTTCTAGGTTTCTATGAAACCAAAAAATTCAAATGTCGAGAAATAAATTTAGTACAAGCCTCCGAAAATCTGCATTTTTGCACAATTTTTACCTGATCTTTGGCCGTTCATAATATACTCATAAATTGTAAAAGTAAAGAAAACATCTGCATAGGAACCTTGCACATATATTGGAGATTCTAAATGACAAACATTTATTTCACAAACTAGTAAAGCTTACTCAAAAACACGTATTTCCTGAAACAAGTTTTATGAAATTTCCGCACACTATTTTGCGTACAATGTTATCGCATTCTCACTTGCTTGTTAGCAGTTCTCACTTGCGCTAGATGAAACAACATGCTTTTTGACCATGCTTGCGTTGATGATAGACGGATCGGAAAGGGCCCTCTTAATGAGAAACCTCCATAACCGAAAAAGAGATCGCGGTCCCTTGGAGTCTCGCTTATCCAGGTTCGACTGTATTTAGGTTTAGTATAGAGAGGATCTCGTGGCTAAGTAATAAGAGTAATAACAGCCACACCATTCGATCCATCAGGTTAAGCTACGCTTGCCGAGGTTGGTCTGTGGATGGGTGACCATTTTAAAATACCGAGATCTCCTCCGTGCCTCGGAAAGCACGTTAAGCCGTTGGTCCCGGCTGTCATTCGTGAATCTTTGACAGTCGTTACGGGTCGTCAGAAGCCCGAAAGTCTGACAACCAGTCCTACCAAGGGATATCGTATTACCCAGTTACTGGGTTGTGGTTAGATAGGCAGTCGCTCCAAGTAAAATACTGGTATTCATATCCGGTTAGCCTGGAAGCCGACCCCAACATAGTTGGGAAAAGGCTAGGCAGATTGATTGTAATCACGTTCTCGAAAACGGCTGTAACGATTTCGATTAAAGTTGCAATATAGGGGTTTACGGGGGCGAAAAATCGATCTAGCTAGGTCTCATATCTGGGAAAATTCATTTTCTCTATTTTCTTAGCCTCGTGATACAACGCTATTACACCTGGACGATATGTTTATCTATTTTCACCAGAGCAAAGATTGGTCGACCACCTTACTCTTAAGTTAAAACAGTTTTTAGTAGATTTTTTTGTTATCAAATAACTTTTCCCGCTCTGGCCGGAGCGGGAGGGCGTGTCAGACTCTTACTGACAAAAACCCACCCGTGTTCCTTCAGTTACGTATATTGCCAGGGGCCACGTTAACCCTTTCGGACTTCCCCGCGAGAGTTGCCTCTGCCGTTGACAAAGTGCTGCTCGTGTATATGAGCACTAAGTTCCCACTGCTGGGACACGGGCCTCCTTTCTGTAAGGGAGTGACCTAGTGCGTGTTGGTGGGATGTCACATGTCTTCGATATATTTTGCTTCTACGACATACCGGTTTCACATACTTGCAAACTCAAGCATTTTTTCCATGGTGGTGGGCAGGAACCACAGAACGCCACCTGCTACGATCCTAACATACTCAAGGTCCTTCTGCTTCGACACCACATGACTGTTTCCTCATGGTGTTTTCCTTCGCGGGTCGTTTCCACTAGGCCACTGGTCGGTAAACGGCAGCTCGCGAGCCGCATGCGGCTCTTTGGCCAATAGATTTAGAATTTGGCCTCTGTACAAATGTTGATGATTGCGAGCGTAGATACACACGGGGCTCGGGGTTTTGGTCATATCAAGTTTTATTCAAAATTCAAACTATATTTCAAAGATTTATTTCCGAAGTATTTTCACCAAAAATTAACAGGATATAGAAAATTAATAATTTACTGTACCTTTTAAAGTTTTCCAAGGTTAACTTGTGAACAAGTGCCGCCATCATATTATTATCAGCCGATATGTTATTATATTATTTATACGTCTTTGACATTTCTCGGGACCATGGATCCCGGTCCTTTGGAAGGCGTACGAGGGGCCGAAGCCAACTCGTAGAGGCCCGTTAGACGCTTTTAAAGAAATGAAGCACCAACCGACGATTATCCCTGTATGCACTATGCAAGTGCACCAAAGGACAACCCCCGGTTGGTGTAGGACTATTACAGTACATGGAAACAAAACATTGGACTATGGGTTTGAGTAGCTAAAGTGGACTGGTTACCTGGAACTATCGTAGGACTATAGCCCCTGCTTGATCAATGTTTTATATTTACACGGATAAAATGGCAGGGGGTGACTTGCACACTCAATAATGGGCCCCCAGAAACGGTCGCTAGCACATAGTGTCGTAGTGACAAGGGAGCTACACGTTCTGAGGTGCTTATGAGGAGTGGAGAGGTATTCCACGGCTATCAGGACAATCCCGGAAGTACGGTCAAGATCCCTACCAGCATCTTACTGGAATACTTCCTTCCTCCGAGCACGTTTGCTCTTGCGAATCTCCACTCAAGCCAGCCAATTAAGGCAAGAATGAGGCGGGAGCGCCGTTCCTCGTCAGTGTTCACTCCAGCCGGCCAATAAAGGCAAGCCAGAGGTGAGGAACAAGACTTCTCCTATTATTATATGGTGTTATTTTAGGAAAATCGTCTACTTTTACAATGTTTGTAAATATGTGAGCACCATGTATCTATCACATATTAAATTATCTGTCGTTGCTTCATTTTAAATTCTTTTTACCTATTGTGGTATCGTAATTTTATTCTAGGTGCATCGTCTTCACATATAATTATTTAACTAATGAACGTAGAAACTATTGTAAAACATTTTAAAAGAGTAACGGTGGAGTTTCTTGCCCATTCTTCTCCATACGAAAACTACCTTTTGGAAGGGGCGACTAGAATCAATTTTATTATGTTGTAACTTAATGATAAGTAAAACACTACAAAGATAGCACCAGCTATCTAGAACATCCTTTTTCACCAAAACAATGTTTATGTATAAGCCGCGCAGATAAAGAAACGATTTGTAAATGGCGGCCGCTCTCATGCTATCTCGCTCACATGGTGGCCCGCTCTCATGCTATCTCGCTCACACGCTCGCTCCGTCTATACTAGCCGCCGCCATTTACAAATCGTTTCTTTATCTGCGCGGCTTATACCTACACGTAATAATATTTATTGGGACATAACCTCAAAAATAAAACTGGTTATAACTTTTAGATCCCAACTTCTAAAAATCTAAGAATTTTAAAAGGGCTTGCCTATCGTATTGACTACCAATTAAAACAAAAAAATATTCCAAAACACGATATTTTATTAGGTATACGAAACTCCCATACAACCCTGCCGTTCGCCTTTGAAATAAATGATTTGATTTTTGACTTTGACTATGATGACGATGAAGGCATTCTACTTCTTAGCAAGTTAATTGTAGGACGACGTATTAAAAAAAACTACTTGCTAGAACTGCTTGCTAGTGGTGGCCCAGTGGTAACGGCCGCGACTTACGAGTTGTAGGTCGTAGGTTCGAACCCAGACAGGCGCTTTACTTTGTGTAAATTATTTCATCACCATTGCTCTCAAAACGGTGAAGGAAAACATCGTGAGGAAACCGGCATGTCCTAGAACCAAAAATTCAAAGACATGTGACATCTACCAACCCGCACTGGGCCCGCGTGGTGGATTACGGCCCACTCCCTCTCACAGAGAGGAGGCCTGTGTCCCAGTAGTGGGAACATTTATAGGCCGATGATGATGATGCTCGTTCAAACCAATTTTCGGTGGAAGTTTACATGGTAATGTACATCATATATTTTTTTTAGTTTTATCATTCTCTTATTTTAGAAGTTACAGGGAGGGACACATTTTACCACTTTGGAAGTGTCTCTCGCGCAAACTATTCAGTTTAGAAAAAAATTATATTAGAAACCTTAATATAATTTTTAAAGACCTATCCATAGATACCCCACACGTATGGGTTTGATGAAAAAAAGTTTTTTTAGTTTCAGTTCTAAGTAACCCCAAAATAATTTGTTTTTTTTCTATTGTTGTGTGAAAATCTTAATGCGGTTCACAGAATACATCTAGTTATCAAGTTTCAACAGCATAGCTCTTATAGTTTCGGAAAAAAAGTGGCTGTGACATACGAACGGACAGACAGACAGACAGACATGACGAATCTATAAGGGTTCCGTTTTTTGCCATTTGGCAACGGAACCCTAAAAAGTGTATTGAGACAGTTTGACACAGAAAAGATTGGCTCTCATAAGAAATCTTAGTCGTCATAGTATTGATATTTGGCTCTAAATGAGTTTGTCGACCACTGCACTAGCCCAAGACTTCTGCCACCATACCAATTCACAATACAGTCGCCATGAAAGACTCCATTAGCCCTATGGTCAATAAAACGGTTTATATCCTTAGATTACAGACGTTTATACTAGTTGTAAATGTTTGTAGTTTACGACTAAATTGTGGAGAATACGACCCTACAGTGTAGCAGGGTTTTAAACCTTCAGCTCCTTACTTTTTATAAAAAATACTAACTCTGGGCCGCGGTTTCAGATGCATTCAAATAAAAAAGAAAAGAAGAAAGAAAGAAAGAAAGAAAATAAATTTATTTGACACAGGTTAAGGCACACAGTTTTCAAAAACAAAAAACAAAGAAAGTTTAAAACAGTATTGTGTGCCTCACGGCTGCGACAAATAGGCCCAGTTCAGCATAAATGCCAGACAACTAGTGCCTGACGCTGGTTTTCAACTGAACCTTATGTTACGAGTACGTCTTACGGATGTAAATCAGTTTTATTAACCGACTTCCAAAAGGGAGGAGGTTATATGTTCGACGCGTATGTTTGTTTTTTTTTTTTTTTTTTTTTTATGTATGTCCACCGATTTCTCCGTCATTTGTGGACCGATTTTGAAAATTCTTTTTTTGTTTGAAAGGGTATGCTCCCAAATTGGTCCCATATAAATTTTATTAACTTTGCTTGGGTAGTTTTTGAGTTAGCTACAAAATACGTATTTTTTTTCCCACTTAGTATGTAGATGATATGATAAGTTCCTGACACTGGTAGTAGGTAGTGGTTTTCGAATGTGTGTGGGGTAGGTACCACAACTAAAAAGTGAAAAATAAAAACTTTTTACAAAAAAAAACTACCGACTTCCAAAAAAAACACTACAAAGTGAAAAATAACTTTAATTTCGGAAGTCGGTGGCAAAAAACGAAAACACAAGACCCAAGACACCGACTTCCGAAATTAAAGTTATTTTTCACTTTGTATTGTTTTTTAGTATAACATGACCACTTACATCGCTACTCTAAGAAGAATAATCAATCAATCAATCATTCACTTTATTTATCACCACATCATCATCATCATCATCATTTCAGCCGAAAGACGTTCACTGCTGGACATAGGCCTCCCCCAAGCACCTCCACTTCGATCGATTCTGTGCTTTCCGCATCCAGCGGATTCCTGCGGCCTTCACAAGGCCATCGGTCCATCTTGTGGGAGGCCTTCCAAGATTTATCACCACAATATACATAAATTATTTTACATTGGTCAGATTTGACAAAGATACACAATTCAGATGAGTATATATTGTGGGAGACTGGTGCAGTGGTGCCTCACTAGGCTCATGGCCTGTGTTTCAGGACACCAGGATCCCACCCCTTTATAGTATAATAGACTATCTCTTACTAGAAAGAAATAAACTACATTTATTTGCGGTAAACACGACGCAAAGGAAGAACAAGTTGAGGGAAAATAGGCGTCACATCCACACAAAACGGCCATCGCTCAGCATAAAGCTGCGACGCTATGCGACACAGAGCCACAGCGCTGGTTTTCAGCGACAGCCGGCGCTGAGGTGATGACGTCGACCGGTGCAGCATACAATGAGATATAAATAAAATATAATTTTATAAATATACAATACATAATTACTATTTAAAGTAGCGCCGTATAAATCTATTTACAATCTGCCATTTTGTTTTTGTTTCTTCCGTTTCTACTTTGGTTACACTACGCGAGCTGGATATAATTTGGTGTAGATGAATTAGAAATGCAAAAAAAACCGGCCAAGTGCGAGTCGGACTCGCGCACGAAGGGTTCCGTACCATTATTTATAAAAACAGCAAAAAAATCATGTCTGTTGTATGGGAGCCCCCTTAAATATTTATTTTATTCTGTTTTTTAGTTTTTGTTGTTATAGCGGCAACAGAAATACATCATCTGTGAAAATTTCAACTTTCTAACTGTCACGGTTCATGAGATACAGCCTGGTGACAGAAGGACAGACAGACAGACGGACGGACAGCGGAGTCTTAGTTATAGAGTCCCGTTTTACCCTTTGGGTACGGAACCCTAAAAAACAAAATCCATAAAAAACAAAAATAAAATCAGTATTTTTATTGGAATATTGTTCAGTTTATGGCTATAAACACCTGTAGAAAGACTTGAAAGATTCTCTGGAGTAACAAAATAGGAAGATAGCTGCTCACATAACTGACGCCTCTTATCTACATACACATGCTCACACACACAACACACAATAAAATAAAAACACACACACACACATCTACACTAATATAATAAAACAAAAGATTTGTATTTTTATTTTAAAATCAGTATTTTTATTGGAATATTGTTCAGTTTATGGCTATAAACACCTGTAGAAAGACTTGAAAGATTCTCTGGAGTAACAAAATAGGAAGATAGCTGCTCACATAACTGACGCCTCTTATCTACATACACATGCTCACACACACAACACACAATAAAATACAAACACACACACACACTTCTACACTAATATAATAAAACAAAAGATTTGTATTTTTATTTTAAAATCAGTATTTTTATTGGAATATTGTTCAGTTTATGGCTATAAACACCTGTAGAAAGACTTGAAAGATTCTCTGGAGTAACAAAATAGGAAGATAGCTGCTCACATAACTGACGCCTCTTATCTACATACACATGCTCACACACACAACACACAATAAAATACAAACACACACACACACATCTACACTAATATAATAAAACAAAAGATTTGTATTTTTATTTTTAATGAATAAACTCAAAAACTACTGGACCGAATTAAAAAAAATTTTCACCAGTAGAATGCTATATTACGATGCGTAAGATATCACGCGGGCGAAGCCGCTGGTAGAAGCTAGTAACTAATATAGGTAACTATGACACCCCGCGGTCACAGAGAAATGGCACTTAAACGCCAAACTACACGTAAATGTCACTAAGTGCCACTAAATGGGCACACTCCACTAATGCCTAAAGTGCTTCACAACTTAGTGAGGAAGGGTGTTTGAAGATGTACCTTTGATTATGAATATGAAGATGTGTGGTTTTCGGTGGAAGTGTATGTAGGAACAGTACCCACGAATGTAATGGATACACGAAACGTTATATTAACAAGGTATTAAAGTATTTAAGGTATTTGCAAGGGAGATGTGGAAACGCCGGGAGGAGACGCCCTAGGAGGACATAATACTGACCTTATTGGTGATGTTCTCGCAACCGGCGTGCGTGTATGACCAACACCATAAGACGCAGATATATGACAGTGACCTTGAATGGTTAGCTTGCGTGTTCTGTACTAAGCTCACGCAACGCGTCGTACATCCAGCCAGTAATAGGGCTCGCCCATCAAGGAGCGCTGTCCCAAATTAGACGCATTATTAATTTATTACACGTAAAACAAAAGGTGTTTTAATAAAACACGTATAATAAAAGATTAATAATTTAATTATCTTTCAGAAAAATACGCTCAATAGATTTTGCGTCATTCTCAGTTTTTTATCCGCGTTAGACATAACTTTACAAATTAATTTCACTATGTAATATAAACATAATCAAAAATATGCCTAGGTATATTAAAATATTAGGAAAATGCTTTAATTTAACATATATATTTTCCAAATCACTAACACTACTCGTTTAGACGTCATCTTCAGTATTAAAAGTCGGCTATCGTCCCTTAATTACATAATACACGATCAATCACAATCTGAATCATTTTGAAAGAGATTGCTAGTCCATAGTTTAAAAAAAAGTGCTCAAAAACGTAAATAACGAAATGAATGTTGTTGAACTGTCAAGATGAAAACCATTGCTATTGTGTGTTACGCAATAACCCCGCGCCGTTTATGGAATTAAGTTATGAAAAATTCATCGTTGGTGCACCTCAACGATGTACAATTTTTTTATTTTTTTATTTCTGTTGTTAAAATAAGTGGTTGTGTATTCGTCTCATAAACAGTCATGAATTTACATAATTAATAAAGTAGAACATTACTCATTAATTTATTTTCTTTTGTTACAGAGATCTACAAGGGAACAATATCACAATCATCTTTCAGAGCGACTTCCAAAGCCTGAAGGACTTGAAAACATTGTAAGTATGAACCTTATTTTAACAAATAACGATATTATTTTATTTTAGTCCTTGACCTTTGACCTTAGACCTCAATGGACTGATGGTAAATTAATAAATATTTTCTCGGCTATTTATTTATTTACGACCGCACTGTGAAATGGCAATTAATGATAGTGAAATTAACTTTTATTTAAAGTGTACAATATATTCTCGTTGTACTAGATTAAATACATAATTAGAATATTGTAAATAAAAAATACTTAACTATTAATAAGATAATATAATAAATATAAAATAATTTAGATAGGATCAGTACCTATTTCCAGAAAATAACTTTTTTACAAACATATTTACTTAAAAACTTACCAACAATTTTACCTCTTTACAATATTAGTTTAGATTAAACTGTTCTGCTACATTAGCTGCTAAAGTTTTCCCAAAATAATTGATTAATTACTGCTCTATTTTTCATCTTTATTTTTCTTTTTCAGACAATTATCGGAAAACTTAATACACACGATCGAGAGGGATGCCTTCCTTGAGCTGAACGCGTTAGAACGACTGTAAGTACATTTACATAATGTTTTAATTAATTTTACTTCAATTACACGCCGGTATTTTAATGGTTTTAGTCTTGAAATACTTGAAACGAGCAGCATATTCCAATTTAGAATTCAGGGGATAAACTATTGTTAGGTTAGGGGAAATTTTTCAGCAAATAACAACAAAATCATGTTGTTAAAAAACATTAAAGCGAGGTAATTTCAGTGACCTTTCGTGTGTTTACCATGAGTATTTATACGATTGCAGCTATAGAGTAAGTTTTCAACTCTAAAACCATTAAAAGTCTGGAGTGTAAAACCTCATTACAAAGTTACGTCGTTTAGAAAAACGCGAGGTTCCAATTTTAAAACTACCAACTGGAATTTCTGATTGCGTTTGTTCCGTATGCAATGACTTTGCAGCGTCGTCTTAGCGTTTCTTAGCCTTTTTATTTATTATTCTATTTTGATATAGTTTTAATCTCAAAGTCTATAAAATCTTCAAGTAAATGTTCAAGTGAACAAATATTTGTATGACCTACAAGTAGTTGTTCCGGGTCTGGCTGTTTGTGTTTGTGAGTTTAAATGTTTGTAAACGCACCCACAATTCAGGAGAAATTCCTAGTGTGGGGCAACGTTATACTAAAAAAGAAAAAAAAAATTGTAATACATTATTCAGTTTATAGATACCTACTTATTTTCCATGTAAAAAAAAAATCGAAATAATATCTTTATTGTGTTAACAATGCCATAAAAAACCAATACCTACTTTAAAACCTACAATTCTGCTAGATTGTCATCACAGGTTAAGAAACGCTGGACTATATTAATATTTCCTTCCAGGAGACTCAACAATAATCGCCTGGGTCACTTGCCAGAGGGGCTATTTTTGAGACTAAGACACCTGCAGAGACTGTGAGTAGTTGACCTGGAGTAGCAGGTCAATGGTGTGGTCCCTGTTGGTCCCAAGGTTCTTGGTGTTCACTTACCCCTAGATGGTGCTGGGCGTTTGGGTTGGTGAAGTCAAAATGTGGGTTGGGAGAGAAAAAAAAAGCAGATAGGCAGGTTTGAAGTGCTAACTAAAGCTATTAGGGCAAAATGGTCGTTTTTGAAGGGCATATGTTAAAGTGCTAGTTGGTAGAAACATTTGAAGAATATTGCAAAAGATTGGGCGACTTTCGAATTTCTTAAAAAAATGAATCGTTTCCACTCAACGTCTTTCAAAGGATACTTTTAGAAATCTTCCTCGACTCAAACTCAAACTCAAAGCATTTATTTCAATTAAACCATTTACAGGCACTTTTGAATTGTCAAGGAATCGGTCAGTCAGAAATAGGTATGAAGCTAGTTGCCCATTCCAAAGCGTAGTAGGTACCTATGGAGAAGAACGGGCAAGAAACTCCACGGACACTCTTTTAAATAAAAAATTGTTACAAAATATTGGTTACATCATTCATGTTGAAATTATACATGTGAGAACAATGTAGAAAGACGAGCACGTTAGAAGCGTCCGTAATAAAAAGATAAAACAAAAAACAATTCAAAAAATAAAAATAAAATATAAATAAGCCCTGGCAGCTAAGAGATGACCAGTCCCAACTGACGGCGCCCGTTCACGAACATGACGCATGGATTACTGACTCTAAGAGATTTCTGGATTGTATTCATTTTGAGTTATGTTGAGTGGAATCATAATTATTACGAGGTAGAATGTGTATCTACCAACAATAGAAAGTTTTATACAATGTGTTACAAAAACCATGTCCAATCCGAATAGGGCACTTAGGTAGGTACTGCAATAATATTACCAAAAAGTTTTTTAATTTTTTTTTTAAATAATAAACTTTTTTTTTGTTTTTTTTTTAAATTTTAGTACCAAAATTATCCTAATCTCACTAAAAATTGGTAAATTTTCAACTAGGGTCATAAGTTATGACTTGTAGACACCCGCTAAACGACAGCCGCCTGCGCCCCATGTCATAAACCAACAAAATTCCCCATAGAAAAAAAAAAAGCGGCGAATTTTAATTTTAATTTTTCCCGAAAATTACCACATAAACTCTCAGTACGATACCTAACAACGCCCTCACGGATCGGACGGGATTTTAATTACATACACGTTGTATTTATACGAGCAAACTAACACTAGAAGGTTGATTGTAACTTCGTCATATTGATATCCCGAATAGTAACAAAGTTTAATCAGGTCAGACGCTAGATTTGGGTTAGGTTAGTTTAGTAATCATTATAGGATCTTACTAGACCTGTGTACTAAACCCACACTTTCACTTGTGGTAGCTTTAGTTAGTAGACGATCAATCATCACCTAAACATGGATTAATATCTAGTGTGGATAACTCTGGTCTATCGATTTTAAATCAGTCGTCGATACATCAATCACGTCAATGTGCCTACCGGCTTCAGATCGATTCGATGTATTGTGTGCTCAACATCGATCGATGAGTATCATGTGATGTGAGTCTTGGTATTAGGTGTTAGTTTGTACAATTTCTGCTGTTGCTTAAATGCAGTACGTGGAGTGAATGCCAAATGCAATTAAGAATAGTCTTAAATTTAATTGAATGGGTAAAGTTTCGAATGCATTCAGCAGTCATATTCAGCGTAGTTGGAAAAAGAACTAGACTGCTACTCGTATACAAGGTGTTTGGTTTTGAGACCACGTCAAAGAATCAACTGGCATAATTATATTTTTAAGCTATTGCATAGCTTTTATCGCGGGCTTTGAGCGCGGTGACCGAATCAAGAAATTCCGTAACGAAAATAAAACCTAACACCCCGGCCTACCATGTAATGACCCATGTAATCCCAAGTGTAGCGTTGACAAATAGGAAGTATGGAGGTTACAAATGCTATGCAATAGCTTTACCGCGGCAGTCCCCGAGTGCCACACTTTTTTTTTTTGTTTTTTTCATCTTTTATTCAAAATAATTCAACAAAGTCACGATGATTTATGTAAAATATCCTTACGAGAAATGAAAACAAAAAAAAAATTAGACTTTTTTGGTTCATAAAAAAAATATAACAACATCGCTTTTTCTTAGCTTTAAATATGAATGATTGGTTTGAATGAAAATTATTTACTCGTACTAATCAATGAAACTTACTTACACACATCGAGAGAGTAGAGACAAGATATCATAAAAAAAAACTGGCACTCCGGGAGTGCCGACAGAAGTGAAAACTTGAACAATTTCAAAAAAATACTTCCAAAACCTTTAAAGTAAAAATACTTGCATAGAACATTGATCCGTAACGTAATAATAACAAATAAAAAGCACAATTGCATTTACAAAAATGAGGTGTCGGTAACGGTGTCGCGAGTTCAATTGTTTTTTCCCATCTCAAAAATGCCCAATGCGCCTAAAAAATTTTTTACTTCGAAAAAATAAAACTTATATGCCAGTTGATTCTTTGACATGGTCTCATTAATACCCTGCCTAGAGTTATGGGAGGTCAAAAGGAACACGTTGTAAAATGCTGCCTAATTGTATATCATAAGTAGCATAGGGAAATGGCCAAGATGGTTAAACTACGTGGTATAATCTGCCTTTCAGGAGCATTTTGACTTCACCATACCATAATAACGTTTCAGCACTCATCTCCCCAACCCCATGAGCTTGTGCCTAAAACCGGGTTCTTCAGTGTCTATATACTTTTATTATAATTTTGTTAATTTTCTATCCAGCGCCGCTAGCATATAACAATTATAAAAAAAAAACTGTTTTTTGACATTTTTGTGACGATTTTTTTTTGTGTTTTTGTGGGATTATTTTCCAATATCAACCTTCACTACGCTTCTGGGTCTAAAAAGACAACTAAAACTAAATGTAAACCCCAAAAAATCTCACACACACGTGACCACACGTGACCTAAATTTTTAACAGATATCAAAAGGCTACTTACTAATACGGTAGTTGCCTAGGTAAAAAAAAAAAAATCTGTTTAGTCCGTCTTTCAGATAATAAAAAAATATTAGACACGTATTTTTTGCTTTATCATATTAATCAAAAATAACTTAGAAAACACGCATTAAAGTTTAGGAGTAGGGGCTCGCTACGTCACAACGCAGTATTAAATCTAGCAAGGCGTGACGTCATGCCACATTTGAACTCAATGTATCGCCGTAATCTTTTGATTACGTCAAAAAAGAAAAAATACGTGTTCAATATTTTTTATTAATCTACTTGATGGACAAAAAAAATATTTTTGGACACAGGCTTATTATCTCATGAAGATTCCAACCTCATCTGCCAAAATCTAGCTTACACAAGTTTTGGTTTATTATTCGTGACTTGTTTAGAAAAAAACCTCTTACCCAGGAGTATCATGTTACCCAGTAACTGGGTTGTGGAGGTATATTTCAGATAGGCAGTCGCTCCATGTAAAGTACTTACTTATTATATTCAGCTGCATCACTGGTATGCATAAATAAATTATTAAGATTATGCATCCGGTTAGACTGGAAGCCAACCACAACATAGTTGGAAAAAGGCTAGGCAGATGTTTAGAAAAAATCTCAGCCAATTCTGAAAAAATATTGCCAAAACCAAGGTCCCAATAATATATTGTGAAAAAAAAAAATCTAACAATAAAAATAAAAAGAGAAAATTTTCCCAAAAAAATGTTACAAAATCGTCATAAAAATCCCCATGGCCTAACAGTATTCGCTTGATCCATCTCATGAGCTTCGCTACGGTGACAACCCCAACCTGTAGGGCTAACCCAACCCCGTAACATAAGCTTTAACTGTACAGAAATATAATAATTTAAATAATTGAAAAAAATGTGAAATTAACAAAAAAATATCGGATGTTTTTAACTTTTTTTTTTCGATTTATCTAACAGTTTTACCCAAAAAAAAATACAACTTGTTAATGTTGTATTTTATTGACAAAATAGGTGCATTTTTTAAGTAAATTGATCTTCAACAAGACAAAGAATTAAGTTAATAATTTATTAAAAAAAAAAAAAAACCATGGAGAAACCACATTGCTACAGTGTGACCCCAACCCGTAGGGCTAACCCTTAACATAAGCTTTAACTGTACAGAAATATAACAAATAAAATAATTTAAAAAATGTGAAATTAACAAAGAAAAATATTTCTAATGTCATTTTAATAATGTTTGTAAGTAATTTCGTACTTATTTTAATAATTAACGTGAAAATGTCACCTTCTTTACTTACGCAAAAGTTTTTAGTGTTTTTACCTTTTGTAAAATTTTATTACTTACTTATTATATTTATAAAAACTTATTCAGTCCAATTTGCTGTCCAAGTTCGTGACATGATATGTAATGATTAAAGACTTTTCAGGATACATCTTATTTAAGTATTATTAAGTAATCTTAAGTTAATGTATCATTAACTTTCATCAACGTCTGTGAGTACGGTTGTAATGAGAAGAACGCCTTTTTTATTACTGCAGCTTTAATTTTTGAGAGCTGTGCCCTTAGATCCATTAAATGTCCCTTGAGGATGCTGTTTTAAATAAAAACCGGCGAAGTGCGTGTCGGACCTCGCACAATGAAGGGTTCCGTAGTTGGGATGAATATCCCAAAAACAAACTTAACAGTTGAGAAACATTTTATACTTACAAACGTCACGGTCAATTCTCCAACTGCAAATGTAAGTTTGTAATCGCAATAAAATATTTTAATATGTGATAAAACTACAAATTATCAACTTTCTGACTTTTTTCTTTACTTGTCCTGTCAGATCTTGCTTCCTGTCAAATTTCCCTGTAAAAAGTACCCTGTAGGTTTTGATTTATTTGCGATTGTCGAAATATGTCACATAAATGGCCGTATTTTTTTATTGCGTTGACATAGCAGCTTGATTTTTTTAGAGCTCCAAGGGAACATAGATCTACGTATTTGATATTAATTTCAACTTGATATCTTCATGCGTTCCTGAGAAAATGGGTCTTGACAGTCTGACGGACAACGAAATGATCCTATAAGGGTTCCGTTTTTTCCTTTTGAGGTACGGAACCCTAAAAAATGGAGACAGTTTTGTTACAACACAATAACATCACGCCTGTGTAATTCCCCGAAAGGACGGGCAGAGGTGCACCTGTAGAACACCCACATTTTGCCAGTTATGTTTTTAAAAGAGCGTTCATTCTCAAAGTTGGCAACATCGCAAATAGCTGTCAAATATTTACTTGTTTTGATTAATTTGGCAATATTACTGTTTGGAAAAATTAAATATGGGTAACTAGTGAACTAGAATATTAATAACGAATTGCAATTATAACACTGAATTTGTATTGTAACCGTTTTAGGTGTAAGAAAGGCATTTGGAAAATTTACAAATACTTTTTTTACATCTAAAACTAAATATTCGGTGTTACGTTATTAATTATTGCATTTCATAATCAATATTTTATTTCACTAGTTAGCCACATTTCTGATTTCCATACAGTAATATTGCCAAATTAATCAAAACAGCGAAATATTTGACAGCTATTTGCGACATTGCCCACTTTCAGAATGCACGCTCTCGAGTCCCATGTAATTTTAAAATGTACGAAATTCTATTGACAAAAAGCTTTGAACATTATTTTTTAACCAACCTTACTATTTTCATTAATACATATAATTGGTGTTTTTGCAAATGAAACATATAGATAAATGTTTTAATTGCTTTTATTCATATTTAACGAGGCGCAGGTTTCGCGCGCTTTTGAAATCAAATGGCTGACAAGATGGTTGACGCCAATGATATTATTGGTTGACGCGGCCCCATTGAGAATTTTACTACAGTGGCGCCGCGTCAGCCTTATATGGCTATCGGCGGCGGTGATCTCTCGTACGGAGCGAGAGGAAATGGCAGGCCGTCACCTCCTTCTGCGAAGCGGTAATGCTCGCGAAGGAGGAGGCGGAACGGGTGAGGGAGAGGCAAATTTCGCGCCCTCACGCCCCTAACCGCTGCAGGAGGAGACGCCCGGGGCGGGAATCGCGAGCCGATTTCCGGCCACCATAGGCGCGGGCTTGCGGACGGTGAGCAATGGGTAGCTCGCCGTCCGATAAGGACCAGGCCCGGGTCGACGGCGCGTTGTGTTCCACACGCGCCTCAAAGAGATGTCAGCAGAATTGACGGGGTCCGCTAGGGCCAATGCCTGCCGGGGGTTCGAAGAAAACCGATAGGGACATCGTGGCCCCCGGCAACAGGGCAACCGAAGGAATACGGGTGGGTTTTAGTCAGTAAGAGTCTGACACGCCCTCCCGCTCCGCCCAGAGCGGGAGAAGTTATTTGATAATTTCCCACACAAAAAAAAAAAAAAGCCCTATATGGCTGTCACCATTATTTATTTATTTATTTTACTATTCGATTACGTAAAATGTTACGAAAATAGTGTAATGAGTCATTCGTCACATTCCATGGACGTAATTTACAAACAAAAAAAAACAATTACTTAATGTTAGTACGGTATTATATGTGTTAAAAAAACAATACCAACACTTGTTATGACGCCTCTCACTAACCTTTAAATCCACAGAGGCGTGAAAACCTACATAAGTTACATAATAATCTATTTAACCTGCACATCCGTTACAAGATGGCGGCTTCCAATGTTTGCAACAGCTTCCGGTGCTTAATAATGACATTAATGCCTCACATCGTCCTTGCACATGAGCTGGAATTAATTATGAATACTATGTTGTGGTACACGCGAAATTATATTATTTGGCGACAGAATTTGAGGGTCTAGTCTATAAGCCATACTTCCATCAAGGTCTTCTTCTTTTCGTATGGTTTGTGACTAACCTGATGTCAGAGTTTTAAAGCCGCCCATAGCCCTCTGCTAAGCCTTGTGATAAAACCATAAAACTAGACACTTTAATTATTATGTAAAATCTACATTTACCAGTTTTATATACACATTGACATGGTTGAAAATTATATTCAAAATGACATGATTACTTTGTAAAGTATTATATTATTTTAATTATTGTGAATGTGAGGACTATGTGGATATTGTTTTTATTTCTCTACTAGTTTTAGTGATGGTCTGGCAGTTTGAGTAGTTTATACGGCCTACCAAAATATATAAGTCTGAAATCGCCAACATGTCTTGAGCACGCGTGGTGATCAATGCTCGTGCCTTCTCTGTATGAGAAGAGGCCTTTGCCCTGCAGAGGGACAATAATAGGCTGGTGTTATTTACCATATATAACCCAAAAAAAATGTTTTTAAGCTGCTCTGCAAATACTTTATCACGAAACTATAACCCCAAAATAATTTAAATAAAAAGTAAGTTCAAAAACTAAAACCCGACTAAAAGATATGAAACAAGAAAATATTTCAGACAGAAGTCAAGACAGGTACAAAAATGATCAAGGTAAAGCCGTGGTCGCATGCTGGTACACCTACAAAATTATAATGGCATGCGACCACGGCTTTACTATTCTTTGGTATTGTTCGTCGAGTTAAGCTCCACGATTACTGACAAATGCTTGCACTGACTGGACAGGTCCACTCAAATCTGTGTGGTTCTTTCCTCAAAAGACCATTTCAGACACTAATCTACATGGTCCTCATATGGCCTGACCAAGATTACAGACTTTAAAAGAGACTGCGGCCTCTGAGTTTGTTTCGGCCTTTCTTCTCAGAGTAGTCAGATAGAAAACGCCTAACTCATCTAGCTTATGTAAAAGTGATTCCGATATCCTATTTACAGAATAAACAATTTCATTTCATTTCATTTCTGACTTGGGTTCATATGCCGTTATCTCTGGCAGGTTTCCTCACGATGTTTCCGTTCACCGTTTTTGAAGCAAGTGAGAATTATACAATACGCACATGAATCCGAAAAGTTAGAGGTCTTGGGTACGGTTAAGCTATGCTTGTCAGACTGAATCCGTGGATGGGTAACTATCCATTTCATACCGAGACCCCAAAAGCACGTTAAGCCGTTTAGGTTCGGTTGTCATTTGTAGATCTTTGACAGTCGTCACGGATTGTCAAAGCAGTGGTAGCCCAGTGGTAACCCAAACAGGCTAAACCCAGGCAGGCGCTTTACTTTGAGTAAATTATTTAATCACCACTGCTCTCAAAACGGTGAAGGTAAACATCGTGAGGAAACCGGCATATTCTAGAATCAAAAATTCGAAGACATGTGACATCTACCAACTCGCACAGGACCCGCGGGGAGTAGCCCATTCTCTCTCAGAGAGAGGGGGCCTGTGTCCCAGCAGTGGGAACATTATAGGCTGATTGTGCAACCTGGAAATAGTACCCAGGACCAAGTTCGGCACTTGCGTTTGTGACTACAAGACATCTCTTTAACTGAAACTGCCACGTTGATATGATGATCGTCTGGCTGAACAAGACATCCCGGGTTCAATCCAGACAGTCTTATTGGGTTTTTAACCGACTTCCAAAAAGGAGGAGGTTATATGTTCGACGCGTATGTTTGTTTTTTTTTTTTTTTTTTTTTTTTTTTTTTATGTATGTCCACCGATTTCTCCGTCATTTGTGGACCGATTTTGAAAATTCTTTTTTTGTTTGAAAGGGTATGCTCCCGAATTGGTCCCATATAAATTTTATTAACTTTGCTTGGGTAGTTTTTGAGTTAGCTACAAAATACGTATTTTTTCCCACTTAGTATGTAGATGATATGATAAGTTCCTGTCACTGGTAGCAGGTAGTGGTATTCGAATGTGTGTGGGGTAGGTACCACAACTAAAAAGTGAAAAATAAAAACTTTTTACAAAAAAAAACAACCGACTTCCAAAAAAAAAAACACTACAATGTGAAAAATAACTTTAATTTCGGAAGTCGGTGGCAAAAAACGAAAACACAAAACCCAAGACACCGACTTCCGAAATTAAAGTTATTTTTCACTTTGTAGTGTTTTTTTTTTTGGAAGTCGGTTGTTTTTTTCTATTAGAAATTTCTCAATAACAGCTCGGAATCTGGGGAGGGACTTGAGACTAAGTGATAATAGCTGTACGGGTCGATCGATCAGATTAAGCTACGCTTGCCGCGGTTCGTCCGTGGATGGATGACAATCTTTACATACCAAGACGCCTCCGTGTCTCGGAAAGCACGTAAAGCCATTGGTCCTGGTTGTCATTTGTAGATCTTTGACAGTCAAAAGCCCGAAAGTCTGACAACCAGTCTTACCAAGGAGTATCGTGTTACCCAGTAACTGGGTTGTGGAGGTCAAATAGGCAGTCGCTCCATGTAATACAGGGCGTCCCAAAGTTATGGGACATGAAGGGAAAGTACCTTAAATATCATAGATAGGGTATTTTGCTGAAAGAAGACATTATGCTATTTTTAAAAGTTAGTAATTCTGCATTCAAAGATTTTCTAAAAATTACTTGCCTCGTCTGGGAATTGAAACGACTTAAATGTAAAAAAAAAACACCCCTACTTTTATGATGCCAATCGAAAGAATGGCCAAAAAATAATAACTCTTCTTAAGTAACATAGTATTTTAAAAGAAAGGAACAGCGTGAAATTAATCATTTTAATCAAATTAAAAACATACATGAAACTGCCGTAGTAAATTAAGTGGGTATTTTTTTGTAAATTAATTAATTAAATGCTCAAAATGTGATCCCTCTTGTCTTACGCAAATCGCCAATCTTTTAATGAGTCCGCTGCCTGTTGATTTTCTTATCATTTTATGGTGAATACTCGATATGATATGGCACAATTCTGTTTGTAACTCGCCCATTCTCGTATCGTTTTTTGTATAGCATATCTTTCACGTATCCCCAAAAGAAGAAATCTAATGGTGTAAGGTCCGGGGATCTGGCCGGCCATCTAATCGGTCCATTCGTACCAATCCAAGTAGGAAAACATTCACTACTTTTCGAACGTCGTCGTCGGCAATCAATAACTTTCTTGAAATTTCACTCAAACATTTTACGTTGTTCGTTTCTTTTAAAATACTATGTTACTTAAGAAGAGTTATTAGTTTTTGGTCATTCTTTCGATTGGCATCATAAAAGTAGGGGTGTTTTTTTTTTACATTTAAGTCGGTTCGATTCCCAGACGAGGCAAGTAATTTTTAGAAAATCTTTGAATGCAGAATTACTAACTTTTAAAAATAACATAAAGTCTTCTTTCAGCAAAATACCCTATCTACGATATTTAAGGTACTTTCCCTTCATGTCCCATAATTTTGGGACGCCCTGTATACTGGTAGTCAGCTGCATCCGGTTAGACTGGAAGCTGACCCCAATATAGTTGGGAAAAGGCTGGGCAGATGATGATGAGCTCGGAATCTAGGTTAGGCTCGCCCCCTATTACATGGGACTTAAACATAACTGGCGAAAAGTGATTTTATCTTACCTCTTTCTTACCCGCTGAGGAACAAGTGTATTGTTATGTTTTGTATATTAGTTTACAAAAAATAGTTTAACATTGGTGCCGATTCCCTTGTTCACAAACTAAACTAAATTTAAGTTCAGTGCATCTTTTTCTTTCTATTTCATTAAGAAAAGGACAGAAGATCAATTTTAGTTTAGTCCTGTCAAATTAATCGGCGTCTGTCACTACTCCATACGAGTTTAGACGTGATTAAAAACTTGCCAACTAAAATTACATCAATTTACGTCAAGCGCTGATTAATTTGACAGGACTAAACTAAAATTTATCTTGTCTTTTTCTTAATTAAATAGAAAGAACAAGATGCACTGAACGTAAATTTAGTTTAGTTTGTGAACAAGGGAATCGGCACCATTACCTACTGTTCAACATCTAAAAAGTTAAAAATAAAAAGATAACCGTATCTTTTATACATATCTTTTGAAAAGAGCAACTTTGAAAGAGCTTTCAGTTCTAGTCGACCGTGAGAAGGATAAAAGATGCATAGTACAGTGGCGGCCGAAGTTACAGACCCAGCTTTTATTTAGATAGTTTTATTTTTGAGGGCTTGTTTTGAACCGTTTCTTAACGTTCACCTCGCTCTCCGTTATTCTAATGGAGTTGGAAAATTTTATGGAAACTGTACGTAAGACGTTAATTTAATTTAGGTTTACGTGTGCAATTTAATATGACTTAACCTAGTTACCATGTCTTGTTTAACTTCGTTTACTTATTTTTTTAATCTCACGGCACGTGACATTTACATAATTACAAAATCGATTAGGTACCATATTTTTTGCTGCATTTCCATAAATTTCATTTTTTTTATGCAAGGGTCTAAGTTCTTATATGAAACCACAGCAGTAGTAACCGAAACAGAAAAACATACTCAAATCAAAATGATTTAGTAATCTGTTTAACAACAACTCTCGATGCAAATAGCCACTGTACACACGGCTCCACATCAAGCTATACCAATTTTTCTTTAAAGTGCTTCATAAAAATTAAAAATCATTCACTCATTCACTGTCAGACAACGTATAGCCTACAGCTGTTAAAGCTGCGCGTTGTCTGTCAGAGTCTGCCAGGTGTTGAAGCATGAAATTTTGCTGAAGAGTGCTTCTTAAAGAAAGGAAGGTAATTTTCTTTTTTATGCCCACTAACTGTTGTTTAAAAGCCAGTAAAAAAAACACACTTAACTTAATCACCACTCATAAAAATCTCTTCAAAATAATAACAAAACAAAATTATAAAGATTGCCCAACAATCCTGTCCCCAACTACAAGAACACAAAGGCGTCTTCGAGCCAGCCATGCGTGTATTATAAGGTTTCCTTTACACTCCTCCCCCTCCCCCCCTCTCCCCCCCCCTAACCCGAACGTCAAGAAAATGGCTTCTTTCGGAAATATCAAACATTTATTTGGTATTAGAACTACCTACGGGCTATTGGCAGGGAATCGTATTTGCTGTATCGGTTAACGACTGGCTGAAATTTAGTGGATTTTTTCGTTCGTGAAAAAAAATAAAACCGAAGATCACTTTCTTCGGTTTTATTTTCATACAGTGTGAGTCTTTTTAATGTGCACATATTAAAATTATCCCCTTTGCTTTATTTTAGCAACGGAAAAAATATGAAAAAAATCTAAATTTTTTTTTTAATGTTTTATGGGTAAAAAAAAATTGCTATCTCCATAATGATTGGAAGTAATTAGGCGTCCTCATAAAATTAAAATTATGACAAAAAAACTACCCTCAATTAAAAATAAACATGTTTTTTTTAGCAAAAATCTGTTTTTTTTTTTTTTTCTTAAAATTTCTCAATATAACGCCAAAAAGAACAAAAAAAAAAATACGATTATTTTAAATATTTTTTCCGTCGATAAAATTAAGCATAAATTCCCTCATTTCGATATGTGCAAATTATAAAGACACACTATATAGTGATGAATGTGGGGTAATGAGGTTGATCTCCGAGTCAAGCAAAGTTTAATAGGAGTTTTAGGTACATCAGCAACCCAGATACTCGACTTGTATGAGACATAATAATTGTCAACATGTGGGTGTGCTATCTCTGCCTCTAATTAGTTGACAGATTTTCAAACTTATGTCAAGTGATTTGATCACTGTTTTCAGTAACTAAACTAAAAAGCCTCTTCATTTCATGCAAACTTAAAAAAAATCAATGATAATTTCCTTTAAATTATTATTATTATTTTAGTAAATAAAAGAATTAAAATTTCATGCATTATGATTATGGAACACAGTTTATTACCTAATAATTAAGATTGATAAGTTTCAAACGCTTCATTTGACATAATGACATAACAACATTAAAACAATTTTAAATTTTTAAAATTAATAAAATTATCGATTATAGTTAAAGTTATATTTTAGTTATTAAAATTCAAATTATAATAAATAAATGCACAAATATTATACGTTACAATAAATAATTTGAAGTAAATAATTTGAAATTTCAAAATAAATAATACTTAAATTAAGATGCATGAACCCTTCTATGGGAAAAAACCTTCTCCATTCGTCTCTATTT
This sequence comes from Agrochola litura, assembly GCA_949152395.1. NCBI lineage: Eukaryota > Metazoa > Arthropoda > Insecta > Lepidoptera > Noctuidae > Agrochola > Agrochola litura. The sequence continues at coordinate 823,150 of OX424519.1, read as the reverse complement.
GATGCGGTAAAAGTCCAATTTTTACCGGCAACTGCCTCTAACTCGTCTTTCCAGCGTGCCTTTGGTCTGTTGTATTCAGTAAAGTCAACCAATCACAGCTCTTTATAGTCTATCAGCAAAAGTTTGTCTTGATTTGCTATAAAGCAACAGAATATAGCCGTCGCACTTAGAAATGTCACTTAAAAATAATCAATCAGTGAATCTCACCACATTAACACAAATTAAATGCTCTAAATCTGTTATTTTTTTTACTTTAGCGTCCCAATAAATGATACTTTTAGCCACTACATAAACGTAATGTGAATTCGAACGATTTTTGAATCGAAAATAGAACTGTCTTGCATTTTGATTAAAAAAATTGTGTTGACCACAAGTAGGTATCACCCATAGATAATTATGAATAAACTCTTTTTATTTTTTCTTTTATATAGATTATACAAGAAACTTTAATTACAACATTATAGAATAAAAAATAACAAAATTATAAATTTTATGGGTGGAACGAGTTTTTTCAATTATAAAATCGCCAATTAAAGTTAATGATGGATTCGGTGACAACTCTTAAAACTGCGACAGGCTGGGCAATAGTTTTGTGCTAGGCACACGATATCTTCGGCATGCGACGGACTTGTCCTATGGTCTTAATTAATCTAATCCTGTGTTACTTGCAAGTGATGTACTTAATATTTTTTCGATCACCACATAACCTAATACATCTAACCTACACTCCCAAATCTCAACACTTCAACCTTTAACTACCAGACAAGTAAAACCGGATGCATTCCTTATATCACATCTCTCATACAACAGATCAACAATAACCGCTTCATTGAACGTGTCCACCGCACTAGTGAGGGGATTAGCTCGACACTTTTATATCGATAGAACTAAAGAATGAATGGAATGAATGATTTGCTCGCTCTATGTTGAGGCACGTTCGTTTCATTGTGAGGAAGCTTAGCTGTAATGAAGTAAATCGGATTTGGCTGCCTTTTGTGGTGTTTTTCTTATTTGTTTTGTTAGAAATAGTGGCGTGTGGCGTATGAATAGTATCTACGTACTTATTTTTATTTGTGTGTTTGAAATATTTAAATGGAGTAAACAAGAAGTTTATTTTATTAGAGTGTGCGTTTGGTTGTCTAGTTTGAGTATCTACTGTTGAATGGACAAACATTTAAAATGGATTGCAGGTTTTTTAAGTGAAACTTCTAAGGTGACGATTCGTTAATTGGACAAGAATTGAGAGTGAAATTTCAATGACACATCACGTTTAGGCACATTTCATTACATGAGAGATAAGAAAAATGTAACTCTCTTTGTCTCTCACACTAAATCTCTCTTATTCTTTATTTCTTAAGGAGTTTCCTATCACGTTTACGTCACACGCATTTATTTTTTAAGTATGGCTGCTTGTGTGTGTAACGTTAGTCTGGAAATCCAAAAAGGTTATCCCAATCCCTGTTAAAATCGTCGAAAATTATCAATTACTGCTCAAACTTCAGTTTAGCTATTGCCACTTTCAATATTTTTAACCGACTTCCAAAAAGGAGGAGGTTATATGTTCGACGCATATGTTTGTTTTTTTTTTTTTATGTATGTCCACCGATTTCTCCGTCATTTGTGGACCGATTTTGAAAATTATTTTTTTGTTTGAAAGGGTATGCTCCCAAATTGATCCCATATAAATTTTATTAACTTTGCTTGGGTAGTTTTTGAGTTAGCTACAAAATACGTATTTTTTTTCCCACTTAGTATGTAGATGATATGATAAGTTCCTGACACTGGTAGTAGGTAGTGGTATTCGAAAGTGTGTGGGGTAGGTACCACAACTAAAAAGTGAAAAATAAAAACTTTTTACAAAAAAAAAAAACTACCGACTTCCATAAAAAACACTACAAAGTGAAAAATAACTTTAATTTCGGAAGTCGGTGGCAAAAAACGAAAACACAAAACCCAAGACACCGACTTCCGAAATTAAAGTTATTTTTCACTTTGTAGTGTTTTTTTTTTGGAAGTAGGTAGTTTTTTTTTTTGTAAAAAGTTTTAACTTTTACCGAACGAAATCGAAGTTTCAAAGGCTTTTCAGCATTACTTAAACGTTATTTCCAACTGTATGTGGTCAATAATTTCGTTTTTAAACTGCGTGCAGTATTACGCCCAGAGAAAGTTTAAATAAATAGTGTTATAAAAAAGAATAACACATTTTATGCAGTAACACCACCGTCACTATAGCACGATAGAGATTTTATTATGCACCACTTTTATCGATATCGATAAACAACCGTCCCCTCACTAGCTCAGCGCCGGCGCACGTTTCTTACCATCCTGACAGCAAATGATTTATATGAGTGTGACTATACCAACGGATATTATTATCGAATTTTTTCATTATCTCTTGCCCTAGTTATGGGCATGTCCCTTCTAGGATAGGTACATGGTCCATTGGACCCTAGGACCACTTTGGGTTCCATAAATCTTCATTAGGGCCGTCGAAAGGTGGGATCGGTTCCCGGGCAGTGTTACAATAGCCGCCTGTAATTGTCCATCTGTCGGACAAAAGTTCCTCTTCCCATTCGCCACTGCATCTCATAGTTCGCCTCTAAGGTTCCCACTGCTGGGATACATGCCTTATCATGCCTCTGAAAGGGAGTGGGCTATAATCCACCACGCGGACCCAGTGCAGGTTTTTCTGGTTCTAGGACATGCCGGTTTCCTCACGATGTTTTCCTTCACCGTTTTGAGAGCAATGGTGATGAAAAAAATTACTCTAAATAAATTGCCTGCTTGGGGTTCGAACCCACGACCTTACAACTCGTTGGTCGCGGCCGTTACCACTGGGTCAAAAGCAATGTTTAGACTTGCGACTTCTTCCTTGCGACTTCTTCCTTTGGGGCCACGTGAAAGAGAAGGTCTACGCCAACAGCCCTGCGTCGATTCAAGACCTCAAAAATGGAATTCGTGAGGCTATCGATGACATAGGGCAGCCACTTTGCGATTTGGTTATGGAAAATTTGATGAAAAGGATATGGTCCTGTAAGCGTAGTCGTGGTGGTCATTTGCCTGATGATATTTTCCACTATTAACGGCATACCTTCCTCTTTATAATGAAATAAACATTCGATCATTTATATAAAAAAATGACATTTTTCTTTGAATATCAAAATAACACCTCTTATTGGACAACCCTGTATATCTATAAATTTTTAGTTACAAAGGTCTTAAAGCTATGTTTGGTGATCATTTATAATTAAATTCAAAATACAAATAATAAAATCACTCATGTCATAAAAATCATCATCTCGTCACGTGAAGCTGATTTAACCTACCCATCACTGCAGACTCTGGCCTCTCAGAGATCATCCTTAGGATTCTGTTGGCGCTCCCCCGAATCCGGCAAATCAGAGAAGCTGTTTTCTTACGCATAATGGCGTAAAAGTCATCGACTCTTGCGTCAGCAAACATGCCCGACGCGCTGCAGAATCGAGGGAGCCTCAAAATAGAAATTAAATTATTTAAATGAATTGCATCTTAAAGTATTGGTTATGACTACTGCCTTCGCAAGCTGCTGAGCATGAGGCATGCCCAGCAGTACCGCTTAGTTGCTAGTTCGATTCCCGAGTTGGGCAAAGTGTTACTGGGTTTTCCATCTGGGATTTCTCAGTAGCAGCCCGGAGTCTGGATCGGTGTCCGGTTGATGGCAAAAGGCTCGCCCCCTATTACATGGGACTTAAACATAACTGGCGAAATGTGGTTGTACTGTTGAAATAGGTACACCTCTGCCTAACCCTTCGGGGAATATGGCGTGATGTTATGTTAAGACGCAGATATATGCCAGTGACCTTGAGTGGTTAGCTTGCGTGTTCTGTACAGAGTTCTGTGCAACGCGTCGTACGTCCAGCCAGTAATAGGACTCGCCCATCAAGGAGCGCTGTCGCAAATAAGACGCATTATTAATTTATTATACATAAAAAAGGTATTTTAATAAAACACGTATACTAAAAGATCAATAATTAAATTTTATTTAAAATGGTGAAGGTTTCAGAAAAATTCGCTTGATAGATTTTGCGTGATTCTCAGTTTTTTATCGGCGTTAGACATAAATTTACAAATTAATTTCACTATGTAATATAAACATAATCTTAAATATTCCTATATTAAGTAATTAAAAAAATGCTCTAATTTAACATGTATTTTTTTCAAATCATTAACACTATTCGTTTAGACGTGATCTTCAGTATAAAATCATTAAAAGTCGGCTATCGTCGCCATAATTATAATAATTGCGAAAATAACTATCTCTGTCTATTACGTCACGAGTTTCTTTTACACCACTGAACTGATTGTAATGATGTTAGGTAGATCGGCAGTTTTTTTTTTTTTTTTTTTCGTGGGAATTTATCAAATAACTTCTCCCGCTCTGGGCGAAGCGGGAGGGCGTGTCAGACTCTTACTGACTAAAACCTACCCGTGTTCCTTCAGTTGCCTGTATATTGCCAGGGGCCAAAAGAGGGGGGGAAAGAGTAACCGTGGAGTTTCTTGCCAGTTCTTCTCCATAGGAAGCGACCAATTGGAACCTGCACCTAGCTTCTGACGTTTCATAAGTGCCCTTGTAGGTTTATGTGAAAAAAAATATTTTGAATTTTGCCACGTCATCCCTTTCGGACTTTCCCGTGACCCCGGCAGGCATCGGCCCTAGCGGACCCGTCAGTTGTGCTGACATCTCTTTGAGGCGCGTGTGGAACACAACGCGCCATCGATCCGGGCCTGGTCCTTATCAGACGGCGAGCTACCCATTGCTTACCGTCCGTAAGCCCGCGCCTATGGTGGCCGGGCATCGGCCTGGGATTCCCGACACCCAAGGCGTCACCTGTGACGAATAGGGGCGTGAGGGCGCGTTATTGGCCTCTCTCTCACGCGTTTCGCCTACAGATCGGTAGCCTGGGACTTTATTACTACTTTTCATCCTGAATATTTGTATTAAAACGTTGTGAAATTTAAAATACACCCACACGAAATCGCGAGCAACACTGGCGACAGCTAGTAATAGATTAATGGAGTATTCTCTCCTGGGAACCATAATTTTAATTTTAATTTTCATTCTTTATTTTACGATTTGTCGGAAATTGTTTTAAATACGAAGATGTCTTTTAAACATTTACAATGTTAAACATTCAACTGCTTCGTGAGGAAACCGGCATGCCTGAGAGATATTTCTCGACGGCATGTGAACCAAGTCAGAGGCCCATGGGCGGCTTTAAAATTCTGACACCAGCAGGGCTAACATGACAAGCGCGAGAACCATAGATATAAGAAGTTGTTTATATTTCTATGGCGAGAACGCACCTGTCTGTCAACTACAATCTGTCAAATTTATTTAATAGATTTTCAACTTTATCGCTGAAGTTTAAGGTTCAAAAATGATTGGGAAAATTTTACAGTTTCGGGTAGCTTGATGTGCTGGCGTCTGTACTTAACATAGATTTCGTTAATTAATTTATTTAATCACCATAGTTGCCAAAGCGACTGGTTATTACTGAAAGTAATAGTCATCTACGTGATAGTGCTTATTATATTATAAAAAAAAAATATATTAAAAAAAAAAATTGCCTACAATAAGTACGACTATAAATCTGCCATCTTTATTTCGAGTTTATGTATCATAATTTTGTCTTTTTGTCTACTCTTATCGTCGTCAAAATCGACGACGACTAAATACGACAAAATGACTGATTATATCGTGTTGAACTGTCAAAAATCGAGATAGATACCGTGTCATGTTAGGGTTTGTCGACAAAACATCAAGTTTGACAGAACGAGTCGAGTATTTTGTATGACGTAGCTGTCAGAAAACGATAAAACTACAGAAATAGACAAAAATTTGTCGCGCGAGAGTGGATATATGTCGCGTGTGTCATGTTAGGCCTGCAGGTTAGTCACTAACTCCACGACAAGAAGAAGAACTGCTTCTGTAGTCTAGTTGCTAGTGCAACTGTTCAGCATAGAGTCCAATCCAGCAGGATATTTGCATAACACAATTACAGTAAACAATGGCTTTCATTTTGACAGTTCACCAACATTCATTGCGTTATTTACGTTGTTGAGCAGACAAATTTTTCGTGCATTTGAAGCAATGGATTTGCAATATCCTTCAAAATAATTTGTGATTAATTGAAGTGTGTTACGCAATTAGGGTGCTGGTTTCGATTACAAGTCAGCACCCATTTGCTTACCACACTTTTAATCACAATCCGAAGGATTTTGAAGGGAATTGCTAATCCAGTGCTTCCTATGTTCGAGAAATTTGTCTGCTACCCACGTAAATAATGCAATGAACTCTGTTGAATTGTCAAAATTAAATGCATGGCCACTGTAAGTGTTATAAATGTTATAATAAATTACCCCGCTGGTAAAATACTATTGGGGTTTTTTATAACAAAATACAGAGAGAGCTTTTTCGGGTAACCACTGAAAAGCAGCGATGTGCTGCAGCTGTGGTTTCCCCAGAGCACAGGAGTGGAAGCCATCTTGTCACAATCATGACGTGCAGCTGCCGACTATTTCTGTTTTATGCTCGTGATTATATTTGTCGATCTATTTTGCTTAATTTTTCTGATCACATTTATCTTTGAAAAAAAAAAATGTTTTTTTTTTATGTTTGTCCACCGATTTCTCCGTCAATTATTGACCGATTTTGAAAATTCTTCTTTTGTTTAAAAGGGTACGCTTTCGAGGTGGTCCCATATAAATTTTAATAACTTTTTTTGGATAGTTTTTGAGTTAGCTTCAATAATACGTATTTTTTCCCACTCAGATGTGGATGATATGATAAGTTCCTGTCACTGTTATTTATATAGCAGGTAGTGGTATTCGAATTTGTGTGGGGTAGGTATCACAACTAAAAAGTGAAAAGAAAATAGTTTTTACGAAAATAAAAAAACCGACTTCCAAAAAAAACACTACAAAATGAAAAATAACTTTAATTTCGGAAGTCGGTGGCAAAAACGAAAATTCTAAACCAAAGACACCGATTTCCGAATTTAAAGTAATTTTTCACTTTATAATGGTTTTTTTTTTGGAAGTTCGTTGTTTGCATTTATCACTTTTCTGTGACAAATAAATCTATTGTTATTTTCTTCCAAAACATACCTAAACACTTTTGCTCGACCCAGGATTCGAACCTACCAATAGGCCACTAAAAGCAGCTTGAAAGTCATTGGTATTTGACTCCCCATTTCCCGCTCCCTAGCAATTTGTTTTTATACCAAAGTGAAACACAGGAAGGCTTTCACAAACCCATAGTAGACGCCATGACATTTTGTTAAAATTGTGATTCTGATTACACCATAAAAAGATGTGAAGTAATGTCATAGATTCTGATTTTCTTGAAATATTAGCTACTAGCTTTTGCCCGGGCTTCACTCGGTAACTATCGCACGGGAACGTACACCGGGATAAAAAAAGTATCCTATGTACTAACCCAGATCATGGTCTAAATGTGTACCAAATTTCATTGAAATCCGTTCAGCCGTTCTCGACAAGGTAACAGAAAGACGGAGGGACATTCAAATCAAATAATTTATTTCGGACAAACGTCTATATTGTATTAGTTTAATAGCTTAGAAAATGTTAGTATCATTAAAATCAAAAAACAATATTAAAACCAAAAATTTAATAAAAATTAAGATCAAAATTAAATTAAATTACAAATAAATTCAAAATTTAACGTGTGGTATTTAGATGATGGAACGCTAGGAGGTGAATTTTTTGATGCTCTATGATTATTCCTCCCCCCTTTTTTATATACTTGTACATATCGTCACTGGAAAGGCAAAAATACTTAACGCCATATAAATAATGTGGCGGTTAAGTTAAGTGATTTTGCCTTTCCAGTGACTATATATAATTATATTAAGTCTGATAGTTTTTAAATGATGTAAATACGTGTGTAAACAAAATTAAATCAACATCCCATCAGAATAAAATTAACCTTAAATTAAATTAAAATAAAATCAAAATTATGTCAAATTTTAAATTAACATTAGACTAAAACTTGACCACACCTTATCTTCTACATCAATATCAATTCAAATATCTTTCCTCAGCACCAGGCCCGCAGCTATGTCTACGGGACCAGTGCATCAGAAAAGGGCAGTCTGGCCTCTCCACAATCACCTTCAGGATGCTATTGGAGCTTCCAAATATCCATTTTGTATACATTAGTATGAATATGATCCAAAGACTTACAATCCTATTTTTAACCGACTTCCAAAAAGGAGGAGGATGTTCGACGCGTATGTTTGTTTTTTTTTTATTTATTTTTTTATGTATGTCCACCGATTTCTCCGTCATTTGTGGACCGATTTTGAAAATTCTTTTTTTGATTGAAAGGGTATGCTCCCAAATTGGTCCCATATAAATTTTATTAACTTTGCTTGGGTAGTTTTTGAGTTAGCTACAAAATACGTATTTTTTTCCCACTTAGTATGTAGATGATATGATAAGTTCCTGTCACTGGTAGCAGGTAGTGGTATTCGAATGTGTGTGGGGTAGGCACCACAGCTAAAAAGTGAAAAATAAAAACTTTTTACAAAAAAAAACAACCGACTTCCAAAAAAAAACACTACAAAGTGAAAAATAACTTTAATTTCGGAAGTCGGTGGCAAAAAACGAAAACACAAAACCCAAGACACCGACTTCCGAAATTAAAGTTATTTTTCACTTTGTAGTGTTTTTTTTTGGAAGTCGGTTGTTTTTTTTGTAAAAAGTTTTTTTAATGACTAGAATCCAGTTTCGGTATCGTGTTACCCAATAACTGGGTTGTGGAGGTCAGATAGGCAGTCGCTCTATGAAAAATACTGGTATTCAGCTGCATCCGGTTAGACTGGAAGCCGACCCCAACATAGATAATATTGCCAGTTCAAAACCTGTCATGTATTCTTTAAACTTCTATGAGATTGAGGTCAAAACTCTATTAAGAAAATGAAACCAACTGTTCGTATGCAAATTCAAAAGGTTGTTCTCTAGCCTTTTCTAACATATATGTCATTCTCCCTCTAACATAAAGGATTTCACCCTAAAGGTTGTCAATACAATATTATTATGGGGCACTTACTTAAATTATATTATACGGGTCCCGAGGAAGAAAAAGAATGCCCAATTTTATTTAAAAGGATGTCTCGATGTTCGTACGTATGAGGAAGTCGGAAAGTGGCACCGGTGACTGGAAAGTTGTGTGGAAATCGGTTGTCTTGGTATTGGCATGTGATGCGGAGGAATGAGGAAAATGTCGTGAGGAAAGTTTTGAGTACGAATGTGGTTGGCTGTAGGAGTAGGGGAAGACCAAAAAAACAATGGATGGGCTTCTGAGTTGAGCTGTACGATTACTTACTGATAAATGCGTGCACTGACTGGACAGGTCCACTCAATCTGAGTGGTTCTTTCCTCAAAATTCCATTTCAAACACCAATCTACATGGTCTTGACATGATCTGACCGAGATTATTTCCGGATTTTTATAAACACATTGACATTGATCAATTTTACATGAATATAAAGTATTATTGTCTTTTTTTCTTTTCTCAGTTAGTTTTAATCATGGTCATTTTTGAGTAATTTATGCGGCCTACCCAAATGTCTTTTTGTTGATATTGATCGTCGAATCGTTGAGCTTCTTAAATTCCGAGTTGAGCTGCACGATTACTGACAAATGTGTGCAATAACTGGACAGGCCCACTTAATCTGTGTGGTTCTTTCCTCAAAAGACCATTTCAGACACCAATCTACATGATCTGACCAAGATTATGTCTGGACTTTAAAAGAGACTGTGACCTCCGTGTTTTTTTCGGCCTTTCTTCTCAGAGTAGTCAGATAGGAAGCGCCGACCTCATCTAGTTTTAAAAATATGATTGACGTGACAAACCTACTTAAAGAAATAAAATAATTAATCATTTATCAAAATACTGAGATCACTAATGAATTTGACAAGTGTGGTAATTAGGAGATTATTTCATTGCATTGTAAGTCTTTTAGAGGTCTGTAATTAGCCTGTACACGTTTTGTTTTAAATAATCTCCACACCTGGCCAAAATGCCACTGATTGCATTTAATTACCTAATCTACCACGGTTTATTACTAACCTAATCTAGTAGTAAACTACACAACACACAACTATTTTTTAAACTGTGTACTGACATGTAAAACACAGCACCCCTATATCCAACACAAGTCGAGTAAACACCCTACAAAGGGTCCCTTTTCCGAAAGAAAATTAAATGCCCCTATAAATTATATATCGTGAAGATATGCCTCCGTCTGTATGTCACGGGAAAACCCATGGGAACCGTGTTTTAGGGGACGCGATGGGAAAATGACACTTTTAGTGCGGAGACACTTTACTTGGCATAATTGGATGGGTGTGGACGAAGTGGTACTTTTTTAAAAGTATTTTTTTTAAATGTAATTAAAATTAGTACGTAACTATACAAGAAAGAAGGGAAATCTAAATTACGTGACACAATAAAGAAAATAACAAAAAACCGGCCAAGTGCGTGTCGGACCACGCACAATGAAGGGTTCCGTAGTTGGGATAAATTTATCCCAAAAACAAACTTATCTTTGTAGTTGAAAAATATGTTCTCCCATACGGAATGTATGGAAAAACTTGTTTTTACAACTGCAAAGTTAAGTTGGTCGATTATTACTCGTTAACTTGTGGAGCCTACTTAGCTGTGATAGTTTTCCTTTTAATTTCGTAATATAAACTATAAACTACTGCTGTGATTTTTTTCATACATCCAAAACCAACCATTTAGCTGGCAGGGGGGGGGCTAAAAATTAGCACTTTAAAGCTTAATATTTCGCAAACGGATCCTTGAATCCAAAAATGGTTTTCACAAATTTACAATGTTTTTAAAGGACCTTTGCAATGATACCCCACACCATAGGTTAAAAAAAAAAACAACATCACCACTTTACGTGTAGGAGAGGTACCCTAAAAAAATGTTTTTCATAATTTTGTTTTACTACTTTGTCGGCGTAATTAATATGTATACCTATGCCAAATGACAGCTTTCTAGTACTAAAGGTCTCGGAGCTAGACCGCGGACAGACAGACGGACAGACAGACAGACAGACAGACAAACGGACATGACGAAACTATAAGGGTTCCTTGTTTACTACGGAACCCTAAAAAGAACAAGTTGGGGGAAAATAATTATGAGTTACAACAAGATACAAAATGTTATAAGCCGACGTGACCCGGACGTAATAAAATCGCGGCGGGATTTAATCGCGCACTGGATTTTCAATTCTCGGTGTTAAGCCGAACCAGAATCTAACGCGCTGGGATGCACTCTCGTCCCGGCGCGTTGAAAAAACACACTGTTGGATTTTCAAATCTCGGCGCTAAACAGAGCGTTGAAAATCAAGTGCACGAAAAAAAATCGCCGCGATTTTATTACGTCCGTGCGATCGTGGGCTAAGTGATTAAAGTGCGTTAATTACAAAAAAATAATCTCAGTTATTGGTGACGAGAAACATCTTGAGGAAATTTATTGAACGATCCCGCAAGTGCAAGCATAATGATCGATTCTCATACACTCAACCGCACGTCACTTCAACTACAAAAACCGTACTTAGAACTACGAAATAGAATCGCTATCAAAGTCAAACTGAAATCATGGAAGCGTGATTAACTGTGCTTTCGTTGCACCTCCAAGAAGAGTTATTTACAATGTATTGAGACATCCAGTTATGGGCAGGCTAAGCTTTAATTTCAAGAATAATGAGAAATATCTCAATCAATACATATAAATGCACCTTTTCCCTCAAAAACAGAAAGAATGCATTGTATTTAGCAGAAGCTACTTATGGAATATAAAGTCAAATCCCAGAACTATAAAAATACTGCATCCTCTTTTCCATAGCACCTAAATACATTTCTTTTACTTCGCGCAACTTCACAAAGAGAAACTCGAGCACTCTATGCTCGGCTACTTTCAACAAAAGCCAGCGGCCGCCATTTGCAATTCTCCCGCGTTTTTATTCCAAAATGGCTGACTTAAGCTGGGTGCACACTTTAGGGATTATTGTAAGGATTCATTTTATGGACATAAGATTGGTTTTTCGTTTTATAGACGTAGGTACCCACCCGTTCGGGAAAGTAAGTTATTTTTATGACTTAGGTAGGTGTAGAAATCTCCACGATACGGATAAATCCATCCTTGAAATGAATTATTTTTCCCAAAGTTTTCCATTTCAGTGAGATGACTATCACCCTACACCTATTTGGTAAACAGAATATCAACATATGACTATCAATGATATTATATATGACAGATTCGTATGTACACTTGTACAGACGCCAGCACATCAAGCTACCCGAAACTGTCAAATTTTCCCAATCAACTTTGAAATTTTTTATTTAAATTTTTTGAATTGTTCTTTGTTTTATCTTTTTATTACGGACGCTTCTAACGTGCACGTCTTTCTACATTGTTCTCACATGTATAATTTCAACATGAATGATGTAACCAATATTTTGTAACAATTTTTTATTTAAAAGAGTGTCCGTGGAGTTTCTTGCCCGTTCTTCTCCATAGGTACCTACTACGCTTTGGAATGGGCAACTAGCTTCATACCTATTTCTGACTGACCGATTCCTTGACAATTCAAAAGTGCCTGTAAATGGTTTAATTGAAATAAATGCTTTGAGTTTTGAGTTTTTTTGAGTTTTGAACCTTATGTTTCAGCAATAAAGTTGAAAATCTATTAAATAAATTTGACAGATTGTAGAAGCTTGATGTGCTGGCGTCTGTACCAATCCATAATAAAGCTATAAATATTCTGAAAAAGTTTTTATCCCCAAATTTATTTAGACCAAACAAAATACTCAAAACGACGGTTCAAAGAAAACATAAAAATAAAAACTTTTAATTTAAAGACGCAAACAAAAATAATTTGAAAAATATTACGTCCAAAAACCCCAACAGTATCGCGTCAATTAAGGATCCTCGACTTCCGGCCGCCATTCCGCGGCTGCACAAGATGGAGGCACTTCCGGCGGGAACCTCTTTGATGTAATAATTACTTAAACTAATTATTTTGTGCTTCCTTTATTACGTAAGGGTCTTTAATGTATGTCAGTGGAGCTTTGAGAGAACGTAAGATTCCCAATGTGATAGTCGACCATGTTTTTGTGTTTCATTTTTGTAAATTCAGTGTCCTTAATTGGAAATGGTGGGCAATGAATTATTATGCCTAAAGTATGGACAGCAGCCTCTTCTAATTTTCTATTCTTAACATTATTGCAATCAACATCCGCTCGTGCATCATTTCCCTTGGAATATTGCCAAACTCGTAAATTCAAATTCATTTATTTGCGAGAATGTAGGTTTACAATGTATGATCTTTAAAACTATAATAACCCCTTTACATACCACCGTTACTTATGGTGTTCAAATATTTATTTTTAATTTACACAATGCTAATTAAATAAAAAATACAGCAACAACAAATAAGATGCATGCATTAGGAATTTCGTGGAAGAAAATAATTAGTTAATTGATGTCAAAGATTATGTATGTCAGTTCAAGAGATAAAGTATTATGTCAGATTAAGACTTAATAAATATTATTGTAAATGGTAGGTAATTGATAATGTCATAACTATTATAATGTCAATGTATTGATTCACTAAAATTTTAACATGAATTAATAAATATAAGGTATATACCAATATTTATCGTAGGTACTACTCAGCTAATAATAAGCTGTGAACCATCAAATATTGTTATGCACCTCCATAAAAGCTATCATTAGAGGAGAAAAAATCTAAAAATAAATAAATGAACACCCTAATAAAAGTTAAATTCAATAAAACAGCAATATCATTACAAAGTAGAACACGTCCGCTCCGGATGGCACTCAGACGTCGACTGAGCTGCACCGGAAATAACCCCGCCGCCATATTGCCCGCAAGCGGAACTAAGAACTGCTTAATGAGCTCTCGAGACCTTTACAAAATCTTGCTGTTGTTGGCATTGTGTTACCGGGTTCCTATATTCTACCGAAAACCATCCGTAGTAACTAACGAGTCGTAGTTCTAATAGAATAAAAATAAGAAAAAAAAATATTGGTCCATTGTTACAAAATAAATTTCAGAAAATAATAATATTGTATGCTTACTGTAACAACATTACCATAGTATTAAAACAGTGGTCCCCAAACTAGGCAGCGCTTGTATCTTGGGGGCCTGAGTTGCGTTATCTTAAATTTTAATTCGAAACATGTTTGCGTTAGTTTAAATTTGATTTCAGAGTGTTTGAAAATGGACAGAATAGTTAATTAAATAAGGATAACTATCAAAATAAAAATAAATTTAAGAAAATAAAATAATTAAAAAAACAAATTATTGTGTGTGAGTGTGGTGGGTGTGTGTGTGTGAGTATACGTGTGGTGGTGAGTTGAAGGTGTGGGTAATACCAGCCTATAACTGTCTCAATGCAGAGCAAAGCCCTCTCTCTTCTCATACAGAGAAAGCACGATCATTGACCACCAAGCTTGCTCAAGACAGGTTGGCGATTTCAGACTTATATTAACTATAAGTCCAGGTTTCCTTACGATGTTTTCCTTCACCGATGTCACTAATGTCCAAGATAAACTCAGAAAGTACATAAGAATTGAAAAAAGTCACATTGGTACTTGCCAAGAGTTGAACTCACAACCATGAGGTGCCCCTGACTAAATAATAACAGCTGCACGGGTCGATCTTCAAAGTTAAGCAACGCTTGCCGAGGTCGGTCCGTGGATGGGTGACCATCGATTACAAATCGAGACCCCTCCATGCCTCGGAAAGCACGTTAAGTCGTTGGTAGATCTTTGATAGTCGTTATGGGTCGTCAGAAACCCGAAAGTCTGACAACCAGTCTTACCAAGGGGTATCGTATTACTGGTATTCAGCTATAGATTAGACAAAGGGAAAAACTAGGTAGATGATGAACACTGGGCCAACTCAACATTATAATTATTATTGTTCTTGGCTAGCCAATAATAAGTTGAGGAATAAGAATTATTTAGAAAAGTTTACATTCAAGTGGATTGAATTCCTAGACCTCACACTAGGATTCCCTGTGTTGTGAGATCCAGGCTCCTTCGTTCCGTTAACAATTTTAAATAAAAAGGTACATTTAACATAACATCACGCCTTGTTTCCCCGAAGGGTTGAGCAGAGGTGTCCCTGTAGCAGATACAACGGTACACGAGTTTTAAAAATTAAGTAATAACATTTGAAACATGTTTTCGTACATATAAGTCAGAAAAAGTCGAAACTTTGATCTTCAATATCTCCAAGTGATTCTCGGCTTCGTTAAGCATCTCGTTAGTTGGGAAAAGTCTATTAAATATCTACATAATCTGCTCACACCCTCAAGGATTATAAAGTAGGTGTCACTATGTTCCTTCGTTAATAATGCATTAGATAATTAAATGTCTCAGAGGAGCTGAAATGTGACACGGAAATAAACAAATACGGGAAGGGATGCAACGCGACTCTATTGACATAAAACGGGCAAAAATCCAGCCTCCGGGCTCCTGATGGAAAAACCCAATAACTCTTTACTCGACCTGGGAATCGAAAACCAGGACCTCATGTTCAGTAGTAGAGCCTCGGAGTACTGGACCAACGAGGGATCAAAAAGTGAATAATAAAATCTTGCCAAAACCTTGAAGAAAATTTCGTTTAGCCGAATCAATTTGAGCCTCGAAAAGATTGGCTCAATATTAGCATAGGACGCTGTTAAATATAAAATGGAAGAAAAGGGTCTTCGTCTTGAAAAGGGCAACACAGATCAAAGAATAGAGAAATAATTTATTACTGTTTTGGCCGTAAGATTTACAATCTTTTTAACCGACTTCCAAAAAGGAGGAGGTTATATGTTTGACGCGCATGTTTGTTTTTTTTTTTTTATGTATGTCCACCGATTTCTCCGTCATTTGTGGACCGATTTTGAAAATTATTTTTTTGTTCGAAAGGGTATGCTCCCGAATTGGTCCCATATAAATTTTATTAACTTTGCTTGGGTAGTTTTTGAGTTAGCTACAAAATACGTATTTTTTTCCCACTTAGTATGTAGATGATATGATAAGTTCCTGTCACTGGTAGCAGGTAGTGGTATTCGAATGTGTGTGGGGTAGGTACCACAACTAAAAAGTGAAAAATAAAAACTTTTTACAAAAAAAAACAACCGACTTCCAAAAAAAAAACACTACAAAGTGAAAAATAACTTTAATTTCGGAAGTCGGTGGCAAAAAACGAAAACACAAAACCCAAGACACCGACTTCCGAAATTAAAGTTATTTTTCACTTTGTAGTGTTTTTTTTTTGGAAGTCGGTTGTTTTTTTTTTGTAAAAAGTTTTTTCTTGTAACAAGACGAATTCGATTCAGAATCATCTTTTTACATGAACAGACAACTCCTAGACATTTTCAGTCTTTGGAAATGTCTAGTTACTTACTTTATCTAAGACACTACAGATTTAGATAAATATGTCAAACTGTCATATTTATTCTTCGGAGATTCTTCAATAAACCAAATAATAATATAAATAAGTAATTGAAAAGTTATAAAAGAAATCCAAAACCTCTTAGGCGCTTTGCAGATGAAGCAACTTTAGTTGAGGCAACTATCAACTTTTAAAAAGTTTCCTTTAAAAATTGCCAGTTGCTACAAATAAATAGCCCGGTTTACGGTTGCCGCAATTTTATGACAATCTGTGAGCAACTTTTATAGCCGAGTTCCTCAATCTACGCTACGTACAGTGTGATGATGGATACTGAAGAAGCAGCACTTGTTCTCATTATAATACGTCGCTGCCGTCGACGGCGGCAATAACGAAACCAGCAACTTTACACAACCGATACAAATTCTACAGTTGCTGGTTGTGGAAATTAGAAACTAACTTAGTCATCGATTGCAGCAACTGAAAATTGTTGTCTATCACCGGAACACGCAACTTGAGTTGCTATGTGTGCGCAGTTCCATTGAGATATGTGTAAACAGCTAGTTGCCAGTTGCTGCAATAGTTGCTCCATCTGCAAAGCACCTTATACCTCGTCCAAAATTCTCTACCTCCATTCTGTCGTGAACAGAGCCAATTGGAGAGCGCTATCAATAATTCAGTAGAAACAGATAGAGAACAATTTTGCCCATTCCTGCTTCAAACGTTGGATTATAGTGGATAAGCCATTTGGTCTTACTACAAAACGAGATCCTTCTCTAGTCCGAAGAAAAACGTTCAAGTCGTTCGTTGTATTTCGAACTTTATTCCGAGTAAAGCAAAGTTCTTAATACAAAAACTGGTTCAGTTTGTCTATGGTTTACTCACGAGCGTTTGCATGCTCTTGGACGAATAAAATATTTTTCTTTCTTTTGTTTATTTTTGTGTTTCTTTAGAAAATAGTTTTATGCTAGGTTGGGCCCTCTATTCATGAGGTTTTTATGAGGAGAAGATAGATCTGTCCTTTATTTTGGAAGGAAAATACTTGATGTCTAATGCCTTACCTACTCTGTTGTGGTACACGTGTGATTGACGGACACGAATAATTTATTTGACAAGTAGGTTTTTTTATTTACTTTCTATGCTTTACAAACATTATTGCATCTTTTCCTTTCCTAAACTATTCACGTGATTTAAGCGTCGGCGTCGCGTCGAATAATATGACAAAATTTATAAATATAAATAATTTAGATTTATAAATAAAAATAAATAAAATAAAATCTTTTTATTTCAGACACGTTTGGCCCATTATTATGGCTTGTTAGTAGAAACGACTTACAAACTATTATTAGTTAAATAATTAATCAAATTGTAAGTATTTGCCGCCCAATGGGGCCCCGGGCACACGCACTTGTGCTTGAACCCAGTGCCCCGGAAGGGGGCTGTCCAGCTTGTGACTGAGCACGTTCAGGATTTAGAATTTATAAATGTTTTTTTAAAAACGAACTTTTTATAGATAACAAAAATTGTATTTAACTATAATAAAGTATTAGATAAAAAAATTGCAAAAAAACTTCCATCTTAATAAATATCTCAAAACAAAACATTAGCCTCATCTACTCTATCATCTACTTCAAAATCATTTTAATGATAGAAAATTGTCATCTTGAATGCAGAATCTTTCAGGAAAGTCAATACAATTCTTTCGTACCTAGGGCTGCCCCATTAAAGTTTAATAATTTAGCATCGCGGATGGCGTGCGAAGACGCTTTACACAGCTATAACTGCTGTTTACACCCCTAACGCTATGCCTTCAAGCTGTTAACGCGAGGGAGCCGGCAGTGTTTATACTTTACTCATTTTAATCAATAATTTAATAAATTAATTTCAGCAAACAAGATTTTTTTCGGACTTAAAAAAATATTTTTTGGCAGTGATGGTGGTAACAAGTAATAAATATCCATTACAAAATATGTACAGGGTAATTGGTAATTGGGTCCCTTACTTGAAATGGGTGATACTTGACCTAATTTGACCTCGACAAGTTGGGGTCCAAAATGGATTTTGTTTGGATATATAGAACCTTTTATTTTTTTGGATATAGCTCTCCTCTCGACCATAAACTGTTAAATCGAAACTGTGCCTGCGTGAATTATGGGAAATCGAAGTAGATTTCTCACAATTTACAAACACAATTTCGAATACAAAATTTAAATTTTAGGTCGGTAAGCTCATGACCAAATGAATCCTTTGACCAAGTTGTAAACTTCTTTAGGTATCAAAAGATAGGACTATTTCCATACGGTATATTTACAAAAAACAGTGGCACTCCGGGAGTGTCGACAGAAGTTAAAACTTGAAAAAAAATCGGCACCGCGGTAATCAACGCGTTGATGTCTTTTACTCCACGGTGTCAGTAAATTGCGTTACAGTGTCGCGAAATCAATGGTTAAAAAAATGCCCAACGTGCCTAAAGAAGTTGTCACTTAAAAAAATATGGCATAATAATTACCATACGCTTTTCAAGGGATAAAAGAGTATATTTAATAATAAAACTAACATGCAAGAGCATCTAAAAATGGGTAACTAATTAAGATAAACGGGTTGCTTTAATTTACTATTCGTTTATATTACGACTTACGGATAGTAACATTAAATATTTCTTACAGGAACTTAAACTAATACCTACATAATCATTGTTTTAATGGAAACCTAATGCTTTGAACTCAGCTAATCTTGTACATTTATTATTAAAACCTTGTTGTCATTAGTCTGAATAATTAATTTTCTTGTCAAGATTTCGATTCCATACCGGAAAATATCCAAAAGGAACTCTTTCTAAACTTTTAAATTGCCATATTAAGGAGGCCTGTCCACTGGAGCGGAGCAAGGCAACGGAGCGGAGAAATGTGCCAATATTAACCAATAGAATCTAAACTCCGCTTCAGAGGTCCGCTCCTATTGGTTAATATTGGCACATTTCTCCGCTCCGCTGCCTCACTGCGCTTCAGTGGACAGGGAGCCCGGCCGGGTACTGTAAAATTAATTTTTAGGCTTCTGTGTAACACAAATATAATTAATCTAAAAATCTTGCAAGTAATCTAAAACCCTTGGTTTCTGAAAGTCTACTTACTCAATTTAATCCGTTATCAAATCTCATTTTCTCATCTTTACATACCGAGACCCCGCCGTGCCTCGGAAAACACGTTAATCCGTTGGTCCCGGCTGTCATTCGTGGATCTTTGACAGTCGTTACGGGTCGTCAGAAGTCCGAAAGTCTGACAACCAGTCTTACCAAGGAGTATCATATGACCTAGTAACTGGGTTGTGGAGGTCAGATAGACAGTCGCTTCATATAAAATACTGGTATTTAGCTGCATCCAGTTAGACTGGAAGCCGACCCCAACATAGTTGAGAAAAGGCCAGACAGGTGATGATGATCAAATTCCATTTATTTAAACGAATATTATTGGTTGTTATTATATCAATCAACCGAGGCCCTAGCACGAACGCGCGACATAAACTTAACGTAAATTCGAACGATTCTTGAATCATAGGAATACAGCTATCGTATAGCATTTCGGTTTAATTTTATTTTGCGACAAACACAATTAATATCACTCATAGACATGAATACAGTCTTAAGGCTAGTTTCACAGCTGTCCGGGAGACCCGTGCGGGCTGTGTACGGGCTCCCGGAACGGAGACTCACGTGAGGCGCTAGAACATTGTTTCACAGGACGCGGATCGGTCCGTACGCGACCCGCTCCGGGTAGAGCCCGTACAACGCTAGCAACCGTATCGTACTAACTCCCTCGTTTCAGACCACTGCGGGCGCTACCCGTACGGGTCTCCCGTGTGCGGGCGCCAAAAACTAAGTACCTAAATATTATGTGCGAAACGAAAATTTTTAATTTTAAAATTGTTCGTCGTTCTTAAATCGTCTCCGCGAGGTTGTGCTAGACCTATCACAAAAACTAAAATGAGATTTGACAACAGATTTCCTTGATCAAGACTTTCGAATCCAGGAGCTAAAACTATGTAAACACAGATTTTCTTTCAACAAAAATAAAAGAAACATTTAATATTCTTATTTACTAAAACTTTACATCCTGTATCGATCGAATCCAGGAGCTCAGACTATTTAAACGCAGGATACTCCTTCAACTAAAAACAAAAGACACATTTAATTATCAAGCATCTAATACTTATCCTGTATTCTAGGGATCTAAGTCGCAATGAGCTGACGGCAATCAGTCGAAGAACCTTCCGAGGATTAACAGCATTGAAGAGTTTGCACCTCGATGGAAACCACCTCAAATGCATTGATGAGAAGGCGTTAGAAAACCTGAAGAGTTTGGAAGTACTGTAAGTAGCATTTTCAATAGATTTTATTTATGTAATAGATTGGTGAAGGCTAGAAGAGGTGACACTGATGGAAGAAGAAGATACAGGTCCTTCGACGTATAATGCGGTTCCATAGACGATCATGCGGCATGACATGCTATTCTTGCTGTCATGCATGCATGACCGTTTAGCTGTATTGCATGATTTGAATCAAACTCAAACTCAAAGCATTTATTTCAATAAAACCATTTACAGGCACTTTTGAATTGTCAAGGAATCGGTCAGTCAGAAATAGGTATGAAGCTAGTTGCCCATTCCAAAGCGTAGTAGGTACCTATGGAGAAGAACGGGCAAGAAACTCCACGGACAATCTTTTAAATAAAAAATTGTTGCAAAATATTGGTTACATCATTCATGTTGAAATTATACATGTGAGAACAATGTAGAAGGACGTGCACATTAGAAGCGTCCCTAATAAAAAGATAAAACAAAGAACAATTAAAAAAATTTAATGACATGCAAACTACGTGCTGGCAGTTGATTGACAATTTTTCATCATGCAATAAAAAACTTTTTACAAAAAAACAACCGACTTCCAAAAAACACTACAAAGTGAAAAATAACTTTAATTTCGGAAGTCGGTGTCTTCGGTTTTGAATTTTTGTTTTTTGTCACCGACTTCCGAAATTAAAGTTATTTTTCACTTTTCAGTTGTGGTACCTACCCAACACAAATCCGAAAACCACTACCTGCTATGTAAATAACAGTGTCAGGAATTTATCATATCATCCACATACTAAGTGGGAAAAAGTACGTATTATTGAAGCTAACTCAAAAACTGTCAAAGCAAAGTTGATAAAATTTGTATGGGACCACCTCGAGAACATACTCTTTCAAACAAAAAAAGAATTTTCAAAATCAGTCCACAATTGACGGAGAAATCGGTGGTAAAAAAAAATTAAAAAAAAAAAAAGCAAACATACGCGACGAACATATAACCTCCTCCTTTTTGTAAGTCGGTTAAAAATGCATGACGCATGATCAGATCGGCATGTCATGTAAAAGGTACAGATTCTGTGTTACTAACAATCCATATATTGAACTATTGGTAGTAAATAATAACTGACGACGATATGACAATTCAATACCAGCGCAAAGACCTCTTTACCGTACTATCTATTGACTGAATAATGTAACCAAGCACAAAATTACATACATAACAGTACGGCAATTACATGCCATGCTGCATGATGGACCCACAGGGTTAAAAACTTTAAAAAAATATCATTCATCATCATTTCAGCCGAAAGACGTCCACTGCTGGACATAGGCCTCCCCCAAGCACCTCCACTTCGACCGATTCTATGCTTTCCGCATCCAGCAGATTCTTGCGGCCTTCACAAGGTCATCGGTCCATCTTGTGGGAGACCTTCCAACGCTACGTCTTCCGGTACGCGGTCGCCACTCCAGAACCTTTCCGCCCCATCGGTCATCCGTTCTGCGAGCAATGTGCCCTGCCCACTGCCACTTAAGTTTGGCAATTTTTCGGGCTATGTCGGTTACCTTGGTTCTCCTGCGGATCTCTTCATTTCTGATTCGATCACGTAGGGAAACTCCAAGCATAGCCCTCTCCATTGCCCTTTGAGTGACTTTTAGCCTTCTGATAAGGCCCATTGTGAGCGACCACGTTTCAGTACCATAGGTCATCACTGGCAACACGCTCTGGTCAAAGACTTTCGTCTTGAGACACTGTGGTATGTGGGACGAAAAGATATTGCGTAGCTTCCCGAACGCTGCCCAGCCGAGTCGGATTCGACGATTGACCTCTTTCTCGAAGTTGGACCTACCTAGCTGGACAGTTTGTCCTAGGTAAACATACTCGTCCACAACTTCGAGTGTAGCGTCTCCGATCTTCATGAGAGTGGGTGTCACATGGGCATTTGACATGACCTTTGTCTTGTCCATGTTCATTTTAAGACCCACTCTTTCGGAGGCTATTAACTGCTCCCAAATTACGATGATTATTTTATTTTACTTTTTTTACATACTTCATTGACATAATCTTTTCAGTATTTGACATTATATACCTACAATTGTCTATATTTTTTTAATCAAATTAGATTTGTTACAGCTGTAGTGGCAATCATATCATTTGGTTTAAATAGGTTCTTATTTTTTTTTTTATTTTGTTTATTTTTTATATAGAAATAGATTCCTTTCTTTTAGATTTTGTGAATGTGAGAACGTTGTAGGCTGTAGACTTGTGGACCATTTTTTATTTTACTAAGTACCTGGTACTTGTTGTTAGGCCTACACTGTCCTCCCATACCTATTAACACTGTAATTTGAAAACATTGTAGAAACAATTTATTTTGAAAAGAGTAACCGTGGAGTTTTTTGCCGGCTCTTCTCCATAGGAAGCGACCAATTGGAACCGTGCACCTAGCTTCTGACGTTTCATAAGTGCCCTTGTAGGTTTATGTGAAATAAAATACTTTGATTTTGATTTTTTGATTTTGCTAAAAAAATATATATAAAAAAAATCCTCTCCCTTTCATTGTCATATGTCACACGGTACCTACAGTTCACAACATTGTTTATTTTGTTTATTTGCCCCCCAAAAGTGACCCCATATTCAAAATTCATATATTTACGTTACACGTCCGTGTTTGGGTCACAGAAATACAAATATGTACCAAATTTCAACTTAATCGGTCCATTGGATTCGGAGCAAATTAGCTGTGACAGACGGACAGACAGATACACGAGTGATCCTATAAGGGTTCCGTTTTTTTCCTTTTGAGGTACCTACGGAACCTTAAAAACAGTTTCACAAGAGGTTTTGTTCTTTTTATATCAATAATGTTGAGTAGTGGACATTTCTAAGTAAATAAAAGATAATTGTTATTTGCTTGAGAACCTAACTCCCGTCTTTTCCAATCTCAAAAGCCTTTTCCATTCAAGTAATCAAATAACAAAATTCTTGATCAAACACGTTCATTATTAATTCTTCATGAACCTGTAATTGGGTCAAATTTCAATTCAATAAGACGTCGTCAAGACAGAGGTCGGATCAATAATTCTTCAGGTCAGTTCAGGTCAATTGATGGCCTTTCATTTGTTATTATGTTATAAAAGACTACTGGTTTCCCACGAATACGTCAGCTTTTGCGTCATAGACCAACCCGTTTTGAGCGCGCGTGGTGATCAATGCTCGTGCCTTCTCTGTATGAGAAGAGGCCTTTGTCCAGCAGTGGGACAGTTATAGGCTGGTATGGTTATTATTTTATTAAACAATATAATTATTCGACATCATTTATTTAAGCGTTTTCCAATAGGTATAGGCAGAAAAGTACAAACTCTCTTGCTTCCTCCAAGTTTTTGTAACTAGCTTTTGCCCACGATTATCCCAGGGAAACGTGCTACCGGGATAAAAAGTATCATAATTATTTGTTAATCCAGGTTATAAACTATCTGTGTGCCAAATTTTATCCAAATCCTATTAGTAGCATAATACTAATGGTTGACAAACTGTCACGGAGTTTGGCAGGTTTATAAAATGTTAACAAGTGTTGGTCCAAAATAAATGATTTATTTATTTTATTTATTGAAATACTGACTGCCTCATTGGTCTAGTGGTCGCAAGCGCTACTGCTAAGCATCAGGTCCTGGGTTCGATTCCCGGGTCGGGCAATGTGTTATTAGGTTTTTCTATTTGGAATTTCTCAGTAGCAGTTCGGAGTCTGGATTTGTGCCCGATTAATGGCAATCGCTACATGGGACTTAAACATAACTGGCGAAATGTGGGTATACCTACTACAGGTACACCTCTGCCCAACCCTTCGGGGAAACAAGGCGTGATGTTATGTTATGTTATGTTGAAATACTGTCGTGAATTCCACGCCTGTAAAGCTCCCAGTCAACATGTTTTTTTCCGACATCTTCAATAATCATCGTCATATTTCAGTCAATTTACACAAAACCTTAATAAATTATACACTTAAACCTTCCACATGAATCACTCCGTCCAGTAGTGAAAACCGTTTGAAAATCCGTTCGGTAGTTTTTGAGTTTATCGCGTTCAGACAGACAGACGCGGCGAGGGGTTAAATAACATGTAGTGATTTACCAGAAATCTAACTGAATTAGCTTGCTACACTATAAATCATAACATTTGGAAAATATCTTGATGAAAATTTTATAAAAGTATTGAGAGATCAAATCTAATCACATTATCACGGAAACGACCAATTGGAACCGTGCACCTAGCTTCTGACGTTTCATAAGTGCCCTTGTAGGTTTATGTGAAATAAAATATTTTGATTTTGATTTTATCTTATCTCTGCCTAACCCTTCGACCCATACGTAATGTTATGTATGTACCTACCAAATCTATGGTCTATCATTATCAGCATAGCTGTGTTCCCGTATAAGCTGGTGATATAACAGGCACAAGAGACATTAACACGTTCAGTGCCGGGAACCCTCCTATAGGGTTCACCTAGTCGCATATGGGATGCCTGGAGCCCTCGCGGAGGGCTCATTTTAAATGCAGGTTTTTCTTAGCGAATACAGCATTATAAACCGTGAAAATAAAATCTGTAGCCCAATTACGTAACTTATTTTCGTAAACGATTCGGACAAATTTGTTTCATTTTGACAGTTCAACAACATTCATTGCGTTATTTACGTTGTTGAGCAGATTTTTTTTTCCAACTTATGAAGCAATGGATTAGCAATCTGTTTCAAATCGAAACAGATTGTGATTGATCGTGTATTACGCAATTAGGGTACTGATGTATATTTTAACAAGATTTATTCGTTTAAGCGTTGGTTTTAAAATCCAAGCATTAATTATTATTTTTATTTTTGTTCTCGTTTACAAACATTCCCAAAAAAATTAAAAGTTGGAAACTACTTATAGCGACAAGACCCCTTAAAAACACAATTTTACTTCGTTTTAGTGTTTTATAACACGGTTTTAAACCTAATGCCAGTGACCGTCCGCGATGGTTAATTTTAGTGCTAACGTAATGCCGATAACCCTCCCGGAGGGTTCACATCCAATATGTATGGCGGCATGGTGTATGACTTCTATGAAAAGTGGGTGGAGTCGATAGTGTTAACTTAGATCCTGTTTTCAGCAAGCTTATCTTATCGTCATCATCAGCTTCCAGCCCTTAACCAGATTTATTTCTGGTCGCCGCAGAATGTCTTCTTCTTCAATATGTCTCTATCAGTCGTCATCTCAGTATTCACCTCCTTACCATCCTCATCATCAGCCTACAGCAGTCCACTGCTGCACATAGGCCTATAGGCCTCTTCAATTGCACGCCATTCATCTCGATTCTCGACAACTCTCATCCAGCTGCTGCCAGCCACCCTGCGAAGATCGTCGCTCCACCTAGCCTGAGGGCGTCCTACCATACGTTTGCCAATTCGCGGTCTCCACTCAAGAACACACGGTTCTACGGTTAATATCCGGCCTTTTGCTAGTTCAGCTTGCTTATTCTGTGTGTGTCAACATAGTTGACAACTTTGGTTCTCTGATGGATCATCTTACCATCCTATTTTCACACAATTCATCCATCGTGTTCATGACAATTCCTTCACTAATTTTTAAAATAATTTCAGGACTTTAAACAACAACAACCTAACATATCTCTCGCTGGAGCCAGCTGCGATTAGTCGACTCAACACGCTGCGACTGACTGACAATCCTGTCGTGTGCGATTGTCGAGTCGCGAGGCTGTCGACTACTGTACGAGCCGCTGGTATTCTTGGAGTTGGTGCTAGGTATGAACACAGTGATACATTATTATGTTTAGTTAATTGGTAACAAGATTCAAACGAAAAAACGTCGGAACAACACGATGTGTTTGCTGTTCTATCATCCGATTTTTAGACGAAAAAATGGGTTATTTACACTGACAATTTCCAAACAAGATGAACCTACGAATTGCTTACAACTTTAAAGTAAATTGATATTTCAAAAGTTGGTCCAGGTTTTTGAACAGTTCTCTGATTTTTTTAACTTTATTTCCAGATGCCAGGCACCTGCAGCGTTGAGAGGAGCTCTCCTGACAGAACTGGAAACACATGAGCTGATTTGTAGCGGTAAGTAGCTTGTACACCTTCATTTTTTGTACACAAACACTTGCTAGACTCTACTGCTTTGTAATAAAATAACATAATCTGAAAAAAATTGGTTTTAAAATCAGATATCGCCAACACAACAGTGTGAGTGGTGGATTGGTGCTCAGTGCTCATTCCTCCTCTCATCTGTATGAGAAAAAACATTTTATTTTCAGTAGCCATAAATAGTTGTATTTAGCAGAGTCAACTTTCCATGACTGACAACAGTTATATAACCAGTCAGGCACGTCTGACAATTCATTTTGAATCTCCATCATAACTTAATTCTCCATTTTTTAGGTCCAACCACCACAACGACAGTAGAATGTTCAGCGGAGCCCCGCTGTCCCCCTCCCTGCCGCTGCACCCCCGAGGGCACCGTCGACTGCCGGGAGAAGCTGCTGTCTGAACTGCCAGCCACCATACCTCATAGAGCTACTGAGATGTAAGTTATGCAGAACTGCTTCTAGAAGACATTTTTCAATGAATCATTTATTTTGTTTAACATAGGTATGGTTACAGATAGTATAAGTCTAAAAAATGCGCACTATGTTTTGCCAATATTTATGGCGTACAAAATTAACACAAATAAGCAATTACAATTAAAGTAGTATGTCAATAGATTACATTAAAAGAAATAATAATATCAATTTAAAATAATATGTCAGTTATGTAAACAGGTACAATTTTAGACGAATAAATACACATTATAATTAGTCGTCGTTGTTGTTTAGTGCCTCGTTAGTCTAGTGGTCGCAAGCGCTACTGCTGAACATGAGGTCCTGGGTTCGATTCCCGGGTCGGGCAAAGTGTTATTGGGTTTTTCTATCTGAAATTTCTCAGTAGCAGCTCGGAGTCTGGGCAATAGGCTCGCCCCCTATTACATGGGACTTAAACATAACTGGCGAAATGTGGGTGTACCTGCTACAGGGACACCTCTGCCCAACCCTTCTGGGAAACAAGGCGTGATGTTATGTTATGTGTTTATGTGTATAATTAGTCAATAAATAAAATCATAAGTGTCTAATTAGCATGTCGGAATTTTCATAAACTCAGTGATGGAGTAGTAACATTTATCTAAAAGGAATTTAAACAAATACCTCTTAAAGGATCCCAGACACTGTTTTTCTAATAGCTTCTGGTATACTATTTATATATTTTTGGGGCCATACCTAACACACTTTTGCCGTTAAATGCGGTTTTATGAGAGGTAACATGAATGGTATTCTGATAACGGCGGGAGCGCAGCTTTTCAAATAAATGCAGGTTACAGCGAACAAACACTCCCATTTCATAAATGAACATCATTGACCTGCTGGTGTAACAAACAGACAGAATACCGACTTTGGAGGTTCATCTTCTTCTCTATGTTACGAGTAGGATACTATTATTATTATTTTGGTTTTTAAATTTAATTTTCTCAGGTTAGTTCCTGGTATTTTCAGAATCTCACGGGTGTGAACCAAGGTGAGATTCTAGTTATTATTTTGAGAAGGTAAATTGCTCTGTACTGCAGTGAAATTATTATCGAAATCAAGTTGTAAAAATTTTCTTACTATGCGGCAAGTGTTTAATATGGCAGCTTTTTGTAGTGTTAGGTATGTGTATTTGGATAGATTGAGTGCATTAAAACTATTGAAAATTTGTTTCGGGATAACACCTGTTGTTGATAATTTTTTTATTTATCAGACAACTAGATCCATTACAAAACAAAAACATTATATATACAATTCTAGATGTTAGTAAACAATTTAACTTACTTGCTATGTTAGTACTTATATTCTACTACTGACAGGGTGGTTTTAATAAGATGCCTCATTATGGGGCTTTCGTCAGGCCCATCAGCATGACCGGCCTGTACGTCAGTGCAAACATCAGAATCTTTGTAGCGATCAACAACACTGGTTTTTCGAACTTGATTACCATTTATTTTGAAAACTTGAGTTTAAGTGCTATTCCAAGACATTTGTTTGTGAAAATACGATAAAGATGACTTTGTTTTTGAACCTTCAGTAAACGTTCACTTTACTTACCAGCAATTTTTTGTTTTGAATATTTCCAAGTGACCGGATTTGTCAACTTTCCCCATTCTCTTATCAATGTGTTCCTTAGGCTCAATTTACTTTGCCACTGAACGGAATAGAAGCGAGTTTTTGTAACGATATTGTAGACAGCAAAATGAACTTTATGTCAATTGTGTAACGTACAAACTTGACACGAGCTTGTAACTGCGAGAATTACCGAGACTGCGCGAAAATTCTCCTGTTATTTGGCTCCCATCTAGTTTGTAAAGTAAATTATTCTGTGAAGAAAAAAAATCACTTTAATTCCGTTCCGCGGCAATATAAATTGAGCCTAAACATGATCAAATTTCATGGCCACATTCTTCCCTCAAAAACTAAAAAATATTTTGTCTCCTTCCAGCCGCCTAGAACAGAACGAGATAACAGAAGTGGGCGCCGGCGCCTTCTCCTCCGTGAAGAGAGTCGCGAGGATAGACCTGTCAAATAACAAGATCACGAAGTTAGCTGCAGATGCCTTCAGCGGATTGGTGCATCTCACTTCTTTGTAAGTAGAATAATCTATACATTTAAGAGGCATACTAGACTAATATAGAGTGGTCATTAAAAAAGATAAACACTGCCACATAATACGACTTTATAAAACAGTAGAAATGCTCTAAAGCAGGGATTCCCAAAGTGGTCGATATTCCTAGGGGTCGACATAAACGAAGTCAGAATGAAAAATAACACTCTGTAGCAGCTGTTTTAAGTTAGCGGACCATTATGAATAAGGGGGTTGATCTTAAAAGTTTGGAATTTGGCCATGGGGGTCTGAGGTAACAGTTCATTTTGGAAAAGGGGTCACTTGTCCAAAATAGTTTGGGGATCCCTGCTCTAAAGTAAGAACTATGGGGCATTTACTAACTTTTCAGTCGTTGGCTCCTTGCTTTTTTCATTCGTAAGCCTTGACCCTTGATATCAATGGCCTAAGACCTAAGGCCAAGGGACTTTAAGGTTCCACTAGTCGACGGCTCGAACTCGTTGGTGGCGTGGCTAATAAGCATGCTATTTAGTATTTTTATTTATTTATTTAGTGAAATAGACGATGATTTATAACGAAAACAAGCGCGTAAAATTTCATGAACAAACCTTTGGGCGTATAGATATTATGGAAAGACTACTGAATGTATCTACTAAAAATAAAATTATTTTAACCTTTCAATAAATTATCTATCCCTGTACGGTTTCTATTTTGCCATTTTCATACTAAATAAGTTATTTATTTACGCCCAAAGATGAGTTAAAATTAGTGTTGAAATATGAAAGTTTCGACGCTCATAACTTCCAAACCAATACGTTTTTCCCAATTCTGCTTCCATACTGGATTAGATAATGACAAGGAAAATTGATATAATGTTTAGTTTAGAACATAAACCATCAAACAGACGAGTAATCAAATGATAAATAATTTTATTTCTGTAAGTAGGTTTGTACAAACACTTTTACACGTCAATCATATTTTAAAACTAGATGAGGTCGGCGTTTCCTATCTGACTACTCTGAGAAGAAAGGCCGAAACAAACTCAGAGGTCTCAGTCTCTTTTAAAGTCCAGACATAATCTTGGTCAGATGGAGGCCATGTGGATTGGTGTCTGAAGTGGTCTTTTGAGGAAAGCACCACGCAGATTGAGAGGGCCTGTCCAGTCAGTGCACGCATTTGTCTGTTATCGTGCAGCTCAACTCAGAATTTAAGGAGCTCAACGATTCGACGAACAATACCAAAAAAAGGACATTTGGGTAGACCACTTAAATTACTCAAACTGTCAGACCATGATTAGATCCGTCAGTTCCTAAAACGCATGTCCAAGCGTTACTTTGACTCCATTCCCAAACATCGCAACCCTCTGGTTGTCGAGTCAGCCGACTACATCCCATCCCGTATCAGTCAGATCCGCCGACCTAGGCATACTCTTTCCGACCCAGATGACCCCATTACACTCCTTCAGGAGCAGAATAGGGCCACCAGTACAGTATACAAAAACAGACGCCTCCCGTCATTCCGACCTCGCCGCCGAGGTCCTTTGCGATCGCGACCGCGTCCCCGAGTCAATGAAACTCTTCCCCGACCCTTGCTCGAAAACGAGGTGCCAGCAGTTGTTGCAGCTGAGCACGTAGCTTTAAATACCCCGCATAATAATCATGATAAAATCTAAGTTTGATCCAGCCTGTCCCCTCTTGCTGTCCTCCCCTCAGCGTTGCCCTAAGCCGAGGTTCGTTCCCCACAGGGGGTGCCCTTAGCGAGCACTCACTTAATTTTAATTTAGAATAGTTTAAAAGCTCCTGGCTGGAGGCTCTAAGTGTAGAAGCTTAAGGCCACCACAGGAAAAGTCCGGTTAAGCAGCCAAGACCTTAGTGGTCAAAACTGCGAAAGGCCATAGTTAAAAAAAAAAAAACCATGATTAGAACTAACTGAGAAAAAATTAAAAACAAAACAAAAAGGACCATAATACGTTTGTTTGGAAGAATAACCGACTAGTGTACCCTTAAGAAATGACACATCAAGTTTTAGAAAGAGACATAGGCATGAGTGAAAGGGACAATACTCTACAAAGCCAAATGATTTCTGAAACCCGCTTAGCCCTATATACGGCCAGTATGTTCCTTAGACTGTCTAAATACCTTAATGTCTGCAAGACCGAAACGTCGAATATTGTGTGACGTTAAAATTCCCAGCACCATGTTATAATAATTATTATTTTGCATACTATTGTATAGAATCAAATTTTTCAAACTGAACAGACAGCTGTGCTGCTGGGGAGATTGTTGCGCCACTTCTTCCCAGCTAAAGCACTAGGAAGTGGTGAAGGGTGGGCGTTTTGGGGGACTGTCTTATGTAATTTTGACGTTCAAAAAGTGACGCGCAAATTCTCAGCCTAGTTTGAATAAATGACTTTTGATTTTATTTTATATTCTAGCAAGTAAAGAGATAATTCATTTAGGTAGTCATTCAATTCTTGGGTTGCAATTATGCAGTAAATTGTTATTAGTAGGTAGACAAGAGGACGCTATACTTCCCATCCATTTGACACACGTCATGTTTTGAAATGCATAAATTTCCGTATCCGTTTAAAAAACAAACTATGTGACTGTGTGACATAAAACAAAGTCATTCTTTGAAAAAAAAACAGCCATTGTCACACATTCTACGTATTAAATTGTTTATATAGTTCACTGGTATTAGTTGAAGGTGTAGGTCAATTCCCAAGAAGGGTCTTAAAAGACCACAAAGAGATATTGTCAAGAGGATGAGCAGCAGTGTCCTCCTGTCTGCTAATAACAACATACAGCAACCACAAACCTGTCTGCCTGTGACAGTTCAACAACATCAAAGCGGTAGAACTCCTTGAAACTGACTTTTACACTTTCGACTCCACCCACTTTTCATAGAACTCATACGCCATGCCGCCATACATATTGGAAGTGAACCCTCCGGGAGGGTTACCGGCGTTACGTTTGCGGTAAAGTTAACCATCGCGGACGTACAACAGTATTAGTTATAAAACACTGTAAAATGAAGTAAAATTGGGTTTTCAAGGGGTCTTGTCGCTATAAGTAGTTTCCAACCTTTGAAATTTTTTGTGAATATAAATGTGGATATTATTAATTATAAATTTAAAAAAATTAAATTAATTTAAAAAATACAAAATAAATACCTACGCAACTATGACGAAGTAGAAAGATAGTGTTCTTTCACTCTTCTTTGAAATACTGCAACAGTTTGGCAGTCCCTAACGTGGGGCGGAAGTTAATTCCACAACCGCACCGCGTGCACAGTGAAGGAGTAGGAGTAGAAGTCAGTGGAGTGGGGAGGGGACTTAAAGAGGTTTCTAAAATGCGACCTGCAAGGTGCATCCGAAGGAGGGGCGTAGGAAAAGCGTTCCCGCAGATAGGATGGAGTTTTAGGATTGTGAAGGAGGTTAAATAGCAGACACAATATCCGAGAGTTCGCGAAGTCAAATAGGGAGCCACTTGAATATCTTGCGAAAGTTAGAAACGTGATCATACTTTTTAAAGTTAAAAACAAAACGAATGCCGATATTTTGCAAACGTTCAAGTTTATTTAACGGCCCTCCTCGGTGGCATCCAAATAACAGGCATCGGCGTAATCTATAATAGGCTGTATGAGAGTTTGAGCAAGGGAGATATTGGTGTTCATTATATATTCATATTTTTACAGTTTATAATGCTGTATTCGCTAAGAAAAACCAACATTTAAAATTAGCCCTCCGCGAGGGCTCCCGGCATCCCTTATGCAACTAGGTGAACCCTCGAGGAGGGTTCCCGGTACTGAAAGTGTTAAGGACCCGCTCCACAGCAACCCACGGCTAAGCTACATACCATAGTACGTGTACTTAGCTACACTTCAATTTGTATGGCAATGTAGACGCCCGCGGGATCGTCCACTGCGAAAAATCTTAACAAATCTACACATTGTATGCAAAATAATTTATAACGTGGCAAACCTCTCCGTGCACATCTCACTCTCCTTTCTTTTAGATTTTCTGAATGTGAGAACGTTTTACGCTTAACAGACTGTAGATTTATGGACCATTTTCTATTTTACTAAGTACCTGGTACTTGTTGATAGGCCTACGCTGTCCTCTCATACCTATTAACACTGTAATTTTGAAAAGAGTAACCGTGGAGTTTCTTGCCGGCTCTTCTCCATAGGAAACGACCAATTGGAACCGTGCACCTAGCTTCTGACGTTTCATAAGTGCCCATGTAGGTTTATGTGAAGTAAAATAATTTGAATTACGTAGCAGAGCAGAAAGAAACTACTACATAAACCACCCAATTTTAAAATTTTCATGTTGTTTATATCAATTTTCTCATTTCAGAGTGTTATACGGAAATAAAATAAAGGACTTACCTTCAGGAATATTCCATGGATTAGCTTCTTTACAGCTGTTGTGAGTATTTTTATCATCAAACTTTGTAATAACCATTTAAGACGACGTAGCGTTGGAAGGCCTCCCACAAGATGGACCGATGACCTTGTGAAGGCCGCAGGAATCCGCTGGATACGGAAAGCACAGAATCGGTCGAAGTGGCGGTGCTTGGGGGAGGCCTATGTCCAGCAGTGGACGTCTTTCGGCTGAAATGATGATGATGATGAACCATTTTAAGTATTATATTAAATAATTGGAAAGTATTCTCCAGATTCTAAACTACACAGACACGACGCCATTTTAAGTCGGTTCAAATGTCAGTTAAGAAATTTTTCACTGTGATTTATGAATTCATGTACAGACAGTTCCGTACAAGACTTGCTGGCTTCATGTCTGGAGCCCATAAGTTATTATAGAAAGAAAGAAAGAAAAATAAGTTTAATTGTCACAGAAACACGTGCATAAAAGAAGAGAATAATAAAATAAAACAATAGATTTAAATATAATCACGAGCACAAAACAGAAATATGCGGCAGCTGCTGGCACGTCATGACTGTGACAAGAAGGCTTCCACTCAGCATGATGCAGTGCTATGGGGACCCACAGCACAGCGCTGATTTTCAGTGGTCATCCGAAAAAGTCGTACGGAAACCAAGCTAGGTTTAATGAATTAAATAAAAATAGATAACAAAATAAAATAAAACAAATAGTACTTAGAATATAATGCTACTTTACAACCAAATAAATGATTATTTCTGTAAGTAGGTTTCTACAAACACTTTTACACGTCAATCAATTTTTTTAAACTAAATGAGTTCGGCGTTTCCTATCTGACTACTCTGAGAAGAAAGGCCGAAACCAACTCAGAGGTCACAGTCTCTTTTAAAGCCCAGACATAATCATGGTCAGGCCATGTGAGGACCATGTAGATTAGTGTCTGAAATGGTCTTTTGAGGAAAGAACCACACAGATTGAGTGGACCTGTCCAGTCAGTGTACACTTTATCAGTAATCGTGTAGCTGTATGAAAATGGATAGGTAGTTAATTAACTTTCATTCAATGTTACAGATTACTGAACTCAAATGAGATAACCTGCGTACGGAAAGACACGTTCCGTGATTTACAAAACCTAAAATTACTGTAAGTATTCTCAACACTCTTACAATAGGGGAGATGCCGCGGTCAAAAAAAAAAAATTCTATTTAGTCCGCCAGTCAGATAATAAAAAAATATTAGACACGTATTTTTGCTTTATCATATTAATAAAAAATTGCTTAGATAAAACGCATTAAAGTTGGGGAGTGGGGGTCGCTACGTCACGAGTATAAAATCTACATACTCGTGACGTCACGGCACATTTTAACTCAATGTATCGCCGTAATGTTTTGATAACGCAAAAAAATAAAAAAATACGTGTCCAAATTTTTTTATAATCTACCTGAAAGACAATTTTTTTATCAAAACGCCAGGTCATAAAAATGCGAACAAAATAATTTTTAAATTTCAAATATTTTTTTCCAGATCTCTATACGACAACAACATCAGGTCCTTACCAAATGGAACTTTCGATGCATTGACTGGAATACAAACATTGTAAGTATTCATTCAAAATTATATCTTGAAAATTACTGACTCTACACTGAACGACTTCGCAGTAAAAGAAGCCGGGAATTGGGATTTAGAAATATACTCACTTCCAAGTCTCCAACGTTCCACGTGGGACTTAAACCATAACCGACAGATTATACCAAACACTGACTGACTCGTTGGTCTAGCGGTTCTCGGTTCAATTCTCCCAGGTCGGGCAAAGTAGCTCGCCGCCCGATAACGACCAAGCCCGGGTCGAGGGCGCGTTGTGTTCCACGCGCGCCTAAAAGAGATATCAGCAGAATTGACGGGGTCCGCTAGGGCAGATGCCTGCCGGGGTCGCGGGAATGTCCGAAAGGGATACCGTGGCTCCTGGCAACACAGGCAAATGAAGGAACACGGGTGGGTTTTAGTCAGTAAGAGTCTGACTCGCCCTCCCGCTCCGCCCAGAGCGGGAGAAATTATTTCGATACCGGAAATTTCAATTGTCGTAAAGGACAGGGAATACAATATCCTTTACGACAATTGAAATTTCTGGTATCGATTTGATAATATCCCACCCAAAAAAAAAAGGTCGGGCAAAGTGGAATTTCTCAATAGCAGCCCGGAGTCTGGATTTATGCCCGGTTGATGGCAATAGGCTCGCCCCCTATTACATGGGACTTAAACATAACTGGCGAAATGTGGGTGTACTATAGGGACACCTCTGCCCAACCCTTCGTGGAAGATAGGCGTGATGTTATGTAATGTGTGTTATACCAAACACTTTGTCCTGTGGTGAATACAGACCAGCTTGAGTTTAACATGATTTAGTAGATACGCAACAGTATAATGAATTAATGACCTATGTCACACTAACAACTACTTACAAAATTAAACCTTATTCCACAGACACTTAGGCAGAAATCCCTTCGCCTGCGACTGTTCCCTGAGATGGCTGGCGGCATACCTTCGCAAGAACCCCATAGAGACGTCGGGAGCCAAGTGCGACTCCCCCAAACGGATGAGCAGGAAGAGGATTGATGCCTTGAGAGAGGAAAACTTTAAATGTAAACGTATGTATCACACATCGACATTAATTTTTAGAGGTGTGAGAACACTGGCTCTTTTGCAGGCCGCTGCAGTAATGTACTATACATTACTGCAGCGGCCTGCAAAAGAGCCAGTGATGGACGAAAGTGAAAATGTGGGCCAATATACACATACATGAGTCTATACATACGTGGTTGCGGCCAAGACTTGTATAGTACTTTTCTCAAATAAGGCACGGAAAATCAAACCAAATAGATTAATTTTAAATTCCCGAATCAATGACGAACAACGATAATTTTTATTTGTTTCTTTTTTACTTTAAACAGCTCCATTTGCAAGCCAGCTCGCCCCTTAAATAAAATCTTTGATAAGTTACCTCCTTGGTTGCCAAGTTCAACGTTGCCAAGTTTAGAGGTAAAAAAACATCCCTCAATACAACTGTGTCAACTGATTTACCGACACACAGCACACCACAACTTGACACAACTTTCACTCCTCATTTCTCACTATTTATGCACTACTAAGTGGCTGTGCTTGGGGGAGGCCTATGTCCAGCAGTGGACGTCTTTCGACTGAAATGATAAAATTCAAAAAAATCATTTATTCAAACTAGGCTGAGAATCAGCACTTTTCGAACGTCAAAAAACTTTTTACAAAAAAAAAAACAACCGATTTCAAAAAAAAAACACTACAAAGTGAAAAATAACTTTAATTTCGGAAGTCGGTGTCTTTGGTTTTGAATTTTCGTTCTTTGTCACCGACTTCCGAAATTAAAGTTATTTTTCACTTTGTAGTGTTTTTTTTTTGAAGTCGGTTGTTTTTTTTTTGTAAAAAGTTTTTATTTTTCAATTTTTAGTTGTGGTACCTACCCCATACAAATTCGAATACCACTACCTGCTATGTAAATAACAGTGACAAGAAGTTATCATGTCATCTACATATTAAGTGGGAAAAAATACGTATAATTGAAGCTAACTCAAAAGCTACCCAAACAAAGTTAATAAAATTTATATGGGACCACCTCTGAAGTATGATCTACCAAACAAAAAAAGAATCATCAAAATCTATTCATAATTGGCGGAGTAATCGCGTAACAAACATACAAAAAAAAAAAAAAAAAAAAAACAACATACAGACGAATTGAGAACCTCCTCCTTTTGGAAGTCGGTTAAAAACTACATAAGACAGTCCCCCAAAAACGCCCACCCTTCACCACTTCCTAGTACCTTTAGCTGAGAAGAAGAAGTGGCGCAACAAACTCCCCAGCGCCGGATAATGCACTACTTCATATTTCACACTATAGTACCTGGTCGACCGAGCTCTGCTCGGGTGAAAATAGATAAACATATCATCCAGGTATACCAACGGTGTATCACATTCACGAGGCTGTGAAAACAGATAAAACTATTTTTCTCAGATACGAGACCAAGCTAGATCGATTTTTCGCCCCATAAACCCCCCGATATTGCAACTTTCATCGAAATCGTTAGAGCCGTTTTTGAGAACGTGATTACAAATAATATATATATACCTACTAGCTTCTGCTGTGACTTCGTCTGCGTGGAATAGTTACTTTGGGCGTATTTATTTGGATAAGGATTAATATCATGTTTATAAAAACACCTTCGCAAATAATGCATTATTTTAGAACGGTTGGCATTAAAAAGGTTTTAGTGAGCCAACCTTAAAAGATAGACATATGCTGTCGCGGACTTCTTTTTAGAACTTTTAAAGGGAAACAATTCTGTCATACATGATTTTTGCGAAACTTTAACCGTTTACGCAGCGCACGCAGCAGAAGCTCTCAAAAGAAAAAACAAAACCCCGGTTTTGAAACATTCTTCATTGGTGCTCCGCTCCTATTGGTCTTAGCGTGATGATATATCGCTTTCCTCGATAAATGGGCTATCTAACACTGAAATAATTTTTGAAATCGGACCAGCAGTTCCTGAGATTAGCGCGTTCAAGCAAACAAACAAACTCTTCAGCTTTATATATTAGTATATAGATACACAAATATTGCTCGTTTAATATAGGATTACACTACATTTTAAACTTACTACTTCTCATTTTAGCTGGAGAAGAATCAGCGAACGCCTGTGGCTCTGCGGCCGCGTGCCCGGCGGCGTGCGCGTGTGAGTACGGTGCAAGAGCCGTCAGTGTGGCGTGCACGAGGGCGGCTCTTACTGAAGTGCCCAGGGACTTACCTGTGAATACTGATGCGCTGTGAGTTTTTTTTATTTTTTTTGTTTGTAAGCCCCAGGTGCTGATAACTTGCCTCCTGAATATGAAATCGCAACCTCTTGAAATATTGATCATCGTTGTCTAATGGAACAGTGTGGTAAAGTCAAATTATTTTGATTGCAGGTTAATGTCAGACAACAGTTTGGGTCAGATCAAGTCAGATGGACTGTTTGGACGTCTTCCGGATCTTACGAAACTGGATCTTCGAAATAATGGTAAGTCAGTGAAGTTTATATTTTCCTCAAGGAACTTGAAAATTATTGAACTACCCTGTACCACACCGGACGATCCAATGGATCGGATTTTTGACAATGCTCAAAAGCGCCTCAGTTTAGTGAGCCCAGTGAGGACGGTTGTGTGTGAATCGGGCGATCGGGTAATCCAGATCGAGCGCGTTTTCAACTAAACTTAATCTAGCTAAAACATGCATTGACACTGGAGCACGTGGCAGGATCTCGGGTTTCCTAAACCGGATTGTGCGAAATAATCTTCGATCCACGATTCTGGAGCGTCGATCACGGATCGAAGATTCTTTCGCACAATCCGTTTTTGCAACCATTGTCAAAAATCCGACAGCACTCGGATCGGCCGCTCCACGAAGCGCGCGCCCCGCGTGGTTGGACCGCGCGCGGCACGTCCACACCGACCGCGCATTTGATCATAGAGTACCTAATATTATAAAAAATATGACTACATTGAAATTTAAAAGGGCGCTAAACGAATTATTAATTATGACAACTTATTTTCACTAACTAATTGCCCTGATTGACATAATTATTGTGAACCTGGTTCGCTTACTTAGTCTTATTTTGTTTGTATTTTTTATTGCTGTGACCACACCGACATTTTTATTTATTTTTTTTGTAATTCCAATGATCTGCATATTTCTAAATTTTTTATTTGGAATTGTAAACCTTTGCATGCACGTGACTGTAAAATATGGAGAATTTTATTATAAAAACACCTATGTACTATACCCATTTTTTGCAAAGAAATAAATGATTTGATTTGATTTTGAATCGCGCTCGCGAATTATCCGTTGTGGACCCAGCTATTCACCATCGCGCTTGCTCGTTACGTGTTGGCATTGGCCGACTAACCTGTCCTGCTCTGGTTTTCTCACAATCTTTTCATTCATGTCTTAAATTGACTTAAAAAGTAACACCACAAAATATTAATTCCGCTGAACCATGGATGATATTCTGTTTTGTACTTTCCAGGTATTACTCTGATTGAAGACAACGCATTTGATGGTGCTGCCAACATCCAGGAGTTGCTACTGGATGGCAACCTGATACAGACTGTCACTGATAAGATGTTCTTCGGACTACACAGCTTGGGCATACTGTAAATATTCCTAATTTCTTTATCTAGGAAAAGTAAACGGTAATAGTTAAAATTCTAACATGAACATCAAGCAATATTCACCCTCATTGACATCGCCAAAAATTAATCGACACTCCTATTACTGTCCCACTGCAAGGCTTAAGCTTGTGGCTAAGTAATAACAGCCGCACGGGTCGATCGATCAGGTTAAGCTACGCTTGCCGCGGTTGGTCCGTGGATAGGTGACCATCTTTACATACCAAGACCCCTCCGTGCCTCGGAAAGCACCTTAAACCGTTGGTCCCGGCTGTTATTTGTAGATCTTTGACAGTTGTTACGGGTAGTTAGAAGCCCAAAAGTCTGACAACCAGTCTTGCCAAGGGGTATCGTGTTACCTAGTAACTGGGTTGTGGAGGTCAGATAGGCAGTCGCTCCATGTAAAATACTGGTATTCAGCTGCATCCGGTTAGACTGGAAGCCGACCCTAACATAGTTGGGAAAAGGCTGGGCAGATGATGATGCAAGAGATAGATATATGCATATTATAAGATAAGATGCATATTTCGACGATTTTTAACCCCCGATGCAAAAAGAGGGGTGTTATAAGTTTGACCACTATCTATGTCTGTCTGTGGCATCGTAGCTCTTAAGCGGGTGAACCGATTTGAATGCGGTTTTTTTTATTTGAAAACAGGTTTTCTAGCGATGGTTCTTAGACATGTTTTATCAAAATCGGTTCAGCCGTTTAAAGATTATTAGCTCTTTTCTAGTGTGATGTGAGATCGATTTGAAATTTGTTATTCTGTTACTGGAATTTGCAAGATACCCAACTCCCTTACCAATTTACAGCACAGGTTTCGTGTTTGGGCTCATTGGAATGGTCTCAATGAAAAATAAACAGGGTCTGGTGATGGAGTAGGAAAGAGAAATGAGGAAATGTTTGTGTCGGGGTTTTTTAACATTTATCTGTTAAAATTGTACTCGTAAACTGTTTAAATACTCAGTTACATCGTATGTTTGATGTAACAGTATATTGTATCGTCTTCTTATTATGTTTTATTTTTCTATTCGCAGGTCTCTAACAGACAATAAGATCAGGTGTATCACTCCGGGAGCTTTTGACCATCTCACCATGCTGTCGACATTGTAAGTACTAGTTTAACCGAACTTTTTTTTTCTAAGTTTTTTTTTTTAACTAAATTATACTGACTAGTCTTTCGATTTGACAGATACGAGATAAGTGAAAGAATATTTTGTCCTCGAACAGGATCATTATTATTGATGTGCTTTACCAAAACTTGGCCTTGAATTTTGAAACGTATGCTAGGGAAAAACGGCACTATAAGTTGGTAACATTCTGGTATTTTGCTAGGCTACGCAAATTATGATGATGAAATAGATGATGGAAGACAATTTTGCAATGGGACTACCAGTACTACTACTAGGGGTAGGTATTACTGATCGGGAATAATAAAAAAACTATTTCCGTCCGTCCACACTGTAAACGAAAGGAACTTTTTTTTTCCCGACAAGGCGTTACTGATCGGGAATATTCGCTATTTTTAACCAACTTCCAAAAGGAGTAGGTTTGTTACGCGGTTACTCCGCCAATTATGAATTGATTTTATAATAATATAATAATAATAAAATATTTATTTTCAAGTAACATGGACTCATGTCGTTAATAACAAATTACTTACAAACTAAGTTAGTACAATATTTATAAACAACTAAAAAACACGATCAAGATCTCCAAACAATCAGCCATTAGTAGGCACATGCAGCTGGCTTAAGAAGTAAATGATAGGACAATCCAGTTTGCTAGCAATGACAATCAGGAGACTGTTGAAGCTGGCACGCACTCTGTGCAACAGGGATGCTGCACGCTTGCGTCTGATTGCAGCAAAGCCGTCAGTTTGCACATCCGCGAACATACCCGAGGCACTACAAAAGCGTGGCAGCCCCAACAGCATCCTGAATGCATTGTTGTACTGTTCAGTTTGATGATTCTTTTTTTGTTTGGTAGGTCATACTTCAGAGGTGGTCCCATATAAATTTTATTAAGTTTGCTTGGGTAGTTTTTGAGTTAGCTTCAATAATACGTATTTTTTTTCACTTAGTATGTGGAAGATATGATAAGTTCCTGTCACTGTTATTTACATAGCAGGTAGTGGTTCTCGAATTTGTATAGGGTAGGTACCACAACTAAAAAGTGAAAAATAAAAACTTTTTACAAAAAAAATACAACCGACTTCCAAAAAAAACACTACAAAGTGAAAAATAATTTCGGAAGTCGGTGGCAAAAAAAGAAATTTCTAAACCAAAGACACCGACTTCCGAAATTATTTTTCACTTTGTAATGTTTTTTTTGGAAGTCGGTTGTATTTTTTTTTGAAGTTTTTCTACTTCTTGTTCTATATCAGTATGATCTTTATGGAAAATTAACTTTAAATACCGTGGTGTGCAGATTAACCAGTTTATAATTTTGGAAGCAAAGTCAGGTCCCAATAAAATTAATGGTTGATTTCCAAGATCGACTTGCCAAGTTTTTATAGGACAATTTAGAGTCAAGACAAAATCAAACTGGTTGCTAATTTAATTGTGTAATTAACTATTATAACATTTATTTTACATTCTGTGATTACTTGAACTCACACACTGACTTATTAGTATTACTTGTAATTTTTTAGGAATGTCGTATAGGTAGGTACAGTAAGCGCTCAAAAGTGCATGAGCACGCTAAGAGTCGTATTGCTGTGAACACGCGGTATAGCTCGTACATTTGTATGTGTAAGCAACACGATACACACACCACAGATAACGCAGTTACACGAAACAACAATATATTTCCGTCGCTTTAAACATGCTAGCACACACGCACTATGCGCGTGAACTTGACCAGTTAATGGCATTGCTAAAATTCGATAGTAACTTAACAAGCGCAGATAGCAGAAAGCGTTAAGCGTTGGTATGGAATTCAATCTGCCTCAGGTTCTAATCTCGTGAAACACAGTGCGGTTTTTTGCAAATATTATTATTTTTGTTTTCGATAATAATATTTTTTAAATATTGCTGCTTTTTTATGTTGTTATTGCAATAAAGGTTTTAGAATAAAAAATGCGTGATATATGATAACAAAATTAAAAAATATATGTTTATTCGTTATATTTATTTTACATAAGTTAATAAACTGCTACAATTATTTATCATTACTTCAGCTGAATAAGATGTGAAATAGATGTCAAGAAACTTAGAAGCAGTTTGTATTATTTAGACATATTTAAATTATGAAATATTTTAAATTTTTAATGGATTTTTTCACCATAAATATTAAGCTTTGATCATGGTCGAAGTAATTAAGTAATAAATAAGAATATTAGACTACTTAAAATGTAAAAAAATCTACTGACAAAATTGTTGATTTTAAGGTTATAGGCAGTTGTTCATATTAATTATTTTAAACTTTATTTGGCTTTAGTAAATATTGGTTGCTATTGAGGTTATAGCTTAAGTATTCATTTTCTTTACGAAAAGAAGATTGAAACTAAACCTCAAATTTTTATCCTAAAATAATACTATTACTAAAATAATATTAAACAATTTCGGTATATCTGCAAGAAATACGACAAACACCCTATTGAAACGTGCTTAAAAAATTCGTTACCATAAATTCATGCAATAACGAATCTGTTGTTTATTAAGTTGGTACGGTCAATATTTTAAGGTCAAAAACGGTTTTCTAGCTGGTCTTCAGTGATGCAAGCCTTCAGAGTGCACGGCGAACGGTTCATAATGACGTGTTTTTAATAATTCAGCAAAATATCTCGTTGGTATGAAACCATTTGTTTCATTCACCATTTGACGTCGCTGCTACTCGATAATAAGCCCCTTCCTCATATCTCTTAACCGTCACAGTATTTCTCTAGAACAAAGAAAAACATAGTTTTTATTACACATAATACCTAATTATTTATTATTCACTAATCGAATTAAACCTCACAATGAATTTAAAACTTTAAAGGCATCTTCTGTCTCAACAATACCTCTGTTCTATCAACAATACCCTTGATTAGGATTTATGTTTAGTAAAATATGAAATATATAAATGATAACACTCACACTTAGTCCGGTTTTATTAGATATTCACTTCACTTTTACGCAGCGCAATAATATTCTCTGATCTGATCTGATCTCTTCAATATATTTTATGCCTGCTTTTTGATAATAATAACCACAACACTGCGCTAAATGCTCGTCACCAATATTATCACGGCACGAACCAAAAAAGTTCTATTAATTGAATACTCGTAACAAACT
This sequence comes from Agrochola litura, assembly GCA_949152395.1. Taxonomy (NCBI): domain Eukaryota; kingdom Metazoa; phylum Arthropoda; class Insecta; order Lepidoptera; family Noctuidae; genus Agrochola; species Agrochola litura. The sequence goes on along the minus strand of OX424519.1, from coordinate 778,717 downwards.
GCATCTACCCCACAGAAATCGAAATAATTTACTTAGTTTTTTGTGGTCTACCTGCTAAACTTTAATATTTATGTGAACAAGACGAATGAAACTAAAAACGAATGATGATTATTGAACTAGTCATTGGTTGCAGACAAAGTGAGTGTGTGTGTGTAATGTGCGTGTCTACAGTATTGTAACAACTTATAGAAGAAGGTCGTAAGTCAAACCGAAGCGTCAGTCTATTGCTTTGTGAGATTGCTCATGGACTTTTGGTCGGCACTGTACCTACCTACTTTTACAATGCTTGTAAATATGTGAACACCATGTATCCATTACTTACATAATTATTTTTTCTGTCATTGCTTCATTTTTAATTATTTTTACCTATTGTGGTATAGTAATCTTATTCCAGGTGCATCGTCTTCACATATAATTATATAAATCAAAATCAAAATCAAAATATTTTATTTCACATAAACCTACATGGGCACTTATGAAACGTCAGAAGCTAGGTGCACGGTTCCAATTGGTCGTTTCCTATGGAGAAGAGCCGGCAAGAAACTCCACGGTTACTCTTTTAAAAATAATTGGCTTTTACAATACTTTCAAATAACAGTGTTTCTAGGTATGGGAGGACAGTGTAGGTCTTTCAATAAGTACCAAGTACTTAACAAAATAGAAAATGGTCAACAGGTCTACAATCCACTAAGCCTACAGCGTTCTCACATTCACAAAATATGTAGAAAAGAATCTATACAAAAAAATTAATTAATTAAAAAAAGTAAAAAACCTATTTTAAATAAAACGCAATTATATGATTGCTATTACAACTGTAATCAATCTGAATAATTATCATGTCCACAAAAGCCACAAAAAAAAGTATATAATGTCAAATAATAGAATAGTAAATATGTCAAGGGCGAATGTAAAAATAAATAAAAATAAAGATTTAAATAAACATGGTAATTTGGGAGCAGTTAATAGACTCTTACTTATTTATGCCGTTAATGAGGTACCAGGGAAGCCACATGTGCAGAAGGAATTATTGCCAAATTTCCTTGTCTTCAACGTAGTCTTTAATTTTATAATATGAATTCTTGATAAGGACACGTTTGATGTGGGTTTTGAACTTCCCATCGCTAAGTTCTGTCACAGACTTTGGCAACTTGTTATAAAAGCGGATACTGTTTATAAGAAATGACTTGCTTGTTTTAGTTAATCTAAATTTGGGTATCACAATTTCATGTCGACTACGTGTATTTATATTATGGAAATCGCTTCTTATTTTGAAAAGTCCTAAGTTTTTGCGAACATACATAATACTTTCTAAGATATACCTAATTAATGTATTCAAAATATTGTAAAACATTTTAAAAGAGTAACGGTGGAGTTTCCATTCTTCTCCATACGAAAACTACCTTTTGGATAGGGCGACTAGAATCAATTGTATTTTTTGTAAATTTTGACGTTGAAAAGTGCCTTTTTGTGCCTAATTGAAATAAATTATTTGACTTTAACTTTTTCTCTGTAACAAACACCAATATTTCCTCTTCCCCCCCCAGAAACTTGGAATCCAACCCCCTAGACTGCACCTGCCACATCTCCTGGCTGCCCAACTGGCTCCGAAACCGTCGTCTGTCACCCTCGGCCACCTGCAGGTCTCCAGCAGCATTGAGAGATGCCAATCTGCATCATTTGGAGGTGTCTGACTTCAAGTGTACACGTGAGTATCTTTTTATGGTACAAATCAAATCAAATCATTTATTACTTTGCAAACATGGGTAATTATTACATTGACAGACAGGAGCCTAGGGAAAGAAATAATTATTTCATATATAGAAGAGAAATTGCCCCGTTGATCGAGTGCGCATGAGATCCTGGGCTCGAGTCGGGCAAATGATTGAATTCTCATTAACAACCTGAACTCAGGATTCGTGCCCGGTTTATGGCAATAGAGATGATGACCAAAATTTTCTTTTTTTCCTTCAATTAGGTTACTTATTAAAAAAATTATTACATATAGGTATCATTTTTTTTCGGAAGGCTTACAGACTAATAACATTATAATAACAAAAAACCGGCCAAGTGCGTATCGGACCACGCACAATGAAGGGTTCCGTAGTTGGGATGAATTTATCCCAAAAACAAACTAAACTTTGTGGTTGAAAAATATGTTCTCCCATACAGAATGTATGGGAAAACATGTTTTTGCAACTGCAAAGTTAAGTTGGTCGATTATTACTCGTTAACTTGTACAGTCTACTTAGCTGTGATAGTTTTCCTTTTAAATTTCGTTATATAAACTACTGCTGTGATTTTTTTACACATCCAAAACCAACCATTAAGCTGGCAGGGGGGGGACACTTGACTCTAACAAAAATTAGCACTTTAAAGCTTAATATTTCGCAAACGGATCCCTGAATCCAAAAATGGTTTTCATAACTCACAATGTTTTTGAAGGAACTTTCCAATGATACCCTCACGATGGGTTAAAAAAAAAAAAACATCTCCACTTTACGTGTATGAGAGGTACCCTAAAAAAAATGTTTTTCATTATTTTGTTTTACCACTTTGTCGGCGTAATTAATATGTATACCTATGCCAAATTACAGCTTTCTAGGACTAAGGGTCTCGGAGCTAGACCGCGTACAGACAGACAGACAGACAGACGGACATGACGAAACTATAAGGGTTCCTTGTTTACTATGGAACCATAATATTATATGTGCTGTGCCCTACAGAGTCCATAATGATCTAAATTACATAGTTACCACCTAAGCTACACATTATGGTGACGCAATAAAGATATTGAGTATATGACTAAATTGCTAATTATAAGCCCCCACAGATAATTACGGTGATACATTGAGTTAAAATGTGCCATGACGTCACGAGTATGTAGATTTTATACTTGTGACGTAATGACCCCCACTCCCCAACTTTAATGCGTTTTATCTAAGTCATATTTCATAAATATGATAAAGCAAAAAATAGGTGTCTAATATTTTTTAATTATCTAACTGACGGACTGAATAGAACTTCTTTTTTTTTTCATGGGAAGTTAACACTGGTGAAAAGTCGGTGTAGGTACTATACACCTCGGCAGTTCACCCTGTTCAAAATTGGCGAAAATAATTTTGAAATTCGCCTAATGCGGGTTTGACACGGTAGCTCATGTAGGGCACTATACGCACGACAGTTTTCATGGGTTCGAGTCCTGCTATCTTAAAAACTTAATGAAAAGAGTATCAAAGCCTGACATTGATGTAAAAACATAACGCCATGGTCCTTCACAAATAAATTCTCCACTCTCGTTTTCCAGCTGAAGACAAAGGCTGCCTATCGTCCGACTACTGCCCGTCACAGTGCGTCTGCGCGGGCACCGTGGTGCGCTGTTCCCGAGCGCAACTGACAACCGTCCCGCTGAATATACCGAAGCAGACTACTGAGCTGTAAGTAACAACCAAGTTATAAAAATTAAAAGATTTTTCACTCCTCTTGCTCAAAAAGGCCATCATTGTAACCAGAGCGGGGAAAAAATTGCATTTCTTGCTCTAGGGGAAAAAGTTTTTTTTTATTTTTTTTTATTTTTGTCTGTTCCAACGAGCCTTGAAAAACGAAAAAGTATTTTTTCTTATGTAGAATAATCATGATTATGGACTCGTCTTATTACTGGTTCACAAAAAAAAAGAAGAACATTTTGTTTTTGAAAATGGAACTAAATGCTGCTATCTCTTTGGTAGAATGCGTGCATTGCGTTGCGGCTACAGAAGAAATAAAAAAGACGTTGGCGCAAAATCTTTAGAATTTTTCTCTAATTACGAATTGAATTGGTGACCGTAATATAATTTACAACAGTGAAAATGTCATCATCTAGTGAGAACATCTTCACAGAGGACTGAAATTAAGTTGCCGGAAAAAAACATCACGTTAAATATCCAGAATTGTACAAATTGTACATTTAAATAAAATAAACTATTCAATATTGTATTGGATTATTTTATTTTCTCGCAATCGTAGTGAAAAGTAGAGTGTAACACACGGCGCTAAAACCCATTATAACTCGGTTTCTATTTACTCCCTCGCTACAGCTCGGGAGTAAAACTACCTCGTTACAATGGGTTATTTTAGCCCCTCGTATAACAATCTACTATTAATTTACTGTCCTAACTATAAGGATATAGGAAATAGGAGCTCGTGGCTAAGTAATAACAACCGCAACAAGTCGATTCATCAAGTTGTGCTACGCTTGCCGGGGTTGGTCTGTGGATGGGTGACCGTCTTTGCATACCGAGACTCCTTCGTGCCTCGGAAAGCACGTTAAGCTGTTGGTCCCGGCTGTCATTCGTGGATCTTTGACAGTCGTTACGGGTCGTCAGAAGCTCGAAAGTCTGACAACCAGTCTTACCAAGGGGTATCGTATTACCCAATTACTGGGTTGTGGAGGTCAAATATTCAGGTGCATCCGGTTAGACTGGAAGCCGACCCCAATGTAGTTGGGAAAAACTAGGCAGATTTTATCTCATCTGGTAGAAAGTGAGGATGTGGTGAACGATAGCAGTAAACTATTCAATTGAGACTTGAAAACTACCAGGATTTAGTTATCAGAATACACAGACAAAACGGTACGGATTGCAAAATGTAAACGAAAGATAAAAAAAAATAGGACAGAATGAGACATTCTAAATATTCACGATAAATATTAGCTGTTCTATGGTTACGTCAATGTACATGCAGTTTTTGCAGTTATTACAGCCCACTCCCAGATCTCACAGAGAGGTGGCCTGTGTCCCAGCAGTGGGAACATTATAGACTGATGATGATGATGACATGCAGTTTTTAAGTCCGTTATTTTTTCTTAAATGTCGCAGCATATGCTGAGATAGGAGCCTTTTGGCCTCGTACAGGACTTTCTGATTATATTTTAATTTGTTTTAATTTTTTATTGATTTTAATTTTTTATTAATGTTTGTGTGTTTGTGTGTGTTTTTTTTTTATTCCTTGTGCGAGTCTCAATAAATACTTTTTCTTTCTTTCTTTCTTTCTTTTCTTTAATGAGTGTGTTTTAGTTTAATTTGTGATTTCCTGTGCGAGTCTCAATAAAAACTTTTTCTTTCTTCATAATTTTCGACTATTTCTTTTATCCTATTGAGTAAAGAACTCCAGGAAGCGAAAAAGTTCAACATTAATTCCATATCGGTTTTTAGGAAAAATAGTATTGAACAGAAAAACAGACGAACAATAAAAACAATATGTACAGGTATAACCATCAAAGATTCCGTTCTTTTGGGTTCCATAGCCCAAAAATCATCTATCATCGTAAAAAACTAAAACTCCGTTATCACATTCGGTGTGAATGAATACACATTTATGTGTGGATCGCAAAACTCATAACTGGATGGCTGATTTTGGCCACGATTTTTACTTGACGTAATTGCTCGATCGACTAAAACCGTATGTGAGTTCGGAGCTTTACTTATATAATCTCTTGTTCCAGCTACCTAGAATCAAACGAGATAGCGTCCATCCTGCCCGCCCACATCCACCACCTCACGCAGCTGACGCGGCTGGACCTGTCCAACAACATCATAAGCGTTATCACTAACAACACTTTCGAGGGGCTCACGAAGCTGTCCACGCTTATTGTTAGTTATAACAAACTGAGATGTGTTCAGGTATATGAACTTTTTAGCTATTTTAACGTCTTCAAAAAATTTACGAGGTTCTGAATTCGTCGGAATCTTTTTAGTTTATTATTGTAACAGTTTTTAACCGACTTCCAAAAAGGAGGAGGTTATATGTTCGTAGCGTGTTTGTTTTTTTTTTGTTATGTATGTCCACCGATTTCTCCGTCATTTGTGGGCCGATTTTGAAAATTCTTTTTTTATTTGAAAGGGTATACTCTCAAATTGGTCCCATATAAATTTTATTAATTTTGCTTGGGTAGTTTTTGAGTTAGCTACAAAATACGTATTTTTTTCCCACTTAGTATGTAGATGATATGATAAGTTCCTGTCACTGGTAGCAGGTAGTGGTATTCGAATGTGTGTGGGGTAGGTACCACAACTAAAAAGTGAAAAATAAAAACAACCGACTTCCAAAAAAAAAAAACACTACAAAGTGAAAAATAACTATACAAAACCCAAGACACCGACTTCCGAAATTAAAGTAGGTTTTTCACTTTGTAGTGTTTTTTTTTTTGGAAGTCGGTTGTTTTTTTTTTTTGTAAAAAGTTTTTTGATAGCCTTATTGGTCTTGTGGTTGCAAGTGTAACTGCTAAGCATGGGGTCTGATTTCGATCCGAAGATCAGGCAGTGTTATTGAGTTTTTTTATTAGGTTTCCTATTAGGGCACGTTCCTACTATGTCGTGACGATTAATTTGTCGTTGGACGACTGTCGTCTCTAGCTGTTCTCATTATATCGACTGTTTATCGTCACTGTGTCGTCGAAATATTTTATCAAAAAATTCAAAAATTCAAAAGTCATTTATTCAAATTAGGCTGAGAATCAGCACTTTTCGAACGTCAAAATTACATAAGACAGTCCCCAAAAACGCCCACCCTTCACCACTTCCTAGTGCCTTTCGCTGGGAAGAAGAAGTGGCGCAACAAACTCCCCAGCAGCACAGCTGTCTGTTCAAGTTAGAAAAAAATAATTCTATACAATAGTATGCAAAATAATTTACGTTACGCAACACAAAACATAATTTAAATGATAAATTATTGGCCATATGTCAGCTAGCACACGCCAATATACCAACCAAAAACATCGAGAACAAAAATAAAAACTAAACGTAAACAGAACTACATATCTAAATAAAAGCCTCCAGGCGTAAAGGGCGTGCCCGCTTACATAAAGCTGTAATTGGCAGTTATAAATGATAAACTAGGACCATCGAGGTAAAAAATAAATAAACAGTTAATTACTAGTTACAATAACAAAACCATGATCAGCAAGACGACCAGTCACCACAAGCAGCACCCGTTCACGAGCATAACGCAAAGATCAGCCATTACCCCCCTCGCCATATTTGAGGGAAGGAGGCAACCCGACCCCCGACGCTACCGCAAGCAGTGACATCTAAGGGAGCATGACGAACTTGCTGCCGGTTGCTCAGGCAATCGTTGAACGACTATCGTATCCAGTTATTATATCATCCTATGTTATTGAAAAAAAATCCATTAGGATTATTCCAGACGTTTATAAACGAAATGAAAAGTGATGATAGACAATTTTAGGACTATTTAAGAATGACTATCTCCTTTGGTAGCCTACTAGCACGACTTGCAGAAAATCATAGAAAAGAAAACACCACTTTCAGAAATTGTATAACAGATAGTCGCAATAACGACACATGATTTACCGTCACGATAAGTCGTAACGTTGTTTTTATAGTCTTACGACTGTCGTGCTAGCCGTTCCCAGATATTTTGTCGTCACTGCAATAAAACGTCGTGAACGACAGTTAATCGTGTCGTCGTATATGTAAACACCTCCATTTAAATACACAGGCCACGACGCTTTAAATGACACGATAATCTGTCGTCATGACATAGTAGGAACGGCGTCTTACTGGATACTACATGGACCTTAAACATAACTGGCGAAATGTGGTGTAGTACACACGACTACACATCAAGCTATATATTTCCAGTTTATGCTGATCTCGCATTGTATAGGATTTCCGTACAATGCGAGCTCAGCTTATACTGGAAATGTTTAGCTTGATGTGTAGCCGTGTGTACCTATAAGTACACCTCGCAAAAAATACAATAGACGTGGATATATTTAGTAACCTGTTCCGCTTAGCTATTTCTAGAGAGCCATAAAACCCGAAAATGGCGTGTTGCCACACCGAGCGCTGAGCGCAGCGCCTTGTTCGGGTTCGCGACAAGTCCATCGTCATCCTGAGGATGCCTCGTTAAGAGGGGAAACACGTGTCGATTTCTTTCAGGAGTTTTATATGGCTCTTTAGAAATAGCTTAGCGGAACAGGTTACTAAATATATCCACGTTTGTTGTATTTTATAATGGATTTCCGCAAGGTCACGCCTGAATCAATTAACAAGTACACCTCGCCCTAACCCTTATGGGAATACAAGCGTGATGTTATATACGTAATTAACTTTAATTACCTCGTTAGTGTAGTGGTCGCATGAGCATGAGGTCCTGGGTTCGATTCCCCGGTCGGCACAAGTGTTATTGGGTTTCCATCAGAAATTTCTCTGTAGCAACCCGAAGTCTGGATTTGTGCCCAGTTGATGGCTCACCCCCTATAACATGGGCCTTAAACATAACTGGAAAAATCTAGGTGTACTGTCTAACCCTTCGGGTGACACCTCTGCCTAACCCTTCGGGTATTACAAGCCATATGTTATGTTTATAAATAATTTTACTTGATTGAAGCTGGAAATCCGTAGAACTCCAGACTTTGACATAGTTTCAAGTCACTGAAATAGTCATAAGAATTAGCAGGTTTACAGCAGATTTACTGTCTTTAGACGTACAGTGGTGGCTCAGTGGTAATGGTCGTGACTTACGAGTTGTAGGTTGTAGGTTCGAAACCAGACAGATGCTTTACTTTTTATAAATTATTTCATCACCGCTGCTTTCAAAACGATGAAGGAAAACATCGTAAAGATACCGGCATGTCCTAGAACCAAAAAAAAAAACGAAGACATGTGTCATCTACCAACCCGCACTGGGTCCGCGTGGTGGATTACGAATCACTCCCTCTCACAGAGAGGAGGCCTGTGTCCCAGCAGTGGGAACATTATAGGCTAATTATGCTAGACGTACACCAACTGTGATGCTTCAAAAAATTACTCTGAATTGAATACCATTTTCAGATTGTGTGCTTTTTCTTTGCAGCGCGATGCTCTTAAAGGTCTAACACAACTGAGAGTACTCTCACTCCACGGCAACAACATTTCAATGCTGGCTGATGGCGTGTTCAGAGACCTTGAATCTATATCTCATGTGTAAGTACCAAAGAAATTATAATCTTCAGTTGTTTTCGTAACGATCCCAGTGCTGGTAAAACGCCGTTTCTGATCCAGAGAAGATGGGTCACCGGCAGCTTCGAATTTATTACCTCCTATTGCTTTTTTCCCATTGTATCTTTGCATTTCGCCTCAAAATCGATTAACAACTAACTGTTCCATATTTCCATTGTTATAAGCTCCAACCCCTTATCATCTCTGTATAACAACCGTAATTTCAACTTTAATTTCTCAATTTTACGTTTTAAAATCATTTGCCAATCTTCTGGTTGTTTTTTTCTAGTGCCCTAGGCTCCAACCCTCTCTACTGTGACTGCAACGCCCGCTGGCTATCAGAATGGGTGAAGAGCGCTGGTGAATACGTGGAGCCTGGAATTGCGCGCTGCTCTGAACCAGCTGCTATGAGGGACAAGCTTATACTCAGCACGCAGTCCAGTGCTTTTATTTGTAAAGGTATGTATGTTCTGGATAGGCTGTAAGGCTTAAAAATTTAGCTTTTCGAAAGGCATAGCATAAAGATCTCCCGAAATCAATCATAGTTCAGGCCACTGGCTATTGATTCCACGCTCGTTGCTCAGCAATCCTATGATCAGCAACACGTCAGCAACTCTTGATTCAGCTTGACTGTTTATATGGCAGCTATAAATATTATAATACTAGCAGCGCCCCGCGGTTTCACCCGTGCATGTCTCGATCCCGTGGAAATTTCGTGAAAAAAGTATCATATGTGTTAATACAGGTGACAAACTACATATATGTGTGCCAAATTTCATCCAAATCCGTTCAGTAGTTTTTGCGTGAAAGAATAACAAACATCCTTCCAAACATCCTCACAAACTTTCGCGTTTATAATATTAGATAGGATTAATTAATTCATTAAATAATAAGTAGGATTATCAACCTAGATATACCCACAGCAGAAAAAAACTAATGTTTTCATAAAAATTTGGAACAAGCACAGTTGCTAAATGTTCCCTGGCCAACCCTTAAAATATGCTCAGGTATAATCTCGATATTTCTCCATTATTCAAGTGGTGTCCAAGAACAACTTGGAAGATTATCAAAATTCTAAAAAGACACAAAGTTGACATGGCAATGTTTCAGACCTAAATAAGTGATTAACTCTCTGAGTTATGAGGTGAAAAATCAAAGCTCAATTTAAGCATTTAATTTCTTTCGTTTTCAGGCAAACCACCAGCTGAAGTAATCTCCAAATGCGACAGTTGCTACAGCAACCCGTGTCGCAATGGCGGCTCGTGCCGCGCGAGAGGCGCCGGAGGGCATGAGTGTCTGTGCGCGAGGGGTTATCATGGAGACTCCTGTCAGTACCAGATAGACGCCTGTTATGGAAGCCCTTGTGCTCATGGACTCTGTCGGGTGCTTGAGGAGGGACGGTTTCAGTGAGTAGCCATTGATTTTAATGTTTTAGACGATCCAAATAAGGATCAATTTCAAGAGTGTAAAAGTAGCATCAAAAACATCGGATTAATAAAGTGGGATCCGAAGGGGGGCGGGGGGCAGAATACCGATGAAATAAAAGACCTAGGTACCTCATTTTTGGTGACGTTTCTGCGACTGTAGTCTTCAATATCGAGTCCTCTAGATTCTAGCATATTGATGGCATCACAATCACAAATTGCGGAGCTTGACAGGGTTCTTCGACTTACCCGAACCGAAAAAAAACAGTGGCACTCCGGGAGTGCCGATAGAAATGAAAACTTGAACAAGATCGCCTTGGTGGAAGAAAAATACTTGTATAGAACATTGGTCTGTAACCTTATGTAAATAAAGGGCACAATCGCGTTTACAGAAATGAGGTGTCAGTAACGGTGTCGCGAGTTCAATTGTTTTTCCCATCTCAAAAATGCCCAACGCGCCTTAAGAAGTTTTCACTTCAATTACGAAATTAAAAAATCAAACATGAATGATTATGTAACCTATAGAAACTGAATACCCTACTGCTCGTCAACCTTTACCGACAACGTATAGAAAGTTATAGAAACAAGTAAATAAACCTCCCTTTTCTATTCCAGTTGCTCCTGCCAGGCTGGCTTCACCGGCGCGCGCTGTGAGGTGAACATAGATGACTGCGCCGCCAACAAGTGCCAGAACAACGCGACGTGTGTCGACCATCTAGAGGGGTACTCCTGTAAATGTGCTCCTGGATTTATGGGTAAGATATTATCACTAGAATTTCGATTTGTAGGCAAGTGTTTTTTGCAGCCAAAAACTGTTTGATCAAAGAGTGAAGAGAGTGGGGGGTGTGGTGTGTGTGAGTGAGTGAGTGAGTTGGGTGAATTATGACGCTTGGAAGACGGGTTTAATGGTAAGCGATTGGAAAGGCCTATGTTCAGCAGTAGATTGCTATAGGCTGATACCGATGACGGCCAAAAGGTTATGGTCCCAGTTAAGTTATATTATCTTGATGATTTAGGGTTACCATTTAGAAATTTGGAAAGTCCTGACTAAAAGCCTGACATTTCAATAAAAGTCCGGACATTTTTGTCACAAAATCCAATTATTGTTTGATCTCGTTAAGTTGATTGTTAAAGAAGATTTATATTTTGTTTTTAGATGAATGAGAATTTAATAAATATTAAAGACTTGTTTGGTATTACTTAAATAATATTTAAATTACTTGTATTCCATCTAAGCCAAAAAATCTGGACAAATCCGGACGGATGGTAACCCTATGCTGGTTTTTAACCTGCCCTAATTGAATACATTTTTTCCTTTGTCACATTTCGAATGAAGCCAAAACCTGTGGTGCAAAAAACCCACATAAAGTACCTGGATTCCTGTGAAGTCACCATCAAGACTGCTTGACCACTTTTAATGAATCCGCCAATGTTCATTATCTGTAGAAGAAGAGACCTATTTAGCCTGCAGTGAGGTAATTCTAGGCCTAAACTAACCAATTCTCTTTTTCCAGGCGAATTCTGCGAGAAGAAGATCCCCTACTGCACCAAAGAGTTCAACCCGTGTGAGAACGGTGCCGTCTGCACTGATCACCACAGTCACTACACCTGTGCTTGTCCTAAGGGCTACTCCGGACAGAACTGCACTGTCAACGCGGATGACTGCATCAATCATATGTGTCAGGTATGTTGTCGAAGATTTAGTAGCATTGAATTAAGTTTCGATGATGGTAGATGGCACTATCATAGTCACTACATCAGTACGTGTCCCAATGGGTACTCCGGAGAGAATATCATTATAATGATTTACCACCTAAGGACCACACTGTGGAATGCACTAAATTATTGAGCATTGAATTACAGCAGAGAACCAATTTGCATTCTGCTTGATTATCAGGCCGTCCATTTTTTTCTAAACGACCTGTCCATGACTGATTCACACCCTTTTCTTAAATTTTCCGTGTTCACTCCAAATCACAGATTACATATACTACTCCAAATGGACTATAATTCGTCCCGGGCTGTCATTTGTGGATCTTTGCGAGCCGTTACGGGTCGTCAGAAGCCCGAAAGTCTGACAACCAGTCTTATCGTATTACCCAGTAACTGGGTTGTTCAGGTCAGATTGGTAATCGCTTCATGAAAAATATTAGTTTTCAGCTGCATCCGGTTAGACTGGAAGCTCACCCCAACATGGTTGGGAAAAGGCAAGGTAGATGATGTTCACTCCAAATTAAACTTCCCAAAAAGCCCCAAAAAGCTTCTACAAACTGGTGCCCAATAATAATGATGGTTAATGGTAGACAATAAGGGTGTGCCAGATATTGATTTCACCTATCAGAGTGTGAATCAATACGAAGGAGTTTTCAATAAACAATTTCAATTTGTTTTCCTCAGAACGGCGCGGCGTGCGTGGACGGGCTGGACGAGTACCGCTGCGCGTGCTCGGCGGGGTACGCGGGGCGCTACTGCGAGGCGGCGCCGCACGCCGCGCTCGGCACGTCGCCGTGCGCGCACCACGACTGTGTGCACGGCGTGTGCTACTTGCCGCAGCCGAGGCCGCTGCAGGTAACTATCACTATTCGATCGAATGCCGGAATAGAGCATAAGTCAGCAAGTTGAACATGGATTTAAGAATCATAAAAATGTCAATGATCGTCAAACTTAAAAAGCATTTCCGTATTACCGTATACTTAAGTTATTTTCTGTATTATTGAAGATTTATTCATCAATTTGATTGTATATTGTGTGACTTTCAGGATGACATCATAATGGAGCGCCCTCTACTCAGTACAGCCAACGACTATCTTTGCAAATGTGCACCGGGATACTCAGGTATACAAATAATATTAATGAAACTAACATGAACTTATCTTTTAGGGCCCAAATCAAATGGTAAACTCTGACATTAAACTACAATATGCCCGCATGGTGCATTACAGCCCGCTCCCTCTAACAGAGCGGAAGCCTGTGTCACAGCAATCCCGACATGGGTGATTACGCAAGCCATTATAAAGATTTTAACCTAAGCTCTAAATTCTAATAATACTTATTAAATTGTTTCCAGGTCGTCTCTGCGAGTACCTAACTTCCCTAACGTTCAGTCACAACGATTCTCTCGTAGAATTAGAACCGCTGAGGACAACACCACAAGCCAACGTTACATTGGGTAAGACTTTTTCGTTTTTTAGTGTAACAACCAAAAAATCCAGAACAATTGACTATTTGTGAAGGAGCTCGTCCGTAAAAGTACAGTCAACCGCATATCAGTCTTAATACTAGCACTACGCAAATCGTCATAAAGGCACTGTCTATGTCAAAATCTTGCCACTGATGTCCGTTTGATTTTACTACCAACATAGGTCTATTTAATTTTTTTTATATATTTCTTTATTCCGATTTGAAGGTTATGGGTGCCGGTATAATTAGACCTTTCTGGTTTGTCTCTAAAATGGCAACGTAAGTACCTGCGATACCTCTGGTGTTTCAGATGCGCATAGGCGTTAGTAACCACTTACCATCAGAAGGCACACATTCTGATTTTTCAACCAATAATATTCCAAAAGCTTACCAAAAGGTATCGTGTCACCCAGTAGCTGGGTTATGGAGGTCAGATAGGCAGTAGCTTCATCGAAAATGCTGGTATTCAGCTGCACCCGACTGACCCCAACATAGTTGGGAAAAGGTTAAGTAGATGATGAAGATGCTCTAATACCTTTTCTTTATTTTTTTCTAGTATTCAGTACAACGCAACTCCATGGTGTTTTGATGTACTTCGGTGAGAACGAGCATTTGGCAGTGGAGCTGTTCAACGGACGGATTCGCATCAGTTACGATATTGGCAACCATCCTACTTCTACTATGTACAGGTATGTAATGATGATGGAGAGAGGCCGCGGCCCGGGGGACCAAAGAAAATATAGATGGATTGCATGAGAGATGATGTAAATGAACATGAAGTTAATGCTCCAGCTTCAATACTTGGACGTGTTTGAGGGAGCTATACACAATTATTAGAACTGTCTCATTGATCTAGTAGTCACAAGCGTTTTTTTTTTTTCTAACTGAACAGATAGCTGTGCTGCTGGGGAGTTTGTTGCGCCGCTTCTTCTTCCCAGCTAAAGGCACTAGGAAGTGGTGACGGGCGGGCGTTTTTGGGGGACTGTTTTATGTAATTTTGACGTTCGAAAAGTGCTGATTCTCAGCCTAGTTTGGACTTTTGAATTTGACTGTTGACCGTGGGTTCGATCCCTTGATCAGGCAGACGCAGAGAATTCTTCAGAAGCAGCTCCGAGTCTAGTTTTCTGACTAGTTTAAATCAAGAGACTCATCTCAATACTCAATATCTTTATTGCTTTACCATAATGTGTACTTAGGTGGGTAATTACATAATTTAGATCATTATGGACCCTGTAGAGCACAGCAAAAGGGTAGGAGAGAGGAAGCCCTGTTTTAGGAGATCATTAAGTTGTTTTTGTGGGAACAAGTTTTGTTAGAGTCAACAAGAAGGTAGGTTTTATAGTACCTTTAAAACCTCCTTTTATAGTTTTATTTTTCTTAATTTTAAATATATTATATCTTCTTTTGTTTTCTTTTTCTATTGTGCCGTCTCATGTATGCACTAAAATAACTAAATAAATAATTTATAATATTCAAGTTTTGTTTGCTTATGTCTAACAAGTTTTAACTTATATATAATCAAAGATCGTGAACAAGATACTACATTTCACTTAGCTATTATTTATATTTTATCTGCACAAATCTATTACATGGGCGAAATCTAAGAATACTACAAAGCAAACCACTCCCCACCCCTTCCGTAAATACAGTCTTATTATTATGAATTACATCCAGTTCCTGTTTTATTTCAGTTTCGAGATGGTATCCGACGGTAACTACCACAAAGCTGAGCTGATCGCTATCAAGAAGAACTTCACCCTGAAGGTGGATGATGGACCAGCGAGGTCTATCATCAATGAAGGTAAGTAATGTTATCTTTTAGTTAATTGATTCAAGCGTGACCTTGCGGAAATCCATTATAAAATACAATAGACGTGGATATATTTAGTAACTTGTTCCGCTTAGCTATTTCTAAAGAGTGTTGTGTGGCAACACGCCGTGTTCGGGTTCGCGACAAGTCAATCGTCATCCTGAGTATGCCTCGTTGAGAGGTGAAACACGTGTCGATTTCTTTTAGGGTTTTTTATGGCTCTTTAGAAATAGCTAAGCGGAACACGTTACTAAATACATCCATGTCTATTGTATGTTATATTTTATTATATTGCCTAATAAAATTCCTAAAATTACAAAATGTCCGCCGCGTACATCGATCAGTCTGATAAGCTAACCATCAGTTGCCACAGTCAGTCTGAACCGGAACATGGGACCATTCGTAAAACATTGTCATCAATAGATGCAATAGCATTGGAGAGCGGTTTTAATGCAAAAATTGTCTTACTAGGTCATAATAATGAAAATGGTTCTTCAAATTCACAAATACACGTTTTCACATTAATTTGTATTTGTAATACTTTGGAAGACTCCACTTTTCATGCGGAATCATTTACTGGATGGATAGCCTATCAACCTTCAATTATTTATGTATATTTTCAGGTACCAAGGAGTACCTCCGGCTAGAACGACCGATGTACCTCGGAGGAGTGCCGGAGGACATCGCCAAGGAAGCATTCAGCAAATGGCATCTACGAAATATTACTAGCTTTAAAGGTAGGTGCATATTTTTAATTTGACTAAGAATAGTGTAATATCTTCTCGCGTGAGGAGTTACCCTCCGTCTGGATCAGTCCAGACATGCCATTTTTAGCCTACCATCTAGGCTTTGTTCAGGCATTGTGTTATGTGGTTGAACGTTGGTAAATCTAAATAAATAAATGTATTCGGACTTTTCGAATTCCAGAAAATTAAAGAAGTTATAGAGGCATGAGGAACAGGGTGTAAAGTTCACTCATCCTCTACAGAAAAGGGAGGATCCTTCGACCAGACGGGTGTTGTGTCTGGTAGGCAACTGCCCGACGATTGATGTCAGGAAGTTATACAGTGTGAGTCTTTAAAATGTGCGTGAGGATATCGAAATGGGGAATCTTTGCTCAATTTTACCGATGGTTTTTTTTTTTTTTTTCTGTTTGGCGTCCTTATTGAGAAATTTTACGATTATTGTAAAAATTTATGAAAAAAACGGACGTTTTCTAAAAAAACATGTTCATTTTCAAATGAGAGTAGTTTTTTCCACAATTTTAATTTGATGAGGACGCCTAATTACTTCCTATCATTATGGAGTTTGTTTCATCGCGATATATCGTTTAGTTTAAAAGACACACCGTTTTGAAAAAAAAAAAAAAAATATATATTTTTCCATCTATAAAATTAAACATAAATTCCCTCGTTTCGATATGTGCACATTATAAAGACTAACACTGTATATTATGCTGATCGCGTGGTGAACCCTGCTTGCGCGATGCAGGATTTCGCGTGACGTCAGTGTGTGATGCGTACACAGAACAGAAAATACAGGATGAGTAGTTCGCATGTGGCGATGTAGATTCAGCCACATCTCCGGAGACTGGAAGTCGATAGTGGGCTTAGTCTGGATTCTTGCGAAACTTGCCAGTGCCAGTTGAGGTTCCAGTGAGTTGCAAGATTTCGCTTGACGTTAGTGTGATGCGTAGTTCATTGTGGCGATGTAGATGCCACCACAAAGTCTTAGAAGACTTAAAAAAATACCGAATTTTTGTCAGTACTTTTACAAAAAGCAACTTGACTAGTGTAAAGTTAAATAAAATAATAAGGTCTTATTCAACATGGCGCTAAAAATGGCTTCCGCTTTACTTATTTATTTCCCTCCTTTACAGGTTGTCTAAAAGCCGCCTGGATAAACCATAAGCGAGTGGACTACGTCAACGCCGTCAGAGTACAGAGGACATCAGCTGGCTGCGGAGAAGACGAGCCCACTAGTGCTGTGCAAGCCACTGTGTTCGTGCAGGAAGACGCAGGGAGACATAACCAGGTAATGAATCCTCTTTGACAGGTCTTATAGGCTCCTTGTGGAAGAGGTCGTTTGAAGAAATATCTAATATACTGGTTGATTTTTTTTACAGTCTTCAAACTTTTACAGGGTATTCTATCCTTAAATATAAACAACTTTCACTAAGGGACCAAACCTGAAATCACGAAAAAATATCTGCTGTTTATACAAAAGTTCAATACCTACTTGACCAAAATGTATGAAACAGCTGATTTTTTTTTCGTGATCTCAAAGTTGCTCCCATAGTGAAAGTTGTTTACATTCATGGGTAGAACACCCTGTAAAAATGTGGAGACTGTAAAAAAAGTCATCCAGTATAATCCTCTAATTTGTAATATGCTTGTTTACAAATTGCACTTTTAATAGATCATCTAACCACCCCCTCAACTTCTAGGACCCCTGCGTACCCAATCCTTGCGCCCGAGGAGGTCGCTGCGTCAGAGAGGAAGGCTCTCCATCAGACTACACGTGTCGCTGCAGAGCCGGCACTGCAGGCCCTCAGTGTGAGCTTAGAGCTTCGATCAGTGAGTACTGGTCAATCACAGGACCTTAATGGATAACTAAGTAGCTCGTACGGGGAAGTACTACCACGGTATATATTGCTGTCTCCAAGCAGTATTGCTGAGTTATGGATGGAGGGGTTGGGTCACGTGAGACATTTTAGCTGTGTCTCTCCAATGCCAATGCCACTGCAATAATGATGATCGCGTGGACCGCCTGCTTGTGTTCTATCCAATAACTGTTAGAGTCTGACCACGCTAAGTCTGCAATGGAATAAATCGGCAACCCCAAAAAGTTTTATATATGGTAAAGTTTTACATCAGTCAGTTATGTCAATTTCGGGGTACTTGAAATGTCAGATGACTTACGCTCTATGTTGTTTTCACAAAATGAAGTAGAAAAATAGTTAAACCTATTAAAAGTAGAGTGCGGGAGTTGTTATATAATTTAGGATGTGCCCGGTTGATGGCAATAGGCTCGCCCCCTATTACATGGGACTTAAAAAACATAACTGGCGAAATGTGGGTGTACCTACTACAGGCACACCTCTGCCCAACCCTTCGGGGAAACAAGGCGTGATGTTATGTATGTATGTTATGTAAATTCCAATATGCAAAGGAACAGCACGATGCCGTCCTTAGCCAAAAACGACAATGTTTACAAGATACCGAAAAATTGACGTGTAAGTAGATCTAATGATTTTGATATTTTGGCTTTTGATTTTTGCCTAATAGATTATGTGACTATCTATACGATGACAAAACTGTATCAAATCGACTCTGCATCGTGCTAAAGTGACTATTCTTCACCAGGAATAAATCAGAATATGAACAAAACAACCTATCAAAAACAAAAAGTATCAAATTCTTTTTTCGTAGGACAGGATGGTGTTGCTGTCTACAGTTTTTCGAATTCCACCGTTTTTAGGGTTCCGTAGTAAACAAAGAACCCTTATAGTTTCGTAATGTCCGTCTGTCTGTCTGTCTCTGTCCGCGGTCTAGCTCCAAGACTGTTAGTACTAGAAAGTTGTAATTTGGCATGGGTATACATATTAATCATGCCGACAAAGTGGTACAAATATTTTTTTAGGGTACCTCCCCTACGCGTAAAATGGGGATGTTTTTTTTTTCTATCCCTTATTTTGGGGTATCGTTGAAAAGGTCTTTCAAAAACATTTTGAGTGTATTAAAACCATTTTTGAATTCAGAGATCCGTTTGCGAAATATTAAGCTTTAAAGTGGAAATGTTTGTTAGAGTCAAGTGTCCCCCCCCCCCCTGCCAGCCAAAATGGTTGGTATAGATATGTGAAAAAATTCAGAGCAGTAGCTTATATAACGAATTTAAAAGGAAAACTATCACAGTTGAGTAGGCTTTACAAGTTAATGAGTAATAATCGACCAACTTAGATTTGCGGTTGTAAAAACATGTTCTCCTATACATTCTGTATGATAGATTTTTTTTTTCAACTACAAAGTTAAGTTTGTTCTTGGGATAAATTCATCCCAACTACGGAACCCTACATAGTGCGTGGTCCGACATGCACTTGGCCGGTTTTTTACTTATGCAGACTTAGCGTGGCCAGACTCTATTTATTTTACCGAGAAATACTAAACTATATTTGTTTCCAGGTGGAGCACCAGTGATCCCTCATGGAAGCAAGATGGCGCAACGGAAGCAAGCTATCAGCAATGTACAGGCGTCGCCAGGTATGATAACTCAATAGATAGATACCCTCGTCTACTCGACTACTTTTTCAATTATTTAACTAATTTAACCAATGTACTATACAAACAATTGTAAAACATTTAAAAAGAGTAACGGTGGAGTTTCTTGCCCATTCTTCTCCATACGAAAACTACCTTTTGGAAGGGGCGACTAGAATCAATTTTATTATTTTGTAATTTTTGACGTTCATAAGTGCCATATGTGGGTCTATTTGAAATAAATGATTTGACTTTGACTTTGACTTTGACCCTGTAACTGACTCACTGCAGGGCAATTCAAACTTAAAAAATACAATAGACGTTGATATATTTAGTAACCCGTTCCGCTTAACTATTCTTAAAGAGCCATAAAAAACCTGTAAGAAATCGACACGTATTTTACCTCTCCACGAGGCATCCTCAGGATGACGATTGACTTGTCGCGAACCCGAACGGCGTTTTGCCACACCGAGCACTGGTCGCAGAGACCAGCTAATGCTACTACTTTATAAATTTTGTATAGTCGAATGGTTATGAATTAGTGAGCTAAAAATATATAAGAAAACACAGAAATAAAATAAAGTCGTAGATCACGTGACATTGAACACGAATCAGACCGCGATACGTTACTACTTCCAGAGACAGTATCAAATTGTAGGAAATAGAAAATAAACTTTATGTGTCACACATAAAGTTTCTTATGCATTACTAGAGAGATGAGCTCGTTAAGAGGAGCTCGTGGCTAACTAATAAGCCGCTGCACAGGTCGATCCATCAAGTTAAGCTACGCTTGCCGGGGTTGGTCCGTGAATGGGTGACCATTTTTATATACCGAGACTCCTCCATGCCTCGGAAAGCACAATATGCCGTTAGTCCGGACTGTCATTCGTGGATCTTTGACAGTCGTTACGGGTCGTCAGAAGCCCAAAAGTCTGACAACCAGTCTTACCAAGGGGTATCGTATTACCTAGTTACTGGCGGTCTGGTGGTTAGTTAATAGTCTTGAAAGGAACAATAGACTACAAGGTTTCTCAAAAACTGTCAATACCCGTGTGTCCATCAGGATTAAATTATTTGTGCTCGGTTGAAGGTAGTTTGTCGCTATCAGCCTATAATGTTCCCACTGCTGGGACACAGGCCTCCTCTCTGTGAGAGGGAGTGGGCCGTAATCCACCACGCGGGCCCAGTGCAGGTTGGTGGATGTCACATGTCTTTGAATTTTCGGTTCTAGGACATGCCGGTTTCCTCACGATGTTTTCTTTCACCGTTTTGAGAGCAGTGGTGATGAAATAATTTACTCAAAGTAAAACGCCTGGCAGGGTTAGAACCTACAACCCCTGGCTGGAGGTTTTAAGTGTAGTAGCTTAAGGCACCCACAGGAAAGCCCGGTTAAATAGTCATGATCTCAGAGGTCAACTAAGAGATGCCCTAACTAAAAAATTTTTTAGACCCTACAACTCGTAAGTCGTCGCCGATACAATTAGGGAACCTCTGCTCTCTGGTCAAAGGTAGACTTGCCCCTATTACTTACATAGGATTTATACCATAACTTGCGAAATGTGGGTGTTCAGGGGAAGGCGTGTTTTTCTGTACGTACTGATGTATAGGTTGATATCGTACTTGTTGTTATTTGCAGCTGCGCCATCTCACAAGCAGCAGATGCCATCAGAACACGCGCCTTCACAGCCGACAGCCGCCACGAGCGCCTGCAGAAAGGTACGTTATAATTGTCTTGTCCATAACGTCCATGTCCATTGCCTATTCCACATACTGTATTGTCCACAGCTGGAGTGCTAGGCAAATGTCTGCCAATCCCTTATCTCGTTGTGTCTGATTCATGGATCTGTTTGTACTTAGATGGTGTTAGCTCCGGCCATGCTTCCTATGCTCATTGGGTGGTTTCTAAAAACGTTACACAACACTAATATATTCTCGTGTATCTTAGGTGCGTTCCCAAATATAAATCTCGCATGCACATACACATACTGTAGGTTATACAAATGTTAGTACTGTTCAGAAATCCGACATGAGTCACAGAAGTTCTGCTGTGAGAAAATAATTGGCACTTGACATCAGTCTTACCCTGTAGCTTGGGAACTGTGCTATTGACGTTGCACGACCTGCCACTCTATCAAATCCTGATGCTTTCCTCTATTATTTTATACTTGCGAAGGGAAGAAGCTAATTGTACAGCATTGGCTGAGCAATGAGGAGTCTACTTTGGGGAAATAATTAATTGAATACGGAACGCGGATTGTCAGCAATAATTCACATAACAACGCTCAATGGGCGCAAGACCTACATATTCCTCTCTATTCATAAATTGTTATTTATTTCAATTGAACATTGCAGGAGGCGACCCGTGAGCTAATAACAGAGGGTCTCTGTCGGTCACGTCGCGCGGTGCGGGGCGCGCGCTGCGTGTCACGTGACACGCGGCAGGGCGCCGTCGGCAGCTGCGCTAAGGGACACTGCTGTGCGCCGCGGAAGACTAAGAAGAGAAAGGTACGTATTTACTCTATCTTTGAATCCTACGGCTGAGCGTTAGGTTATAAAGAAAAGCAGTGGTTATAGTCACTTGATGATGGGTCGCAGAACCACCTGTGATGAAAAAATGACCAAATAACTACTCTAGTAGCTATAGTGTACTGGATCGACATCGCATAATCTGGATATAATCTCACTTAGTCGTCCATCAGGAATGGACTCAACCAAGGCCCGAGGCTTCAGTTCACAAAGGTCTTAGGTTTTTTAATAATAAACAGCCTACATCCAACCATTTGTCGATCTTATTGTATCTCAGTAAAAATCTAGTACAAGTTGGCATTTAGAGTAACTACAAAGGGGATTTGTGTAAGAAGATGGGAAATACAGATATGTCCCATCTTGCTGCCCTCCCCGCAGCGACGCCCTAAGCCGAGGTCCGTACCCCACAGGGCGTGCCCTTAGCGAGTAGTCGCTTAGTTTGTAAGTATTATGCCCTGGCTGGAGGTTTTGAGTTAGCTTAAAGCAGCCATAGGAAAATCCGGTTTAGTAGACACGACCTCTTGAGCTCAACTAAGAGATGCCAATTAAAAAGTATGCGAACTAATCCGCACAAAAGAGGAATAGGATTTAGGCTTACACTGAAACGTTATCGATCGTTTTCCTCGACAGCTTTTACAAAATATCTAAACTTTCTAATATAATATTTTATTTATTTCCAGATAAGATTGATCTGCTCGGACGGCACGCGATACACCAAAGATATTGAAATAGTCAGGAAGTGTGCATGCGGCAAGAAATGTGCACGAAACACCCCATTCCACTGAACAAGACTGACCATGAACTACCCCAAGTCATTAATTACCCTATGTCATAAATGACCCTATTTCATGAATGGCCATATGACATCAAATACTTTAAAGACACCACTACAAGACTAAGCGTAAGCGTATCAAATTTATTACTATTAAAACTATTAACACAGCTTCATAAAATACCCGATATCATAGAATCCTAGTAACTTAGATATATGTGACTTAAGAAATTAAATATCTACCACAGTTAATAAATAAATGATACACCCCTAATAAATGATTAACCCTAATTCACAAATTAGTAGCCCTAGCCATTAAATGTTAGGTACTCCAATTCCACAAAGTGCCCCAAATGCTACACTTTTTAAATTAACTATTATTATGTCCAAAAAGTGTTGCCACGTTGAAAACAAAAGTAAATGGTAGAATTTCTGTGAATTTAATTTATAATAATTATTGATTTATTTGTCGTATCCTCATAAAAATATTGTTCTCATTTTCTCAGATAAATGGAAAAATTCATATAATAAACATTGTACTTGATAGGTATTTTAAAAAACTAGCAGTGAATTACATACAATTACTATTTTTAATTATGGTTTTACCGTAATTTAAAATACAACAACCTCAATCAAAATTAAAATCATAATATTTAATTTCACTTTAAACCTTACGAATTGTCAGAAGCTATGTGCGCGGTTCCAATTAGTCGTTTCCTATGGAGAAGAGCCGGCAAAAAACTCCATGTTTACACTTTTAAAAATAATAATTGGCTTTTACAATGTTTTCAAATTACAGTGTTTCTTAGGTATGGGAGGAAAACCTAACATGAGAAATAATCAACTATGGCAACACTAACATTAACGGCTCATACCAGGCAATAGACAATAAAACATGCTTTTTTATTAATATACCTACATCCTTACAAATTGTAATAATATTATAGTAGCATTTGTATTTAAAGTATTGGTAGAGAATTAAAACCATGAAAAACACTTAAAATCTTTATTGAAAAGTGTGAAATAATCTGTAAAGTTGTTAGTAATTGCAATTAAATATCACATACAGTGTAGAAGTATATGTTTTTTTAAGTAAACTGCGTTATTTTTCGTGAAAATAATGGCATTATATAAACTGCAAAAAAGTTGATTACGTTTTTTTAACATAATTAATTATTACATCGAATAATGACTGATTTCGAATCGATATTTTTTATTTTATCAATTAAATTACAATTTAATATTAATCAACCTTACCGATTGATCAATCGATTAAAAATGAATGCAGTTTTCTTAAAAAAACGATATTAAGGAAACGAATTTATCCCCCCATTTTGAAATAAGAATTATACACAAAAGTAGTAACGGCCTAAATGTGTAGAGTAGGCAATTTAACTACCTATATCCAATAAATATTACCTAGAAATATTAACGCGTTGAACTGTCAGTTATAATAAAATAAACTACAATTCAAGTCCTATACCATGAAATACATGCCATGCAGCCTCGTTGGTCTAGTGGTCGTAAGCACTACTACTGAGCATGAGGTCCTAGTTTCGATTCCCGGGTCGGGCAAAGTGTTATTGGGTTTTTCCATCTGGAATTACTCAGTAGCAGCCCGGAGTCTGGATTTGTGGCCGGTTGGTAGCAATAGGCTCACCTCCTGGTACATGGGACTTAAACATAACTGGCGAAATATTGTTTTACTATTAGTACACCTCTGCCCTTCGGGGAATACAGTTACTAATTATAATGGCGCAATGGCATACAAGCTACACGCATACTTTTGTTCAATTTACTTGAATGTATTCTTGGCAAAACTTGTAATATCTAAAATATCTACACAGTTCTTCGCGAGTAAAATACCCTCACTTTTTTTGGTAAATTACCTAAAAACATTTTTGTATGTTAGTACCTATTGGCTTACCCAGTCGTAATATAAGTAATACTTAATAAATAACATATTATAGGAGGAATCATTAATAAGAGAAATTGACATAATTATTTTAAAAGAAACTTTGTGGGCGTGAACTGTTTGCTTCGATATTTTAATATCGATAATGCTTAGAAGCGACTATTGAAATGCATTATTAAATAATATTTCATATTATTTGCGCTTTAAAGCTAAAATACGCTTGAATTTTACCAACGTCGACATTTTATTAAACAACCTGTTTGATTTATCAATCTCATGATTGAAGATTGATTGATTGATTGGATTTGATTAAGATAAATTGATTTTAAATTAAATGAGGCTTTTAGTTTTAAAAGAGCAAAAGTTTACCAATTAAAATTGAATGTGTGAATTAAGTTATTATAAACTTAATAATTAAATTATTTTAATATGAACATACTTACTATGTTATCGAAATAATTTTAAATTCTTATGCAGTAATGTTATAAAATAATCATCAAATATTCTATCCATGACAAAATGCAAATGGCAAATTGTTCTTGCATTTTTTTAACAATAATAAAATAATTAAAATATGATATCAATGTGTTCATTTCATGTAATTAAAACTATTTATTATTAATATTATTTTATATGTTGTTTATTTTTTATAAAATAAATATTTAAGTTAGATTTTAAGTATTATGTAATCTGTAATCTATTGGCGTTTAAAATTAGCTAAGAAAATTTAATTTATCTAAATAGTAGGAATTTAAAATCTAGGCTTACAACACTACGGATATTGAGTTTGAAAAAACTGAAGAACACAATAAGTTTGTGTGAAGATTCATCACACAAACTTACTTGATTAGAACTTTTTCTAAATATACAACTTTATTTACAATAAACACCAACTATCTATACTTTCAATTTAATTATTTTGTACCGGAGTTAAATAAAAGCTCTTTTATTTTATTTTCTGTTACATGAATTTAATTGACAGCTACACAAATGAAATCGATTACAGTCTTTTCACATTAGTTTTACCTCTGACAGCAACCTTATTTCAACGACTGCCCTCTCGGTCTCGTGATCGCAAGGGCGACTGCTGAACGTGGGGTCCTGGGTTCAATTCACAGGTCGAGCAAAGTGTTCTTGGGTTTTTCTATTAAGAATTGCTTAGTAACAACCCGGAGTTTGGAATTTGGCGGTGTGTTGCCTCGCGCGCACACGTGGCGTCGTTGGCCCTGGGCCTGATCACTCTCCGGTCGTATCGGAGCCGTCCTATCGGACTATGAGAGTGAGGGAAGAGAGTGCACCTGTGTCTGCGCACACACTTGTGCACTATAACATTTCCCGTCGCCATGGCCGAAATACGGTCTAGAAGACAATTATTTCAATGAGAATAAAGATCAATTTGATTTTTCCAGTGATGCAATCAGAGGTAAAATTACTGTGAAGTGCCGAGTGATGTTATAATTGGTAATTTCAAGCCAATCTAAACCTACAAGCCTATTCCCTTTTGAAGTGAAAACTTATTTAGGCACACTTTGCGCTCTTTCTGAACAGTAAACGAAACTGAACTGTCACGCTCGGGTCTGTGACTCTGAATCGAGTATACTCGGCGCTGAATCGTTTATACTCGGCTCCAGTCTTCGCTGCTATCGTATGATCATTAGCACTCACCTCTCTTTTATCACCTTCTTGCCACCTGCTTCTGCCTGAGACAATGACTCAAGTTGGTCTAAACACAATCTTGCCATTTATGACGTAAAAATACTTATTTATGTAAGTTAGCTTTAAGCAAACAACTTGGAGTAATAGGAACGAATGATATATCTCATACTTAAGCTGTATCTGTGTTGTGGCTTCGTGTAAAGTAAAACTAAAGTTGTCAAAGGATCTTTTGGCGCAAAATTGGAACCATCGCCGCCATCTTGTTTTTTTTTTCAATATAATATCACCTATGTTTACCAACAGCGTCCTCTTATAATGTCATTCAAGCACCAAAAATTCCTTGTTGCACTGTACCCTAGGTCTAATCGACCTCTGCTTTAACATCCTAAGGCGTGACCTTCAGATGCATAGACATATTATTTCTATTTCAATGTTCAAATGTCACTTACACGTCATAAAACGAGAAGGTCTACATTTGTCTATGTGACGGTTAGACACATGTTAGACAGTTTCAACCATAGTGAAGTTTCAATTAGACTCCACGCCACCACTGAAGTCCATTTGATGCGGCGCTGGTGTCTATGTCATTGCATTAGAAAAATGTTGTTCCAATTTTCCGCGGGCCTTCGATCGTGGCGCGCACTTCTAACCGCGAATTTCGAGCAATTCCGAGGTCGACTGTCCTTTTACTGGTACTAAGTTATGTCTCTACCAAAACTTGTCATAGTTACGAGTACTTACTTTTTTATCATCATCTACCTAGTCTTTTTCTATGTTGGGGTCAGCTTGACCTAACTGGATGCAGCTGAAGTATTTTACATGGAGCGACTGCCTATCTGACCTTCATAACCCAGTTACTATATAACTGGGTACTTAACTAACTTTTTTAAGGTCTCAAAAAAACCCTAAATTGAAAGAAAATGTTTTCATAATTATTATTCGTTCCTATAACTCCCAGTTTGAGCCTCATATCTTTTTGTTTAAGATTTTTGTAAAAAAATAAACTTATATAAATAAAATATTTATAATTATGTTGCTGAATCAGCTTGTAAAGTAACTTTAGGAGTTTATGGAAATATGTTAGTGTGTTGTTGTGAATTGTATTCGGGGATTTTTAAATCACCTTAGTTCACTGTTGGACATCAGCATAATGAGCTTATAGTGTTCCCACTGCTGGGAACACTATATCCATCACGCGGGCCCAGTGTGGGTTGGTGGTTTATAGTTGGTTTTGGACATTATACATACACTTAAAACAATATTAATTTGGACAATAAGAAGGTAGCAGTATTTGTGAATTTACTTATTACTTTTAGGGCAATATGTATTGATATTTTACATAAAAATAGATGGAGAACTGCGCCAAAGGATTAACTTGATATGAAAATTAGTTCTAACGTTTTAAAGCAAGAGAATAGTCCATTAATATTACATTCAGTTCGGAGTACGGCAATCAACAACACAGTAACATATCTCCTATTTAATTATAAGAAAAGTGTAATTTAAAGCATTCCCTATTTATTTACTACCATAACGGTAGAAAATTAATGAAATGGTAACACTTATCAACGCATTTACGACCTAATTATTATCATCAGTATTAAAGTAACAAAATAATATTAGAATTGAGAAAATCTACCATCAAGCTAATCGATCACTGCCATTTCCAATGTTGCCATATCAAAATAACCTCTCGATGTTGCCGTGTGGAAAGTCTAAAATTCTACCAAAATGGCTTCTTGGTAGATTTCTCGTAGGTTTAAGGTTAATGTACCTATTAAAATGTGTTGCTTAACGAGACGCTAGATGGCGTTGCATGCGCTTTTTATTAAAAAGTAAGGAATATTGTCTATAAACTTTATAAGTTATTTGTCGTAATAAAAGATGTTAGATATAATTTTCGCCTTTTATTTTTCTGACAAGAGTATGCTTATGGTTGAGGCTATCTGGGACACCCGCTCGGGCCGCCCGCACACGGGAGACCCGTACGGGTAGCGCCCGCAGTGCTCTGAAACGAGGGAGTTGGTGCGATACGGTTGCTAGCGTTGTA
Source organism: Agrochola litura (assembly GCA_949152395.1). Taxonomy (NCBI): domain Eukaryota; kingdom Metazoa; phylum Arthropoda; class Insecta; order Lepidoptera; family Noctuidae; genus Agrochola; species Agrochola litura. The sequence goes on along the minus strand of OX424519.1, from coordinate 750,150 downwards.
CGGGCTCTACCCGGAGCGGGGTCGCGAACGGACCGATCCGCGTCCTGTGAAACAATGTTCTAGCACCTCACATGTGTCTCCGTTCCGGGAGCTCGTACACAGCTCGCACGGGTCTCCTGGACAGCTGTGAAAACAGCCTTAGACATGTTGAAAGGATGAGTAAATGGAAACGCCGGGAGGGGACGTCCTAGGAGGACATATACTGACGTTATTGGTGATGTTCTTCAGAAAGGTCAGGTGCGTAGTACTCGCAACCGGCGTGCGTGTATGACCAGATGTATGAACGTAAACGAGGCAAAAGGAGTATGTAAGGATCGTAGCAAGTGACGTTCTGTAGTTTCTGCCTACCCGCACGGGAATAAGCCGAGAATTTATGTATGTAGTCTATTTAAATCCTTGTTTCCAATTGATGTTATTTCCACTTAAACAAACATCAACTTTATGCCAGTGTAAATAAAGTTGATTTTAGACGGACTAGTACTGTTGAAAAAATCATAAAAATATGAAGATGAAGCGCAAACCGAACCTTATGTGTAGGCATTACAGTTGTTTTTCCTAAGACTTGTTTGTTTACATGTTTGGCAAATAGATTGCGAACACATGTGTTTGTCACTGCGTTTACGACAAAAATGGTAAAAAAAAAACAAAAAAAAATTCAAAATAAAGATTTTATTTCAATGGACGAAGTATAATTATCTTAACAATAAAATATAAATAATGTATTATTAAATTAATTCTAAATAACATTTTAATACATCACGCTAGTATTCACAGAGGTGTAAGACAAGTACACCTCATTTGTCTAATTACGTCTAAGCCCCATGTAACAGGGGGCGCGCCTATTGCCATCAACTGGGCACAAATCCAGGCTCCGGGCTGCTACGGAGAAATTCCTGATGGCAAAACCTCTGCCCAACGCATATTTTCCTTTCCCGTGTTCAATTCACAAAATTCCATGTGTTGTCGGTCTCAGCAGTCGCGCATTAGCAACTATAGCTTCAAAATGTCATACAACAAATGTATTTTCTATGCAAAAACTATAAATTATACCTAGATTTAAATGGCTGAAATCACCAACCCGCTGTGAGCGTGGTGATCAAAACTCGTAGACAACTTTCTTCTCTGTATGAGCAGAGGCTTTTGCAACAATTGGACAATTTTACAGTCAACTTTCATTAAACTACTTTTGATAAATTTAGTCAAAACAAATAAAATGTCTTCTACTAATTCAACATCAACATTTATTTCCAAAATTCTACCTCCGCATTCTCATACGACACTAATTTACTTAAAATCTTTCTGTCGCTACAAAACACTTTAAAATGACAGACTGACTGAACGGCAACTTAAACACTTTAAAGTGATAGACTGACTGAACGGCAACAAACACTTTAAAGTGACAGACTGACTGAACGGCAACTTAAACACTTTAAAGTGACAGACTGACTGAACGGCAACTTAAACACTTTAAAGTGACAGACTGACCGAACGGCAACTTAAACACTTTAAAGTGACAAACTGACGGAACGGCAAATTAAACACTTTAAAGTGACAGACTGACTGAACGGCAACTTAAACACTTTAAAGTGACAGACTGACTGAACGGCAACTTAAACACTTTAAAATGGCAGACTGCCTGAACGCAACTTAGACACTTTAAAGTGACAGACTGAACAGCAACTTAAAATTCAGTAGCGTTTGAGAATACCGGCCGTTAAGTATACAATATTTTTCAAGATCACTATACTCCATTTGAAATAAGATTAGACATTTAACTAAACCTTTTTTACAGTCCGTTCAACCGATTTTGACTTCTATTGCGTTAGTGGTATGACAAATGGCAGCTGCAGTAAACAGTTGGTATTGTAACCACTTTTTTTCTTTTAATGCCATCCTTATGCCTACGGTATAGAAGTCAGAATCGGTTGAGCGGACTGTAAAAAAGGTTTGTTTAAATGTCTAATCTTATTTCAAATGGAATATAGGAAAAGAAACTAAGAGCCGCTTGCACCAGATATCACTAAACGCATTTTGCGCTGAACATATATTATTTATTTAAAACATCATTATATTGGCTTTGTAATAACAGCCGCACGTGTCGATCGATCAGGTTAAGCTACGCTTGCCGCCGTGGATGGGTGACCATGTTTACATACCGAGACCCCTCCGTGCCTCGGAAAGCAAGTTAAGCCGTTGCATCCCGAATGTCATTCGTGGATAATTAAGTTGTCTGACATGTGGTATCGTATTCCCCAGTAACTGGATTGTGGAGGTCAGATAGGCAGACGCTTCATGTGAGATACCGGTATTCGGTTAGACTGGAAGCCGACCCCAAAAATTGCTAGGAAAAGATGATGACAGACAGAACGATATTTTTAATTAATTTAGCGCCAAACCTATTTAGTGATTTATGATCTAAACACCCGAACTTAAACATTAATATCACATTTGTAGAGAAGCGATAGTAGTTGTATCAGAGAACTTGCCGGGGAATATAACTTGTAATATTAAGTGGCAGTCTGTCCAGGGAACTACCCTGGCCTTCACTAGTGGAGTAGAACACGCCAGGGTCTTCTTTATTAGGTCGTCCAGGGGGTAGCCTCGACGGGGGAACACTATTGCCTGAAAAAGACGAAAAAAGTTCAGTGATTCGTCATAATGTGCACATTTCGAAATGAGGGGGGGAATCTATGCTTAATTTTAACTACAGAAAAAAAATTAAAAAAATCGAAATATTTTTTTTTATGCTTTTAAGGGAATTAAAAAAAAAACAAAACTTAACAAAACTTTTAAACTAAATGATCTATCGCGATGAAACAAACTCTATAATAATTGGAAGTAATTAGGCGTCCTCATAAAATGAAAATTGAGAAAAAAAACTACCCTCAATTGAAATTAAACATGTTTTTTTAGAAAAAATATGCATTATTGTTTTTCATAAATTTTAAAGAGAATTTCTTTTTTTTAATATTAACAACTAAAATAAAAAAACCGTCGGTAAAATTAAGCATAGATTCCCTCCCTAGTAGTAGTATAAAACAAACTCGGTATTCGGGTTTGTCTATGTGACCGCTTAGTTCTGTAATGCTGGGGCTACATTATCGCGATAACGCGAACTTCAATTCGCCCTCTCTCTGTTGTACAGCGATACGTCGGGCGGTATACGAGAGAGAAGGCGAAAAGTGTAGTTCGCTTTGTCGTGACAATGTAGCCCCAGCATTATAGTTGTCACAAACTTTTAGTATAGTTCAAACACTTGTACTCTAAAGCCTTAAACGAGTTTTAAGTAATGCTTGAATTTTGTGTAGGTTCTGTAATACGGGCCTTGGACAATGGGGCCAATTCCTTTGTTCACAAACTAAACTATTTTTAAGTTCAGTGCATCTTTTTCTTTCTATTTCATTAAGAAAGGGACAGAAGATAAATTTTAGTTTAGTCCTGTCAAATTAATCAGCGCTTGACGTAAATTGACGTAATTTTAGTGGGCAAGTTTTTAATCACGTCTAAACTTGTATGGAGTAGTGACAGGCGCTGATTAATTTGACAGGACTAAACTAAAATTTATCTTCTGTCCTTTTCTTAATGAAATAGAAAGACAAAGATGCACTGAACTTAAATTTAGTTTAGTTTGTGAACAAGAGAATCGGCACCTTTGAGAATTTATTTTGAAAAGTTTATGTTACCTTAAAAATAGATTTAAAGATTAAATTCAATATTTAGATTTGTTAAATCTCGATGTTTTGTTTGACATGTCACCATTGCACCCGTGCGCATGCGGGCGGGTCGCTAGTTTTATACAAGTCTGTAAGCGGTACAAAGATGGCGGATAATAGTAGTACTCATGGTGGATAGGAGGCTCGGCCGCACAAGACAAGCGAAGTTTAAACTACGCTTGCCGAGATCGGTCGTCTGACCGGATCGGTGACCGTCTTTTACATATACCCCTCCGGATCTCGGAAAGAACGTTAAGCCGTGGGTCGAAACTGTCATTTGAATATCTTTGACAGTTGTTACGGGTCGTCAGAAGTCCGAAAGTCTGACAACCAGTCAACCGGTATTGTATTACCCACTAACTGGGTTGTGGAGGTCCGATACACAGTCACTCCATGTAAAATACTGGCATTTTTACATGGAGTGACTGGAAGCCGATACTTGTGATTACGTGAATGTCTGTGATCACGTGACACTCTGTGACACAAAGGTGACACTTGGTGTCATGATGATAACTCTCTATGACAGTTAGTGACATCAAGGTGACACTATGTGAAACCATGAGACACCAAGGTGACACTACGTGTCCAATTACCTGCCCTAGTAACTTACGCCACTCACAAAAATATATCAAGAAATATACTCACATTTGCCGGCAAGAATATGGCGGGACAGAAATCATTCCTGCCATCTCCACAGTACACTATCCTGCCGTACGTGTGGTTGGCGCACCACTCGACAAGCGCGCGCGACTTGCACAGGTTACTGGGACAACGCGTGCAGCTCGACTGGCGCATGCACGGCTCTATGAAGAGGCGGTCGCCTTGCCAGAAGGCACGGTTGGTTATTATTTCTGTTATGCAGTGCTGTAACAAGAAAAAGGCAAGATTAATACCAGCTAGATATTGGTGCCGATTCCCTTGTTCACAAAATAAACTAAATTTAAGTTCAGTGCATCTTTTTCTTTCATTAAGAAAAGGACAGAAGATAAATTTTGGTTTAGTCCTGTCAAATTAATCAGCGCCTGTCACTACTCCATACAAGTTTAGACGTGATTAAAAACTTGCCTACTAAAATTACGTCAATTTACGTCAAGCGCTGATTAATTTGACAGGACTAAACTAAAATTTAACTTCTGTCCTTTTCTTAATGAAATAGAAAGAAAAAGATGCACTGAACTTAAATTTAGTTTAGTTTGTGAACAAGGGAATCGGCACCACTGTGTTTTTTTTTAACCCCCAACGCTAAAAGAGGAGTGTTGAGTTTGATCACTATGTGTGTCTGTCTATGGCACCGTAGCTCCTAAACGGGTGAACCGATTTGAATGCGGATTTATTAAATTTGAAAGCCGGTTTTCTAGCGACACTGTCACAATCGGTTCAGCCGTTTGAAGATTATCAGAACTTTTTTTCAAATCAAATCAAATCATTTATTTCTTTGCAAAAATTGGTATAGTACAGTACCGACCAAAAGTCCATGAGCAATCTCACAAAGCAATAGAATGACGCTTCGGTTTGACTTACGACCTTCTTCTATAAGTTGTTACAATACTGTAGACACGCACATTACACACACACACTCACTTTGTCTGCAACCAATGACTACTTCAATAATCATCATTCGTTTTTAGTTTCATTCGTCTTGTTCACATAAATATTAAAGTTTAGCAGGTAGACCACAACAAACTGAGTAAATTATTTCGATTTCTGTGGGGTAGATGCAGTTTGTTACGAGTATTTAATTAATATAACTTTTTGGTTCGTGGATAATATTGGTGACGAGTATTTAGCGCAGTGTTGTGGTTATTATTATCAAAAAGCAGGCATAAAATATATTGAAGAGATCAGATCAGATCAGAGAATATTATTGCGCTGCGTAAAAGTGAAGTGAATATCTAATGAAACCGGACTAAGTGTGAGTGTTATCATTTATATATTTCATATTTTACTAAACATAAATCTTAATCAAGGGTATTGTTGATAGAACAGAGGTATTGTTGAGACAGAAGATGCCTTTAAAGTTTTAAATTCATTGTGAGGTTTAATTCGATTAGTGAATAATAAATAATAAGGTATTATGTGTAATAAAAACAATGTTTTTCTTTGTTCTAGAGAAATACTGTGAGGGTTAAGAGATATGAGGAAGGGGCTTATTATCGAGTAGCAGCGACGTCAAATGGTGAATGAAACAAATGGTTTCATACCAACGAGATATTTTGCTGAATTATTAAAAACACGTCATTATGAACCGTTCGCCGTGCACTCTGAAGGCTTGCATCACTGAAGACCAGCTAGAAAACTGTTTTTGACCTTAAACTATTGACCGTACCAACTTAATAAACAACAGATTCGTTATTGCATGAATTTATGGTAACGAATTTTTTAAGCACGTTTCAATAGGGTGTTTGTCGTATTTCTTGCAGATATACCGAAATTGTTTAATATTATTTTAGTAATAGTATTATTTTAGGATTAAAATTTGAGGTTTAGTTTCAATCTTCTTTTCGTAAAGAAAATGAATACTTAAGCTTTAACCTCAATAACAACCAATATTTACTAAAGTCAAATAAAATGTAAAATAATTAATACAAATAAAATATAAACAAATATTTAACCTTAAAATTACCTATTCTGTAAGTAGTTTTTTACATTTTAAGTAGTCTAATATTCTTATTTATTACTTAATTACTTCGACCATGATCAAAGCTTAATATTTATGGTGAAAAAATCCATTAAAAATTTAAAATATTTCATAATTTAAATATGTCAAAATAATACAAACTGCTTCTAAGTTTCTTGACATCTATTTCACATCTTATTCAGCTGAAGTAATGATAAATAATTGTAGCAATTTTTTAACTTATGTAAAATAAATATAACGAATAAACATATTTTTTTAAATTTTGTTATCATATGTCACGCATTTTTTATTCTAAAACCTTTATTGCAATAACAACATAAAAAAGCAGCAATATTTAAAAAATATTATTATCGAAAACAAAAATAATAATATTTGCAAAAAACCGCACTGTGTTTTATGAGATTAGAACCTGAGGCAGTTTGAATTCCATACCAACGCTTAACGCTTTCTGCTATCTGCACTTGTTAAGTTACTATCGAATTTTAGCAATGCCATTAACTGGTCAAGTTCACGCGCATAGTGCGTGTGTGCTAGCATGTTTAAAGCGACGGAAATATATTGTTGTTTCGTGTAGCGCAAAACTGCGTTATCTGTGGTGTGTGTATCGTGTTGCTTACACATACAAATGTACGAGCTATACCGCGTGTTCACAGCAATACGACTCTTAGCGTGCTCATGCACTTTTGAGCGCTTACTGTACATAGGTGTTTTTATAATAAAGTTCTCCATATTTTACCGTCACATAGGCATGCAAAGGTTTACAATTCCAAATAAAAATTAGAAATATGCAGATCATTGGAATTACAAAAAATTTAATAAAATTGTCAGTGTGGTCATAGCAATAAAAAAATATAAAATAAGACTAAGTAAGCGAACCAATAATTATGTCAATTAGGGTAATAATAGTATGTCAATTAGTTAGTGAATCATCATTAAGAAAATCGTCAATCGTGTAATAAGTTTTCGTGCCTTTTTACACCTAAAACATCAAATTACAACAGTGTTATAATTGCAATTCATTATTAATATTCTAGTTAGCTACATTAAATATTTCCATACAGTAATATTGCCAAATTAATCAAAACAGGTAAATATTTGACAGCTATTTGGATGAACGTTATTAATAATTAAAACGGTTAGGTATTTACTAATCACCCCCAAATTCCAAGCCTTGTAAAAACATCCTTATCTGAATTAAATCAAAGTCCAATAAGCGCCTTTATGGCATGAGTATTTTCCTGAAATTCTTAAATCAGCAAAATTATTTACGTAATTATTTCCTGTAGAGTTTTTCAAGAAATATTAATATCAAATCACTCCACAGAGATTTCTTAAGTAACCCGCAAACGTCCAACCACCGGTGAAGAAAAACATCGTGAGGAAACCGGCATGTCCTAGAACCTAAAAATTCGAAGACATGTGACATCTACCAACCCGCACTGGGCCCGCGTGGTGGGTGACGGCCCACTCCCTCTCACAGAGAGGAGGCCTGTGTCCCAGCAGTGGGAACATTATAGGCTAATTATGCTATACCGTCTACATTCAACGTTCCCCAGGTGGGTGTAACGGGGTCCGCTAGGGCCAATGCCTGCCGGGGCTGCGAATATGGGCCGATAGGGATATCGTGGCCCCCGGCAACATGGCATAGGAAGGAACACGGGTGGGTTTTAGTCAGTAAGAGTCTGACACGCCCTCCCGCTCCACGTTATTTGATAATTTCCCACCCAAAAAAAAAAAAAAAAAAAAAAAAAAAAGGCGGGTGTAACCACGACCTTAAGAAGGCGCCTATACCTACTGGCCTGGATGCGGAAGGCCCAGAACCGGTTGTCGTTGCCGCAATTTGTGAGAGGCCTATGTCCAGCAGTGGACTGCTAAAACGAGCTAAAGCAAGACATCATCATCTGCCTAGACTTTGTGAAGGCTTGTGTGAAGGTTAAGTAGTATGTTTACAATAAAACCTTGAACAACATGATATCACCACTGCGATATCACGATATCATCACGCTTTTACGAAGCAAGGAAAAACAGAGTCCTAATTGTTGTAATTAGAGTGTTTTGTATTCAAAGAAGTTAGTAATCTAACCTCACATATTATAAAACAAAGTCCCCCGCCGCGTCTGTCTGTCTGAACGCGATAAACTCAGAAACTACCAAACGGATTTTCTAACGGTTTTCACCAATGGATGGAGTGATTCATGCGGAAGGTTTTAGTGTATAATTCATTAAAGCTTTGTGTAAATTGGCTGAAATATAACGATTATTATTGAAGAAGTCGGAAAAAATCATGCCGACTGGGAGCTTTACTGGCGTGCGCTGCGTTAACCGGAAAAGATACATCAAATTTATGTTCTACGGTATTGTTTATCTTAAAAAGTTCAACTATTTAAATTGGGCATTTAATTTAGATTAAAATATGCCATATATCATATAATTTAAATGAATAGTTTAAAAGATATCACAGTTTCAAAATTACGCGGAGCAACGCGGGCGCAGCGGTAGGAGTCAATGACGTTTTCCTCTGTTATTACTTCACTCACACTAAAGACAGCTCGTTCAACAACAGATAAAAAAAATATAGAGAATTACGTGAAACGTTTTAACATAACATCACGCCTGTATTCCCCGAAGGATTAGGCAGATGTGTAGGTACATATAGTACACCCACATTTCGCCAGTTATGTTTAAGTCCCATGTAATAGAGGGCGAGCCTAATGCCATCAACCGGGCACAAGAAAATCCTTATGGAAAAACCCAATAACACTTTGCCCGACCCGGTAATCGAACTCAAGACGTCATGCTCAGCAATACTAGTAAACGTGTTCTAATTAGAACATTATGTTTCCGAAGAAATAAATCACTTCTCAGAATGATCTTTGTTTACTAGAGTGACCGTAGAGTCTAAGTGTGATAATTATCTTCAGTACCTGTATTATATAGTTCTATTATATTTTCACGAGGATGCGATATTAGCCCAGTCACGGAGCAATAACTGCTTATGGCCAGATCATGTGCAGCATCGCCAACTGCATCGTACGGTGAGATAGAGGTCAAAAGCGAGAATAATACATACTTACAAAAAATCACGCCAGCAGAGGTAAGGAGAGAATGCAGAGATGATTTTACAGTTACACCCCATTTAGTCCAGTCACACGTAAGAGCGTTATCACACTGGCGATTTGCCAGCGTGTTTTCAGCGAAGTGATTTGAGAACGTGCTCTCCGCGGGTGCGAAGCGAGCTAACCGCGATCACGCGACGTGTTCGCCGCGTTTTCACAATATTGTACACTCGCTTCTCTCGCTCTCTCTTCTACACTCACGTCAATTGCTCTCGTTCCGAAAACGCAGCGAATACCAAGGACCGCGGAAGTGGGGGGCAGAGTGGACCAAATCCCCCATAAAAAAAATAGGGGGTGCCGCACCCCCTCCAATTTTACTGCTTGGTAAAGAAGGTTTCTCTGTGCTACGAGTATACTTCACAGAGCTTTGTTTTTAAAGCGCATATACGTAAGAAAAAGATTTGCTTTTTGTTTTGACGGAATTTTAAGTAGAACGGGGTGAACAAAGAAAGGACATTGTCGTAAATGGCCCCAGGACCAACAAACATCTGACGTACATGATAATTATAAGTATATTTTATTATACTCATTGCGAATACTTGTATGAAACGGACATTCTGCGTTCTATATTGAAAAATTAAAAGAGCTTTAACGATTTACAACATCAAAAATCAAAAATGCTGCCATCTTTGACACTTAGATTTGAGATTTGACATGACAATTATTAGTGATGTCCAATCTTTCATTTCACACACATCGAGAGCGAAATTACTTGAGTTGACCACCTGCTCACGGACGTCATACGCATCCGTACGTACTTTCCTTTTCAACCTTTTTCGCTCTAGGGTATGACGCTTCTGTATCAACGTATTTTTTGGTATGTACCTCACCTTAGATGCGAAAAGAATTCAACAACAAAACCGATTTTTTCATCCTAATTCGTTTACTACACATAAGGGCGAATATAAAAACATGAAAACGAAGCAGTGCGCAAACAAGCATAGGTACATTTATTATGAAGGCTTTTTCGAATCGTATTTTCACGAATCACGAAAACGAACCGAATACGAGGTACGGCACACACGCCATAATTGAGATACATTGTAATATTTCAAATAGAATAGCACGCTGGCTACTGAACAGTATCGATTTTGTTTAAAATATGTCGATACGGATTTAATGTATCATCATCGGCCTATAAATGTTCCCACTGCTGGGACACTGGCCTCCTCTCTGTGAGAGGGAGTGGGCCGTAATCCACCACGCGAGCCCAGTGCGGGTAGGTAGATGTCACATGTCTTCGAATTTTCGGTTCTAGGACATGCCGGTTTCCTCACGATGTTTTCCTTCACCGTTTTGAGAGCAGTGGTGATGAAATAATTTACACAAAGTAAAGCGCCTGTCTGGGTTCGAACCTACGACCTACAACTCGTAAGTCGCGGCCGTTACCACTGGGCCACCACTGCTCATTTAATGTATGGGCATCCCTAATCCTTGTCATGTCATGTCATAGAGAATACAATCCCGAGCCTGTTTTTCAATCCCGGGCTTACGGGATTTTTGAAGCCTTTTCCCGGGATCCCGGGCCTATCCCGGGATTAGACTATGTGGTTTCTAATTGGGCTAAAATAAAAAAACACGAGTAATTAAAAAAAAATGTCTTTAATGTCTTTGCACAACACAAATCAGAATAATAATAAGAAAAGAAAAAACACAAACCAAAAAATACTATACTTTTGCAAGAAATTAAAAAACAGCACAAAATAACTATTTAGAATTTCGAAAATATAACCGCAGAAATATCAAAGCATCCAATGTTTGGCTTCCGAGCCTGCTTCAACAATATATGATATGAGATGATCGGGTGATTCCCCTGTTGGTTCGTTGGGGAATTACCTTAAGAGTATTGTATTAAAGTATTCCGAGTGGGGAAGTCCCTTCTAAGTTCTACGACAAACATATTATTAGGACTGTACCTGTGTAGTAAATAGTGGGTACCTACGTATTGTACGAGTTGCTTTTTGTCGTAATGTATTAAAATAATCTAGGCAAGGTTATTTTCAAGGCGCAACGGACTACGGAATACAAACTAGACTTGTTTGTGGCAATCCCGAAAATCCCGAGTTTAGCCAAGTACAGTCCCGGGATTTTCGGGGCCAGAAAACGGTCGGGATCCCGGGATTGTATTCTCTACATGTCAATCAACTCAACTGTCAAGATATTGCATTCCACCCACATCGCTATTTTTTACGGACTTTGATTGCTTTTAATAATGTGTTACCTGGCTGTTATAAATGGACTTTGTGATCTGCTCAAACGACACTTGGCATTGTTAACGGACTTAGCAACGGTATTTGCATGGAAAGTCGATATTGCATTAATTGTGGCTCTGCTGGTGGTTCCATGGTGTTGGAAGATGACCAGATTCTTCACTGTATACAATATAATCATAGAAACACTTATACCATTGGAGGTACACCACTTTAAATATAAAACAGCTGTGAAACCTCTTGCTGTTGATATAGTCAAACAAATGGTCATTTTTATTTTAGGTTCGTGCATCTCACCATATTTCCATCCTTGCTGGCAAAGAGCAGATCGTGCTGCCAGGCATTATTCTGCAACATCTTCATTAAGAACCACTTAGACAGGAAGTAAACAGTTGCGATGTGCCAATTGTAGCATTAATTTGATAAGACAGAGAAGACAATCATATTCTTAGCGATGCTGCCATTCTTTTGCAAATACAACAACAAGTTACACCAGAGGTGGTCAGTTTTTCTTTTACTTTAAACTGGTACCTAAAATAATGCCACATAATAACCTAAGTTAATATGCATTCTGTTTTACAGGTGACTGCAAATGACTATATCTGTGATGCTTGTCACATTTTTATTGTTGGTAGCAGTCAAATAATAACCTCACAAGGATCACAGGAAACCACAACCATTGGTCATCAACATGTTTGTTTGACGTGTGGTGTATCATTAGAAAGAACTCGAATTGCTACAATTGTATCGTTGGGCGCAGGACCATAGGTTGCTGCGTCCATATTATGACCATTATTTGGTAGGTACTTGAGTTTCGCAAGACATCAAAATAACGTCCTGCAGGCCTAACATGACACACGCGACATATATCCACTCTCGCGCGACAAATTTTTGTCTATTTCTGTAGTTTTATCGTTTTCTAACAGCTTCGCCATACAAAATACTCGATTCGTTCTGTCAAACTTGATGTTTTGTCGACAAACCCTAACATGACACGTTATTTATCTCGATTTTTGACAGTTCAACACGATATAATCAGTCATTTTGTTGTATTTAGTCGTCGTCGATTTTGACGACGATAAAGAGTAGACAAAACGACAAAATTATGATACATAAAAAAACTCGAAAAAAGATGGCAGATTCATAGTCGTACTTACTGTACTTTTTTTTTTTTTTTTGAAATGTGTTTGTACTCCGGTGTACTATAATGGAGGGAAGCACTATCACGTAGATGACTATTACTTTCAGTAATAACCAGTCGCTTTGCCAATTATGGTGATTCAATTAATTAATTAACGAAATCTATTTATACAATAATAAACTTCGATTTGTCAAATTGCGATCGTCGGCCCATTTGTCATTTGTGGTTATTATCTAATGAGTATAGATGCCACTAATTTTAATTACCGTCATTTTGTATTTTAATTTCAGCATGCCAAAGAAATCATTTAATTTTAATCAAAAAGTCGGTTACATAAAAAACTAATCACAAATAATTAAAAGAGAGAATAATTAAGAGAGAGAGACGTTTATTCAATAAAATACATAATTCCATGCATAAAATTGAATGAATGAAACAGAACTTCAAGCCGATGTTGCTATCATAAAAATAATTTGTTTTTAATAATTTGCAACATCGGTTTATCGTCGCGCGTTAAAGAAGTGTCAAAATGCCTTTGTCGAGTTTACTCGTCGTTTGCGGTCATGTTAGGGATTAGAATGACGTCAAAATCGTAGACAAATTACGATAAAACGAGAAAAAGAGCGTTCTCGCGCTTGTCATGTTAGCCCTGCTGCACAATTTTTAGACAATATTTTAATAACCAATGTAGAAGATGATGATCAATAATAAAATCTAAATAAGTAACGACCTTATCTACCATGTTTTTTGCAAATAAAATTATCTTATCTTAACGAGAAAATGTGTGCTTTTATTTTTTTAATTCAATCTTACACTCTGGTGTGGGTCTACAAAATGCTATGCGGTCTATAAAAGGTAATATGAATTCCTACCTTAGTGTAAAAAATGACAACTAAAAAAAAAATTTGGACAAAGTCGTTTGGTCATTCGGACAAAAACGACTTTGTCATAATTTTTTTAGTTAGTTAAATAAATAAGTAGGTACTTAATTACCTACCTACTAATTTTAATATAAAAACTAGAAGATTTACCAAATAAGTAAAATGCTACTAAGTACTTTTACTTTATTTTACAATGAACAAGATAGGTACCTAAGTTCATAATAAGTACTTAAATGTTTTACTGAATCTCTTATCTTAACTATTAGCCACATTAAGGCAATAGAAATAACATTAGTGACAGGCATTTACTAGCATATTCTAAGTATTGAAGGGATTGTTTCCTACTAAATATACCTAACCTCAAAATCTTTGTTTTTAAATAAATGCTCACTGCAAGTTGTCCGTCACTAAACTTTGCCTTTATGGGTAAATTTAGAACACGCAAAGTTAATTTACTTCGCTGTTGGTTCTGGGGCGAACGAGGTATGGATGCAGAACAATCTCCTTTGCCACCCCTGTTAAGGAGTACTTCGTTTTTGGAAGGGGGTGACCAAAAAAGTTTGATACGCTGCGTGTTCACTACGCAGCGAGCATGTTAAACAATCGCCTCGCCGATAACACGCTGGTAAATCGTCAGTGTGATGTCCCTAATGTAGGAAGCGAGCCTATTGTCAAAATTCAAAATTCAAAAGTCATTTATTCAAACTAGGCTGAGAATCAGCACTTTTCGAACGTCAAAATTACATAAGACAGTCCCCCAAAAACGCCCACCCTTCACCACTTCCTAGTGCCTTTAGCTGGGAAGAAGAAGTGGCGCAACAAACTCCCCAGCAGCACAGCTGTCTGTTCAAGTTAGAGTGTCATAATTCAGACTCCGGGCTGCTACTGAGAATTTTATAATTTCTCTTTGCGTCACCCGGGATCGATCCCGAGGTGGACCGCGTAGACCCCGATGTGGGCCACGTGGACTTTATGGTGGACCGCGTGGATCCGGAAAGGCCAAGTGAACCCCGTGGTCGACAATGTGGACCCCGAGGTGAGCCGCTTGGAACCCTCTCAAATAGCAGCCAATATGCCAGCATTAAAAGTATCTTTACTTACCAACAACCCGTGCACCTTCAACCAGTGTTGTACAAAGACAGTATTAGCATCAGTGACCAGCACCACGTCCCACCCCTCGGCCGCTAGTGTTGTGATCAGCTTCTCGACCCCCGGCGTAGGCCGCATGGATCCGATGCAGTCCAGGATGTCGTCCTGACTGAGGCCTGCGGAGTATGCGTGTTCGAAGACCTGGGGAAGAAGAGGGACTGTTAGTTTTTTGTTGTTTGAGATTTTTTTAATTTGACATTGAGTGAACTAAACACTGTGTAAGCACTTTAGATTAATCATGAAATTAATGTAGGTAATATCACTCGTTTCTTTCAGCCCGGTCACAGGTTGTCTGTAAGAGATTGCCTGGTGCGATAAGACCGCCCATTATTTTATGTCGTGTACAATAAAGTGTTTAGCATAATCAGCCTACGTATAATGTGCCCACTGCTGGGATACAGGCCTCCTCTCTGTGAGAGGGAGTGGGTCGTAATCCACCACGCGGACCCAGTGCGGGTTCGTAAGATGCTGCCGTCTGGGCGACCACTGAACTCAATAATAAAGTGTTACATACCTACATGGTAAATACATAATAATGAAATGTATTTTCTTTATTTTTGAACATAACTCGATAAATAATTATTTTGTAAATCAGTACCTACAACCCTGACTCTGCTTCCCATCAGACTTAAAGGCAACCATAATGATTGTCTTTTAGTCTGATGGGATGGACAACCACTGGACAATCAACCTATGGTTGTCTTTTTGGTTTATAATAGAATTATTTATGAACCATAATCTCATTTCCTGACGCCTGGAAGAGCTGCTGGTCTGGATGAGTTGCCTATGGCACTGAAACGCAGGCTCATGGACATGTGTATTCTTCCCGTCTTAACCTATGGTGCACAGACTTGGTCTTTGACTAATATCCAAAAGTCCAAACTCAAGGTCTACCAACGAGCAATGGAGCGCAGCATGTTCGAAACACAACAATGCGCTCTAAAACAAAAATAGCTGACGTGGCTCAAAAGGCTGCCCAACTTAAATGGGACTGGGCAGGACATGTCTGCCGCATGCCGGATAAACTGTGGGCCTAAATAGCACAGAACTAGTGCCCTGAGACAGTGAGGCGGGGTCGTGGCAGACCACGTAGGAGATGGCGGGACGAGCTGGATAGGTTCCGTCAAAACTGGAAGGAGGACGCGCGGGAACGCGAAAGGTGGAAGGAGTGGACCCGGCCTTTGCCTAAGAGTGGGATAGAGAAGGAGAGCAAAAAAAAAATGTTAAGCTATCATTATGACATTTCTGACTGTAAGACATCATAACCACTATGCCAAAGAACTTAGGCTAATAGACACGTGTCTAAGCCTAATGCTGCGGCCGTATCTGCGTCTATCGTGACAAAGCTTCGCAGTGATACGATACACGCAGATGTGACCAACCATTATCGGTTATCATCGCGATAGTGCGGTCTGCGTAGCACTTATCGCCCGGGTACATCAAAGGGTTTTAGCTCGCTAATTAACGTCGCGCGTGGTCGGACTACGTTGTTCATTTAGAGTGTTGCCTCCGCACTGCGTAGACGCTCTGTCAAAATAATGAAGAGCCATATACAGGGTGGCAGGGACATTGACGCGAAAACTGTTATCATGGATTCAGTACATGATTCTAAACACCCTGCGTTGAAATTCGGCGGTTATAAAAAAAAAATCTGCTATTCCATACATTGTGACCACGTAGGTATTGCACTTTTCTGTGAAACAGCAGATATTTTTTTAATACCGACGAAAAATTTCAACGCTGGCGCGTTCAGATTCATGTACCTACTGAATCCATGGTAAAAGTTTTCGCGTCGATGTCCCTGCCACCCTGTATATAGTACGATATTTTTTTTAAATTATGAAGCCGCTAAAGTGACCATCGCATTAACGCGATAACTTTTTAGCGAGCGGAACATACGAAGCTTCGGCACGCATTGCTACGTCACGATAGACGCAGATGCGGCCCTGCAGCATTACCTATACACATGTGTCAGAAGTTGCATGCCAATCGCACGTTCATTAAAAATGCATGCAATTAAAATGTTTATAATTACATAGATTCCTATGATGATTGATTACTAATTATATCAAAAGTACTTCAAAGCTTGGCACAGCTTTCATTACAGGTAATTTGCTAGCTATTATGTAAACTGGGAAAGATGCCAGTGACAATACACTGATTTCATGCATGTTTTACAAATCTATAGTATGTACGGTAGGCTACGTCACTGGTTATTCAAAACCAGTATAAGCTGGCCTCTTATTCCATTGGAACTCCGTACTACGCTAGGCCAGCCAAGGTCAAATGTATACCATCGACGTCCGGTTGACTGTACCTACGCAAATAATACAAATGTATTATGCTACACACCGTGTGCCTGATCGGATTGCCAATCGCAGAAATGACACTTCCATACAAACTTTCATCCCCATCTAAACTTCTATGTCTATTATACTAATATCATAAAGAGGAAAGATTTGTATTTTTTTTAACACGCTTTTATTAGGTCGACCTGTATGTAACTAACTATGTAATGGAATCTAAGGTAACTAATTTAACCATCTTCCAAGGGTCGTAGCGTAATGAAAATTGGCAGCTGTATGTAGTTCTGATGACAATACAATAATATGGTACTGTCGAACTGATCTGATGATGGAACCGGAAGATATGAACTGGAACTTCATGATGGAAAATCGTATCATAGCTGTTTTGGATTTCTTAGAAAAGTCTTGTAATGAACTTTGACCACGATTAGCCGGAAGATAGGCCTTGGCATTCCGTGATGGAATATCGTATCATAGTCGTGTTTGCACTAGTGAGAAAGGCCACGTAAGTGCATTTATAAAAGCGTGTTTTTCTAGTGTTTTTTAAACTATAAATTTATTGTATGTAACGAATAAACTTAAAACTACTGGACTGATTTGAAAAATTCTTTCAGCAATGGAGACATTTGAGCTACAGCTTTGAGCTACATGATCAGCGAGTAACATAGGCTATATTTTATCCCCGTACTCCCACGGGAACGGGAATAATTAATAATTGATTGACATAGGTACAATAATAATTTAATTAAACAATCACACTAATATTATAAAGGCTAAAGTTTGTGAGTGTGTATGTTTGTCTCTTCTTCACGCTCAAACGGCTGAACCAATTTGGATGAAATTTGGCACACAGATAGTTTATAACCTGGATTAACACATAGGATACTTTTTATCCCGATATTCCCACGGGATCGAGATATATGCGGGTGAAACCGCGGGGCGCAGCTAGTATATCATAATAATAGCAATCTTATGTAACCCCTTTCAGGGATGCATTTTCAAAAACCCTTCGTTTGTGCTCACTTTCGCTACCTTATTTTCGTGTGGTTAGTGACTAACCTGATGTCAGAGTTTTAAAGCCGTCCATGGGCCTCTGACTTGGCTTTACTTAGCTTGTGGAAAATTTTATGCTTCTAGACCACAGGAATACAAAAAATCTAGACACAACGGTTTCTGCTGTGCGCGCGTTGTCTGTCAGTGATTGAATTTAAGATGTTTATTGAGTAAATCGTAAGAGAGTATGACATGTGTCATTCATCATCTGCCTAGCCTTCTCCCAACTATGTTTTGGTCGGCTTCCAGTCTAACCGGATGCAGCTGAATGCGAAATGGATCGACTGCCTATCTGACCTTCACATTCCAGTTACTGGGTAATACGATACCCCTTTGTAAGACTGGTTATCAGACTTTCGGGCTTCTAACGACCCGTAACGACTGTCTAGCCGGGAACAAAGTCTTAACATGCTTTCCGAGGTACTTGGTATGTAAAGATGGTCACCCATCTACGGACCAACCGCGGCAAACGTAGCTTAACCTGATCGATCGATCCATGCAGCTGTTATTATGTGACTATGTGCATGTACACAAATAATAAAAATACATAATACCTACCTATCGTAAAAGTCACACGATGCGTGACAAAGAATCATTGTCATAGTATATACAAGTGTATTAATCAATTAGCATCTATTTGAATCAAGCTATGAGAAACGTTTTATACATCTACGTTAACACTATTGTCACGTATACAATCTACCAAGGTAGGTTGGCTCCAACTTCGCAGACGGAAGCACGTCTGCTGTGCATGGAGTCTTGGGTTATGAAAATCTCATTAAAACAGCCCGTACTCTAGATTCGTGCCCGATTTTAATGGCAAAAGACTCGCCACCTTCTTCTTTTTTTGTGGGAAATTATCAAATAACTTCTCCCGGTCTGGGTGGAGCGGGAGGGCGTGTTAGACTCTTACTGACTAAAACCCACCCGTGTTCCTTCGGTTGCCCTGTTGCCGGGGGCCACGATTTCCCTTTCATAATCATAATCATTTAATCATTTGTTAACATAGGTACAATAAAATAGTTGTTATAAAAAAAAAATTACAAGCGCGCTATGTTATACCAGAAGGCGTACAAATATTCATAGATGTCATTGAGACTAAAAATTGATAACATAATTATTAATCAAACGATAATTGATTATCTCAAAATAAATGATAAGAAAAAAATATACATGTCAAAAAGAAAAAATAAGTTTACTACGTCAATATTCGCAGCCCCGGCAGGCATTGGCCCTAGCGGACCCTGTCAATTCTGCTGACATCTCTTTGAGGCTCGCGTGGAACACAACGCGCTGTCAACCCGAGCTTGGTCCTTATCGGACGGCGAGCTACCCATTGCTCACCGTCCGCAAGCCCGCGCTTACGGTGGCCGGAAATCGGCTCGCGATTCCCGCCCAGGGCGTCTCCTCCTGCGGCGGTAAGGGGCGCGAAATTTGCCTCTCCCTCACGCGTTCCGCCTCCTCCTTCGCGAGCGTTACTGCTTCGCAGAAGGAGGTGACGGCCTGCCATTTCCTCTCGCTCCGTACCATGGCCTGAACCAGGGCCGGACGCGAGAGATCACCGCCGCCGATCGCCTCCACGAGGACACGGCGATGCTCCGCCCAAGCCGGGCAGACCTCCACCGTATGCTCCACCGTGTCCTCCGGGCGATCCACACAATGGTGACACCCGGGCGTTTCCTCCCGCCTTATCCTGAACAGGAACCTCCCGAAGCAGCCGTGTCCGGTGAGGACCTGCGTCAGGCGGAAGGTGAGAAAGCCGTGGCACCTCTCAAGCCACTCCTCAAAAAGGGGTCTTATCGCCGTAATTGTGGTGTGCCCAGAGCTCGCCACCTAACATGGGACTCGACATAACTGGCGAAATGTAGGTATACTTACGATACATACACCTCTCCTCTGAATATGCACATGCAAGTCTTACTCTCAACGGGTTTCTAAATTGAGAATTTGAAGTTGAACTTGTCAAACTCTAATTAATTACTAAAGAAATTTTGAAATTTGCTGGCTGCAATGCAGACAGCTAATTTCAAAATTTATTTGCAAAAACCTCGAGCAATTTTGAATTTTGCCATAGATTCATATACATATGTAGAATTTCAAGTAAGAAAGTAAAGTTTGAGAAGTTCAACTTCAAATTATTTTTTCTTTCAATTCAGAAACCTGTAAGTCTCCTAAGAACCCTATATATTTAGCTCTGCATGCACGTCAATTTGCCTAGTACATACCCAGGGGATACCCACGCGGTCCTCGAAGTAAATATTATTATTGATCTAAATATATCAAGCAAGAGCAATATATATATTTTTGTCACATGACAAAAGTATATAATATACCTACTATCTATGTTGGTATTTAAAGCTTTCGATACATAGTATTTCTTTATTTATAGGCTTCGCGTGACACGTTGGTAGGGACGGAATTATATTATGTGCGAAATGGAAAAGAAGTTTTTTTATCGAAACTCGCTGTTGCTCGCCAAATCGCGAATTGCTTTGGGATATTACTTTACCTACTGTATGTACAGTGCCGACCAAAAGTCCATGAGCAATCTCACAAAGCAATAGACTGACGCTTCGGTTTGACTTACGACCTTCTTCTATAAGTTGTTACAATACTGTAGACACGCACATTACACATACACACTCACTTTGTCTGCAACCAATGACTAGTTCAATAATCATCATTCGTTTTTAGTTTCATTCGTCTTGTTCACATAAATATTAAAGTTTAGCAGGTAGACCACAAAAAACTAAGTAAATTATTTCGATTTCTGTGGGGTAGATGCAGTTTGTTACGAGTATTCAATTAATAGAACTTTGTTGGTTCGTGGATAATATTGGTGACGAGCATTTAGCGCAGTGTTGTGGTTATTATTATCAAAAAGCAGGCATAAAATATATTGAAGAGATCAGATCAGATCAGAGAATATTATTGCGCTGCGTAAAAGTGAAGTGAATATCTAATGAAACCGGACTAAGTGTGAGTGTTATCATTTATATATTTCATATTTTACTAAACATAAATCTTAATCAAGGGTATTGTTGATAGAACAGAGGTATTGTTGAGACAGAAGATGCCTTTAAAGTTTTAAATTCATTGTGAGGTTTAATTCGATTAGTGAATAATAAATAATAAGGTATTATGTGTAATAAAAACAATGTTTTTCTTTGTTCTAGAGAAATACTGTGAGGGTTAAGAGATATGAGGAAGGGGCTTATTATCGAGTAGCAGCGACGTCAAATGGTGAATGAAACAAATGGTTTCATACCAACGAGACATTTTGCTGAATTATTAAAAAC
Source organism: Agrochola litura (assembly GCA_949152395.1). NCBI lineage: Eukaryota > Metazoa > Arthropoda > Insecta > Lepidoptera > Noctuidae > Agrochola > Agrochola litura. The sequence continues at coordinate 728,644 of OX424519.1, read as the reverse complement.
ACGTCATTATGAACCGTTCGCCGTGCACTCTGAAGGCTTGCATCACTGAAGACCAGCTAGAAAACCGTTTTTGACCTTAAAATATTGACCGTACCAACTTAATAAACAACAGATTCGTTATTGCATGAATTTATGCCATGGTAACGAATTTTTTAAGCACGTTTCAATAGGGTGTTTGTCGTATTTCTTGCAGATATACCGAAATTGTATATTTTAGTAATAGTATTATTTTAGGATAAAAATTTGAGGTTTAGTTTCAATCTTCTTTTCGTAAAGAAAATGAATACTTAAGCTTTAACCTCAATAACAACCAATATTTACTAAAGTCAAATAAAATGTAAAATAATTAATACAAATAAAATATAAACAAACTGCCCATATTTAACCTTAAAATTACCTATTCTGTAAGTAGTTTTTTACATTTTAAGTAGTCTAATATTCTTATTTATTACTTAATTACTTCGACCATGATCAAAGCTTAATATTTATGGTGAAAAAATCCATTAAAAATTTAAAATATTTCATAATTTAAATATGTCTAAATAATACAAACTGCTTCTAAGTTTCTTGACATCTATTTCACATCTTATTCAGCTGAAGTAATGATAAATAATTGTAGCAGTTTATTAACTTATGTAAAATAAATATAACGAATAAACATATATTTTTTAATTTTGTTATCATATATCACGCATTTTTTATTCTAAAACCTTTATTGCAATAACAACAAAAAAGCAGCAATATTTAAAAAATATTATTATCGAAAACAAAAATAATAATATTTGCAAAAAACCGCACTGTGTTTCACGAGATTAGAACCTGAGGCAGATTGAATTCCATACCAACGCTTAACGCTTTCTGCTATCTGCGCTTGTTAAGTTACTATCGAATTTTAGCAATGCCATTAACTGGTCAAGTTCACGCGCATAGTGCGTGTGTGCTAGCATGTTTAAAGCGACGGAAATATATTGTTGTTTCGTGTAACTGCGTTATCTGTGGTGTGTGTATCGTGTTGCTTACACATACAAATGTACGAGCTATACCGCGTGTTCACAGCAATACGACTCTTAGCGTGCTCATGCACTTTTGAGCGCTTACTGTATGTACTGTATGTAGGGCAAACGAGCGACATACAGGGTGGCATCGATCCATGGTAACAGTTTTCGCGTCGATGTCCCGCCACCCTGTATACTTTAAGGTGTAGTGTACTCAAGAAAATTAATAACTTACTATGAGACCAACCCTGAAATCGCGAAAAAATTATCAGCTGCTCCATACTTTAATATAAAAGTAGTTTAGTGAGAATACTCACTAAATCATTTGGTAGCGTTCAATCCATTTTAATTGATTCACTGGGGTTCAAAAAAGTATCGGCAAGATGGGTGAATACAAAAAGCGACGTTTGGAAATTTCTAAGCGTAATGTCGAAATGTTCCAGCGTGATTCGGTTAATTTTTGCCGTGGCCTTGTCACTATGGATGAAACGTGGGTCCACCATTTCGATCCTGAAACTAAGAGACAAAGCATGTCTTGGAAACGACCGTCCTTTCCATCCTTTAAGAAATTTCGAGTTGCTCCTACCGCTGGCAAAGTTATGGCCTCAGTGTTCTGGGATAGTGATGGAATCCTTTTTATTGATTACATACCAAAAGGCCAGACGATTACTGGACCCTATTATGCAAATTTAATCCCGAAAGTGCGTGAAGCGATTAAAGAAAAACGTCGTGGAAAACTGTCGTTGGGCGTGTTGTTTCTTCATGATAACGCTCCTGCTCATCGATCGGAAGTTGCGCTCAACGCAATCCGCTGTGCTGGTTTCAATCTCCTTGACCACCCACCCACCATATTCTCCGGACTTAGCCCCAAGTGATTTTCACTTATTCCCAAAATTAAACGAGGAAATTCGTGGAACAAAATTTCACGATAATGACGCGGTTATAGCTGCCATAGAGGAGTTTTTCGAGAGACAAGAAAAACATTTTTTTTCACAAGGAATAAGAAAGTGAGAAACGCGCTATTCTAAATGCATTGCATTGGAGGGAGATTATGTAGAAAAATAAAATATTTTTGTTTAAATCTTTGCATTTTTTTATATTGATTCCAAGAATTTTTTGATTCACCCTCGTATATTTAGCTCTGCATGCACGTCAATTTGCCTAGTACATACCCGGGGAATACCCACGCGTTCCTAGAAGTATATATTATAATTGATCTAAATATATCAAGAGCACATGACAAAAATATATATATATACCTACTATCTATGTTGGTATTTAAAGCTTTCGATACATAGTATTTCTTTATTTATAGGCTTCGCGTGACACGTTGGTAGAGACCGAATTATATTATGTGCGAATGGATAAAGAACTTTTTTTACCGAAACTCGCTGTTGCTCGCCAAATCGCGAATTACTTTGGGATATTACTATACCTACTGTATGTTAGGGTAAACGAGCGATATACAGAGTGATAGGGACATCGAAGCAAAACTGTTACCATGGATTGAGTACATGATTCTGAACCAGCTTTTTTTTTGGATGGGAAATTATGAAATAACTTCTCCCGCTTCGGGCGGAGCGGGAGGGCGTGTCAGACTCTTCCTAACTAAGACCCACCCGTGTTCCTTCAGTTGCCATATTTCCGGGAGCCACGGTATCCCTTTCTGACTTCCACGCAACCCCGGCAGATTCTGAACAACCTGCCTTTTTAATAACCGACGAAAAATTTCAACGCAGGGGGGTTCAGAATCATGTACTGAATCCATGGTAACAGTTTTCGCGTCGATGTCCCGCCACCCTGTACACTTTAAGGTGTAGTGTACTCATGAAAATTAATAACTTACTATGAGACCAACCCTGAAATCGCGAAAAAATTATCAGCTGCTCCATAGTTTAATTTAAAAGTAGTTTAGTGAGAATACTCACTTACTTAAAGTAGGTATGTCGCTCATGCTGCTGTCAGCAAAATAACAAAGTTTGAGGATTTTGTGACTCCCTCAAATAGGGGTTGTGACCCTCTACATCGGCTGCCTAGCCTTTTTCCAACTATGTTGGGGTTGGCTTCCAGCCTAACCGGATACAGCTGAATACCAGTATTTTACATGGAGCGACTGTTCTCCACAACCCAGTTACTGGGTAACACCTTTTGTCCTGCAGTAGATAGGACAGTTACAAGCTCATATTTTTATGTCGAGGACAGCGACCATATTTTTTTTATGTTGAGGACAACGACCATACCATAACTACGAGTTCATACGGATGAATTGGATTTCCGCAATGACGTTTTCCTTCCGCAAAATTAGTATTCATGCTGATTAATAATATTTATTTAGAAATGGATAAATAAACATAAAATAGTGTGTAGTCTTTAGTATAGTGGTTAGTTTTAGGGTTCTGACCATAATCGGAAAATCGGAACCTTTACAAGATCACCATCCGTCTGTCACAGAAGATTTTCTCGAGATCTATGCAACTTAGGAATTAAATAATAATATCTTTGGCGAATTTTGGTGTAATGTCAAAGACCACTTTTTTAAAGATTTTTACCGTCTTAGTCTCGGGAAAAAAGTACTAAGGTGCCGTAAGGTGCAAGGTTCTTAGAATTATAAAACATCAGACTCATAATATTCTTTGCCTAGTCTTTTCACTTTACGCGCTCCTCTCCAAGCTGTGGTCAAAATAAAGGATTCTACAAAAATATCTTCAGAAAGAAAACCGCTACATCTCTTGTCTTAAACTGTCACAATTTCACTGCGAAGCATAACACAGTACAAGGTCGCCAAATTGATCCGCTGCCAGAAACTAACTACTAGATAAATATTTCGGATACTCGCAAATTATACTGGTATCTTTCAACCTTGTCCTTTGCTTATTAATAAACAGACTTTCTATAGCCAAGTTACCTGGGCAGGTAAGAAAAGATTGAATTACTAGCTTCTGCCCGCGAGTTCGTCCGCGTGAAATTTCTTGTTTCAACATACAATATATCCTATGACACTCGACAATACTGTAGCTAGTGAAAGAATTTTCGGAATCAAATCAGTAGTTTCGGAGATTACCCCTATTTTTACAAACGCACAAATTTTACCTCTTTATAATAAATACAATAGACGTGGATATATTTAGTAACATGTTCCGCTTGGCTATTTCTAAAGAGCCATAAAAAACCCTGAAAGAAATCGACACGTGTTTCACCTCTCAACGAGGCATCCTCAGGATGACGATTGACTTGTCGCGAACCTGAACACGGCGTGTTGCCACACCGAGCTCTGAACGCAGAGAAATGTTTTGAAAAATTATATGCTGGTGCACCGATTAAAAGAAACCACTGGCCGCGCTGCGCGCTGGCGCTATCTGACACAGTGCGGATGGTGGATATGTGACATCCTGTCTGCCTGACTTCGAATTTTTGGTTCTAGGACATGCCGGTTTCCTCACGATGTTTTCCTTCAGCGTTTTGAGAGCAGTGGTGGTGAATTAATTTACACAAAGTAAAGCGCATATGTGTTCGAACCTACGACCTATACAACTCATAAGTCGCGGCCATTACCACTGGACCACCACTGCTCTCCGCCGTATAAACTTCACCTTGGTTACATAGGGAAGTCTTGTGCAAATTTCCATGCTTCTAAACGCAGCGGTTTAGGTTATGTGTCGTCTGTCAATACACAGACAGCTGTGCTGCTGGGGAGTTTTCTTTTCTTCCCAGATAAAGCACTAGGAAGTGGTGAAGGGTGGGCGTTTTGGGGGACTGTCTTATGTAATTTTGATATTCGAAAAGTGCTGATTCTCAGCCTAGTTTGAATAAATGACTTTGATTTGAGTAAATTTAAGATTTTTATGAAGCAGATTGGTATTGGAATACTTGGTGAAAATCACAGGAATCCGTTGTATGCAAACAGATGGGAAAGGCCTATGTGCAGCAGTGGTTTTCTTTCAATTGTAAAATCAGCCTAAAATGTTTCCACTGCTGGAACACAGGCCTCCTCTCTGTGAGAAAGAGCGGGCCGCTATCCTACGCGGTTTGGCGTATATTTCACGTCACATAATTATTATCTTCAAACACCTGGTTCCAGGACATGCCGGTTTGCTCACAATATTTTCCTTCGCTGTTTTGAGCTTATTTCGAACCCGCAACCTACAAGTACAACTCATAAGTCGGAGCCCATAAAACTCTACCTCCACTGCTCTCCTGTCTTTCTACTGAGATTATTTCTATAACTATGTCCAATACTTGGAATGGCTCTTTTAAAATGGGTAAGTTTACAAAAAATTGGCATAACATGCGTAAACATAATCTAGCCCTTAAAAATATTAGGGCCATAAGCTAATATGGCTAACACGTGAAAAGGAAACCGAACAATATTGAAAACGGATATTACTTTGAATATCAACCGTGCATATAAAACTACTCACAATGGTTTATGATAAGAGTATATTGCTACAGATTACCGATAACAATAATAATAGACTTTCAATATACATAACAGAAGGGTAAGGCAGATGTAGGCACCTTTAGTACATTTCGCCAGTTAATAGGGGGCGAGCCTATTGCCATCAACCGGACACTTTAGACTCTGGGCTTTCGATACCGTCCTATAAAAATAATAAAGTTAAAAACAAATGGTACCTAGAGATTCTTGAAGGTTCATTCAAAAATAGTCAACAACGGACACCAGTGCTTACTTTTTTGTGGCGATATATTTTTATGGATAGAAATAAATCAACTTTTCAGCCACCAAGGGATATCGTGTTATCCAGTAACTGGATTGTGGAGGTCAGATAGGCAGTCACTCCATGTAAAATAAATAAATCTGCTGCATCTGGGTTAGACTGGAAGGTGACCCTTATATAGATTCTCATGAATTGAAATGCTTCGTCAATCTTATTTTGAACTTTGAATTCTTACATGACAATCTTACATTGGGGTGCAGGGCTTACTTATGCATTCACACATCTTCCTTGGCAGGTTATGGATCGCCATTCCAGATCCGCTGAGTTCCAGATTTCTGGCCATTATTTAAGTATTCGTTGCCTGGTTTTTGAGGTCTTCGAAATAAACTCTTCAAACCTATTCGTTCGACATCATTCTTTAACATAAGCATGAAGATAAATATTTTTATTTGAAAGATGAATGACCTGAATGACTTGAATTTAATACCGGATGAATCTCTACATATATAACAATGGCATTTAGTTATTTAAACTTTCCAAGGAAAGTAAACACATTGAGAGAAGTTATTTATTATTTAGTGAAACGTGGGATATTTTTAAATGTTTTAAAGTTGACATTACTCCAAGTTCCAAGCAAGACGAGCTCTTGGCTAAGTAATAACAGCCGCATGGGTCGATCCACCAGGTTAAGCTACGATTGACGGAGTTGGTCCGTGGATGGGTGCCATCTTTACGTATCGAAACTCCGCCGTGCCACGGAAAGCTCGTTAAACCGTTGGTCTCTTGCTGTCATTCGTGGATCTTTGACAGTCGTTAGGGGTCGTCAGAAGTCCGAAAGTCTGACAACCAGTCTTACCAAGGGGTATTGTATTACCCAGTTACTGGGTTGTGGAGGTCAGATAGGCAGTCGCACCATGTAAAATACTGGTATTCAGCTGCATCTGGTTAAACTGGAAGCCGACCCCAACATAGTTGGGAAAAGGCAGGCAGACTCCAAGCCGGAATACAGTAATGCTTGGCAGCAGAACCTTCAACAATCCAAAAAAAAACAATAGAATTTTAATTGTTATCGATCTCCAGGAGAGCACCGGACTGTGAAGAGGTTCCCCGGACAAAATATTACAGAAGGAGCTTTGCTACTCCTGTTAAATACACATCATAACATGACATAACATCACGCCAGTATTCCCGAAGGGTTGGGCAGAGCTGTAAGTATAGTACACCCGAATTTCGCCAGTTATGTTTAAGTCCCATGTAATAGGGGGCGAGCGTATTGCTATCAACCGGGCACAAATCCAGACTCTGAGCTGCTACTGAGAAATTTTACATGGAAACACCCAATAACACTTTGCCCAACTCGGGGATCGAATCCAGGAACCTCATGATCAGCAGTAACGTTTGTGATCACTAGACCAACAGTGGCAGTCCGTCAGTTAAATACATCCAACTAATTTAAATAAATTCATATACCTAGACCTATGGAATAAGATCCCACAAGCGAGGAACGACACATTCAATATAGTCACCAGGGAATCTATTCTTTTATTGTTACAAACAACAGTTTTATACGCAGAGACCAGATATACTTTTGCGAGAACATTGTCAAGGCTAATTCTTCAATCCATTTATTGTTGATGTTCGCAAGCGCAACTTGTAAGCTCCCGAGTTCGATCACCAGCTCGAGTCTAAAGTATAACTATCATATGTATGGCAATAGCATCGCGTCTGTTTTATATAAGCCCTATGTTAAATAAAACATGCTACTTTTAACTGCCGAAATGTGGATGTAAAACAACTCTTCTCTTTCGGGGATGACAAGCATAACTGAAAGTTCAAGAGGTTTAACTAACAGCACCAACATCTCACGAGGCTTACGATCGATAGCTGGATCAAGGACTTCATACAATTTATACTCCTCTACACAAACTAGCTCTTCAGGGAAAACCCACGTGATAAAATGCTTTTATCAAATTACAAAACAGCTAAAGTATAAAACTTTAGTATCTAATCAACAATGTTAGTGGTGGTATGGTGCTGTTAGTAATAGCCCGCAATAGCTCCTGAATTAACTAATTAGTCTAGTGGAAACGTAAGGTTTCATTCCAATTGGAATTTAACTACATATGACGGTGACGCAATAGTCGCCGTTGACATTGAAAATAAAACTGTCATGCTAAGGATGGTCTAGCTAGGTCTTATGGTCTCAGTCTCACCGCGTGGTATAGTGTTAACCAGAAAGTGTGAAATGAAATGATATTGTTTATTCTACATATATATATAGGATATCGGAATCACTACTAGATGGACTCGACATTTATATCTAGGTACCCCTCAGAAGAAATGGCAAAACAAACTCAGGTCACAGCAGCAGCAGTCTCTAGATAAAGATCTTGGTCGGACCATGTAGATTAGTGACTGAAATAGTCTGTGTTGTGGAGCTCAGATAGGCAGTCGCTCCATGTAAAATACTGGTATTCAGCTGCATCCGGTTAGACTGGAAGCCGAAACCAACATAGTTGGTAAGAAGCTAGGCAGATGATTAGTCTAAGTGTGCTAATTATTTTACTGACTGCAGCTTTTTATAAGAACTGTAGAAGAAAATGGTGAAGTAATGAGGCTCTGTTGAATGCAAATGATGCACCATTCATTTATAATAGCTAGTTTTTAAGATTTCTCGTTCAATGTTGAGTTGAAATTAATATGTCACGAGCTGGAAATTGTGCAATTAGTACGTTTTGTATTCTAGAGAATTTATAATATCTATTAGATTCTCACAGAAAAAACAAAGCGTCTTCGTGACCATCAGTGGTTTGAGACCGGCGTCATCAATGATTCACGCATATTCTAAATTGATCTCACAAATTCTTTAATCAGGAATATTACTAGTTTTCCTAGTAATTATAACGTTAGCTTTTGATAAAAAAGGGCTTTTAAATGAACTTAGGGTAAGAATAAACGATATTCTTCTTCTTTTCATTGGTATCATTGGTATAGAAGAACTGGCTTGTAAACCGTGAAGGTATTGGAGTAAACAACAATATTTTTCGAGACGAAACACAAGGCAAAAGATATATTCCACCAAAGATTCCGTAAGCTCATGCTGAGAACAACTTTTAGTTTAGTCAACAGTATTTTGACAAGAAGGGGCCAAGGGGAGCTTGCCAAGACGGCAGGTGTCAGTTGAAAAGCAGACTTTCCTTGCTGCAATTAAAAATAAAAGCAGGTTTATACGAGCCCAGTAATGTGACAGCACAATAAGGCAGTCCAGCGCTGACTTGCAACTGGGCTCGTGTAGACACTAGTTTCAACTCAGTCCAGTGCTGACTTCGCGCCCTCAAGTCAGTCCAGTTGACTAACCTACCCGTTTATTTTCGGGCCCAGTAGCTTCCCCCTTTTTTTTCTTTTTTTTTTCTTTGGGAAATTATCAAATAACTTCTCCCGCTCTGGGTGGAGCGGGAGGGCGTGTCAAACTCTTACTAAGACCCACCCGTGTTCCTTCAGTTGCCATGTTGCCGGGGGGCCACGATTTCCCTTTCGGCCCTTATTCGCAGCCCCGGCAGGCATCGGCCCTAGCGGACCCCGTCAATTCTGTTGACATCTCTTTGAGGCGCGCGTGGAACACAACGCGTCGTCGACCCGGGCTTGGTCCTTATCGGACGGCAAGCTACCCATTGCTCACCGTCCAGCTTCCCCCGCCTGACTTACTTACTGTCGATCTCGTCTACATGAACCCACTGACTGGATCCGAAATTCCGAGTCACTGGGTCCAGTCACTGCCACCGTATACCAGGCATAAGGTTATATTACACTCATGTATTTTTTGCAACATGTCGAATGGAAGTCGTAAAAGGCGACAATGCAGTTTATCTTCAGTGGTGCTTATAGTCCGTCTCTTGACACTACGTTTTTTGAGCACTCAGAGTCAATAGTAGGTACATTTCATCTGAGGACCTCAGTAACTGGCCATAAGAGGATAGGACAGTAGCCTCGTTCATGACTTTTTTTTTATTAGGTAGGGCATCTCGTGGTTGACCTCTGAGATCATGACTACTTAAGCGGGCTTTTCTGTTGGTGCCTTAAGCTACAACACTTAAAACCTCCAGCCAGGGGTTATTCAACTATGCTAATTAAAACTAGGTGAACGCTCGCTAAGGGCACCCCCTGTGGATTACGAACCTCGGCTTACGGCGTCAACCGAAGGGAGGACATCAAGGATGGGAGGGGCTGGATCAAAGTTTTGATCATGATTATTAGTCGGGGAATTTAAAGCTACGTGCTCAGCTGCAACAACTGCTGGCACCTCGTTATCGAGCAAGGGTCGGGGGGGAGTATTATTTACTCGGGGACGCGGTCGCGATCGCAAAGGACCTCGGCGGCGAGGTCGGAATGACGGAAGGCGTCTGTTTTTGTACACTGTGCTGGTTTCCCTACTGCTCTCCTGGAGGAGGGTAATGGGGTCATCAGGGTCGGTAAGGCCTCGTTCATGGTACCGCAACGTTTTTGAGTGTGTAAAAATATTGCATTGCTAGTAAGTAGATGAAAATGATCAGTGTATTAAAATGTTAAGGTTTTCTTAGGATTAGTAATGATATAGTTTGAAGCAGGTAATGTATAAATAATCAGGTCTAAACGTTAGACCAAATAAATACCACACGTAATAAACAGAGTACGAAATAAATAATAAACAGTACGAAATATGTACAGTAAGCGCTCAAAAGTGCATGAGCACGCTAAGAGTCGTATTGCTGTGAACACGCGGTATAGCTCGTACATTTGTATGTGTAAGCAACACGATACACACACCACAGATAACGCAGTTACAAGAAACAACAATATATTTCCGTCGCTTTAAACATGCTAGCACACACGCACTATGCGCGTGAACTTGACCAGTTAATGGCATTGCTAAAATTCGATAGTAACTTAACAAGTGCAGATAGCAGAAAGCGTTAAGCGTTGGTATGGAATTCAAACTGCCTCAGGTTCTAATCTCGTAAAACACAGTGCGGTTTTTTTGCAAATATTATTATTTTTGTTTTCGATAATAATATTTTTTAAATATTGCTGCTTTTTTATGTTGTTATTGCAATAAAGGTTTTAGAATAAAACATGCGTGATATATGATAACAAAATTAAAAAAAATATGTTTATTCGTTATATTTATTTTACATAAGTTAATAAACTGCTACAATTATTTATCATTACTTCAGCTGAATAAGATGTGAAATAGATGTCAAGAAACTTAGAAGCAGTTTGTATTATTTTGACATATTTAAATTATGAAATATTTTAATTTTTTAATGGATTTTTTCACCATAAATATTAAGCTTTGATCATGGTCGAAGTAATTAAGTAATAAATAAGAATATTAGACTACTTAAAATGTAAAAAACTACTTACAGAATAGGTAATTTTAAGGTTAAATATGGGCAGTTTGTTTATATTTTATTTGTATTAATTATTTTACATTTTATTTGACTTTAGTAAATATTGGTTGTTATTGAGGTTAAAGCTTAAGTATTCATTTTCTTTACGAAAAGAAGATTGAAACAAAACCTCAAATTTTTATCCTAAAATAATACTATTACTAAAATAATATTAAACAATTTCGGTATATCTGCAAGAAATACGACAAACACCCTATTGAAACGTGCTTAAAAAATTCGTTACCATAAATTCATGCAATAACGAATCTGTTGTTTATTAAGTTGGTACGGTCAATATTTTAAGGTCAAAAACGGTTTTCTAGCTGGTCTTCAGTGATGCAAGCCTTCAGAGTGCACGGCGAACGGTTCATAATGACGTGTTTTTAATAATTCAGCAAAATGTCTCGTTGGTATGAAACCATTTGTTTCATTCACCATTTGACGTCGCTGCTACTCGATAATAAGCCCCTTCCTCATATCTCTTAACCCTCACAGTATTTCTCTAGAACAAAGAAAAACATTGTTTTTATTACACATAATACCTTATTATTTATTATTCACTAATCGAATTAAACCTCACAATGAATTTAAAACTTTAAAGGCATCTTCTGTCTCAACAATACCTCTGTTCTATCAACAATACCCTTGATTAAGATTTATGTTTAGTAAAATATGAAATATATTAATGATAACACTCACACTTAGTCCGGTTTCATTAGATATTCACTTCACTTTTACGCAGCGCAATAATATTCTCTGATCTGATCTGATCTCTTCAATAATATTTTATGCCTGCTTTTTGATAATAATAACCACAACACTGCGCTAAATACTCGTCACCAATATTATCCACGAACCAAAAAAGTTCTATTAATTAAATACCTACTCGTAACAAACTGCATCTACCCCACAGAAATCGAAATAATTTACTTAGTTTTTTGTGGTCTACCTGCTAAACTTTAATATTTATGTGAACAAGACGAATGAAACTAAAAACGAATGATGATTATTGAACTAGTCATTGGTTGCAGACAAAGTGAGTGTGTGTGTGTAATGTGCGTGTCTACAGTATTGTAACAACTTTTAGAAGAAGGTCGTAAGTCAAACCGAAGCGTCAGTCTATTGCTTTGTGAGATTGCTCATGGACTTTTGGTCGGTACTGTACCTACAAGTTAGTTAATATTTTTTTGGTGGACCCAGCTAGAACCAATTAAATAATAAGTAGAAATAATGCAAAACAGATTGAGAACATTCGTAAAACTTTTATTTATTATTTTTATTGGTAATAAAATTGTTATTGCTAACACAGGATCGCGTTATATGGCGTGCAATTGAAGAGGCCCATGCCCAGTAGTGAATAGTTTAGGCTGATGATAGGGCAGACCTGTAACTTCAGCAGCACCAAAACCCTCTAATTTCTGTTGTTTGGCGGTAAACATAGAGGTACTACATCCCCGGGCGAACTCTTTCACACTAGCTCCATTACTAGATAGTAAAAAGATTTCGCGGCAAACGACTGAATAAAAATAGTAGGTACCTATCTCTATTTAAAATTACAAAAAAAATACCTCTACCTACTATTAAACTTTTTTTATACCTACTCATGCGAAAGCTACGTGCAAAAGCAACAAAATAGAAAAGCCAAGAAAAAAACAACTTACATCGCTCATGTAAGGAGTCCAGTCGTGATTCCCAGCTTCCCACTCCGGAGGAGGTTTTTTTTCTCGCAATCTATTTATTATTGTAGCGTCAGAATCATCATCGACAATAGTCCGATCGAAATCAAATACGGCTAAGGAAGGGCTCGCCATGTTTGAAAATTACGCGCGCACACGACCGCGCTCCGAAACACACTGAAGTGGTGAATTCTGTAGTGTCTGAAGTCCTAAGCGATGTCCCGTGAACTTGAGACACGTTTCATGACGTCAGCGGACATCGAGACATGGAACGGAGGAATTGTGGATGATGCAATCATTTTCATGTGTGGTTTTTGCGGAGACACAAAATACTTGTGAATTTTGACAGATATCAGTTGTTTTGACGTTATTGATTTGAGATGGACGTCACCTGGAAATTTTTGTTCGGATTCGTGTTAAAGAGATGTTTTGCTTTTGTAGTATCAAAAAAAACGATAGAATGGACAATTTTGACCCAAAAAAAATAGAGGTGTCATACAGGCCACTGGTGTAACCATATTCTGATTTAAAAGAGTGTCCGTGGAGTTTCTTGCCCGTTCTTCTTCATAGGTACCTACTACGCTTTGGAATGGGCAACTAGCTTCATCTTTCTGACTGACCGACCCCTTGACAATTCAAAAGTGCCTGTAATTGGTTTATTTGAAATAAATGCTTTGAGTTTGAGTTGAGGCTACTACTACTACAGTACTTACTACAGTCGTTTCACAGTTATTTTAACTCTAACTTTGCATCACTGTCAAATTCCCAGTGATCTATAATTTCCTCATTTTATGGTTGCTGTTGGATTCCTACCACTGACAAATCTGTCAAAATCACAGTGATTTGTATCCGCATCACTACACTACAGTCCTTCAGTCCTTTAACGGTGCTAAAATGTTGTGTGGAAATCGATTGTCATGGTATGGGCATATGGCGCAGAAGAATGGGGAAAATGTCGTCAGGAAACTTTTCAGTACCTATGAATGTGCATGGCTATACGAGTACCTAGAGGAAGACCAAAGAAACCATGGATGGACTATGTGAAAAATGATGTGACTAGAAAGGTAGTGACAACCGAGATGACGAATAATAGGGAAGTATGGAAGAAAGAGACATGTTGTGCCGACCCTAAATAAATTGGAATAAGAGCAGGGAGAATGATAAATGATTACCACAATCCTTTTACAGTTATTTTACCTCTGACAGCAGCAGTCTAACAGCAACCTCATTGTAATGAGAATAATGCTCACTGTGATTTTGGCAGACTTGTCAGTGGCAGCAACCCAACAGCAACGCTATTGTAAAATTGTAATGACACTTTAGAACACTATGATTTTGACAGTGATGCAAAAACCGCAGTAAAATAATAAAATTGTGAAAGGACTGTATGAGGTTGCTCTGTTACTTCTCTTATTGGGTGAAATTATTGTGAAAGGACTGAACACTATTTATTGAGTTAGGCGTTTTTATTGTACAGACGCCAACACATCAAGCTACTACAATCTGTCAAATTTATTTAATAGATTTTCAACTTTATCGCTGAATAGTAAGGTTTGAAGTTGATTGGGAAAATTTGTCAGTTTTGGGTAGCTTGATGTGCTGGCGTCTGTACTATTATTTTTTCTCATTTTTAATCATACTATTGCTTTACTACTTTTACAAACTGTATCCAAACTAATCTGTCAACAGCCTTACTTCTTGGCTGTCACTGTCAGGGCTGTCAGTAATTACTAGAGGAATTTAAAAAAAAACTTGACAGATACTGAATTCAGAATTGCAGCATAACCTCTTTTTACGGGAATTTATTTTACAAATTGTTATAAATAATCACTTAATACTAATTGCAATGGCTTCACTAAATGTGTATTCAGTGGGTAGACTCGCCAAATATGTTTCTGGATCATCAATGAGGACCCTTCGAGCGAATTTATACAGGTGAAATTGCGCAATCAATTTTGAGGTTATAATCCGAAATTATTTTCGAATTTCGGAAAAAATACTGTACGAAAGTGTCAAGTATAGATATAGACAGCGAAATTGAAGTTTATTAATTTTGTTTTTGAAGAGCATTTGCGCTAAATGTATGTAATTTAAAGCTGATGTAATATTTACTGAAACTCTATTTTAAATCATTTTACCTTACTTACTAAGTCAAAACTGTAGTTCTCCTCCTGCTCAAGCAAGCTATGTTGTGTCATCAATAAAGCTCTACAATTTCATCACCTCAAAACTTAGCAATATACTCATAAGCTCCTCAATCATTGCTACTTCTATTGAACTCTCCAAAAGTATCTACTGGATTACAGCCTCATTCAAAAACTCCTCATAACACGAATAAGCCTATGTTCAAAGTTCAAGCCTTCCCACATGCTTATCTCTAAAGATAACAAACACTCAAATACCTACAACCAAAAAAGAACAAAAATTTTGAAAAAATAAAACTTACTGTGTCCCTGCAAGAAAGCATCTCAATAGTATAACATTATGAGGATGTACAGTCAGCAAGACAGTGCTTAATAATTATCCAACCTAATTACCAAGGGCACAAGAGTGTAAAGCTGCTGACAGCTTTTTCAACTTAATCAACTCGTTGGCAACAAGTTACAACAACAACATTGTAAATAAGCATAATATCAATACTATGTCCTATAAATAAAAATATAAATCTTTATTGAACTAAGCCTAAAATAACAATTACAATGGTATAGTAGAAGTAAATACATTGAGAGGCTTATGCTAGGTAGTAATAGATTGAAACCCTGACCTCTAAGCTAGGTGAGTACCTGTATCTTCGAAGATCAGTGTCCCTCCGCAACAATGTTACAGGCCAGAAATTTTACAGCTCTTGGACAACTACTAAACATTGCAAAAAAATAAAATTAAGGGTATCATTTTACAATTCAAAAGAAGTGAAGGTTTGGCTTTAATGTGTGATTGAGGTGTGTATGTGTGTGTTGTATGTAAGTGTTTGTGTATGAATGTGAGTATGTGTTGTGTGTTGTTTGTAATAAGTTTTAACTGTAAAGGTTGCCTAAAAGAAGATCCTCTGTGTGTTCTATTACTGGGCAAAGTCCTGTTCTTATACATAACTTGTTTATAGTTATTTAATCTAGACTAATAAAATCCTGGTTTCTTCACAGTATTTATATTGAAAAAAGTCTTGTAACAAAAAAAGATATGCTTGCTAATATAATATTTATTTTCAGCACAAGCAAACTCCGTGCATACAGCACAGAAGAGAAAACAAACACGAAGCCTGAAGAAGAGAGCAAGCTGCCCTCCAATTTGGAGGAGTGCCACAAGCAAATTGAAGCACTCTCCAACGACTTGAACACAATTAAGACTCAAGCCAAAGATTTTGAAGTAAGTTTACTTTGAAAGAACCCTTGAATATTATTATTAACTTTTGATAGTTGGTGGGAAAACTGTTTTGCACAATCAGTTATAGTTTGACCGATACCGCTGTACCGCGCCTTAGGAATACGCGGCGAGGCGGGGAGCAGTGTTGACCAATGAGCGGCGGGCGGGACGCCGTGCGCCGAGAGCTTTGACAAATTAGCAGCCTGCACTGCTCCCCCGTCTCACCGCTCGCCTTCCTAAGGCGCGGTACAGCGGTATTGGTCAAACTATAATCAAATAGGTGTCTGGCGGTTGAAATAATGATAATCATACATATGTTGTGGCTTTTGTCACAGCATAAAGGTTAAACTAACTGCCTAACCTTCACAACTGCCTAGGGATTAAGCATAAAAATCTAGGAAGTGCATAAGTGTGGGTATTTTTTGGTGGTTGTCTGTGGTACATAAAGCGCTATTTCTCAGCATTTTAATAAACAAATTCTAACATTGAAAATACATTGGCAAACTCTCCCATATTAGTGTTTCTAGTGTCCATGGATGCCAACCACTTATTTGAAGCCCATTGCTAAGCTTCCGCAGTCTCCACACCCAGCCCTAACACACACATTATATATAAATATATTTTCCTAGGACAAATACAAGCGTGCGCTGGCCGATGGCGAGAACGTGAGGCGTCGCATGATGAAACAAGTTGAAGATGCCAAGTCATTCGCCATACAGAGTTTCTGTAAAGATCTGCTTGATGTAAGTAGTGTTAAGTCATTCTTCCATACAAACGTAGTATGGTGATGACTCGTCTGTTTGACGGTGTACTTTCAAAACTAAACATTAAATCAATTTGTTTTGCCATTATCTTACCAAGTACGGAAGCAGAATTGGAAAAAAAAATTGGTTTGGAAGTTTTATGAGCGTTGAAACTTCCATATTTCAACACTAATTTTAACTCATTTTTGGGCGTAAATAAATAACTAATGTTGTATGAAAATGCCAAAATAGAAACCGTACAGGGATAGATAGTTTATTTAAAAGTTCAAATTATTTTATTTTGAGTAAAATATACAGTAGTTTTTCCATAATATCTATAAGCGCAAAGGTCTGTTCATGAAATATTACGCGCTCGTTTTCGTTATAATACATTGGTGCTGATTCCCTTGTTCACAAACTAAACTAAATTTAAGTTCAGTGCATCTTTTTCTTTCTATTTCATTAAGAAAAGGACAGAAGATAAATTTTAGTTTAGTCCTGTCAAATTAATCAGCGCTTGACGTAAATTGACGTAATTTTAGTAGGCAAGTTTTTAATCACGTCTAAACTTGTATGGAGTAGTGACAGGCGCTGATTAATTTGACAGGACTAAACTAAAATTTATCTTCTGTCCTTTTCGTAATGAAATAGAAAAAAAAAGATGCACTAAACTTAAATTTAGTTTAGTTTGTGAACAAGGGAATCGACACCATTGTCTATTTCACTAAATAAATAATTAAATAAATAAATAACTGTACTAAATAGCATGCAATATGCATGATATTTAGTACAGCCACGCCACCAACGAGTACGAGCCGTGGACTAGTGGAAACCCAGTCCATTGTCAAAATGTGGGTACACTTGAAAAGCATGTAACTATGTTTCCTATTCAAAATCTACAAAGGCATCAGACAGCAATTTTTTTTTGTCCGTTTTGTAGATTATTAAAAAATATTGAACACGTATTTTTTCTATTTTGACGTAATCAAAAGATTACGGCGATACATTGAGTTAAAATGTGGCATGACGTCACGCCTTGCTAGATTTAATACTGCGTTGTGAAGTAGCGAGCCCCCACTCTCCAACTTTAATGCGTGTTTTCTAAGTTTTATTTATTAATATGAGAAAGCAAAAAATACGTGTCTAATATTTTTTTATTATCTGAAAGACGGACTAAATAGAATTTCTTTGTTTTACCTAGGCAACTACCGGATTTGTCTTATGTTTTACTTTTAATATAATTTTCCTTATTCCTACTGCTCAAACTCAGGCTATCTCTCTATTTATTTATAATTAATTAAAACAGTACAAAACCGATCAATATTGACAATTTTATTGTGTA
This sequence comes from Agrochola litura, assembly GCA_949152395.1. NCBI lineage: Eukaryota > Metazoa > Arthropoda > Insecta > Lepidoptera > Noctuidae > Agrochola > Agrochola litura. Next base: position 710,426 of record OX424519.1, on the reverse strand, counting down.
TAATTTAATTAAAATTAACATAGAACAGTGGACTTCCTTGCATAGTTTTTCTCACAAAACACCAGACGCATCATTTTATTCCATCATCATAATTTTTTTCTATGAGAGTGGGTCGTATTCTACCTCGCAAGCCCTGTGTGGGTTGATTACTAACTAACTATTCTATACTATCACTAAGTTTTCTAGTGTATTTCCTATTGTTTTAGGTAGCAGACACACTAGCGGTGGCCGCGGAGAGCGTGCCCGAGAGCGAAGTATCTGAAGGCGGCGGCACGGAGGGCGGCGCCTCCGCAGCGCTGCGCTCGCTACACGACGGTGTCAGACTGACCAGGGCGCAGCTCACACAGGTACAATAACCTTCCATTTTTAACCGACTTCCAAAAAGGAGGTTATATGTTCGACGCGTATGTTTTTTTTTTTCTTTTTTTTTATGTATGTCCACCGATTTCTCCGTCATATGTGGACCGATTTTGAAAATTCTTTTTTTGTTTTAAAGGGTAGGCTCCCAAATTGGTCCCATAAAATTTTTATTAACTTTGCTTGGGTAGTTTTTGAGTTAGCTACAAAATACGTATTTTTTTTCCCACTTAGTATGTAGATGATATGATAAGTTCTTGACACTAGTAGCAGGTAGTGGTATTCGATTGTGTGTGGGGTAGGTACCACAACTAAAAAGTGATAAATAAAATCTTTTTACAAAAAAAAAACAACCGACTTCCAAAAAAAAAAACACTACAAAGTGAAAAATAACTTTAATTTCCGAAGTCGGTGGCAAAAAACGAGAACACGAAACCCAAGACACCGACTTCCGAAATTAAAGTTATTTTTCACTTTGTAGTGTTTTTTTTTTGGAAGTCGGTTGTTTTTTTGAATCTTAGATTACCTATCATCAGGTTTTACAACAACAAATTCAATTATCTAAATCCTCCACTAAACGCCGGAAACTCAGATAACTCAATAGTGACAATTTAGTCATACGTACAATTCGTGCCATTAAGACGCAACTAGCCGATACTTTTTCCATACAAATTTCGGGGGGGTTTTACTCCACTGTTACACATTGTACATCCAAAGTAAAACATGAAATCGTTTTGTCTTATTATTAATTTTGTCTGTACAGAAGCAGAATAGTAAAAAAAAAACAATTAAAAAGTTATGATTCAACAAAGATTCGTTTTTCCTGCTAATCTTAACGCAACTTTGGAAGTAAATAACTAATAAAAGAAGTATAAAATGTCCAAAACAAAGCTCGTTCCGACAAACCTCAATTGTCGAAGATTATAATAAACTTTATTCGTAATTGATTTATGCAATAGTTTTTTCATAAAACTCCACCTTCCAAAGGACTTCGTAATTTTTTACGCGCTCGTTTTACTAAGATCGTTCTGAACGGTGTTTGTGTGCGTGCGAACTAGAGTTTGTGCATGTAGACCAGCGTCTAACTGCTCCTCTGTCGGACATGATGCCAGGTGAGATAGCGTGCTTTTTGACCAAGCCCACCAATGAGTTCGAGCCCACGACTAGTTCAACCTTAAAGATGAGACTTGACACACCACGTGGTTTGACTTGCGCAGTAGACGATTTATGGGTCTCTTTAGCGGTATGAGGTTTGCACCGGGGCGTCATCGGGAAGGCGTCAAAAGCGGCGGGAGGCGCGGTCAAGTCTCATCTTACGTGACGCGTATTGTACATAGACACACACACCCTATCACACACTTTTACAGCACACACGACCACATTTCTATAAATATATAATATTAATAACTAGCTTCCGCCAGCGGCTTCGCCCGCCTGATAATTTTATAAATTATAGCCTATGTTACTCCGTGATAATATAGCACTCTAATGGTGAAAGAATTTTTAAAATCGGTCCTTTAGTTTTTGAGTTTATTCATTACAAACAAACATACAAATCTTTTCTCTTTATAATTTTAGTGTAGATTGTGTCACTCTCTACAATTCTCATTTTTCTGTGTACTTCGTTATTGGCATAATGTTTAGAATAAGTAACATAACATCACGCCTTGTTTCCCCGAAGGGTTGGGCAGACGTGTCCATGTAGCAGGTACACCCACATTTCGCCAGTTATGTTTAAGTCCCATGTAATAGGGGGCGAGCCTATTGCCATCAACCGGACACAAATCCGGACTACGGGCTGCTACTGAGAAATTTCAGATAGAAAAACCCAATAACACTGCCCGACCCGGGAATCGAACCCAGGAATAAGTAATAGTTATGTTATACACACTGTCAGCTGTGAAGTTACCTTTAAGAAAATAAATAAATGTTATAGATGACCAAGTTGAAATTCCATTGCAAACAAAATTTAAGTCATTTGAAAATCAACTTAGACTACGCTCAAGTAGAGCTAGGGTTAAGTAAGTGACAAGGTATGGTTTTTGCAGTTCTAGAATAGTAGGGTTACTACTGACGTGCCATGACATCGAATGTAATAAGGAGCAGTCAACATTACGTAACAATGCTTAGTCCCACGATTATGGTTACCATTTAGAAATTTGAAAAGTCCTGACAAAAAGTCCAATTATTGTTTGATCTCGTTAAGAGCGGCCAACCCGACATACTTTTCATACAAACGCTCGTACGTGATTATGGCGTCGTAACACATCTTTCTTTGAAGTTTTTAAACTAATAGGTATCTTGTGCACTATTTCTAGGTTTCTATGAAACCAAAAAATTCAAATGTCGAGAAATAATTTCAGTACAAGCCTCCGAAAATCTGCATTTTTGCACAATTTTTACCTGATCTTTGGCCGTTCATAATATACTCATAAATTGTAAAAGTAAAGAAAACATCTGCATAGGAACCTTGCACATGTAATGGAGATTCTAAATGACAAACATTTATTTCACAAACTAGTAAAGCTTACTCAAAAACACGTATTTCCTGAAACAAGTTTTATGAAATTTCCGCACACTATTTTTCGTACAATGTTATCGCGTTCTCACTTGCGCTAGATGAAACAACATGCTTTTTGACCATGCTTGCGTTGACGATAGACGGATCGGGAAGGGCCCTCTTAAGTTGATTGTTAAAGAATATTTATATTTTGTTTTTAGATGAATGAGAACTTATTAAATATTAAAGACTTAGTAAGTATTACTTATACAGCGTGGCGCTTTAATTGTGAAATTAATTTAACACACGTATACGGATTAGCGTTATTTTTATGAAAACATTTTAATTTCATTAAACGTTAGTATTTACTAATTTATTTTAAATTTTCTAAAATAGCATCTTGGTGCAATCTGTACTTAATAAATCTAGTGTACTTAATAATCACGAATCATAACATCGCATCAATGAAAATAAAACGAACAACATGCAAAGAGAAGTCGAATTAAAGGAAAGGAAGAGCCCTATGTCGGCGAGCGTTTAAAAATTTAAATTTTTATATTAATGAATATTTTTTCTTATTATATTTTTATGATTACTGGCCACTAGCCCTACCCGTGTGTTAAATTAATGTCGCTATTGTAGCGGCACGTTGTATAAGTTTTATTACTCGTATCCCATCTAAGCCAATAAATCCGGACAAATTAAAGAGCCGGACAAAAGTCTAGAAGTCCGGACATATCCGGACGGATGGTAACCCTACCCACGATAGTAAACAGCGGAGTAAACATTTCGTCAGTTATTATGTTATAAGTATCCATGTTAAGCCGCGGTCCCATACCCCCTGCAACGCCTGTCGAGGCCTGTCGCGGCCTGGCGCGTCCCACGGCGTGTGTCGGCCTGGTGCGGGCTGTTAGCCTCTATTCCAACATGTCAAGTGATACGGAGCACATGGCTGCGTGTGCAGTTGCTGTGGTTTTATTCAGTGGTCAACATTTGATAAACAAAGCAAAAAGCGCCCGTACAGGCCGCGACGGCCGCCACCGCAGGACTTATCTGATGCGACCGTTCCCACGGCTTGTTGGCCTGGCATGGCGCGAGCTGGCCTGTGAGAAAGCGGGCCGTGAGACCGCAGCATAATAATAACTGTTTGTTTTTCTATTTGCAGGTTTTCAGTAGACACGGCCTGATCTCTGTGTCTCCGCTCCGCGAGAAGTTCGACCCCAATCTACATGAAGCATTGTTCCAACAGGTAACATTTTAATGACTTACAATTCTTCAAAATCTTCTTCTACTGAATACAGACTGTAATTGATAGAAACAACCCTTTGGTGACCACATTATGTTGTTATCAGCGGACAGAAGGACGTTAAAATAATTAAGCATTATCCTTGGTCTCTGAAAACCTGATCAGTCTTCTATCAAACCTTGGAAACCTGGATAAAGCTTTAAACCGACTAAGGCGATTCACACATTAGGTGGTAAAATAAAATAATTATAAAACAAAGAAAGAAAATACGTTTATTTGCGGTAAACATGACGCAAAGAAAACAAACAAGTTGGGGGAAAATATGCGTCACATCCACACAAAACGGGCATCGCTCAGCATAATGCTGCGACCCTATGCGACACAGAGCCACAGCGCTGGTTTTCAGCGACAGCCGGCATTGATGTGATGACGTCGACCGATGCAGCAAACAATGAGATATAAATAGGATATAATCAATTAAATAAATATACAATAATTAATTCTAAATGTTTATTTAAATATAATATTTAAAATGGCAACATTCCGTTCAATCGGCAACGACTCACGCGCCGCCAGCTTAAAGTAAAATATTTCTATTTTCTTGATGTCCCTCGGGAATCATCGCATTTCCGAATACAAACGAATTCTAATTTCCATGTCCATAAATTATTAGATTTATTTGTATAATAATTTGAATTCAGAACTAAGTACTTTATTGTTGTTTTGTTTTGATTTCCGTGTGAACTATATAGAGCTATAAAACTATTTTCCTATCTGTCGTGCCTGCGACTTTAGCAGCTTTCCTACCATTTTTAAAATAAATTACATTAAGTTAAAAGAGAATTAACAACTCTATATACTTCCAAGTCGATTGAAAGCGTCCGGTCTGCACCAAGTGCAAAGGGCAACTGATAGAAATCCGACGACTGACGAAACACGAGGTTTGCCGAGGGATATTAAGAACATTAATCTGTGCGCACATCTGTCAGAAAACTATTTGTTCCCTGTCTGTACCCTGTCGGGTGCAGCAAAATACCAACCATCAGTGTTCTGAATACCGGATATAGATAACTCCTTTTTTAATTTTCTAGGAAGTAGAAGGCGCAGAATCCGGCACAGTAGTCGCAGTAAGCAAAGTGGGCTACAAGCTGCACGAGCGGTGCGTACGGCCCGCGCTCGTCGGCGTCGCTAAGTGATGCGCAGGAGTCGATGAGAGTGAGCGAGAGATGATACTTGGTACTTGTAGGGAATAATGATGTTTGTGTGTGTGGGATGATTTTTAAAGCGATGTGTATGAGAAATGTTCTTGTAATACACATAATTTTAACGTTAAATACACCTTTATATTTATTACTTGGGGAAAAATGAATACACTGCATCTTCGATAGATGGCGTAGTAGATTCATTGAAAGACACTGCAATGCAATGAATGAAGGTATGCCTGGCTATTTTCAAGAACTCTTCGAGTTCATCTGCCTGCGTTTTCCCAACTATATTGAGGTCGGCTTCCAGTCTAACCGGATGCAGCTGAATACCAGTATTTTATAAACGACTACCACTACTTACAACTTTTCTCTCGTGGTCAGAACTCGAGTTTTTAGTAAATATATTGAAAATAACCCGACTATAGATAGTGCAATCCACGAAGACGCGCCCACTCCGCTCCGCGTCGTACTAGAGTTCAGCTTACAGTACAGTAATCGCGGAGTGGGGCGCGTCGTCGTGGATTGCATCATCTATACGTATATAATTCGACTCGACGTCTATAGTTCTTTAAGAACATCCCATATGTGCTTATAACCTGTAGTTAAAGCTAGGTTCACCGGCTTAACTATGGTTTAGCTGCCTTTAAATTTACCTATAAAATCACAAGCTGTAGCCAGATAGTTTTGCAAATATTTGTGGAAGACCAAATTAATGTTCCTTCACATACCCAAAAAGAAAAAAAAAAAATGGGGAATGTTGGCCAAAGCTAATTGTAGATGGCGTGATCATAGCTAGGTCCCTACATAGATAACAAAATGGACATAAATTTGACATTTCGTTTATTCATGAGTTTGGTTTTATTTCACTATTTCGTTGTTTTCGGTGATTTCAATATTTTAAAACAACTATTTGACATCGAAAGTGTCAGAATTTAAAACTTTAAATATTTCCTCGTAATCACTTTCTTCAAAATGTTTCCGACATAACCTCGAACTCTTGTGTAATTCCAAATAAAACTCTACAAATAACTTTAAGGAAAAATCTTTTAAATTTAGGGATCTTTCGAGAAATGGTGGACTCCAATTTCGGAGTATTTAAGAACACAACAAAGCGTCACTTTCGAAAAAATTAAATAAAACCACCACGAGCCTTGCATTATTAGCTTGTTTTGAGAACTAGCTACGACAGCGCCATTTTGACAGTTGCCTTCCCCATTAATTAAATATTTCAGAAAAAAAATACAATAGACTTGGATATATTTAGTAACCTGTTCCGCTTAGCTATTTCTAAAGAGCCATAAAAAACCCTGAAAGAAATCGACACGTGTTTCACCTCTCAACGAGGCATCCTCAGGATAACGATTGACTTGTCGCGAACTCGAACACGGCGTGTTGCCACACCGAACGCTGAACGCAGAGTGAATATTTCAGTATTTATTTTGCTACTGCTATTTTCAGAAATGAAAAACTCAGACCATTTTTTGTTGGAACGAAGTTTCTTATTGCTCGTAAAACCTGCACTACAGTACTCGCGGCCACGACCACGACCGGCCGCGATCTTGGTCGCATGGACTCCGACCAAGAAGAAAGTTTAGCTGCAATTTTCAACACAATACATGTAACATCACCCTTGTAATCCCCAAAAGGTTAGGCAGAGGCCACATTTTTCAGTGTGCCTGTTCATCATCGTCATCATTTCAACCGAAAGACGTCCACTGCTGGACATAGGCCTCCCCCAAGCACCGCCACTTCGACCGATTCTGTGCTTACCGCATCCAGCGGATTCCTGCGGCCTTCACAAGGTCATCGGTCCATCTTGTGGGAGGCCTTCCAACGCTACGTCTTCCGGTACGCGGTCGCCACTCCAGAACCTTTGGGCCCCATCGGCCATCCGTTCTGCGAGCAATGTGCCCTGTCCATTGCCACTTAAGTTTGGCAATTCTTCGGGCTATGTCGGTTACCTTGGTTCTCCTGCGGATCTCTTCATTTCTGATTCGATCACGTAGGGAAACTCCAAGCATAGCCCTCTCCATTGCCCTTTGGATGACTTTTAGCCTTCTGATAACGCCCATTGTGAGCGACCACGTTTCAGTACCATAAGTGTGCCTGTTATTTTATATATAATTGACAGTGAAAGTAACTTCGTTCCAACTGGGTATCCCACGACACCTCTCGAGTTATTTTTATTATCAAAATGGCTTTTTATAAGATTCGAAGAATACAAATATCTAAGTAGCTCGGTCTTCCCTATGACTGCAATAACGACACCAATATAGACGATTCTATATAGAATCAGTCTTGCTCACTCTAAAAAGGATTTAAATTATAATACATACACAAATTAAAATAAAAAAGTCTGTACATTTAATATTTTTTTAAGATAACTTCCTAAATTGCTTAGATTTAGAATAGTACAGGTCGAATTGAATTACTTAGCGATACTTCACAGACTAATTAAGGCAAAATGTCAATAAATGAAAACACTGGCAATACTAATTAATGCATACTTTGAGTATCTTGAAAAGATCAAATAAATCCTAACATTGAAAATAAGTGTTTTTTTTTTTTAACAAACTTAATAGTAATGAGCCGACTCCGGGTTTTGCCAATCTTTGATTAGCTATATATATAAATATAGTGACTAAACTATTAGAATATATTTGGTTGAATTTTTGTATGCAAACTGTGATCGTCATTAGACATACAAAGTTTAATTTACCGTCGTAATAATGACCCGCCACGGCTTCCCGGCTTCCGAGCAGTAACCTAACAAAAAGTACTAGGCTTAAATTAATTCAAGATAGTATTGAATTATTATTATGTGCTTACGGAATAATGTACCTTTCAAATGCTGAGATAATTTTTCAAAGAGGAGCCCTCCACATGTACACAAACTCACAAAATTCGCTCTTTGTCTTTATAATTTTAGTATAGATTGTAGTTTCCACCTTGTAGAATGTGAAGTATTGCTAGTTAATTTAATTCGACCTTTATAATAATATACCGTGTGAGTCCCTAAACCCTTCTTGAACGAGTTGCGTTTGAGAATTCGACTGTATGAAGGATTAAAAATGTACTAATAGAAACCTTTTTTTTTAATTTTCGAAAAGCTGCTGAACAGTTTTTTAGTAAAGCATTTACATTGTTAGGAACTTGAAAAAATAATTTTCAAAATCGGTCCTTATCTAATGAAAGTATAAATTTAAAATAATACATAGTCGAACATAGAACCTCCTTTTTTGAAGTCGGTTAAAATTGAATTAATTATGTTTTTATTAGGACCTGAAAATTCTCCCAAAAAACGTTCAGCAGTTTTCGATATGAACATCAAATAATATGTTAAAATTACCACTGAAAAGAAATACATTATAATGAGGTCTTATTTATGTTTTTTTGTAAGGCACAGATTTTAAACCGTTTTTGTCTATTTTAATAGCCTGTTCTGAGTGCTGGTCTAATTACACGCACATGAGACATTTCAGAAATGTCTCTGGGATGGCACCGCATCTGCGATGCCCTTGGTGGGCCGCCTTCATGATTACAAAAAAAAAAACGATGTCTCGAAATAGTTTTTCACGAATTACTGATTGATTCGTAAAAAACATCATTGTGAACAGGATATTAAAATAATGTCGTCTTAGATTGAACCGCAGAAGTCAAAATAATATAAACACAGGCAAGCCATTCAAGACTAGTTAAAAAAAAAATGTGTGTACTTAAATTGTCATAATTCTGCCCCATTTAAGGGGGAAGCGTCAGGGTAGCCCGCGGAATTCAAATTTTCTTACGTTTTTTGCATTTTGCTGGTCAGTGTCAGGTTTTATGTTGATTAAAATATGATTCGCGGTCGTAACAAATATGGCTTTACTCAATTATAATCATTACAATCAGCAATAGTGATTAAGGAGAAGATAAAGGTGTCAAATGTCATGATTTCATAAAATCATGACATTTAACACCTTTGCTAACTTATTGAGTTGTATTGCTGATTGTAATGATTATAATTGAGTAAAGCCATATTTGTTGCGGCCGCGAATCATATTTCAATCAACATAAAACCTGACACTGACCTGCAAAATGCAAAAAACGTAAGAAAATTTGAATTTCGCGGGCTACCCTGATAATTTTGACTCGGCCCTTGTCCTAATACCCTGAGTTCTAACCGAAAGTTGTTGCGCGAACATGCGATTTCGCGATCGCGATCGTATAAATGAATATTGTGATTTTATGACGTACACACGCGACTTGATTGATCGCGCGAGTACGTCATATTTAAAAGAGTGTCAAACGTTTTCGGTTAGAACGGCCATAATTTATTAGGACACGTGGTAACGCGATTCAATTTGAGCGACAATTTAATATCTAGCAAACAACTTTAATATAAATATCTCCAAAGATGTGTGTGTACATATTTGAGAATTGAGAATGACGCAAAACAATTGGTTTTAGTTTATAATTGAATAGTATAGAGTTAATTAAGAGAGAGAGAGTTTGTTGAATGCATTTATAAATAGTTAAATTAATTATGTTTTTTTCTGTTTGATATTAAGAACATATTTTCTGTATTTATTTGTGTTTTTTCTTGTTAAAGTTTGTATAGCATAAAATGTTCGTGTAATTTCGTGACATTTAGATTTCTACTGACATGTGACTCTAATAACGATATATTTGAAAAACTGATATTTCAGTGTCTTGGGCAGATAGAGGCTCATTGCTTTCAGCGCTTAATTTAGCTCAGATTCGGTGCCTAACTATTAGCATTTTGCGGAAGTAGTTACCTACCTTAGGCTCAATTTGCATTGCTGCGGAACGGAATGGAAGTGAATTTTGTAACGAAATTGTACAAAGGATAGTGGACTTTATGTCAATTGTGTAACGTACAAACTCGTACTTGAGACAAAAAACAGGTCGCGCGTCATCCGGATATCACCTCGTGCCTTTTTGTACTTCACAAATCAACATAAACTTGCTTTAACAAATGTCGTTACAAAATTCGCCTCCATTCCGTGGGAATTTAAATTGAGCCATATTCGGTAAGAGCTCAAAATCGGTGTGTAAAAATTCAGTCGCTAAATTGTTTGCCCAATCAGGAGTCTAATGTCATTGTTGTCAGTCAATTTCAGCGGTGCATTCTCTCTCTCAGTAAGTCTTCAGTAGAATTCCATTGTATAGTTTGTTCACAGACGCGAGGTGGTAGTTGTTCCAAATATAGTTGGTTATTGTTAAACAAAGTCTTTTATTTTAGCACGTAAGCATTAGCGGTACCTTCAGCCCTTTCACAGTTATTTTACCTCTGACAGTAGCAACCGAACAGCAACCTTAAGAGGCCGGCGACACGGCTCGCAACTACATATCGAGATGTTTGCAAAATTCAATTCCAAACACGTTGCGCTAGTGTGAGTGCCTGTCGGAGCGATATACACCTACAGTGAGCAATACTACCACGCACACATTGACAATTATTGCTTGACGCGATAGTACTACTAGCTTTCGAAAATGGATGTGTTCCGTAATACAAAAAATTATGAATGAAAACTTAATGTATTTCCATTTTTTTTTTCGATAATTTGTAACTTGATTACATAAACTATGCTTCTGCGGAAACAATATTACAAATATTGTTGTTTATAATACAGAAAATACAATATGAAAACATGTCATTTACGCTGTAAAAATGTACGAAATGCAATTCGCTTACACTTCATTTAAAGGTAAGTTTTTGGAAATAAAAATACGTAGGAGCCTAGATAAATACTGTCTCAATCCGAATATCAACATAATATGGTGGAAATATGCTCAAATTGCAAATGATTTCTGTACTACGTTTGTATGGACAATTCATGCGTCGCCGCATTCTTAACGGAATCAGAATAAAGATCAATGTGATTTTGACACCCTTGTCAGTAGCAGTGGCTAATGCGGGTTGCAGACCAAGAGCTAAGCTAAGTTAGTTTAGCATAGCTCGCATAGCTGACGTTGGTGCCGATTCCCTTGTTCACAAACTAAACTAAATTTAAGTTCAGTGCATCTTTTTCTTTCTATTTCATTAAGAAAAGGACAGAAGATAAATTTTAGTTTAGTCCTGTCAAATTAATCAGCGCCTGTCACTACTCCATACAAGTTTAGACGTGATTAAAAACTTGCCTACTAAATTTACGTCAAGCGCTGATTAATTTGACAGGACTAAACTAAAATTTATCTTCTGTCCTTCTCTTAATGAAATAGAAAGAAAAAGATGCACTGAACTTAAATTTAGTTTAGTTTGTGAACAAGAGAATCGGCACCATTATTTCTCATGTTACCTACATAAATTGTATGTTTCTTTGAATTTTATGTTGACTTGCTTTTCTTTTCTTTGATTTGTTTTAATTTTCTTAGGTTTTTCAAACTTTTGCTTTACCAATAATATCATTGACTCTAATGTTTTGTAAATTAACATGTCCTATCTAAGAGAGCCGGGTGATCTGTAACACAGGACCTTCCTACCTCAGACACCTTTCTCTATTTAAGATTGTGCATTTTATTAATTAGTGCCTGTAATAAGATGTTGAGATAAATAAAGATTTATGATTTATTTATTTATACTTGTGTGCAAACAGCAAACTATGAACTCAAGTATGAGAAATTACCTCGTCTATGGGAGCTACGCTAAACTAACTTAGCTCTTGGTCTGCAACCCGCATAAGAGTAGGGGAAGACCAAAGAAAAACAAAGAAAGAAAATAAATTTATTTGAAACAGGTTATGGCACACAGTTTTCAAAAACAAAGAAACAATAGATGAACTGTGTGTAAGATGATATGGATAGAAAGGGGGGCACAACCGACACAACGACTGATAGAGAAGTCATCATCTCGCCTAGCCTTTTCCCAACTATGTTGGGGTCGGCTTCCAGTCTAACCGGATGCAGCTGAATACCAGTATTTTACATGGAGCGACTGCCCATCTGACCTCCACAACCTAGTTACTAGGTAACACGATACCCCTTGGTAAGACTGGTTGTCAGACTTTTGGGCTTCTAACTACCCGTAACGACTGTCAAAGATCCACGACAGACAGATAAAGATCTAGACTGATAGAGAAGCGTGGAAGAAAAAACTTTTTACAAAAAAAAACAACCGACTTCCAAAAAAAACACTACAAAGTGAAAAATAACTTTAATTTTGGAAGTCGGTGTCTTTGGTTTTGAGTTTTTGTTTTTTCACCGACTTCGAAATTAAATTCACTATGTAGTGTTTTTTTTGGAAGTTAGTTTTTTATTTTATTTTTCACTTTTTAGTTGTGGTACCTACCTACCCCAAATTCGAATACAACAATTGCTATGTAATTACCAGTGACAGGAACATAACATATCATCCACATACTAAGTAAGAAAAATACGTATTATTGAAGCTAACTCAAAAAGTACCCAAGCAAAGGTTATTAAATTTATATGGGACCGCCTCTGAAGTATGACCTACCAAACAAAAGAGAATCGTTAAAATCATAATTAGCAGAGTAATCCTCTAACAAACATACAAAAAAAACCGGGAGTGTCGACAGAAGTGAAAACTTAAACAATTTTATTGTGCAGGAAATACTTTTGTTTTTTGAAGTTGGTAAAAAAAGGGAAATCTTAATCATGTCTCAATGTATGGAACGTCAAAAAAAAAAAAAGTATCAAAGAAAATGTATCGCGCGTTGATGTCTTTTTAATGGTGAGAAGCTGGTGTCGGTAACAGTGTCGCGAGTTCGATTTTTTTTCCCCATCTTAAAAATGCCCAACGCGCCTAAAGATTTCACTTCAAAAACACAGTCGAATTGAGAACCTTCTCCTTTTGGAAGCCGGTTAAAAAGACGTGTGATATCGGCCAGCTCTTGACCTCGACCTCGCCTGATCGAAAGCAATGGATTAGGTCTATGATGGAACGAGAAAACCCAGAAGATGTCTGTTCACTCTAGCTTTGAAAGCTAACGGGTTATACAGTGTGTCCGGACATGGACTAGCGATATTCTAAATACTTATATTCCATTTGAAATAAGATTAGACATTTAAACAAACCTTTTTTACAGTCCGCTCAACTGATTCTGACTTCTATACCGTAGGCATAAGGATGGCATTAAAAGCAAAAAAGTGGTTACAACACCAACTGTTTACTGCAGCTGCCATTTGCATGCCACCAACGCAATAGAAGTCAAAATCGGTTGAACGAGCTGTAAAAAAGGTTTAGTTAAATGTCTAATCTTATTTCAAATGGAGTATAAATATAAACTATTTTAAAGTACAATTATACTCTAAGCTTGGGTCCAATACACTTCCTCATTTTTGTGGTAATTAACAAATTATTGGTTGAAATGCATAATTTTTTTATATTTTTTTTCGACTTTCACATTTTTTTTCAAGTTTTGGAATAGTGAATACATTGTTTTGTAATGCAGAGGGTAGACATTATTATTGCCTTTCGAATAAGCCTATTTTTATCTCGGTATGACTAAAACTTTGAGAGATATGATTTTTTTTTTACTCGCATAGACAATATTTCAACAAAAAAAACAAAATGGCTGCTACATAGCGGGGAAGTGTATTGGACCCAAACTTAATTGTACTTTTAAATAGTTTATATTTAAGTACCTATTTAGAATATCGCTAGTCCATGTCCGGGCACATTGTATAAGTGGAAGGTAAAACAGGAGATTTTTTTTTTTACAATCACATTTCGACAGCTGATGTCATAGGATTAAATTTCATCACCGGCCCTAGCCTTTTCCCAACTATGTTTTAAGGTCTTCCATTCTAACCGGATGCAGCTGAATACCAGTATTTTACATGGATCGATTCCCTATCTCTGACCTCCACAACCCAGTTACTGAGTGGTATCGCACTTAGAACGACTGGTTGTCAGACTTTCGGGCTTCTAACTGCCCGTAACGACTGTCAAATATCCACGAATTAGGCTGCCTGTCCACTGGAGCGGAGCGAGGCAGCGGAGCGGAGAAATGTTCCGATTTAACCAATAGGAGCGGAGTTTCAATTCTATTGATTAATATTGGCACATTTCCCCGCTCCGCTGCCTCTCCGCTCCAGTGGACAGGCAGCCTTACAGCTAGGACCAACGGCATAACGTGCTTCTCCGCGGCACGAAGGAGTCTCGATATGTAAAGAAGGCAACCCATCCACGGACCGACCGCGGCAAGCGTAACTTAACCTGATCGATCGACCCGTTTGGTTGTTATATTACTTAGCCACGAGCCCCTCCCCTTTTTTTGGGTGGGAAATTATCGAATAAATTCTCCCGCTCTCGGTGGAGCGGGAGGGCGTGTCAAAATCTTACTGACTAAAACCTACCCGTGTTCCTTCAGTTGCCATTTTGCCATGGGCCACGGTATCACTTTCGGACTTTTCCGCAACCCCGGCAGGCATCGGTCCTATCGGACCCCGTCAGTTCTGCTGACATCTCTTTCGAGGCGCGCGTGAACACAACGCGCCGTCGACCCGGGCCTGGTCCTTATCGGACGGCGAGCTACCCATTGCTCACCGTCCGCAAGCCCGCGCCTACGGTGGCCGGAAATCGGCCTGCGATTCCCGGCGCCCAGGGCGTCTCCTGCGGCGGTTAGGGGCGCGAGGGCGCGAAATATGCCTTTCCCTCACGCATTCCGCCTCCTCCTTCGCGAGCATTACTGCTTCGCAGAAGGAGGCGACGGCTTCCCATTTCCTCTCGCTCCGTATCATGGCCTGAACCAGTGCCGGACGCGAGGGACTACCGCCACCGATCGCCTCTACGAGGACACGGCGAAGCTCCGCCCAAGCCGGGCAGACCTCCACCGTATGCTCCACCGTGTCCTCCGAGCGAGCCCCTCCCCCTAGGATAGGATTAAATAACACAATAAAAATACCTTACACAATACTTTAATATTTCACATAAGCCAAACGACTGGGAATAAGACGACAATCCTTCACAATACATTATATTTTATAACATTATCGGCCAAATTCTCAAACGCTACTCAACTTAAAGTTGCATGCTGTCGCTTTTGTCACTTTAGCCGTATTTTAGCGACAGAAAAGAGTTTTATAAACACCTTACACCCGATTTCAGAATTGAGAATTTGTCAAACTCTAGCATTACTTTAAGGTGACTAATTCAAAAGAGCCCGCGAAACGTGGAACAAAAAGTAAATTGTGAGTGCGGGCTTTCACCTTAAGTAATGCTAAAGTAATTTGACAAGTTCTTCACTTCAAAGGTGTTAATGTTAAGTGTCGTTTGAGTTTTCGGAGATGATTTTACAGTTAGGCAATATAACATAATATACTAAAATAAATAGGAATCACACATTTTTTCACCTTTGATTGATCATAACAATATTTTCGTCACATTTCACAATATTTGTTCTAACATACATGCCTTATCCGTACAGGCAGCTTGAGGCAGAGGTTTACCCTATGGTAAACCTTTGCCTAAAGCTGCCTGTCCACTGGAGCGAAGCGAGGCAGCGGAGCGGAGATATTATTTACCAATAGGAGCGGAGTTTAGATTCTATTGGTTAATATTGGCACATTTCTCCGCTCCGCTGCCTCGCTCCGCACCAGTGGACAGGCAGCCTAAGCAGAGATTTACAGTACACCAACATATCGCCAGTTATGTTTAAGTCCCATGTAATAGGGGGCGAGCCTGTTGTACATAAATTTTATCCTAATTTCACTAAAAAAAATTGTACTACAGAATGTAGTTCGATGCCGCGTTGAATACAGTCAAAATTCTATAAAACTTTTAACAATAATAGTGTAAAATAGTTTAAGATAATGTGGCGGCATCTACACCGCCACATATGAACTACGCATCACACTGATGTCACGCGAAATCCTGCATCGCGCAAGCAAAGTTTACCGCGCGTTCAGCATAATAATAGTATGAACTAATTTTGCTAAGGAATCTTTTTTTTATTTTTATTGGGTGTGAAATTATCAAATAACTTCTCCCGCTCTGGGTGGAGCGGGAGGGCGTGTCAGACTCTTACTGACTAAAACCCACCCGTGTAGGTATGGGCGTTATTTAACGTCACTAGTTACAATAACTGGCTACGGGGCATGTAACGGAATAACTAGTTTCGAGTCACACACAAACACGTGATTTTTGTAACTAGTTCCATCACAATGCAGTGATCGAATGAAAAGAGTGAAACGAAACAAGCTTGTGTTATGTAACGTATTACGTAGGTAACCATTAACATTTTCGTTTCGCAAATAACAGTAACACTTCAATGAGAATAGAATTTGAAAAATAACTAGTTACTAAAATCACTAGTTTTCAAAACCGGTGACGTCCTCGAAGTCACTAGTTACGTTACGTTTCACAAAAATCACGTAACGACCCACCCCTACGCCCGTGTTCCTTCAGTTGCCATGTTGCCGGGGCCACGATCTCCCTTTCGGACTTCTTCGCAACCCCGGCAGTTGCTAAGGAACCTGACATATCGAAAGAATAATCATAATCAGCCTATAATGTTCCCACTGCTGGGACACAGGCCTCCTCTCTTCGAGAGGGAATGGGCCGTAATCCACCACGCGGACCCAGTGCGGGTTGGTAGATGTCATAAGTCTTCAATGAAAGTTTCATACATTTTGAACGGGTTAGTGTTGCATATTTGTATGAAACAGCTGATACATACATAAACTCACGCTTTCTTCCCATGGGGGTAGGCAGAAACTACAGAACGTCACCTGCTACGATCCTTACTCCTTTTGCTTCGTTTATGTAGTCAAACAGCTGATTTTAAGTACTACATATTTATAAACATACCAACATGCCCGTATCCCCCGAAGAGTTATACAGAGGTGTACCAATAGTGCACCCACATTTCGCCACTACTATTTTGGTACTATTTTATTATTCCTTAAAATATTTTACACTATGAGGCTGCGATTCCACCAGAGATGTGCGAGGTAGCTAATCGGTGCGGGAATGCATAACGAAGCTGTCAAACGATGCGAGTGTTTTCACCAGAGATGTGCTAGGCTGCTGAGCGGTGCGAGGTGCGTAGCGACGCTGTGAAACGGTACGCAGATGAGCGCTGCGAGGATGTGTAGCGAGCTCTTTTCAGATACGATTTCTCACTGGCGTCCATCCCTGACACACATCCCTCGCACACATCCCTCGCACACATCCCTCGCACACATCCCTCGCACCCATCCCTCTCTTATTTTTGTACATACGAAAATGTAGCGATTCTATTGGTTCTTAACAAACACATCCCTCGCTACACATCCTCGCACATCTCTGGTGGAAATGCAGCCTTATTGTTACATGTTACATAGGTACATTTTATTTAAATCAAATAACTGTAAATCCTACCACACATGCTCAGTTCTTGATGTATGGCAGACTGAGTTACCTCAAATCATTTCATTTGTAATATGTTCTTATACCTTAACTTAGGTAAGGAAGAAAGCTCCCGTTCTTAAAAGCCTGTCCAATGTACAGTCACCGGTCGAAAATATGGCACATCGGATTAAAAGATCATCTCCGTCTCTCATACCCGAGTGACAGTCCGTTTCTGAAGTTCGATATCCCCCATTTTATAATACAAAAATAATGTAACCACTGCAAAATAACTACAGTAACTATTTTCTTAATGTCCCTCGGGTATCATTGGATTTCCGAATACAAACGAATGCTAATTTCCATGTCCACCAATTATTAGATTTATCGTGTATAATAATTTGAGTTCAGAACTAAGTACTTTGTTGTTTTGTTTTGATTTCCGTGTGAACTATATAGAGCTGTAAAACTATTTTCCCATCTGTCGTGCCTGCGACTTTAGCAGCTTTCCTACCATTTTTTTAAATAAATTACATTAAGTTAAAAAAGTATTAACAACTCTATATACTTCCAAGTCGATTGAGAGCGACCGGTTTGCACCAAATGCAAAGCAGGCAACTGATGGAAATCCGAAGACTGACGAAACACGAAGTTTGCCGAGGAACATTAAGAAAATATAAATAATGTACGTGTTTTACTAATTTATACTTTATTTGTTCCTAATCTTGTCCAACTGAGAGATGTCAGGAACGATTCTCTCGGCGATTTAGCACTTGTTATTTTAATCAACCAATCATAGCTGCTAACTTGAGATTTGGTTTTCATTCGGCTCATGCTGATCGGCAAACTCCGCTTGAACATCTGGGTAGGTGCCAAGTGGAGTGCATATTCGGCACGAGTGGATTTTTCCCGAACACATCCTGCGCCCTGCTGAGCCGAATATTGCCGAGCCGATCAAATATTTAGACTGCCTGACCACTGGAGCGGAGCGAGGCAGCGGAGCGGAGAAATGTGCCAATTTTAACCAATAGAATCTAAACTCCTCTTCAGAGCTCCGCTCCTATTGGTTAATATTGGCACATTTCTCCGCTCCGCTGCCTCGCTCCGCTCCAGTGGACAAGCAGCCTTAGCACCCCTTATAAGCCTAACTATTTTATCAATAAACTAGCCTTTCTAACTATCTTCTGGTCAGCTTCCAGTCTAACCGGAAGCGGCTGAATAGTTTTTAATTGAAAAGGCTTTTAAAAACCAGAGGTGACTTCGACAATATTTTACTACAGCACAATTGTGTCCAAAATATATATATTATTATTATCTACATTAAGCCTAACTGTTTTATCAATAAACTAGCCTTTCTATCTTGTGGTCAGCTTCCAGTCTAACCGGAAGCGGCTGAATAATATTTAATAATTGCTGTTTTTAACCCAATAAATGGGAAATTTATCTATTAGTTTTCTTGGTGAAGTAGTTTTTAATGTGTTGCTATGCAAACGAAACGAGAATAGAACCTGCTTTTAACCATACTAAGGACAACATTCACATATCTTCCGCAAAGTTACCATTTCATACGAATATGAACCTTACTGTAACTGAATAATTTACATATTCGTTTGAACGAATTTGGGCAAGCGTTTCATACAAATACAAACCTTATCAAAGCATAGAATAAGATTCATATTCATTTGAAGCGAACTTTACTTAGCAAAGTATAATCTGTGAATTTTGCCGTAAATCTGTGACAGTCTCACTTTTGACCACGACCTTACCTGATGGCAAGTAAATTACCATCAGGTAAGATCATGGTCAGATTTTGTCTGACCTGGGAATTGAGCCCAGGACCCCTACCTATCTACACTCGCGTACTTAATGCTTTATCCTCTCAAATACAATAAAGAATACAGCTATATTTTAAACTACACAATTAAATAATGTCGAACGAATTCTATCCTCACTCCGAAATAGTCTAAAAAGTCGGCTCCATACAACGGGCTAATACAAGCGCACGCGCACATACCAACAAATATGTATTTTTTGTAAAAAAACCTTTAACACCCACAGATAAAGTTCAATTTGCGCTTTAAACATTTTTATGTCATTTTCAAAAGTAATATATAGTTTTTCTGAAATAAAAAAGTCGATGTCGTGATAGCCCAGTGGTTAAGACGTCGCTTCTCAAGTTCAAATCCGGGAAAGTACCAATATTAATTTCTCACTTCATATAATATACTTTCTAATTATCTTGTGACATCACTGACAGCGGTGTAATAAATATAAGTCTGAAATTATCAACCCGTTTTGAGCAAGCGTGGTGATTAATGCTCGTGCCTTCTCTGTATGAGAAGAGGGCTTTACACTGCAGTGAGACAATAATAAGCTGGTATTATAAAGTTGATATTCGCGAAATTCAAATTTCTTACGTTTTTATTCGCAGATTTTTTGCAATTTACAGGTCAGTGCCGATTCTCTTGTCACAAATGCCTCTAAACTAGACAAAAAATCACCAAAATTTAGTTCATTCCTGTCAAACGACGATTTCCCATTCTGAAATAGACTAAAGTGACACAACTTAACTATATTTTAGTTTGACAGCACTAAGATCGCACTGAGATATATTAGTTTAGTGAAAATGGCAATTTTTCTATTCTGAATTTGACGTTTTTAACCTAGAAATTTGATTGTCTAACTAAATCTGACTATTTCTAATCGCGATTAAAAACGTGTGGAATAAAATTGATTGTCATGAACTTCCTTGCAAAGCACGTCGAGGCTGCCCAGCGCGCCTCTGGCTTTAAAAAAAACTCACGGTCAAATGCGATTTAGTTGTATCAAAATTACTTGAATTTATTTTGCAGAAAGATTCTTTACCAAGTAAAAAAATTTAGTGATAATTTAGTTAGTTTAGTTCGGTGTACAAAAGAATCGGCACCAATGTCAGGTTGTATGATGATCAAAATATAATTCGCGATCTTTACAAATGTATTTATTAAATTATAATCACTAGAATTATCAATACATCTGTGGTTGCGTTTGGCTCGATGTATGGAGCCGACTGTCTGTACCATTTATTCTGTTTGTCCTTATATCCCAGTCGAGCGATATCCGAGCTATTTAGAAGCCTTCTTGATAAGCTTTAGACTCGAGCCTCGCTTGTAATAGCTCGAGCTGCCGCCGCGCCTCGCACTGTGGGAAGTTATTTAGCTCGTAGTACTGTGGGGCTATTTTGAGAAGCCATTCCGCTGTGGATGAGAAATAGATTTTATTTTAATTATTAAAATTAAAACTTCTTTAGGCGCGTTGGGAATTTTTGAGATGGGACTTAACCATTGATTTCGCGACACGCAATTTACCGACACCGTGGAGTCAAAGACATCAACGCGTTGATTACCGCGGTGCCTACTTTTTTTCAAGTTTTCACTTCTGTCGGCACTCCCGGAGTACCAGTTTTTTTTTTTACTAACTTATATTTACAGTGTGCGCCACACAAAGTTATCAGTCAAATATCTAGTAAAATCAATCTGCCGAGCTTTTTCCCAACTATGTTGAGGTCGGCTTCCAGTCTAACCCGATGCAGCTGAATACCATGTTACACGGAGCGACTGCCTATCTGACCTCCACAACCCAGTAACTGGGTAACACGATACCCCTTGGTAAGACTGGTTGTCAGACTTTCGGGCTTCTGACGACCCGTAACGACTGTCAAAAATTCACGAATGACAGCCGGGACCAACAATTTAAAGTCCTTTCCGAGGCACGGAGGAGTCTCGGTATGTAAACATGGTCACCCATCCACGGACCAACCCCGGCAAGCGTAGCTTAACCTGATGGATCGACCCGTGCGGCTGTTATTACTTAGCCACGAGCTCCTGTGTCGCTGTCTCTATATTGCATAGACTTTTAAATGCTCATAACTTCGCCATTGATATTTATGTCGTGGCCAGATCTTAGAATTGATCGACCATTTCGTGAAATGGTTGCATTTCATGAAATGAACATCGACCGCTGGCCACATCATGATGTGGTCTGGCCAGATCATTGAATACTCAACGTTTATTATTTATTTATTTATTTATTGGATCTCCAACAGAGGCTACACAATTACATGCAAGATTACAAATACGAAAACAAATACTAGTGTGCGCTTCCAATTATGGGAGACCACATCATTCTCTTATAATCTAGGTAAAAACATTAAAGCTTGACAAAGTGAAATAATAATAATGATAAAATAAATCAAAACATAAAACACGAAAATAATCATAAAAGGAAACAAAATTAAATACAAAACAAATTAATAATAAAAACATTTAAAAAAAAAATTATATAAAGGACTACAGACAAAAATAACAGTGATTAAAGTCTTGGATATTATGACTATAATATTTTTTTTGAACTTTGACATATTGCTTGTAATATCCAATTCATTACGCTTCGATACTTCGTTATACTGTCTACAGAGCCTTGGCGTTTGACGATATGACCAGTTAAATGCACGACTACTTCATGATGTGGCCAAACATTAGTGATCATATCGTAAAATAGTTAGATTATCCACCGTTAGAGGCGTTGATGTCGCTTTGTTTTTGTTGTGCATCATGGCGGCGGACGATAATTCAATTGGAAAAGCAATTATATATATGCAAATAAAGATAAAAATGCAGTGAAGTATCGTTATTATACCAAGCTACGCGAAAAACGAGCGCAACCTTTAAAAGCCATGGAATTTTGAACGTATTTCACAGGTTAGTATTTAACTATTCAAATCTTATTAATTTTCTTCTGGAATATTTTATTTATCCATTGACCCACATCACTAAAAGTTAATGAATGCCAGTAATATTTGCATGGATACTTAATGATATGGCCAAACATCGACTGACTTATCATTAAACGTTGACGTTTGAACCATATGGTCAACTAGCTTCGCCTCACGGTTTCACCTACGTAAGTTTCGATCTTGTGGGAATATCGGGATAAAAAGTATTCTATGTGTTATTCCAGGTTATAAACTATCTGTGTGCCAAATTTCATCCAAATCCGTTCAGCCGTTTGAGCGTGAAGAAGAGACAAACATACACACACACTCACAATTTTTCGCCTTTATAATATTAGTGAGATTTTAGCTGGCCATCACGACATTGATACCTAACTATTTGCTTTAAAGCATTTCCTCGTAACGTTTTTGCTGTGGCTTTAATCATCAGGGTTAGTTGTTTGTACTTACGTTTGATATCAGTGACAGTTCTGATGTAGTTCTTGGTGGTGAGCACAAACTCGTTGTAGATGACCCAGTCGGGCTTGTGGTCGAGGCACGTGCTCGGGTGAAGCTGAACCACCTGGTTGTCTTTCACTGTGAGGTAGTGGCCTGTTCGCTCTAAATGGGCTACCTGGAATGTACAATAAATATGTGTTAAAATTAAAAGCGTTTATTCTGAAAGTGGGCAATGTCATGTCACAAATAGATGTCAAATATTTTGCTGTTTTGATTAATTTAGCAATATTACTGTATGGAAATAAGAAATGTGGCTAACTAGCGAACTATTAATAATGAATTGCAATTATAACACTGAATTTGATGTTGTAACCGCTTTAGGTGTAAAAAAGGAATTTGGAAAGTTTCCAAATACTTTTTTTACATCTAAAACTAAATATTCGGTGTTACGATATTAATTATTGCATTTCATAATCAATATTTTAGTTCGCTAGTTAGCCACATTTCTTAATTCCATACAGTAATATTGCCAAATTAATCAAAACAAATATTTGACAGCTATTTACGACGTTGCCAACTTTTAGGATAAACCCTCTGAAGACATGTTTTACCTAGCAGTAGGATGAAATGGGCGAGAATACTACAGTCTTAACTATTTTCTTAATGTCCCTCGGGAATCATCGCATTTCCGAATACAAACGAATGCTAATTTCCATGTCCATCAATTATTAGATTATACAATAATTTGAATTCAGAACTAAGTACTTTATTGTTGTTTTGATTTCCGTGTGAACTATATAGAGCTGTAAAACTATTTTCGTGTCTGTGACTTTAGCAGCATTCATCCCATTTTCAAAATAAATTACATTAAGTTAAAAGAGTATTAACAACAAGTCGATTGAGAGCGTCCGGTCTGCACCAAGTGCAATGGGCAACTGATAGAAATCCGACGACTGACGACACACGAAGTTTGCCGAGGGACATGGAGTCTCAAACTCAACTCAAACTCAAAGCATTTATTTCAAATAAACCAATTACAGGTACTTTTGAATTGTCAAGGGGTCGGTCAGTCAGAAAAATGAAGCTAGTTGCCCATTCCAAAGCGTAGTAGGTACCTATGGAGAAGAACGGGCAAGAAACTCCACGGACACTCTTTTAAATCAAAATATTGTTACAAAATATTGGTTACATCATTCGTGTTGAACTTATACATGTGAGAACAATGTAGAAAGACGTTTACAAGTTTTCAATGTGTAAGAATGTTTAAAATAGTGTTACCTGCATAAAGAATCCATTAACTAGTGCTTTCCTTATATTAATATAATAGTCCTTGCTTGTGAACTCTGTACTTGTTCGCTTTAAGTTAAACCTGGAACAGAAAAAGCCACAAATAAAAAAAATCTCAACTTATAAGCAGTACTGTGTAGAAACATTGTGTGAACAAAAAACTTTTTACAAAAAAAAAAAACAAAGAGAAAAATAACTTTACTTTCGGAAGTCGGTGTCTTTGGTTTTGAATTTTCGTTCTTTGTCACCGACTTCCGAAATTAAAGTTATTTTTCACTTTGTAGTGTTTTTTTTTTTAAGTCGGTTGTTTTTTTTTTTGTAAAAAGTTTTTATTTTTCACTTTTTAGTTGTGGTACCTACCCCACACAAATTCGAATACCACTACCTGCTATGTAAATAACAGTGACAAGAAGTTATCATATCATCTACATACAAAGTGGGAAAAAATACGTATAATTGAAGCTAACTCAAAAACTACCCAAGCAAAGTTAATAAAATTTATATGGGACCACCTCTGAAGTATGATCTACCAAACAAAAAAAGAATCATCAAAATCAATTCATAAATGGCGGAGTAATCGCGTAACAAAAACACAAAAAAAAAAAAAAACATACAGACGAATTGAGAACCACCTCCTTTTGGAAGTCGGTTAAAAATGGTACCTAATTCTAAAATGTTTAATAAAGTTTTAAATCTATGCAGTATCTATCTTAAATATCAGTAAATCAGTAACAATATTTACCACTTACTTTTTAACCGACTTCCAAAAGGAGGAGGTTCTCAATTCGTCTGTATGTTTTTTTTTTTTTTTTTTTGTATATTTGTTACGCGATTTTTTTTTTTTTAAGTCAGTTGTTTTTTTTTTTTTGTAAAAAGTTTTTATTTTTCACTTTTTAGTTGTGGTACCTACCCCACACAAATTCGAATACCACTACCTGCTATGTAAATAACAGTGACAAGAAGTTATCATATCATCTACATACAAAGTGGGAAAAAATACGTATAATTGAAGCTAACTCAAAAACTACCCAAGCAAAGTTAATAAAATTTATATGGGACCACCTCTGAAGTATGATCTACCAAACAAAAAAAGAATCATCAAAATCTATTCATAATTGGCGGAGTAATCGCGTAACAAAAACACAAAAAAAAAAAAAACATACAGACGAATTGAGAACCTCCTCCTTTTGGAAGTCTGACATTTGCATAATTATCATATTGAAAGCAGGGGTGGCTTAGTTATTATCGACCCCGACTTACGCGTTGGTAGTCGTGGGTTTGAACTTCGACAAGCAGAGTGGGAGTTAAAGCAATGGCACATAAAATTTAACCGGAGAGGCAACCGGATGTCAAGTGGTAATCTGGGTCTTGAAGTGCACACTCCAGCCAGGGGTTATTCAACTATGCTAATTAAAACTAGGTGAACGATCGCTAAGGGCACCCCCTGTGGGGTACGAACCTCGGCTTAGGACGTCAACCGGAGGGAGGACATCAAGGATGGGACGGGCTGGATCAAAGTTTTGATCATGATTATTAGTCGGGGAATTTAAAGCTACGTGCTCAGCTGCAACAACTGCTGGCACCTCGTTATCGAGCAAGGGTCGGGGGGGAGTATCATTTACTCGGGGACGCGGTTCGATCGCAAAGGACCTCGGCGGCGAGGTCGGAATGACGGGAGGCGTCTGTTTTTGTACACTGTGCTGGTTTTCCTACTGCTCTCCTGGAATGGGGTCGTCAGGGTCGGTAAGGACGCGAAATTCCATATAGTCGTCCTCACCTATCCATTATCCTGCTGAGCTGCTGCCGCACATTGTCTCCGGACTTCAGTGAACGGTAGTTGATGAAGTTGTCATAGCACCAATGGGGATCTTCCATGTCTGGAATGACACAAATATTGGCGTTATTTTAAATGTAATTAACAGAAAAAACCGGCCAAGTGTGTGTTGGACCACGCACAATGAAGGGTTCCGTAGTTGGGATAACTTTTAGTTGAAAAAAAATCTTCCTTACGGAATGTATGTGAGAACATGTTTTTACAACCGCAAATCTAAGTTGGTCGATTATTACTCGTTAACTTCTAGAGCCTACTTAGCTGTGATAGTTTTCCTTTTAATTTCGTTATATAAACTACTGCTGTAAATTTTTTCACACATCCAAAACCAACCATTTAGCTGGCAGGGGGACACTCGACTCTTACAAAAAATAGCACTTTAAACCTTAATATTTCGCAAACGGATCTCTGAATCCAAAAATGGTTTTGACATACTCAATGTTTTTGAAGGACCTTTCTAAAGATACCCCACACCACAGGATAGAAAAAAAAAATATCACAACTTTACGCTACCTAAAAAAAAAATTCATAATTTAATTTTACCACTTTGTCGGCGTAATTAATATTTATACCCATACCAAATTACAGCTTTCTAATACTAAGGGTCTCGGAGCTAGACCGCGGGCGGACGGACAGACGGACAGACAGACAGACATGACGAAACTATAAGGGTTCCTTGTTTACTACGGAACCCTAAAAACCGGCCTAGTGCGTGTCGGACCACGCACAATGAAGGGTTCCGTAGTTGGGATGAATTTATCACAAAAACAAACTTATTAGTTGAGATACATGTTCTTCCATACATCGATATACGTCACGGTCAATTCTCCAACTGCAAATGTAAGTTTGTAATGGCAAATGTTCGGAATTTTTCCTTTACTTGTGCCGTGATATTTTCGTGAGGTTATAATTAAATTACTTATTAGTCTATTTATAAGGCTAGATTGTAATAAGATTAGGTTTCATCTTATTGTTGAAACCTAGGACAAGGGAAAAAAAAAAAAAAAAAAAAACTTGTGCCGTGAGACCTTGCTTCCTGCCAAATTTCATGATTCCAGGTCGACGCGAAGTACCCTGTAGGTTTTGATTTACTTGCGAGTATCAAAATATGTCACATAAATGGCCGTATTTTTTTATTGCGTTGACTTAAGAAGCTTGATTTTTTTAGAGTTTTAAGGAAACACAGATCTACGTATTTGATATTAATTTCAACTTGATACCTCCACGCGTTCCTGAAAAAATTGGTCTTGACAGACTGACAGACGGACAACGAAGTGGTCCTATAAGGGTTCCGTTTTTTCCTTTTGAGGTACGGAACCCTAAAAATAACAACATGAAGCCTGTATTTACCGAAAGGTCAGGCCAGATGTGTTAAGTACCCCATATTTTGTCCAGTTATGGGTCTATGCCAACTGCAAGTGGTATGCTCAGTCGAAATAACTGCACCAAAACTGCAGTCAAACTGCTATTTTGCAGCTCAAATTGCAGGATGCCAGAATAGCATCTATATTCAAGTCCCGTGAGAAATTCCAGGTGGAAAAGCCCAATAGCATAAACTAACTCTATTTTACTTACTCTGTTTGAAGGCGTGGTATACATTGAGTAGCGTGAGATGGTCTCCGTCGATGTGCGCGAACCTCATCTTAGCTTCATCGGCTGCCTTGCGCGCCTCATTGGGTCTCACGAAGCATTGTTGGACTGGAAATGTGAGGGAATTACGATATTAACACTTTTTAACCGACTTGACTTCGAAAAAACTTTTTACAAAAAAAACTGTTTTTGTTTTTTTTTGTATTTAGTTTTTGTTATTAATTTAACTACCCAAGCAAAGTTAATAAAATTTATATGGGACCAATTTGGGAGCATACCCTTTCCAACAAAAAAATAATTTTTAAAATCGGTCCACAAATGACGGAGAAATCGGTGGACATACATATAAAAAAAAAAAAACAAACACGCGTCGAACATATAACCTCCTCCTTTTTGGAAGTCTGTTAAAAAGGAGGAGGGTATATGTTCGTAGTGTTTGTTTTTTTTTTTTTTGTATTTCCGCCGATTTCTCCGTCATTTGTGAACCGATTTTGAAAATTCTTTATTGTTTGAAAGGGTATGCTCTCAAATTGGTTCCAAATAAATCTTATATTGGTTCCATATAAATCTTATTAACTTTGCTTGGGTAGTTTTTGAGTTAGCTACAAAATACGTATTTTCTTTCCCACTTTGTATGTAGATGATATGATAAGTTCCTGTCACTGATAGCAGGTAGTGGTATTCGAATGTGTGTGGGGTAGGTACCACAACTAAAAAGTGAAAAATAAAAACTTTTTACAAAAAAGAAACAACCGACTTCCAAAAAAAAAACACTACAAAGTGAAAAATAACTATAATATTGGAAGTCGGTGGCAAAAACGAAAATACAAAACCCAATACACCAACTTCCGGAATTAAAGTTATTTTTCACTTTGTAGTGTTTTTTTTGGAAGTCGGTTGTTTTTTTTTTTTTGTAAAAAGTTTTTATAAACTTTAGGTATTTTAACATTCGCAGAACACTTTTTTGATTATTCCTTTCATTGGAACTAGACTGGTCAGATATTTGCCGCAATATCGGACAAGTTAGGAGCGAAAGCAACTAGCTCAGTGGTTTCCAAACGGCAGGAAACGACAACGCCCAGAAGTACATGGTGAGATGAAAACCACTGGTAGTCTCGATTCGACTACGCTAGATCGAGTGACGAGGGATGGTAGCAGTTGGACGAAAGTTAAATGGGGTGCAATGCGAGAAGACTTTGTCCAGCAGTGGACTCCTATTAGGCTGATAATTAGAATATAGCCTAGGTTGCCTGGAAGAGATCGCGGAAAGCGATAAGGCCGCCTATTGTATATTTTGTAGTGTTTGATTTGTTTTTTGTTGTGTATTTTTGTGGTGTACAATAAAGTATATATAAATATAAAAAACATTAAAAAATACAAATAAATGGTAACCCACCGGTATTGGGAACAGGGTCCAAGCTACCAGTCAGGACTCCAGATAGAGGACCCTCCTAACAAAGCGAGCCGAGTCTAGAAGCACCGATTTCTGAATCAAGCCCTTAATCCAGCTGCCCAACGAGAACGTTAGCGATTGATGTTTTCGTGTGAGTAACTTGTACGGTGCATGGTAAATGCACGCTGTGTTTGATGGGATAAGGTTTATAATTGATTGTGAAGAACGTTCCGATTTATGAACTGCGGGTGTGTGCGCGACTTTGTTTACATAGGTTTTACTAAACTGCATGTGTAGTTGTGGCGACGTGGTAGGGATAAAGTAGAGACATTGATACATTTTCAACTACCGGGCATGTCTTCTTCTTTCTTATATTTATGATCTTACCTGACAGCATGGCCGTGATGGAGAGGATCTCGTTGGAACAGTTGTGGTTGCAGCTCGCGATCAGCATCTTGGCGAGCTGAGGGTCGAGGGGAAACTCCGCCATTACAGCGCCCAAGTCTGTCAGGTTGCCGTCGTCGTCTGTAATTGAGATGTTACACGTGTTAATTGTTTATAATTTCTAGATAATATTAGGTAAAAGTACTTAATGTGTTTGTACATGTAAAGAGAGAAGAGGTGATAGTTGAAACACCCACGTTTTGCTGTTCCCTTCACAGGAACAATTTTCTTATTCAATTTGTTATGAGAATTTATGTGACTTTCTTTTTTGTCACATTTAAAATTGGTAAAAAGGAATCCTTATGGTGAGACTAGTCTCACCATAAGGATTCCTTTTTACCAATTTATGTCTGTCACAGCTGGATATCTCAAGAACTGCTAATGCTATGGGTGACCACTGAAAATCAGCGCTGTGCTGTGGGTCCCCCATAGCACAGCATCATGCTGAGTGGAAGCCTTCTTGTCACAGTCATGTCGTGCAGCTGCCGACTAAGTAATTTCTGTTCTATGCTCGTGATTTGTTATGTACTTTGTGTTGTTCTCTGATTATTCTTGTCTTTTATGTATGCACGTGTTTCTGTGACAAATAAACCTATTTTTCTTTCTATAAACTTGAAATTTGGAATAGTTTTAGATGACGTTTGCCCAACTATTTATCATTAACTATTAAATATTTCTTATTTGCAAATAAGAAAGATTTTTTTTTTGCAACAGGGACTAAACTGGTGTCTTAAAAATTCAAAGTGGGGCTACTAGGGCATGTGGGATATCATTATGAAAGAGCGCTATTTGCACATTCTCAAACACTTTTCTTTTTTTTTAGGCCGCCGTTTTCGTCCTTTGACGAAAAATGTAATGAAAATACCATTCCCCCCTTACCTCCGAAGTTTGCATAGAGAAAAATCTGAAATTATTCCATGTGATAGAAGTTTATATTACAGGAAAAGATGTCTCTAAATAGAACACTTTTTCAGAAATCATCAACAAAAATGACACTTGTTACTCTATCGGTCAAGAGATGGCGCTGACCTAAAACTGCAATATTCTACACCAGTGTTAAAATTCTCTGACGAATATAGGCCTCGCCGATGAAAATTTAAAATGGTACGGAATCTTCGGTGGGCGAGTCCGACTCGCTCTTGACCGGTTTTTTTTTTAAATATTCACTGATACGGTCAACAAATTGGTTGAGTAATGTTGAGAAATGTGTTATTTAAACTTGATTGCACAATCAGTTGAAATACTAAATTATTTCAACTTGATTTAACAATCAGTTGAAATACTATAGACATCAACCAATAATTATTTACAAAATTATCCATGATACAAAAATCATAAAAATCTCCAAAAATTGAAAATTCAAAGGCAAAAAACCTAAGAGCAGTTACGCACTACGTCTGATCCGAATCTGAATTCAAGATCCGAGTTCAACCCGAATTGGTAATGTTCTAAATTTGGACGGACAGAGATCGGATCTAGCAACCCCTCATACAAATAGTACTATGGCTACTTCGGACCGACATTTCTCGGAATCGGATCGAACGTAGTAACTGAAATTGTCAATCCGAATTGAGCGGGCCTAGTGTTCAATGCTCGTGCCTTCTCTGTATGAGAAGAAGGCTTTGCCCTGCAGTGAGACAATAATAATTTGTTAAAGCTGTTAAGACAATAACAAACAGGCCCTTAGGACAGTATTGTAGAGGTTGCTCAAGCATGCATCTGTTTTAAACAAGATTTGAGTAAAAGTTTTAAACAAGATTTAAGTAAAATAATTTAGTTATGCAATGAGTTGTCATCAAGCAAAAATATTGGGCTTGAGTACGAAAGTTCATTAAAATGTAATGTTTTCAAACCTTATTCTCTCTCAAAATATTAAACACGAAAAAATTATAACATAACATAACATCACGCCCTGTTTCCCCGAAGGGTTGGGCAGAGGTGTCCCTGTAGCAGGTACACCCACATTTCGCCAGTTATGTTTAAGTCCCTTATAATAGGGGGCGAGCCTATTGCCATCAACCGGGCACAAATCCAGACTCCGGGCTACTACTGAGAAATTCCAGATAGAAAAACCCAATAACACTTTGACCGACCCGGGAATCGAACCCAGGACCTCATGCTCAGCAGTAGCGCTTGCAACCACTAGACCAACGAGGTAGTAGGAAAAAATTATAAATAAGTACAAAATCTTACCCAACGCAGCCAGATAATTCAAAAGCTCCAAAGCCCTCATCAGTGTCTCCGGAGCAGGTGGGTCCATGAAGTCAAAGTGCACCAAATCATCGATGCCAAGCTTTTTCAGCTGCAAAACTACAGAGCCTAAGTTTGATCTGCAACGGCAACAATTGTGCGTTGTGTTAGCTCAGACTGACTGCGGGGACTCTTCAGGGTTTTGTGAACTCTATAAACGAAGTTTTGTTAAATGATCTTGATTTTGACACAATGAAATAATATCATACCATCTCTGTCACTATAAGGGTGATGCCAAAATAAGCGTAATCTCGGCTGCGCAAAATGAGTCGCGTAATTTCGGCTGCGCAAAATTAGTCGCGTAATTTCGGCTGCGCAAAATGAGTCGCGTAATTTCGGCTGTGCAAAATGAGTCGCGTAATTTCGACTGCGCAAAATGAGTCGCGTAATTTCGGCTGCGCAAAATGAGTCTCGTAAAATATTAAGTTAGAATTAAATTACTTATTAGTCTATTAGGTTAGATTGTAATCAATTACTAAGAACGTCAATTTTTATAAATACAGAAAAAAAAAATTGTAGTTGTGTGGCACAAACCGAACTATTATATGAAACCGAATGCAGCGTTAATTACGCGACTCTCAACTCACAAATTAATAGCTCTTTTGGCTCCACCCTATTACATGACGAGCCATAAAGTCATGAAATCAGGTGTCGTTTGGCTTTACGGGTGTATACAATGTCCATTACCACATAAAAGCTGGGCCAATGAGAAATTCCTAATGGAAAAACCCAATAACACTTTGCCCGAACAAGGAATCGAACCCAGGACCCCACGCTCTGCAATCGCACTTACCGCCACTACACCAAAGATGCAGATAGCAATGTTAACACCAAAGTTAAAGCCCGTTAGAAGTCAAAGAAGTAAAAAATAGTTAAATAATAAAAAAACTCGAATACCACCAATCACCTTAAAATCTCCGGATAAGTATTATCTTGCATCTCATTTTTGTAAGCCTTCTCAGTGTAAAGTCTAAAGCATTTTCCTGGTCGAGTTCGACCCGCCCTGCCCGCCCTCTGTTGGGCCGACGCCTTGCTTATAGGCGATACTAACAAGGACTCCACACGAATCCTAGGATTATACACCTTTTGCTTAGCAAACCCTGGGTCTATAACAAACACTACACCATCAATTGTCAGAGAAGTTTCAGCTATGTTGGTAGAAACTACCACTTTTCGACCTATCGCCCCATTTGCCCGATTCGGCGGCGCTGGCTCGAAAATTCTTTGTTGTAAATTCGGTGGGAGAGTAGAATATAACGGTATGCATTTCAATTCCCCAGCATCAGGTCCTAGGTTATCAATTTCTCGCTTAATCCTCTTACAAGCATCTTCAATCTCTTCTTGTCCCGTCAAAAATAGTAGTATGTCTCCTGAGATTTCTTCACAAATGTGTATTTGAATGACTGTTCTTATAGCTGCTTCTAGATAATCTCTCTCAGGCTGTGGTGTATAAAATATCTCTACTGGATGCGTCCTACCAGGTACGTTCATAAGCGGGGCATTGTCAAAATACTGTTGGAACTTCCCCGCATCTAAAGTCGCTGACATGATAACTAGTTTGAGATCCGACCTCTGTTTAATAACCTCTTTCAGCACGCCCATTAAGATATCTGTTGCTAACGTCCTTTCGTGGGCCTCGTCTAGTAATATAACTCTGTACTGTTCCAGCATGGGATCTGACATGGCTTCTCTTAACAACATACCGTCTGTCATGTATTTTAGAATTGTTTGGGGTCCGGAGCAGTCTTCGAAACGGATGCTGTAACCAACCTGCTGGCCTAACGCTACATCCATTTCTTCTGCTACTCTCTGGGCTACTGACATGGCAGCTACCCTTCTTGGTTGAGTACAAGCAACGCCTTTAGACTTCCCAGCGGTTACTGCAGCAAATTCTACTGACCATTGTGGGATTTGTGTGGTCTTTCCAGAGCCAGTCTCACCGACTAAGACGACGCATTGATGTGTGTTAAGAAGTCTCATGAAATCGTTTTTGTATTCCCAAACGGGAAGGCCTAGTCGACGGCGGAGGAGCTCGTGGTAGCGCTGCGAGTGCGGGAGACCTGGGGACAATGTGAGAGGAATAAATTAGAAAAATTGGCGTGTCCTAGCTGACATATATCAAATAATTTAATTTTCATGGCACTTAAAATTTAATCAGAGAGGCAACCGGATGGCGAGTGGTAATCTGGGTCTTGAAGTGATACCGAACCCCCTCGTACTATCCGAATGGATCCCAAATGGACGGGGGCGGAGATTTTTTTTTTTTTTTTGACTTTAGGCGTCTTTAAAACTCTGACACTAGGTTAGTCACTAACCACACGAAAAGAAGAAGGATGTTAAAAACTAAGCTCGTATAGACTTACCAGTAAACGGGTTGACGCCAGGAGTACTAGTGGCCGTAGGAGGCATGCTGGTAGCAAGAGTCGTCAACGCGGCTTCAGACGACTCCCCGCCTGCGCCCGACTTAGCAGCTGCGGCAGCTTTCTCTTCCCTGAGGACAAAGGAAGTAACGGTTATCAAAATTATCAGGTTCGTAAGATAATCAGCCTATAATTTTCCACTGCTGGGACTGCGGCCTCCTCTATGTGAGAGGGAGTGGGCCGTAATCCAACTCGAACACACGTGCGGGTGGTGGAAGTCACATGTCTTCGAATTTCCGGTTCTAAGACATACAGGTTTCCTCACGATGTTTTCCTTCACTGTTTTGAGAACAGTTGTCGGTTCGAACCTACAATCTTACGACTCTAAATCACAGCCGTTTCCGATGGGCCACCACTGTTCTCTTGGTCGCCCTTCATCGTAACAGGGTCACCACCGCCGCCGCCGGCGCCGGCGATTAACGAGAAGCCAATGACTATGTACCAAGTGTGAGTATCTCAGCGAGTATTCTGCCCGCCAAGCGAACGTCGAAGATCAAGCACTCTCTTTGTTAGCTCTTGTCGCTGCAATAAACGAGTACTCGCCGGGCGGTGTGCAGAGTCAGCGATCAACTATGAAAATATGTATTCCTTTTACTTTCACGGGACCTACAATCTTTTGTACGTTTCTTGAGTGAGAAAATCGTTGATAGCTAGTTGCTTCCTCGTCGGCGTAGTACAGATGCCTAATGGCGGGTAAGAATTTTAATACTCAAACATGCCATTTCGACTTATGTGTACGTAGGATGGTACTAACGGCACACTTGTTGCCGTAGCCAACGCGTTACCATTAGTACTTAGTAGTAGCTTTGATAAGTTCATGCCACCATCGGAACCTGGTTGCTCCGTATCCTCAGTTACATCAACTTTGGCAAAATCAAGCTTCTTATTGATATCCTTGACCAGTTCCAATTTCAGCGAATTATTGTCCTTTGACAGTCGTCTGACACAGACTTCGTAAGTAGCTTGTATTTTTCTTGCGGTACGAATGTTGGAACTTCATCCGGATTCCGTGTTCTTGAAGAATCGGAAGATGTCTTCGAGGTCTTTCTCTCTCCTAACTGTAAGCGGAATGTGACGATAGGAAATCATTCTCAGCGTCTTCTTGGCGTCAAGTATTTATTTTTACGTAAAGCTGGATATACAAATATGTTCGAGAGTTTGCTCAACCATCACTCCGACATTATTTTATATGGAGACTAAGAGTTTATAAACAACAATGGTACCACTGAGAGTGGCGTGCGCCATTGTTAAGACAAACCAATCAACGTGCTGCAAACACGTCCGCTCCAGCAGACAGTATTGTCGATAATGAATTATCATCATTTTAGGTACGAGTGCGATTATCAGATAAGGGTACTTCTTGTAATTAAGAGGCATGTTGATTGTTGACTGCTTAGAGCTAATCCCAGTAATGTGTTTTAGGGGCTTCCCACGCTTTTCGATGCGGAATTCGGTTGGAACGGTTCGAAAACCATTATGTTATTATAGCACAAGGATGTAAATGACGCGATGCGAATATGACGAGGAGGGATAACTATAAATATTGATGAATGAGAGAGAGGATTACCATAATAAAAGATGTATGTATTAGGCGAGGGATGATAATAAATAAAAAGGAGTGGATGATAGCGTGACGGCCGACTGTGGAAAATGGAAGAAAAAACGTGTTGCGCGTCCCAAAATAACATGGAGAAGGGCAGATGACAAGGATCCGAATGAAGTAAATCGTCTTGGCTCGGCTTGGACGAGAGACACAAAGTCAACATATAACGTAACATAAAATCAAGCCTGTAATCCCAAAGGCTTAGGCAGAGGTGTACTCATTGTACACCCACATTTCGCCAGTTATGTTTAAGTCCCATGTAATAAGGGACGAGCCTATTGCAAACAAATTAGTACAAATCCAGGCTCCGTGCTGCTATTAAGTCTACACATTACACTCTTATTTCGTAGCCATACAGGTGTCCGGCTCAAGTCGATTGTAAATGTGGGGATCCTTTTGCGTGACAACACGCACGTGTATTTGCGCCAAGTCATGTAAGGTTCATCATCATCTACCCAGCCTTTTACCAACTATTTAATTAACCATTTATGCACACACATTTAACAGTAAAGAAGAAATTAACTGAAAAATAAGTACAAAGGTGGGTAAGTCGCCTTCCAGTCTAATTGGATGCAGCTGAATACCAGTATTTTACACGGACAAAGTAGGACAGTGTTTTGCGATAATATCTTGTTTTCACAAATTTTGTTTGGCATTATAGCTTAGATTTTGGCATAAAGATTTTTTAAAATCCGATTCCAACTTTCACAACTCTTTGGGAATGTTCACTAAATCCTGGCCCTCACACCACACACTCATAGTATTTTAAGTCACCTAAAGAAGCCTAAAGTTGAAGTCACTTATTATAAACATCATCGGCCACATACAGCGTCTTGCCGTACGCTGCATCAATATGCTTGCTATAGGAATGTTAATAAGGACCACCTCACGTCGGCAGCGTCTAGCATACAGGCAGCAGTACTAATCAAATTCGTAACTCCGACAGTGCGTACAACTCCTGTCACGGACCGCCTTCTAAGTCAGTTTCTATATGTCATTTGTGTCATGGTGTGTAAACAGTAAACACACTTGGTTTGTAGGGAAAGTGTTGGCTATGCCGTCTTCGCACTTCGGCTGCCGAGGCTGCTCTGTGCTCTGAGAAATACTGATGTGGTCTCTTTGAAACGCAGTGAGCGTTTCAAAGTATTTCTAAGCATCATTCAGAAAATCTTACAAATTAAACATGAATATTGTCACACTAATATTTTTAAACAATACTGAACTAAAAGCAATACTGAACTAAAACTGTTTATAAAGTTTTTTTTTTTTTTTGTAATTTTCCATCTTTGTTACTTTCCATTTCCACTTCTGTAAGTACCAGTACAGCTAGTAGGTTCGAAACACTATTATTGTCGATTGTTCTCAACTTTTAACCAACAAATAAAATTACTTTTTACTTTTATTTATTTCCATTTTTGGAACTAAGACTGTTGTTTACGTTAGTTATTGGTATGAAAAATAATAAAACCGTACTTTTACGACAGATACCAATACGTTTACGAGCGATGAGAGTCATGAGACATTCACGAAATGGGACATGCGCTTTACAACATTCAAAGACGCGAGATTCCCTTACAGTAAGGGCCTCTGAATTTTTAATAGTCTACTTTTAGGTACACAATTTTTTTTTCTTGTAGTAAATGATTAATCTGACAGATTAGAATATTAAAAACACGACAAAAAGGACGCATGCAAACCGGTGACTAAAAAAAAAAAATTCGAAATGGTGATGAAGTACCAGTACCTATGGCCCTGAAAGAACATTGCTAACCTTGTGTTTGTCTTCTAGATAGAACATAAAAATACAAAGATACAGCATGTAAATTGATGTGTGTCATCATTATAACTTATAATTCAATTAAATACGACAAACAAAGGCATGTAAACGACGAATTAAAGCATGGCATAACAAACGTTTGAAAACGTGTTACTAACCTTTTCTTTTTGATAAAAGGATCCATCACTTCGATGCGGCGCTTAGACATTTCGGATTACAACACATATAACACCAAAACAAATTAAAATACGAGAAAATTCTTCGAATTTCCCAATAATTTTTAACATCCAACAAGATGGCGACTTCGCTGCTTTGAAACAAAAAAAGTTTATTTTGGTGTTTATGGTTTGAATGTTTAGGGTTGCTAAGAAAAATAATAAAAGGTAAAAAAAGAGAAAATAAAAGCGCCGGATCACGGCCTCGTGTGATGCTCGGGCCACACCAACGGGAAACGCCGTTAATTATTACGATGATGGACCTTTACCCGTCGGAATAAAGTCTATCATCGCGATAAATAACGGCGTTTTCCGTTGGTGTGGCCCCAGCAGGAGAGCTTCAAAAAAGGATTCCTAAAAAGCTACGGTTTCATAAAAGAGCGGCAACCGCTTTACTCTAGTAGGCCACTCACGTAGCGTCCGCAATTAACGGGCGAATGACGTCCTTGAAACGTTGAATATGATCCCGGGTCCACACTCTCCGGGAGGCAAGACGAGGTGAAACGAGCGCGATAGTGTGGATGGCATGATGGGCGTTGAATCAACGTAGATCGTTGATTCAACGCCCATCATGCCGTTGAATCAACCGTTGATCTCCTGTCAACGTGTTAACGTTAACTGTTTATGAATCAACTAATTGAATTCGTCAACGACGTTTATGAATTTGACTAGTTTATTATTCAACTAAATTCGAGCATGCCTGCTCGAATTTAGTTGAATAATACGCAACGAATTGAGAAAATTAAAAAACTTCCATTGAAAATGACATCATACATTGCGAGCGACGGTCATGTCATAGAATTTGAATTGAACTCTAAGCGTGAAAGAATTGATTTTTGAAAAAGTATGACGATATTGGTGGATTGGTTAACCGACTTCCAAAAGGAGGAGGTCCTCAATTCGTCTGTATGTTTTTTTTTTTTTTTTTTTAGTTTGTTTGTTACGCGATTACTCCGCCAATTAAGAATAGATTTTGATGATTCTTTTTTTGTTTGGTAGATCATACTTCAGAGGTGGTCCCATATAAATTTTATTAACTTTGCTTGGGTAGTTTTTGAGTTAGCTTCAATTGTACGTATTTTTTTCCCACTTAGTATGAAGATGAATGATAACTTCTTTTTTTTTTTTTTTTTGGGTGGGAAATTATCAAATAACTTCTCCCGCTCTGGGTGGAGCGGGAGGGCGTGTCAGACTCTTACTGACTAAAACCCACCCGTGTTCCTTCCATTGCCATGTTGCCGGAGGGCCACGATATCCCTATCGGCCCATATTCGCAGCCCCGGCAGGCATTGGCCCTAGCGGACCCCGTCAATTCTGCTGACATCTCTTTGAGGCGCGCGTGGAACACAACGCGCCGTCGACCCGGGCTTGGTCCTTATCGGACGGCGAGCTACCCATTGCTCACCGTCCGCAAGCCCGCGCCTACGGTGGCCGGAAATCTTCCTGTGATTCCCGACACCCAGGACGTCTCCTCCTGCGGCGGTTAGGGGCGCGAGGGCGCGAAATTTGCCTTTCCCTCACGCGCTCCGTCTCCTCCTTCGCGAGCATTACTGCTTCGCAGAAAGAGGTGACGGCCTCCCATTTCCTCTCGCTCCGTAGCATGGCCCTAATCAGGGCCGGACGCGAGAGATCACCGCCGCCGATCGCATCCACGAGGACACGGCGATGCCCTGCCCAAGCCGGGCAGACCTCCACCGTATGCTCCACCGTGTCCTCCGGGCGATCCACACAGTGACGACACCCGGGCGTTTCCTCCCGCTTTATCCTAAACAGGTACCTCCCGAAACAGCCGTGTCCGGCGAGGACCTGCGTCAGGCGGAAGGTGAGGACGCCGTGGCGCCTCTCTAGCCACTCCTCAAAGAGGGGTCTTATCGCCGCAATTGTGGCGTGCCCAGCGCAGGGTTGCGACAATCGCACTCTCCATTCCGCCATGAGATCCCGCCGGAGCTCTGTCCGCTGTGCCGCGACTTCTTGCGGCATCGGAGTTAAGCCCCGGCGTTTCGCCTCCTCGCGCCACTCCCAAATGTGCGCGAGGACCTTTGCCTCCAGATCCCATGGCGGTACTCCGGCAAGGAGGCTTGCCGCCTCGCAGGAGACCGTGCGGTATCCTCGGGCCAGCCGGATGGCCATGACCCTTTGGGACGCGTTCAGCCGGCGGCCTGGCTGCCGCCTCAATGAAGGCGCCCACACCGGCGCCCCGTAAAGGGCCATGGACCGCACGATCCCCGTGTAGAGCCTCCGGCAGGAGGCGTTTGGACCTCCCAGATTGGGCAGGAGCCGCTTCAAGGCAGCCCCGGCCCGGTCCAGTCTGGGAGCCAAACGTCGGAAATGCTCCACGAAGTTCCACCGGCTGTCGAGAACTATTCCCAGAAACTTCATCGTCGACTCGACGCCGATGTGAACCCCTCCCGCCAATACCTGGGAACCCGACGGTGGCGCACTACGAGGACCATAAAAACCCATGGCCTCGGACTTGTGCAGGGCCACCTCGAGTCCCAGCTGCCGGATTCTGTCGACGATTGTCGCAACCCCGCGTGTCACTAAGTCGGCCGCCGCCTGGTACGACCTCCCCTGCGCCAGGACCAGCGTGTCGTCAGCGTAACAAACGACGCTGACGCCAGTAGGGAGGTCGGCGCGCAGCACCCAGTCGTACCCGATGTCCCACAGATGCGGCCCCAGGACCGATCCCTGTGGGACACCGCACGACATCTCTCGCCGGTTCCACTCTTCTTGGTGACCGGGGTAGATGACAGCCCTGTCCGTCAAATAGGCCTCGACCACACGACAGAGGTAGGTTGGCATCCGGTGATACCGAAGTGCCTCCCTGATGCAACTCCAGGGCAGGGATATGATAACTTCTTGTCACTGTTATTTACATAGCAGGAAGTGGTATTCGAATTTGTGTTTTACAAAAAAAAAAAACAACCCTTTCAAAAAAAAACACTACAAAGTGAAAAATAACTTTAATTTCGGAAGTCGGTGACAAAGAACGAAAATTCAAAACCAAAGACACCGACTTCCGAAATTAAAGTTATTTTTCACTTTGTAGTGTTTTTTTTTGAAGGCGGTTGTTTTTTTTTTTTTGTAAAAAGTTTTTTTTCGTACACAATTTTTCCTGATTTGTTGCAACAACATTAATTGCGTTATTTACGTTGTTGAGCAGATTTTTTTTCCATCTTATGAAGCAATGGATTAGCAATCTGTTTCAAATCGAAACAGATTGTGCTTGTGTTGTTTAATTGAAGGGATATTACGCCACTAGGGTCACAGAACATATATACTCCTACTAGGGTACGGTTCATACTGGTACTGGTTTCATGGTTTGTTAGTTTACGTTTAGAAATGAAGTTCGCTTTCGTCAACTAAGTAGAACCATCAATGAAACGTTTCATATTTGAATCAAAATGTTTCAAAATTAGCATTATATCAGGTCAGTAGATGAAGCTCAGAAACTAGTGCAACTCGTGTTCACCGTGCTCAGTCACAACAAAAAGTGTCCATATTGAAAAGAGTGAGTTCACAAACATCTCACTCGTTCGCTCATATTATTAGATAGCGTTTCCGCTGATAAACAAGTGTAATCAGGCTCAGTGTAGGTAATGGCTGATCTTTGCGTTATGCTCGTGAACGGGTGCTGCTTGTGGTGACTGGTCGTCTTGCTGATCATGGTTTTGTTATTGTTACTAGTAATTAACTGTTCATTTATTTTATCTCGATGGTCCTTGTTTATCATTTATAACTGCCAATTACAGCTTTATGTAAGCGGGCATGCCCTTTATGTCTGGAGGCTCTTATTTAGATATTTAGTTCTGTTTACGTTTAGTTTTATTTTTCTTTTTATTTTTTAAATAATGCTTGAGTACAGTTATCGATATTTTTGGTTGGTATATTGGCGTGTGCTAGCTGACATATGGCCTATAATTTATCATTTGAATTATGTTTTGTGTTGCATAATGTAAGTTATTTTGTATACTATTGTATAGAATCATTCTCTAACAGACAGCTGTGCTGCTGGGGAGTTTGTTGCGCCACTTCTTCCCAGCTAAAGGCACTAGGAAGTGGTGAAGGGTGGGCGTTTTTGGGGGACTGTCTTATGTAATTTTGACGTTCGAAAAGTGCTGATTCTCAGCCTAGTTTGAATAAATGACTTTTGAATTTGAAGTCACTGCGTCATTGTGTGTCAGAGGTGTCAAAACGAAACGGAAACGCGACTGTCTTAGTAACGCGGTAGGGCGAATCTAACGATTTAAATATTTGCCGCTGTCATCATTTTCATTACGGCCGTCAAGTGCGGCCACCGCTTTTCTAGTAAACCGTAGCTTTATAAACGAGATATTGATAACTGAGATTGACATAATATAAATTGGCGAAACACTCACCATCGACACGACATAGCATAGGATTGTTGAAATGATTTTAAATCTATAAATGCACCCGCAACACTACAAAGAATGTTAAGTGCTTGCTACACGGCTGCCAACCGCGTCCCCGACAGAGGTGACCTTGGACAGGCAGATCTGTTTGAAATTTGGTCGTGAACCACCAAAGTCACCTCTGTTGGGACTCGGTTAGCAGCCGTATAGCAAGCCCTTTAGTCTTCTTCTTCAATATATTTTTTTTCAAAATTCCTTACTCTATGCTTTTAAAGCATATTCTGCATTTTCCTTCGCCTATCTTTCCGCAAAAATAAACTTTGGAGAGTCGTTCCTTTCCAAGTTGAGAATGTGTTTCCGAATGCTAGCATTGCCAGCAAAGCTTGCGTGTTGACATAAAAACTTATTCCTTTGTCAGCCCATCAAGTTTTATTTTAAAAGGGTTTTAAAACTTGTCTTGTGAAAACAATATTCCAGTTTTATTAAGATAAAATCGAATGAAACTTTATGCAGTAATCATTGCCACAATCAATGTGATGGTAAAGCAAAACGGAATGAACTTAAACAAAAATGTCAGAAAATGTCAGACACCAACGGAGAACTGCGTATTTTGTTGTGCTAATTTCAGTCAGAAATTATAAATTATATTTGTAATGTGTAAATAATTCACGCGTTCCTTTAATGTTAATGTATTCGAGTGTTTCTGTGATTTACATCGGACCTTGGAGTGAACGTGAAGTGTTATGATAATGTACGAACGAGCTTCGATTCTTTGTGATTTGTTAGAATAATATTTCACAGAAAGATTACAAACATTGAAGTAATCTCTTCAAATAACCATAAACGTGAGTACTTTACTATTTCTAGCAGTTTTATTCACACGTTATTTTCTTTTGGATGTAGAATTCCAAGATGGCGGAAGTATTACCTTTTATTTTGATTATTTTGTTTATTTCTCTAGTTTAGCAGTCTACCATTCGACGTACACATTTTATAGTTACTTAAAATAGCTGCAATACGTCTCTGAGATTAATTTTAATTGTCTTTGAAAAGAGGTCGAAAAGGGTTATTGAACTTGTTGAAACCTGTCCAAGTTAAAAAAAAGTCAGAACAAAGTTTGTAGTTCGCGTTCCTGTGTAAAAACAATTGCTATATCCCAAAACTCAATTCATAAGTTTTTCTGTGACTAATATTTTGCCTCTTGAAATTACAAGTTACATTCACAGAACCATCATTCCTAATCAACCATAAAACTAAATAAAGTTTATATTCTCTCTTTTTTTAATTTCCTGCTTTTAATATTACCAGCCAGTAGGTCATCAAAGGATTAGAACACGAGAATTCCTCACAGCTATAGCTAGTGCCATCCACGAAGACGCATGTCTTCTTACTAATTGCTTACAGTACTGTAATCGCATTTAGAAAGAAGAGTGGGACGTGCCTTCGTAGATGGCACTGTCTATACACTTCTGAACCAATTGTGTTATTGTTGCCCTTTCCCTAGTATCTTTTCATAGGAATCTAAAAAAAAAAGGTATTGTTGGAAAATTTTAATACAAACGCAAAGCATTTATTTCAATTAAACCATTTACAGGCACTTTTGAATTGTCAAGGAATCGGTCAGTCAGAAATAGGTATGAAGCTAGTTGCCCATTCCAAAGCGTAGTAGGTACCTATGGAGAAGAACGGGCAAGAAACTCCACAGACACTCATTTAAATCAAAAAAAATTGTTACAAAATATTGGTTACATCATTCATGTTGAAATTATACATGTGAGAACAATGTAGAAAGACGTGCACGTTAGAAGCATCCGTAATAAAAAGATAAAACAAAGAACAATTAAAAAAAATTAAATAAAATAAAAATAAGCCCTGGCAGCTAAGAGATGACCAGTCCCAACTGACGGCGCCCGTTCACGAACATGACGCATGGATTAGCACCATTCAGCTCAACCATTTTGAAGGGAGGTAAATGATCCAACACACGCGCCACCATCAGCGAAACATTTGAGTGAGCATGACATACTCACAGCCGCCAGGGCACATTCAAGTCAATGCAAGACATATTACCCGGTAAATGGTAACTCTTTAGTACATAGTGCTCACACCTGTGCTATGCAATTATATAATACAATGGAGATTGAGTTTATACAATGCAAAGATAGTCTTACAATCTTCAGCAGCTCCAACAGTATTTGCAAATGTTAATCAATTAGTTGTGGAGCAGGACCAGCATTGAGCCAAGCATTTTTATCAGCGATGTAATCCCTCAACGTATAATATGCCTGCCTGCATAGTGTGCGTTTTATACAAGATTTGAATTTCGTCTCATTCAGTTGAAGTATGTGGGGAGGAATTTTATTGTAACATTTTAAACAGTATCCCATGAAAGATGAATCTACTTTAGCCAGTCTGAAACCTGGTTGAACTAATATGTCCCTATTTCTTGTACTATAATTATGTCTATCACCTCTTTTGCTAAAAATATGTAAATTCTTTCTTACGTACATGATGTTTTCATAGATATATTGACAAGGTACCGTCATGATGTTAATATCCTTAAACAGTTTCCTTAGAGAATCGCGCCTGCGGAGATAATATATGGCTCTGATCGCTCTTTTCTGCAGAATAAAAACATAATTATATATAAAATCTCTAGTCTTCTTCCCAACAGGGTCGGCAGAAACCTCCAAATTCCACCTGCTACGATCCTTACATACTCCTTTTGCCTCGTTTACATTTGTTTCAATTCAAAATGTTAATGGAGT
The DNA here is from genome assembly GCA_949152395.1 of Agrochola litura. Taxonomy (NCBI): domain Eukaryota; kingdom Metazoa; phylum Arthropoda; class Insecta; order Lepidoptera; family Noctuidae; genus Agrochola; species Agrochola litura. The sequence goes on along the minus strand of OX424519.1, from coordinate 665,663 downwards.
TTATTTCCATTTTTGGAAGATGATACTTCTTCATGACAATACATTAACATCTTAAGCAATTAATATTATGCAATTTGCAGGTCAGTATTAGATTGTATGTTGATAAAAATGTGACCATTTATTACCCTCAAATGTCATGTTTGCATGAAATAGTCATTCAGCATGGTAATTTGAACTTAGAGAGTGGTATTTGAATAATTATAATTCTGTAAATACATATTTAAAAATGAGTTGTGGGCCAAAATAACCACACCATGTGGAGCTCTGAGACAGCTAGAAGGCGTCGCGGCAGACCCCGTAGAAGATGAGGGGAGGGGCTGGACAAAACTAACAACCAGCAAACCTAGCACTGGAAGTCATGGGGAGAGAACATTGTGCAGCAGTTGATACTGCCTAATAGTAACAACATTTTTATGGTCACAGATCATATTTTCATCAACATACAATGTGACCTGCAAGTTTAAAAAAAATTAAGAATTTTAGAATACGGTAGTTGCCTAAGTAAAAAAAAAGAAATTCTATTTAGTCCGTCTTTCAGATAATAAAAAAATATTAGACACGTATTTTTTGCTTTATCATATTAATCAAAAATAACTTTGAAAACACGCATTAAAGTTGGGAAGTGGGAGCAAGGCGTGACGTCATGCCACATTTTAACTCAATGTATCGCCGTAATCTTTTGATTACGTCAAAAAAGAAAAAATACGTGTTCAATATTTTTAACCGACTTCCAAAAGGAGGAGGTTCTCAATTCGTCTGTATGTTTTTTTTTTTTTTTTTTTGTATGTTTGTTACGCGATTACTCCGCCATTTATGAATAGATTTTGATGATTCTTTTTTTGTTTGGTAGATCATACTTCAGAGGTGGTCCCATATAAATTTTATTAACTTTGCTTGGGTAGTTTTTGAGTTAGCTTCAATTATACGTATTTTTTCCCACTTAATATGTAGATGATATGTTAACTTCTTGTCACTGTTATTTACATAGTGGTATTCGAATTTGTGTGGGGTAAGTACCACAACTAAAAAGTGAAAAATAAAAACTTTTTACAAAAAAAAAAACGACCGACTTCAAAAAAAAAACACTACAAAGTGAAAAATAACTTTAATTTCGGAAGTCGGTGACAACGAACGAAAATTCAAAACCAAAGACACCGACTTCCGAAATTAAAGTTATTTTTCACTTTGTAGTGTTTTTTTTTTGAAGTCGGTTGTTTTTTTTTTTGTAAAAAGTTTTTTTTAATAATCTACAAGACGGACAAAAAAAATTTTTTGGTCACTGGCTTATTTCACTGGCTAACTAAGTGCATCCCCCTCAAAACTATACTACTTGAACTTCAGCCTACCACACAAAGCACATGCCTGTGGCACATACTTACGCCATTAATTCCAACGCGTTGACAACAAATTGTTACAATTAAAATCAATTAAAGTGTCTCCCCAATTAATTTTAATGGCTGACTCAGTGCAGCCACTAAATTGGTAGGTACAGAAGGTCGTCTCTTTGACAGTCGTTATGGGTTGTCAGAAGCCCGAAAGTCTGGTAACAAGTCTTACCAAGGAGTATTGTATTGCCTAGTAAATGGGTTGTGGAGGTCCAATAGGCAGATACTCCCATGTAAAATACTGGTATTCAGCTGCATCCGGTTAGACTGGAAGCCGACAACAATATAATTGAGAAAAGGCTGGGCAGATGGTGATGACAGAAGGTCGACTCAACAAGCACAAACGCACGCGAGACTGGCATTTGTCCGCCCCGAGCCTTGCTCAAGTCAGCTCGCGCCGCTGAGCAAGTAGCTTTAATTTTGTCCCTAAATAATCTTAATCCGATCCAGCCTGTCCCTTGCCGCCCTTCCCCAGCGACGCCCTAAGCCGAGGTCAGTACCCCACAGGCAGTGCCGGTTTTAGCAACACCCGGGCGAGATTTCTGTGGCGCCCCTCACTGCTCTTGGACAGTAGAGGGGCGAAAATTTTTGCTTTTGTTCTAGTTTGAGGAATAGGAAAATGCAGGATGCTAAAACGAGCAAAGTAAGCTCAAAAATTTCAGCACCCCGCCCGGAAAACTCAGGATTTCAGAAAAGTTTGAGAATTCAGACTTCAGAGAACGCAGGGTGCAAGAGCGAGCTCAAAATTATAATTACACTGGCATTTGTTTAAGATCGCTGTAATTACGCGTCGATTTCAGTTCTTTAAAAAAAACCGGGTCAAGTGCGTGTCGGACTACCCACAATGAAGGGTTCCGTAGTTGGGATAAATTTATCCCAAAAACAAACTTAACATTGTAGTTGAAAGTTTTTCCGTACATTGATATACTTCACGGTCAATTCTCTAACTGCAAATGTAAGTTTCTAATCGCATAAATAATAATTTTTGTGTGATAAAACTACAAATTAACTATTTTGGGACGTTTTCCTTTACATGTGCTGTGAGACCTTGCTTCCCGCCAAATTTCATGATTCTAGGTCAACGGGAAGTACCCTATATGCTGTATTTTGTTATTGCGTTGACTTAGAAGCTTGATTTTTTTAGAGCTAGAGGGACCATAGACCTACGTATTTGATATTAATTTCAACTTGATACCTCCACGCGTTCCTGAGAAAAAGGGTCGTGACAGACTGACGGACGGACAACGAAGTTATTCTATAAACCTTGAATTCCTCTTACGCTGATGTCGGTCGCGCTTGCGTATATTCATTGTGTTCTATGTAGCACCATACTGCGACGCTGACGTCAGCGGCGCGTAACTACGTACATCGCGCACGCGACCGAAAGCAGCGTAAGAGGAATTCAGGCCATAGGGTTCCGTTTTTTCCGTTTGAGTTACGGAACCCTAAAAAATGTGTACGTCTGTTTTGGCCTGTTGTATGGCCTGGCCTTCTGTACCTATCTATTGTGTGGTGCAGCTAAGTATAGAGGCTTGTTTTAATCATGTGGTTGATTTAAATGAGTTAAGTATGATACAGTATAACTTTTTTCTTAATGTCTCTCGCCAAACTTCGTGTTTCGTCAGTCGTCGGATTTCTATCAGTTCTTCTTTGCACTTGGTGCAAACCGGACGCTCTCAATCGATTTGGAGGTATATAGAGGTGTTAATATTCTTTTTAACTAAATGTAATTTATTTTAAAAAATGGGAAGAAAGCTGCTAAAGTCGCAGGCACGAAAATAGTTATATAGCTCTATATAGTTCACACGGAAATCAAAACAAAACAACAATAAAGTACTTAGTTCTGAATTCAAATTATTATACACGATAAATCTAATAATTGATGGACATGGAAATTAGCATTCGTTTGTATACGGAAATGCGATGATTCCCGAGGGTCATTAAGAAAATAGTCAGACTGTACATTTGTATCGTGTGTGGTAGACTTGTATGTGTCCAGCATATGCAATTGTATTCAAGTAAATGCATGTAAAATATACAATTGATTGAAGTAAATAGATTCTTGGTTGATGAGTAGATGTTTTATTGTTTACTGTGGCTTCCTCACAATACCTACCTATTCTGTTGTTGTTCTCAGAGTGAATGAACAAAGAATGCATTGTTTTTAATAAGTTATAAAATTAATTATTGTTAGAATAATAAGTCAAGATAACAGTTAAATAAGTACACTATCGCATTAGGGAAAAAGAAACCTTGTTATGATAGACTTAAGATTGATAAATCAATATTTTAATGGTTTTTTTATACAAAATTCAAATTCAAAAGTCATTTAGCACTTTTCAAACGTCAAAATTACATAAGACAGTCCTCCAAAAACGCCCACCCTTCACCACTTCCTAGTGCCTTAGGAAGTGGTGAAGGGTGGGCGTTTTTATGATTTACATAGGGTTGAGCACTGTCATCAAAACCACAAATAGGTAAAGATACCTTTCGAGGGGCTCCTGGTTAAGCTACGCTTACCGCGATTGGTCCGTGGATGGGTGACCATCTTTACATACTGAGACCCCACCGTGCCTCGGAAAGCACGTTAATCCGTTGGTCCCGACTGTCATTCGTGAATCTTTGACAGTCATTACGGGCCGTCAGTAGCCCGAAAGTGACAACCAGTCTTACCAAGGGGTATTACCCAATAACTGGGTTGTGGTGGTCAGATAGGCAGTCGCTCCATGTAAAATACTGGTATTCAGCTGCATCCGGTTAGACTGGAAGCCGAACCCAACATAGTTAGGAAAAGGCTAGACAGGTTAGTAAAATAATAAAATAATAAAAACTTTTTACAAAAAAAAACAACCGACTTCCAAAAAAAACACTACAAAGTGAAAAATAACTTTAATTTCGGAAGTCGGTGTCTTGGGTTTTGTGTTTTCGTTTTTTGCCACCGACTTCCGAAATTAAAGTTATTTTTCACTTTGTAGTGTTTTTTTTGGAAGTCGGTTGTTTTTTTTTGTAAAAAGTTTTTATTTTTCACTTTTTAGTTGTGGTACCTACCCCACACACATTCGAATACCACTACCTGCTACCAGTGACAGGAACTTATCATATCATCTACATACTAAGTGGGAAAAAAATACGTATTTTGTAGCTAACTCAAAAAGTACCGAAGCAAAGTTAATAAAATTAATATGGGACCAATTTGGGAGCATACCCTTTCAAACAAAAAAAGAATTTTCAAAATCGGTCCACAAATGACGGAGAAATCGGTGGACATACATAAAAAAAAAAAAAAAAAAAAAAAAAAAAAAAAAAAAAAAAAAAAAAAAAAACAAACATACGCGTCGAACATATAACCTCCTCCTTTTTGGAAGTCGGTTAAAAAAAGTTTTTATTTTTCACTTTTTAGTTGTGGTACCTACCCCACACACATTCGAATACCACTACCTGCTACCAGTGACAGGAACTTATCATATCATCTACATACTAAGTGGGAAAAAAATACGTATTTTGTAGCTAACTCAAAAAGTACCGAAGCAAAGTTAATAAAATTAATATGGGACCAATTTGGGAGCATACCCTTTCAAACAAAAAAAGAATTTTCAAAATCGGTCCACAAATGACGGAGAAATCGGTGGACATACATAAAAAAAAAAAAAAAAAAAAAAAAAACAAACATACGCGTCGAACATATAACCTCCTCCTTTTTGGAAGTCGGTTAAAAAATCATTTAATTCAGATAACTTAATCCATAGGTACAGTTATCAAAAATTAAAATATCAAAAACAATTCAAATTATCCTCTTAACAAAGGATCGCCACAACGGAGAAGAGATCCTATCCGCTACAGTCTTCAGAATTCCGTTGCAGCTGCCATGCATTCTGCAGATCAGGGATACAGTTTTCTTGCGGATGACGGCATGAAAGTCATCAGTGCGATACAGCACAAACATCCCCGATGCACTACAGAAGCGAGGCAACCCCAACATCATCCTGAAGATGTTATTAGAACATCTAGCGATCTTTTGGTGTGGCTGACCCACAGATTTCCTCTATAAAAGCTTGACAATACGCCATAAACAACGTTATCTTGACTTGTTTTGATCAGCTTGTTTAAAGGTACCTTTCGGATCTATGCGGTCGCGACCCGGCAACATCAAAAGTCAGTTATTGAAATTAGGCTAAGAATCTTGAACTGAAGACTATTTGACCGTCATAATTACATAAGCCAGTCCCCCAAAACGCCCACCCTTCACCACTTCCTAGTGCCTTTAGCTGGGAAGAAGTGGCGCAACAAACTCCCCAGCAGCACAGCTGTCTGTTACTGAATGTACTCTGAGATACCAATCCTTATAAGCCGTTTGAATTAATTGTAATGTCCTATTAAAATGTAAACGTTTATTGTTTCCAGATGGTAGTTCTCCGGATGAACTTTGCATGTGCAAGTTAGGACACCAACATTAAACTGAAGATGGGTCAGCAAACGTCTAGGAAGAGTGAGTACATCTATTATTATCTATTAACCCATAATTTGTTACCTCTATGGATTGGGTGGCTCCTACATTATTTAAGGAGTGCATTGAAAAACTGGAAAGCAATACAAAACACTACAAAGTGAAAAATAACTTTAATTTCGTAAGTCGGTGACAAAAAACGAAAATTCAAAACCAAAGAAAGACACCGACTTCCGAAATTAAAGTTATTTTTCACTTGTAGTGTTTTTTGGAAGTCGGTTGTTTTTTTTTTGTAAAAATCTTTTCACTTTTTAACCGACTTCCAAAAAGGAGGAGGTTATAATATGTTCGTCGCGTATGTTTGTTTTTTTTCCGCCATTTGTGGACCGATTTTGAAAATTCTTTTTTTTTTCAAAGGGTATGCTCCCAAATTGGTCCCATATAAATTTTATTAACTTTGCTTGGGTAGTTTTTGAGTTAGCTACAAAATACGTATTTTTTTCCCACTTACTATGTAGATGATATGATAAGTTCCTGTCACTGGTAGCAGGTAGTGGTATTTTAATGTGTGGTAGGTACCACAATTAAAAAGTGAAAAATAAAAACTTTTTACAAAAAAAAAACAACCGACTTCCAAAAAAAAACACTACAAAGTGAAAAATAACTTTAATTTCGGAAGTCGGTGGCAAAAAACGACAACACAAAACCCAAGACACCGACTTCCGAAATTAAAGTTATTTTTCACTTTGTAGTGTTTTTTTTTTGGAAGTCGGTTGTTTTTTTTTTGTAAAAAGTTTTTTAGTTGTGGTAACCTACCCCACACAAATTCGAATACCACTACCTGGTATGTAAATAACAGTGACAGGAACTTATCATATTATCATCCACGTACTAAGTGGGAAAAAGTACGTATTATTGAAGCTAACTCAAAAACTATCGAAGCAAAGTTATATGGGACCACCTCGAGAGTATACCTTTTCAAACAAAAAAAGAATTTTCAAAATCGGTCCACAATTGACGGAGAAATCGGTGGACATAGATAAAAAAAAACAAAAAAAAAAACAAACATACGCGACGAACATATAACCTCCTCCTTTTTGGAAGTCGGTTAAAAAATACTCAAACTAAACGCTAAATACATTATAAAATACAATAGACGTGGATATATTTAGTAACCTGTTCCGCTTAGCTATTTCTAAAGAGCCATAAAAAACTCCTGATATATATTTGTTTCACGTTCTCGAAATCGGCTCTAACAATTTTGATAAGTTGCAATATAGGGGTTTACGGGGGCGAAAAATCGATCTAGCTAGGTCTCATATCTGGGACAATTAATTTTCTCCGTATTCTCACCCGAACAGAGCTCAGTCGCCCAAAGTCGACAATCGAATAATGATCATGGCAGTATGGAATTAGTATGTACTATCCTATACTATTAAATGAGCATTCTCTATTTTCTTTTTTCTATTTTCACCTGAGCAGAACTCAATCGACCAGGGGCCCAAGTCTGCTATTTTTATAAATTCGTCGTTCCAACACGATCTCATTGTCATTTTGCTAAAGGTTCGTAATCTGCTAAATTCATAATGGTCGATCATTGATCGGTCAATGGTCTCGTAATAGAATTGTGTTATAATGGCATTGTCGTACAATACGAGCAATGATACCTCCTAAGTCAGTCATTCATTTGTCATTATTTACGAGATTACCAATAAGTGCCATTTCTTTCAACGGAGTGTCAGTGGCTGACCATTGGAAAGTCATAATGACGCCATTATATTAGTAGATTACCAAACTTGTCAAAATCAACAATTATGAAATCAATGATAGACCATTCTGACACTATTGTAATAGCAGACTTGAGGCCCAGGTACTGTATGTGATGTACTATACTACAACACAATGTTTTGTTTGTTGTCAGGCGGCGAGTGCACGTGCGGCTGCGGCGCGTGGGAGCGTCGGCGGTACGCGGAGTCGCCCAGCAGTGTGCACCGATACGTCAGCGCCGTCACTGACAGGTAACTATTATTTTATACATCGTAAGGTGCGGTTTATACAGAGGAGACGTGACGAGGGCGTGTGGCGGATAATCAAAGAAACCTAAAATGATCCTAATGGGCCCACCACACCCACAAGCTTCATCACAGTTTTGCTTGCGCAGGCCGGTTTGTACACGGTACACACAGCACGTGTGGTTGGTAAAACTCGCCGATTTGTACTCTTGTGTTCCGTGTACAAACCGGCCTGCGCAGGAAAAACTGTGGTGAAGCTTGAACGTGTGGTAGGTCCATAATAGTTATGTCGCATAGCATTGTTTTTGTCGGAAAGAGAATTGCGCCCTCGCTCGTCACCTGGAAGCGCGGGCGCAACTCCTGATGTGTCTGCCAGTCCGAAAAATGGATTGTGACACTTATTTTGACGATCAACCACTTTCGGACGGGCCCTTATCTACGTTGACGGAGTTAAGGCTTGTGCAGACCCCTTATCTTTTATATTTAGTAATTAATAACTCGGATGTTTTTACTGTACCATGATTTTTTTATTCATTTTTCTTGTTGTTTTTATTTTCGAACATAATTGTTGTATAAACTCTCCCCCACCACTCCAGATGGAGCGGCCGCGAGTGCGCGTGCAGGCGGCGGCGCTGGCGCCGGCCGGCGTGCGTGTGTACGGCGTACCGGAGAGTTAGCGATGATAGGTATGAGATACTTTTAATAATAACTAGAGACCTGTTCCCGCATCGCACTGGTAAAAATTACGACATGTCATGTTATTGAGATTTCTGTGCTATATCTTAGTTATATTAAACACAAACCTTCCGGAATAAATGATCACAATGAGCGGTAGGAGTCAATGATGAAAAGGTCATTGACTCCTACCGCTGCGCCCGCGTTGCCGTGAACCAAAATTATTTTGTTACGCGTAATTTTGAATCTGTGATATCTTTTAAACTATTTATTTAAATGAAATGATGTCAAGGCATATTTTAATCTAAATTAAATCAGTTTAAGTAACATAGTTTATTGGATAAGGATTAATATGATACCGGTCAAAATAGCTTCGGAAACAACAATGAAAATTTTATCAAATTCTGAAAGATAAAAATGGTTATTGTGGGTCATCCTTAGAAGATAGACATATGCCATTGCTGACTCTTTGTTGAACTTTTTAAAATGAAAAATACTGTAGAACATACATTTTATGTAACTTTTACGATTTCCGCGGCGCACGCTAAAAAAGCGCCCAGTCGGCATGATTTTTTCCGACATCTTCAACAATTATAATCGTCGAAGTTCAGCCAATTTACACAAAACCTTCCGCATGAATCACTCCGTCCATTGGTGAAAACCGTTTGAAAATCCGTTCGGTAGTTTTTGAGTTTATCGCGTTCAGACAGACAGATGCGGCGGGGGTACTTTGTTTTATGATATATGTAACGATGTAAAGATAATATTTTCAGATTAATGTAATGTTTCCTTGTAATTTCAGACTGGCTGCTGTTCTTACGCTCGGCGCGAGGGACCTGAGGAGGGAGCTTGACGCGATTGTCATAAATACAGGTAAGAAGTGAACTATCATCATAATCAGCCTACAATGTTCCCACTGCTGGGACTGCGGCCTCCTCTCTGTGAGAGGGAGTGGGCCGTAGTCCACCACGCGGGCCCAGTGCGGGTTGGTGGATGTCACATGCACACGAGTTAGAATCACAGTTTAAGCGCTCTTTTTCTAAAAGTTCCTGTGTCATAATATTAATGGCTGACAACTAATAAAAGCGAGCCAGTAACTGGACACAAATCCAGATTCCTTCCCTGACTAATAATCATGATCAAAACTTTGATCCAGCCCGTCCCATCCTTGATGTCCTCCCTCCGGTTGACGTTCTAAGCCGAGGTTCGTACCCCACAGGGGGTGCCCTTAGCGAGCGTTCACCTAAATTAGCATAGTTGAATAACCCCTGGCTGGAGGTTTTAAGTGTAGTAGCTTAAGGCACCCACAGGAAAGCCCGGTTAAGTAAGCCCTACCTAAAATAAAAATAAACCAGACTCTATGCTATTATTACTTAGAATTCTTTTTCATTTTTCAACGGCAACTGAACCCAGCTCACTCTAAAGGAAGATTTCCACCAAACGGCTCGCATCGGATTGGAACGGATTTTACAATCTTTAAACGATATTTAATCGTGTACACGGTATTTAAAGTATATATTAGCAAGCCGCGCACAGCAGCTTGACCGCGGGCGTCTTCCACGACACGCGATCGTAGCCGAAAGTATGCTGCGACGCGCGATCGGCTCCGTTCGCCTGTCGTCGTATCCGATCGGATCTTTTCGGCTGCTGTTTTATGATTATTTTCTTCAACAATACTACGTTAACTTCAACCATTTAAAAAAAAATTAACACGTCAGCACAGTAGGAATTAAAATAATTGACTAGGTGCAGAAACGGATACGTTCGCAAGCGACGGTACGGAGCCGATCGTATGCGTCGACATCCTGCCGGACGCGATCGGCTGTCGCCGCATCCGTCCGTATCCTTTCCGATCCGATGCGATGTGAGCCGTATGTTATAAAATTTGGTGTCCGCACTTAGTCCGTCAGGTGGACTATTGTACGTAGACCATGACGGACGTTTGGTGGTTATTCCAACCAGCCCACCTCCCTCCAGAAGATAATTAAAACTCCTGGCCTGTTCCGAACATCAGTGTAAGATCTATGTGACCCGAGGGTTTCTGTTCTAATCTGGGTGACGCCTGTGCATTCAAAGAGCCTAGAATTTGAGATGAGATTTCCCAACTATGTTAGGGTTGGCTTCCAGTCTAACCAGCTGAACACTAGTATACACATGACACCTCCACAAACCAGTTACTGGTAACACAATACCTCTTAGACGGCAGTGCAGTTAATTATTAATACGATTAAGTTCTGAGTTGAGCTCCACGATTACTGACAAATGTTGGCACTGACTGGACAGGTCCACTCAAATCTGTGAGGTTCTTTCCTCAAAAGACCATTTCAGACACTAATCTACATGGTCCTCATATGGCCTCACCAAGATTATGTCTGGACTTTAAAAGATATTGTGACCTCTGAGTTTGTTTCGGCTTTTCTTCTCAGAGTAGTCAGATAGGAAACGCCGAACTCATCTAGCTTATTTTTAATATGACGTGTTAAAGTGATTCCGATATCCTATTTACAGAATAAACAATTTCATTTCACTAATACTTAATATAGGTAATAGGTAATACGGGCTGGTATCCGCAACTCCACGTCAAAGCGCGTATTTTGCGTACGGGTGGGAAAATCGATTATTCGATCCACCCCAGCTCCTCAGAGAAGGCCAGTAACGCCTTGGTGTCACTGACAATCTCACGTAGGGTACCTGGGTTACCGAAGTACTTGGCCCTGTATGTGGCGACCACCGGGCAGTTTAGTAGCACATTTATTTATTTATTTATTTATTTATTATTGGATCTCCAACAGAGGCTACACAATTACATGCAAGATTACAAATACGAAGACAAATACTAGTGTGCGCTTCCAATTATGGGAGACCACATCATTCTCTTATAATCTAGGTAAAAACATTAAAGCTTGACAAAGTGAAATAATAATAATGATAAAATAAATCAAAACATAAAACACGAAAATAATCATAAAAGGAAACAAAATCAAATACAAAACAAATTAATAATAAAAACATTAAAAAAAATTTATAAACAATAACCATAAAGGACTATAAAGGACCACAGACAAAGATAACAGTGATTAAGTGATTAACCGCTGAAGCCCCGGTCTTGGATATTATGACTTTAATATTTTTTTTGAACTTTGACATATTGCTTGTAATATCCAATTCATTACGCTTCGATACTTCGTTATACTGTCTACAGAGCCTTGGCAAAACGGCGAAGTGTCCGAGGTTTGTTTTGGATCCCGGCACATAGAAGAGGTTATAGTTACATTTACGCGGCAATCGAGATGGTGCACTTATCTGCAGCTTTCCAAGAAGCTCGCTACAGTCAACAACCCCATTGAACAATTTGTGTAGAAATGTGAGATCTAGAACCCTTCTTCTATCTAACAACGACGACATTTTATAATGCTGTAGTCTCAAGTCGTAGCTCCTGATTTTTTTTGCGAGATGGTCTTTATAGCATAGATGGTATAGAAAACGTCTTTGTACACTTTCCAGGCGTTTAATGTAAATGTCATAGTGTGGATTCCATACCGTGCTGTTGTATTCAAGGAGTGGGCGAACTAATGTATTAAATAGATGAATTCTAGCTATGAGCTGCTGTCTCGTCGTCCTCCATGCAGGCTCTGCACAGCGGACTATCTGTGACTCCTATGACAAAGAGGTGTTTATTAAATGACCCATGGCCAGTTATAGCTGCTGTAACTGTACGCAGCTGCTGTTTCGTTAGTCGGAGAACCTGTTTCGTGAGGCGGCTATTAATTCATCATTTCATTTCACTACTATAAATAACGTAATGTTTCAGATGGTGACACGGGCCGGGAGAATGGCGAGCCGACCGCTGAAGTCTACGTGCTGTCTGTCGCGCCTAGAACGTAAGTCATAAGTTATATATATTTTTACTTGAGGCTGTATAGTCAACCTTGTCATTGGTTTATCAGTTCTGACAAAAACTCCTACTTCTGTAAGGTTGAAACTATCTAACTGTCACAGAAAATTAGACCTTGTCGTTGTATGACCCTGCCCTTCTGACTGCCAACCCTGAATGTGATGTGTTTGCGGATGAATGGAGTAAAATTATACGTATATGTCTGGTGTTCTGTGAGAGTAAGTATGCAAGGGAGTCCACTGTTCCATGTTAGTTTTAAATTAAATTAATATCAATATTGTAATTGTTTCTATGTTAATTAATGTAATTGGTGTTGTACCGTTTTAATTAACTATACATAAATAAATGACATGTGCAAGCAAAATTCAACCTTAGAATAGAAAATAATAGAATACTTTTTATTATGTGCATCATACGAATAACAGATATAAATGTAGAAATAAGGGTGGCAATGGGGTTGTTTGTTGAAAACTTCGTCGCGAGTTTGCGCTGTGTTTGTCACTTGTCGAAGTGATCTTGAATAGAAAGTAATTAATCGGTGCAAGACAATAGACGCCATCTCGCACCAAAGTTTTTAACAAAAACGCCATTGGCAGATGAATTAAAATAACAAATACTTAAAGGTGTAGATAGATGCTTTATTGTACACAAAAATAACTAAATTTTTGTAAATTTTTTACATTTAATGTTGTTTGCACTGTCGCACTGGTTCTTTGAGATAGTGTTGATTTTAATAAAAGTTTGATTTGCAGTTATATTTGTTTAATGTCGTACGGTTCTACACGGAGGTACTTTCGAAAATATTAGATTTTACAGAGCAACGTTTGGTTCAATTGAGCGCAGTGTGTGGCTACATAAAGACTGGTGCTAGGTCGGCTTGGACACTGGTTACAATCATTTATTTACAAGACGATTCTACGCGGCGGAGCGGTCTCGCGGCCCTCGGGCGGCGCCGCCCCCTGCCCGTCGCTGGCCCGAGTGCGGGGCGCGTACACTGTATGTATGTGCTAAGTTTCTATAAACCAGTTTTGTTGTGATTTCAGAGCGGAAGGCGAGAGTTCACAGGAAGGCAGGCGCACGGAGCTCACACAGACCAACGATGCCATACGACTGCATCCACACTTCCAGGTAACACTACATTTATATTTATCACTTATATAAATGTAATTAACGATGTCATTAACAAGAACAATCAACGCTTATTAAAAACAAAAAACCGGCCAAGTGCGTTCGATACGCACAATGAAGGGTTCCGTAGTTAAGATGAATTTATCCCAAGAACAAACTTAACATTGTAGTTGAAAAATATGTTCTCTCATATATTCCAACTGCAAATGTAATCTATGAGTAAAGAACCATACTCTGTATTTTTTTTTTTTCAAAATTGTAGATTCATTCGTTTTGGAGATAAAGGGAGGGTACATTTTCATCAATTTTCTAAATTATCTTTAAAATTATTTATTAAAAGTAAAAAAAAATACATCTGAGAGAGATCCTCACAACAAGCCATTTCATTTGATATGTCACACGGTACAGTTTGCAAAACTTTTAAAATTTTCCAATTTGCCTCCGAAAATTAACCCCCATATTCAAAATTCATTTATTTACATAACACGTCCGAGTTTGGGTCACAGAAATACATAATGTGTACCAAATTTCAACTAAATTAGTCCAGTAGAATCGGAGTAAATTGACTGTGATAGACGGATAGATCAGGTGACGGATAGACACACGAGTGATCCTATAAGGGTACATTGATTGAGTTCTGTGGCAGCTATGCTAACCACACATGCTTAACATGAACAGTACCCTAATTGCGTAACTTATTTTCGTAAACAATTTAGCCTAATTTGTTTCATTTTGACAGTTCAATAACATTCATTGCGTTATTTACGTTGTTGAACAGATTTTTTTTCCAACTTATGAAGCAATGGATTAGCAATCTGTTTCAAATCGAAACAGATTGTGATTGTGTTGTATTACGCAATTAGGGTACAGATCTACTTAAATCGCCAAGATGCAGTGAGTTGGCGTGGTAATGGGTCGTTCTCTGTATGAGAAGGGGCCTTCGTGTTGCAGTGTACTAGTAATAAGTTGGTTTTGTTATTGAAACTGTTAACTGTATGTCCCAGGTGGTGTGTGGCGGAGAGCTGCGCGCACTCCTGCTGCGCGCGCCGCCACTGCCGCAGTCACACGCGCCGCCCACTAAAGTGCACACACAGGTACACATTTTATCATTCATAGATTCTTGAAACACATATTTTTTTATTAGTAAAAAAAAACCAATTGAAACTAGCCAAACGCTAAAGGTAAAATGTTTTTCTTGTTTAGATAGTTTATCCTAAAAGTTGGCAACGTCGTAAATACCTGTTTTGATTAATTTAGCAATATTATTGTATGGAATTAAGAAATGTAGCTAACTAAGGAATTAAATATTGATTATGAAATGCAATAATTAATATCGTAACACCGAATATTTAGTTTTAGGTGCAAAAAAAGTATTTGGAAACTTTGCCTTTTTTACACCTTTTGTTTGTTACAACATCAAATTCAGTGTTATAATTGCAATTCATTATTAATATTCTAGTTCACTAGTTAGCCACATTTCTTATTTCCATACAGTAATATTGCCAAATTAATCAAAACAGCGAAATATTTGACATCTATTTGCGACGTTGTCCACTTTCAGAATAAACGCTCTTAATTTATGGTGATTTTGAGTCCGAAAAAGCTTTATTGCAAATGTCTATAGACAGAGAAGAGCATTCAATGAGCAACAAGTCAACATAATAACTAAAATTACAAATACAGCTCAACTTTTTCTTTGATAAATTCAAACTAGGCTGAGAATCAACACTTTTCGAACGTCAAAATTACATAAGACAGTCCCCCAAAAACGCCCACCCTTCACCACTTCCTAGTGCCTTTAGCTGGAAAGACGTGGCGCAACAAACTCCCCAGCAGCACAGCTGTCTGTTCAAGTTAGAAAATGATTCTATACAATGGTATGCAAAATAACTTACATTATGCAACACAAAACATTATTTAGCACACGCCAATATACCAACCAAAAACATCAAATAACATACAATAATACCTATAAAATGATTCCAGGTGGACTACATACATTGTTTAGTGCCAGATCTGAAAGAGATCACAGCATGCTCTTTCTACTGGGGCAAGATGGACCGGTACGAGGCCGAGAGATTACTCGACAATAAGCCTGAAGGTAATATTATTAAATTATTTAACAATCAATCTGCGTAACATTTTTCCAACTTTGTTAGGGTCAGCTTTCAGTCTCACTGGATGCAGCTGAATATCAGTATTTTATATGGAGGGACTGCCTATCTGACCTCCACAACCTAGTTACTGGGTAACACGATACCTCTTGGTAAGGCTGGTCACACTTCTAGATTTCTGACTATCCATAACGACTATCAAAGATCTACGCAGGACAGCCGGGACCAACGGTTTCCGGCAACGGGTCGAATAGGGTAGTTGATTAGGTAAAAAAAAAAAAAAACCATTTAGTCCGTCTTTCAGATAATAAAAAAATATTAGACACGTATTTTTTGTTTTATCATATTAATCAAAAATTATTTAGAAAACACGCATTAAAGTTTCGGAGTGGGGGTTCGCTACGTCACAACACAGTATTAAATCTAGCAAGGCGTGACGTCATGCCACATTTTAACTCAATGTATTGCCGTAATCTTTTGATTTCGTCAAAAAAGAAAAAATACGTGTTCAATAGTTTTTAATAAATTGCAAGCCGGACAAAAAAAATTGGTTACAGGCCTTTTGCGCAGGACATGATTCAGCGAGGGTAGATCCCGATCGGCACGAGTCGAATAAAAGCCGAATATGTAAAGTAATGGCTTTGGGTCGGCTTTATAGTTCATCAAATACTGCCGAATCGAATGTGCTGATCTGAACAAGCGTGTAGCTTCCCTAAGCGGAGGTAGCTTAGCGAAGTACGAGCCTGTTTTGACCAATCTGTAAATGTATCTACATATTTTCTAGGCACCTTCCTCCTCCGCGACTCTGCGCAGGAGGAGCACCTGTTCTCGGTGTCGTTCCGCAAGTACGGTCGCTCGCTGCACGCGCGCATCGAGCACTACCAGCACAGGTTCAGCTTCGACTCGCACGACCCCGCCGTGTTCGCCGCCTCCACCGTCACCAAGCTCATTGAGCACTACAAGGTAATGTACTAAATACTTTGTTCAAAACTTTTTACAAATAAAAAAAACACTACAAAGTGAAAAATAACTTTAATTTCGGAAGTCGGTGTCTTTAGTTTAGGAGTATACGTCATATCCGCCATAAATTACCAGTATAAAGATAATTTAAGTCGCGTAATTAACGTTTATCAACAATCAGACAACTCATTTTGCATCGTTGTGTGGCACAAACTTATAAGAAAACGAATACAGCTTAAATTAACTAAGTAATTAGCTTAAATTACGCGATGTAATAATTACCTACCTAGCCTTTTCACAACTATGTTGGGGTCAGCTTCCAGTCTAACCAACACCAATATTTTACATAAAACTACGGTCTATCTGACCTTTTTTTCTTTTGTGTGAGACATTTCTCAAGCTCGGGCCACACCAACGGGAAACGCTGTTAATTATCACGATGATGGACCTTAACCCGTCGGAATAAAGTCTATAATCGCGATAATTAACGGCGTTTCCCGTTGGTGTGGCCCCAGCATCAGTAGTGGTGTAAGTTATTTGATCATTATCAAATAACTTCTCCCGCTCTGGGTGGAGCGGAAGCGCGTGTCCAGACTCTTACTGACTAAAACCCACCCGTGTTCCTTCGGTTGCCTGTATGTTGCCAGGGGCCACTGACCTTTACAACACAGTAACTGGGTAGCACCATACCTAAGTAAGACTGGTTGTCAGACTTAGGCTTCTGACGACCCGTAACGACTGTCAAAGATCCACGAATGACAGCCGGGACCGACAGCTTAAGAACGGCCAACCCGTCATACTTTTCATACAAACGCTCGTACGTGATTATGGCGTTGTAACACATCTTTCTTTAATTCTTTTAAACTAATAGGTATCTTGTGCACTATATCTAGGTTTCTATGAAATCAAAAAATAAAAATTTGGCGAAACAAATTCAATATAAGCCTCCAAAAATCTGCTTTTTTGCACAAATTTTACCTCAACTTTGACCGTTCATAATGTACTTATAAATTGTAAAAGTAAAGAAAACATCTTTATAGAAACCTCGCCCATGTAATGGAGATTCTAAATTACAAAAAAATATTTTACAAACTTGTAAGGCGTATTCAAAAACACGTATTTCCTGAAACCAGTTATTTTTCGTACAATGTTATCGCGTTCTCACTTGCTTGTTAGCGGTTCTCACTTGCGCTGGATGAAACAACAAGCTTTTCGACCATGCTCGCGTTGACGATAGACGGATCGGGAAGGGCCCCCTTAAGAGCGGCCAACCCGTCATACTTTTCATACAAACGCTCGTACGTGATTATGGCGTCGTAAGTGTCGTAACACATCTTTCTTTGAAAATTTTAAACTAATAGGTATCTTGTGCACTATTTCTAGGTTTCTATGAAACCAAAAAATTAAAATGTCGATATATAAATTCAATACAAGCCTCCGAAAATCTGCATTTTTGCACAATTTTTACCTGAACTTTGGCCGTTCATAATATACTCATAAATTGTAAAAGGAAAGAAAAAATCTGCATAGGAACCTTGCACATGTAATGAAGATTCTAAAAGACAAACATTTATTTCACAAACTAGTAAAGCTTACTCAAAAACACGTATTTCCTGAAACAAGTTTTATAAAATTTCCGCACACTATTTTTCGTACAATGTTATCGCGTTCTCACTTGCTTGTTAGCAGTTCTCACTTGCGCTAGATGAAACAACATGCTTTTTGACCATGCTTGCGTTGACGATAGACGGATCGGGAAGGGCCCTCTTAACGTGCTTACTGAAGCACGGAGGGGTCTCGGTGTGAAATGGATCTATCCACGAACCGACCTTGGCAGGTGTTGCTTAACCTTGATCAACCGACTTGTACTTAGCCACAAGCCCCTGCAGTGGTCTCTTGTAGGTTGACTAATGAATTTAGTTAATTAATAACACATTTTTATCTCATCTTCAGGACCCAGCATGTGTGATGTTCTTCGAACCCATGCTAACAGCTCCACTACCTCGGAACGAGCCTTTCAGTCTGCAGCAGCTAGCGAGAGCCGTCATCGTGTCACATACCAGCTATGATGGTAAGCACAAGTACAGCATAATGTTCCCACTGCTGGGACAGGCCTCTGTAAAAGAATGGGTAGTGTATATTAAATACAAAAAGTAAAGTGCATGCTTGTTACGACTTACTATTCTTAAAGCTTGGGTTTCCTGAGGAAGCTGTGCTGTCCCTTCATATACAACGTAAAAAAAACCGTGTCCGATCCGTGGGGGTGTTGTTAAGTCTCGTACTGAGAGTCTATTTATATCGTTCTAAGACTTTTACACTAAACGAAAAGACAAACTGACAAGATACACGACTAAACTTACCAAAATCCCACCTAAAAATACATTCTACAAGATCTCTGGTTATGTCAATAAAAATATATATATAACAAATTACCCGAATCAATCAGAAAAGATAAAAAAACTCCCATCTATTCACGAATAAATTAAAAATCTATTGTTAAGGGGGAAGCGTCAGGGTAGCCCGCGAAATTCAAATTTTCTTACGTTTTTTGCATTTTGCAGGTCAGTGTCAGGTTTTATGTTGATTAAAATATGATTCGCGGACGTAACAAATATGGCTTTACTCAATTATAATCATTACAATCAGTCGGAAATCATCTCATGGAAACGCACTACCGGGATAAAAAGTATCCTATGTGTTGATTCAGGTTATAAACTATAGATTGTGATCCACGAAGACGCGGCCCACTCCGCGATTACTGTACTGTAAACTGTACTTTAGTACGGAGCGGAGCGGAGTGGGGCGCGTCTTCGTGGATTGCACTATCTATATCTGTTTGCCTTATTTAAATAATATTAGTAGCATAAATGATTGAATACCATCGTGAATTCACGCAAGCCTAGTACTTTTTGTGACAAGTTTCAAGTTTATAAATTCAAAGAATAAGATTTTTCATACAAACGAAATCCCCCCTTTTCGCCCCCCTTAAAGGTGTAATTTTCAGAAACCCCTTCTTAGTGCATTATAAAAGGAAGCTGTGTGCAAAATTTCATATTCCTAGCCATAATCATTTAATAATTTGTTAACATAGGTACAATAAAATAAAAACTTTTTACAAAAAAAAAAACTACCGACTTCCAAAAAAAAAACACTACAAATTGAAAAATAACTTTAATTTCGGAAGTCGGTGTCTTGGGTTTTTTGTTTTCATTTTTTGCCACCGACTTCCGAAATTAAAGTTATTTTTCACTTTGTAGTGTTTTTTTTGGAAGTCGGTAGTTTTTTTTTTTTTTTGTAAAAAGTTTTATTTTTCACTTTTTAGTTGTGGTACCTACCCCACACACATTCGAATACCACTACCTGCTACCAGTGACAGGAACTTATCATATCATCTACATACTAAGTGGGGAAAGAAATACGTATTTTGTAGCTAACTCAAAAACTACCCAAGCAAAGTTAATAAAATTTATATGGGACCAATTTGGGAGCATAACCTTTCAAACAAAAAAAGAATTTTCAAAATCGGTCCACAAATGACGGAGAAATCGGAAAAAAAAACAAACACGCGTCGAACATATAACCTCCTCCTTTTTGGAAGTCGGTTAAAAATAGTCCATCAGGCCATTAGCCGTTACGACAATCGGCACAATGATAGCCGAGCTCACATTCCACATGTCAACAACCTCGTGTGCTAAGTCGAGATATTTTATTTGTTTCTCTTTCTCAGCTTTCACGAGGTTCTCGTCATGTGGAATGGTAACATCGACTATCATTGCGCGGCGCGCTAATCGTTCTATCACTACTATATCAGACTTACCTGTCAGATTATTATAACTGTCAACCCCCTGTGCTCCCCAGGCGTAGAGAAGCTGCCACTGCCGCGCGGCCTGCGCGTGTACCTGAAGGAGTACCACTACCGCCAGCGCGTGCGCGTGCGGCGTCTGGAGCCCGGCCTCTACGCGCAGCAGACCTGCTAGCCCTGCTGCCGGCCCCGTCACACACACCTCATGTGCGGGTCAACAAGATAAAACAACGTGTCGATTTTTAGCTAAAAGATTGTGACCACGTTATAACCGTTTTGTTTTGTCACGCCGTCAGAGGGCGCCATTTTTCCATACAAACAGTGACAATATAAACGCAACAATCGCGAGCGTGTATACCTTTTCGTATGTATACGAGATCATTGACCAGTCTTTTAGCTCAAATAATACTTTTTTCCAAATGGCCACAACATATCGTCGCTTATCGATCAACACCGCTCAAGTCGAAAATTGGCGGTTTTTACTTTTGAACGTGATTGGATAAAGCTACTTTTCCCGCGCGAAACTACATTGTCAAATTACGACTATTCAACCAATAAGCAGCCAATAAGTCAAAATGAAAAGGTAAAAAACATAAACATTAACATTCAACATTACTATATCTATAAACAGTTCATCTTCTACAAAAAGTAACTCATAAACTCTTGAAATTAATCATTTAAACAGTTTTTTCACCCCCCTGTAAAGTCAGTCAAAATGACTTAAACGGTGTTGTTCGGTAAGCAATGATATGAAAAATAAAAAATAACTACATTATATACTTAATATAAGAACTAATATATGTGGAAAGAAATATAACCCTTACCTTGTATAATAAACCCGGAATAAAATAACCTGACGTTTCTGGGGTCATTTGTTAAGCCACCCGCGACGCGACACGACACGACTCGACTAGAACAATTCCTATGAAAACTTTATGGAAAGTCTTCTCCCGTCGCATCACGCCTGTCTGGGGGAGCCTTTAACCACCCTTCCTTTTTTTCGAGGCACAAATGAAGCAAGATGGGAAAAAACAATTTAACTCGCGACACCGTTACCGACACCTCGTCAAAAGTATTTCCTACACAATAAAAATTGTTCAAGTTTTCACTTCTGTCGGCACTCCCGGAGTACCACTGTTTTCTCATTATTTGAGAGGAGCTCGTGGCTAAGTACGAACAGCCGCACGAATCGATACATCAGGTTAAGCTACGCTTGCCGGGGTTAGTCCGTGGATGGGTCCACATTTCTACATACCGAGACTTCCATGCCTCGGAAAGCATATTAAGCGGTTTTGCTTTGGTCCCAGCTGCCATTCGTGGATCTTTGACAGTCGTTACGGGTCGTCCGAAGCCCGGAAATCAGACAACCAGTCTTACCAAGAAGTATCGTATTATCTAGTAACTAGGTTGTGGAGGTCAGATAGGCAGTCGCTCCATGTAAAATACTGGTATTAAGCTCCATTCGGTTAGACTGGAAGCCGACCCTAACATAGTTGGGAAAAAAAGGCTAGGCAGATTGAAGTTGGGCATTATCTTACTCCGCGTTTATTATTAAAGGTGTAAAAGTTCTCGTACTTGGGGCGAAAATTGTCGAACCATAATTACGCATACTTGCTCGTATGGTCAGCAACAACAGTCGATCTTCAGTTTTCTGAGCAATATATTAAGATTTTTTTTTAACAGATGTTGAATTCATATAAAACAATCTCTTAGATATTACGAATGGAATAAACTTGGGTCTATTTAGAACGTAAAAGTGTTAATCTACTTCTGTTGCTGACCGTACATCTGTCACAAGTATCTACCTATACTAGCGCCACTACAAACGGAATGTTAGAGTCATAAATCATGTTTTATGACTATAGTTTGACCGGTACCCCTGTTCCGTTGTTTAGGAATACGCGGCGAGGTGGGGGCAGCGTTGGCCAATGAGTGGCGGCTGGGACGCCGCGCGCCGTGAGTGTTGATAAATGAGCTGCCTTCTCTGCCTCCCGGTGAGCCGCACACATACCTCAAGCACGGGACAGCGGTACCGGTCAAACTATAACTTTGTGTTTGGAATGGCCCGAGTATGTACAGTGCAGCCACATGTATAGTGGGCCTATGAAATGCTTGGCCATACTTTCTTTTGATTGACACCATTGTAGATATTAGTATCGCAGAAACAGTACTAGAAAAAGGTTGTGGAGATCAGATTTTATAAGATCTAAATAAATCTACTGACAAAATTTCATAGACGTAATGGGTCGATCTCGAATCTATATCTAAAGATGATAAAACAAACAAACACCGGCCAAGTGCGTGTCGGACCACGCACAATGAAGGTTTCCGTAGTTAGAATGTACTTATCCAAAAAAAAACTTAACTTTGAAGTTGAAAAACATGTTCTCCCATACATCGATAAACGTTTCGATAAATTCTCCTACTACAAATCTAAGTTTGAAATCGCAAAAAGAATAATTGTATGATAAAACTACAAATTAATGATTTTCGGATTTTTTCCTTTACTTGTGCCGTGAAACCTTGCTTCCTGCCAAACTTCATGATTCTAGGTCAACGGGAAGTACCCTGTAGGTTTTATTTTATTTGCGAGTATCAAAATATATCGTATAAATGGCCGTATTTTTTTATTGCATTGACTTAGAAGCTTGATTTTTTTAGAGCTCCAAGGGACCATAGACCTACGTATTTGATATTAATTTCAACTTGATACCTCTACGCGTTCCTAAGAAAAAGGGTCTTGACGGACGGACAACGAAGTGATCCTATAAAAAAGAAAAAAAAATCTGCGCACATTACAAAAAAAAATATGACATAAATACACACTTATAATAGACAAAAGCCTCGTATTCAAGCAATATGAGTCTGTCAATTTTGTCTATTGCTTGATGTCAGGGCTAAAGAGATTTTTTTTGCGTAATAAGTTTTTTCCTTTTGAGGTACGAAACCCTAAAAAAGACTAGTGATTTTTTTTTTATTCGGTTGTTTTTTTGTATAAAGTTTTTATTTTTCACTTTCTAGTTGTGGTGGCTACCCCACACAAATTCGAACACCACTACCTGCTATGTAAATAACACTGACAGGAAGAGTTATTCGTTCATTTGTCGCACACATACTTAATGCAAATTTAAGACTTATATGGTTTCCTCATGGATGCTGCCATAGTCAGAACTGGATCAAATTGAAATGTGACCACACGGGAAGCACCAGCTTTCAAATAAAATAAGAATTATCAAAATCGGTTCACCCAGTCGAAAGTTCTGAGGTAACAAACATAAAAAAATTATATATATATGTAGTCGAATTGAGAACCTCCTCCTTTTTTTGAAGTCGGTTAAAAAATAAAAGTATGCTGGATGAAATTGTGAGTTTAAGCAAATAAATTGTTTGTTTTATCAACATTAGATATCATATCTGTAAATTTTCACCAGTTAATTTGACATATAAATATTGATATTCATATGTCAAATTAACTGGTTGCCTGGTTAGACTGGAAGCCGACCACAGCCACAGAATGGCACAGAAGGCACACTCCGCATTTTAGGCATGAAGCTACAAGTACGCGGCGGGCCCGTCTTGTCGGGCCAATTCAGTGAGTGAAATATAAGAGTTACGGGATAGACAGAGAGGCAACTTCTATGTGAATATAACTGTAGGTAATTAGCGCTGTGCGACCTGAATTGCACTTTATTGTGTCGTAGCAAAAGTCGCTATTTATTTATGATTTTGCGGAGTCGAACATCTGTATAAATCTGTGCCACAACATAGTTTGGAAAAGGCTCATTAAAAACATAACCCTTCTTGGCAGTCGGGTAATAATTAACCCCAAAAAGCTTAGGACACAAAATTGATCTTAAAAACAACCCCAAAGGGGCGAATTATTAGTGGAATCACTAATTGAATATTATAATATGCCTTGTTAAAATAAATTGTAATTTAGGATAATTATTAATTAATATTAGTAAAAATGTATATTTTTTGGTATATCGGAAAGGTTTTTACATTCAATTTTTACGATACCAATATAATTTCATGCTGCAGTTGAAATATTAGCCAGTCGAGCCAATAACATCGGAGGATTTTATTGACTCGATTTGGATTCTGTATATTATTTCTAAAAGCTTATGAGTTATTTTATCGGATTAACTAACATTTTTATTAAAATTTGTCGACTATGCAAAAAACGGAGGTGAGAACATTTTTTTCTATAAAAAACACAAGTGTAAGTTTATAAAATCATATTTCGAAGAAAAAAAAAATAATATATAATTTTAAAAAAAATCAAGATCAAGATCTGGAACTTAAAAAAAAATTAAATTAATCAAGATAGAACCTATCTTGATTTTTTTTTTTTTAAATTTATTCAAAAAAAAAAACATGAATATTCAGAAAAATGCGAGCGGGCACATGCCGATGGGCGACATTGTATATGATGACGTTCATCATTCCGTCACGACTAAAGAAAATATAGTCATTTTGACACTTTTAACAGGTGCTCGGACATGCCTCAGTGCTGCCACCTAGTGTACGTCATTTCAGACCCTCATTAGCCGTGCTATAGTCATTTCAAACAACTATCAAAGAATGATAGTTGTGATTTAAATATCATTATCATTCTCTTCCCCTCATCCAAATTTATCTGTGGTCGGTCACATGTCTTTAGAAGTGAAAACTTCTTTAGACGCGTTGGGCATTTTTGAGATGGGAAAAAACAATTGAACTCGCGACACCGTTACAGACACCTCATTTTTGTAAACGCGATTGTGCTCTTTATTTATATTACGTTACGGATCAATGTTCTATGCAAGTATTTTTACTTTTCCATCGTTTCGTATAAATTTAAGTTAGTAGTCAATTTCCTAATCAATTAATTTCCCTGACTGATGTAAATCATTTAAGTATCGTCGCTGTTGGAGGGTATTTTAATATATTCTAACGGTGAAATTATATTGGTTATCATAACAATTTGATAATTAATACCTACGTCCTTAAGAACGTAGATCAAAATGCCATCAATTTCAAATATTACTGACTGCTAAATTCGTTAGGTAAATCCTAAATACACTTGTATATGTAAACATGCTGTATTTGAGGTATAGTCTGTCTCCGACGTTGGTCTAGTGGTCGCAAGCCACGATTAAAACGAAATGATTTTTTCAATAAGAATCAATGTGATTAATTTTACTTTCTTTGACAAAAATCCACATAAAAAACAGATTTAGAATATAAAAACACTGCGCGGGTATTCTCCTTTTCTGTGACACCCAAGGGCGCGTTCCGTTTTACGCAGAAATATAATTGATGAAAAAAAAAAAAACGTGATTAATTAGGATTTTTTCCATTCCTGTCGCAAGTGCTACTGCTGAGCAGAGAGTCCTAGTCCGGGGTAGTGTTACGGCCTGGCCACGACCTTGCCGCTGCCAGCGGTACCTTAGCGCGGGGCGGCGGTAAAAACAAATATCCTAAAATGTATGCAGCATGCCACAAAGCGCCGCACGCAGCGGCAACGCGATGTGCGGCCGAGTGATTGCCGCGCCGCCAAAAGTCGTGGCCAGGCTCATATTAGGTGCTTCCATCAGGAATTTATTAGTATCAGCCCGGTTGATGGCAATACTCGCCTCCTATTACTTGGGACTTAAACTTAACTGGCGAAATGTGGGTGTACTATACGTACAGCTCTGCTTAACCCTTCGGGGAATATGGTGTGATATTATGAAAATTAAAGCATGTTTACATTTACAAATGCATGGATTCTCTGCTGTATTTAGTAAAAAAAAGAATATTTGAAATACAAAAATGTCTGAAGTAAAATAGTTAAAAAAAATTACAATATTATGTGCACATTATATTTTTTCTTTTTTTTTTTCCACAAAATATCAGGAAAATGGCTAACAATTTGTTAAAGAAGAATTTTTTTTGCTTGTCCATCTTGAGTCAAAGAATAATTGTATCTTTCTTATAGGAAAAATCATCAATTAGAACTTGAGATTGGATCGAAAAAGCTCGTCGAATACATAACATCTTTTTTTTATTAAGTCGGTTAAATATATTCAACCTAACCTGTCATTAATGCCTTGAAGGAAATGTCGAATCATGTCACTAGAAGTATAATGTGCATGTAGAATTGATCCTAAACTTAAGAATATCAGTTTCGTCTTATTATTAAATAATTATTATTTATCCTTGTTACAATATTTTGATATTTAAATTCTTATATAATGTTCCCACTGCTCGAACACCGGCCTCCTCTCTGTGAGAGTGAGTGGGCTATAAACACGCAGGCTCAGTGCGGGTTGATAATAAAATAGCCATAATTATTCGAAAATATCTGTCTAAAAAATCAAGTTAAAATGGTATAAACATCAAAATATTGTAAAATATAATTTTTATTATTAATGTACATTGTAAATTACTGTAAAATAGAATATAAATAAATATAATTATTATTTAAATTGTATGATTGGTGTTGACAATCGAACCGAAGGACTATGCAACATCTCGAAACATTTATCTTAAAATAGCATGCAATAAGCAAAAAACGTTTCCAGTCTCGTTACTTGAATTTAGTTACTCGAACAGTGTAATATAGTTAAGTTTAGTTATTAATTGTTAGTCCAGTCCAGTGAATGATTATACAGGTCGAGTTACTAATATTCTCGTAATACACAATCTACTTACGATGTGAATAGGGATACATTAGTTAGTGGTTTGTGTCAGTTGCGTGATAGTTGCTGGTGTCGATTGCCGTCATCAGTTCACAATTATGACAAAATGTATTATTAGCACTCCGTGCGTACAAAGATAATGAAATAAAATATATTTTAAAATACATTTTTGTGGTTTTACTAATATTCTTTTTATTTTATAAAACGCCAATACCTAGATAGATAGATAGATTCATTTATTTGCCTGAAATATGGTATTTTACAGATTTTTTAACACATACGCAATAGTTCTTCATATTCCGCCTACTAAATTCGGTATGCAATTATAATGATTCTAATTTAATCAATTAAAATAATGGAATTCCTATCAACATAACAAATTACAAATGTCAAAGAAAATAATTAAATTACAAATTGTCTAAATATCAACTCTCAAATGACAACCAAAGTGTCAAATTTAATAATGTTAAAACAAAAATGTCAAATTTAATTTTCATGTCTAGCAACCTTACCATTTGTCCTAGAAATAGCCTAACAAGAGGTCACACATACCATCCCTATCCGCAATCATCATCAGTATATATTACTTTCCTCTATGATCATCAGTCTACAGCAGTCCACTGTTGGACATAGGCCTCTCCAATTGCACGCCATTCAGCTTGATTCTGGGCAACTCTCATCCAGCTGCTACCAGCGTGTACGTTACCCCAGCAAGAAAGTATCTCCTAGAGTTATATGAGTAGAACGTATAGTTGGTGCCTTATCTGCTGTAAATGTGCCCCCACATAAAAAATGTGTGCCCCCTGTCGTTTTGGAAATAAACGGAAAAAACGATTCTTGCTGGGGTAACGTTTTTCTAGCAGGAAAATTCTAAACGAATGATCGGAGAGTGAAAAATTGTGCATGGCCAGAGAGCTTATATGTGTGCCAAAATGTGCCCCCAAAAATAAAATCTGTGCCCCTTCAGATTTTCGAGATATTGCATTTCCTGCTGGAGTAACGTTTTGATGAATCGTATATCTCTAAAACCATTGCATGTGCCCCTGTAGAATAAACATACACGAGTAGCTCTTAATGTGTGCCCCTTAGTGCCCCAATTAGATTTAAGAAAATATTTATAGTTTTCAAGTTATCGCGGTTTTATGAAAACCCGAAAAAACATCGCAGCGCCTAAATGAGACAAGGCATAAGTTCGCTGAAAACTGTATTCGGTCCTTCTTGACGCTGATAATAACCATACAAAGTTTCAAAACTGTTCATGCATGCGTTTTTGAATAATCTTGCTATAAGTCAAAACTTTGACGGCAAAATACAAGGAATTGGCTCAATCCCAGATGTGTAGGTGTAAACCAAAATTGTGTGCCTTTAGTCAAAAATATATGGTGAAAATATTCAGCTTGGAATGTTTCGCATTAAGTAAATATAAACAAAAAACCAAAATATGTAAACAACGGCTGGTTATCCGACCAAATTCCAATGACTACTAAAAAGCGACGGATTCATACATATTGATGACCTTCTTTATTGGACGTATTTATACCTAAGCTGTTGTCCGTACAGTCGCGTTCAAAAGTTTTGGGAGCTAATTAAAAATATATTAAACGCACCTTGTGACTATATTAACGAAACAGCTTGTTAATGTGGAAATTATTATTTTTAACACATACATAACATCACGCCTTGTTTCCCCGAAGGGTTGTGCAGAGGTGTCCCTGTAGCAGGTACACCCACATTTCGCCAGTTATGTTTAAGTCCCATGTAATAGGGGGCGAGCCTATTGCCATCAACCGGGCACAAATCCAGACTCCGAGCTGCTACTGAGAAATTTCAGATAGAAAAACCCAATAACACTTTGCCCGACCCGGGAATCGAACCCAGGACCTCATGCTCAGCAGTAGCGCTTGCGACCACTAGACCAACGAGGCAGTTATTATTTTTATTCCCTTAATTTTAATTCTTAAAGTAATTATTGCATCAAAAATCACAGATCAAATTTCCTACCTATAAATATTAGAAATTATTTGCACGTTGTGTAGTCATTATTATTTAAATCACAGATCAGTTTTTCATCTAAGTCTAACATATAATTAGTAAATTCGCATCACAAAAAATCACAGATCAGTATTAAGTATAAGTAGGTATAATATTGTGTAATTATTTTTATTAAATTTGAAATCACAGATAAATAATTTTCTTACGAGTAATTTGTATATATGTCACGGCTAAAACCCGAAGTGCGGCTACACCTAGTTTTAGCCGGTTAGAACTAGGTGCGGCCGGTAGCAGTTGGTTAAAGTTAGTTGTAGCAAAGGAAAATGGCTGAAAGGTAGGTTAGGTTAGGTTAGAACTGTGACCAAATAACACACCGCACGAGCCGAGCGAGCGAAGCGAGCGGTGCCGCGGCAGCGGCCGGCGAGTGCCAGGATCCATTTAGGCAAGTTTAACCAACTGCTACCGGCCGCACCTAGTTCTAGCCGGCTAAAACTAGGTGTAGCCGCACTTCGGGTTTTAGCCGTAACATATACATAGATTCAGATAAAGTGTGTTAGTATAGTAAACCGCATATAACTATAAACATCGAATGTGCACAAATTATCTGATGGTATTTGGCTATAAATAAACATATTTATCCCATATACGTAACAAAATTATCACCTGACTGTGGAATGACACTTATATATCTAACACGCCATCAAATCAAAATTATGTGACACTACATAATCAGCTTTAATATAATCGTTGGATAATAATTATAAATCCCTCATAGGTACGTATTTCGACATACAAAATGGAAACACGTTGTTGCAACACAGATCATTGTGCGGTTGACTATAGGTATACACTAAATACAACTCTCAAAACTGTAGGTACCAAAATTTATTTGGTTAAGGCGAATGCTCCAACCAACCCGCGAAATTCAAATTTTCTTATGTTTTTTGCAATTTGCACGCCAGTGCTCGGTGTTGATTAAAATATTATTCGCGGCTGTAAGACATAGGTAGTTACAGAATTATAATCATCAATACAACGCTCTAAAGTCATAAAGCTGTAGGAATGACTTTTTCTGTTTTTTTTTTGTTCCTACGCTTTTATGAACTTGGAGGGTTGTATTGGTGATTTTGATGATTATAATTCTGTAACTACATACGTCTTACAGCCGCGAATAACATTTTAATCAACATGCAACCTAGCACTGGCCTTCAAATTGCAAAAAACGCAAGAAATTTTGAATTTCGCGGGCTGGTTGGAGCATTCCCCTTAATGATGAAAAACTTACTGTTAATTTATCTAACCTACGGCTTATCAATAAATACATATATAAAGACAAATACGGGCTTTTTATTTATATACAAAAAGAGCTACTTACCTCTTTTTAGTAGTAGGTATCACACACACATGGTAGGTACACATTTCATGAACTATATATTTTTTTAAAGGGTAGTATTTAAACGCAAATAAAAAAATATCCTTTTTCTATGCAATAAGATTCCGAATTCCCATCAAAATTACTGATTGCACAGCAAAATATTCAACTCAAAATATCACTAAACACACTACAATTTATTTTCGCAGCGTACAGCGATTTTTCCTAAAGCAAAAGAAAACACGGTTGTTCGCACTGGCACTCGCCGGCCGCTGCCGCGGCACCGCTCGCTCGGGTCGTGCGGTATATTATGTGGTCACAGTTCTAATCTAACCTAACCTACCATTCAGCCATAGAACAACCAGTTGAACCATGGGTAAATTTACTTGGGATAGTTATTTTGCTATGAAATATGGAAAATTTGCTGTGCAGTCAGTATATAAATGATGGAAATAAATTGATAGGTGATTGTATATTTGATGTGCAATTAATAATATCCCTTTTTTAAACATCGGGACCAATAAAATTTTGGGTCAAAGACCTGGCAAATGGCAAATATCTGGATGTATTTCTTTCGTTCACACATAAATTACTGGATGTATTTTAATGAAATTTAGAATGGAGAAGATAGCTTACCTTGGAATAGCACTTCGGGTACTATTTATAATGTACTTAATCATGTGTAAGGTCATAGAAACAGCTAGTAGAATATAATCCAATAACAACTTTATTTTATTACTTATTACTTTTCTACTTCAGTGTACTCAGGCACAACACGTGTGAACCGGTTATGAGTAAAGTAAAGAAGGTCATCGATATGTATGAATCCGTCGCTTTTTAGTAGTCATTGGAATTTGGTCGGATAACCAGCCGTTGTTTACATATTTTGGTTTTTTGTTTATATTTACTTAATGCGAAACATTCCAAGCTGAATATTTTCACCATATATTTTTGACTAAAGGCACACAATTTTGGTTTACACCTACACATCTGGGATTGAGCCAATTCCTTGTATTTTGTCAAAGTTATGACACCATCGTTTTGACTTTTAGTAAGATTATTCAAAAACGCATGCATGAACAGTTTTGAAACTTTGTATGGTTATTATCAGCGTCAAGAAGGACCGAATACAGTTTTCAGCGAACTTATGCCTTGTCTCATTTAGGCGCTGCGATGTTTTTTCGGGTTTTCATAAAACCGCGATAACTTGAAAACTATAAATATTTCTTAAATCTAATTGGGGCACTAAGGGGCACACATTAAGAGCTACTCGTGTATGTTTATTCTACAGGGGCACATGCAATGGTTTTAGAGATATACGATTCATCAAAACGTTACTCCAGCAGGAAATGCAATATCTCGAAAATCTGAAGGGGCACAGATTTTATTTTTGGGGGCACATTTTGGCACATATATAAGCTCTCTGGCCATGCACAATTTTTCACTCTCCGATCATTCGTTTAGAATTTTCCTGCTAGAAAAACGTTACCCCAGCAAGAATCGTTTTTCCCGTTTTTTTCCAAAACGACAGGGGCACACATTTTTTATGTGGGGGCACATTTACAGCAGATAAGGCACCAACTATACGTTCTACTCATATAACTCTAGGAGATACTTTCTTGCTGGGGTAACGTACACGCTACCAGCCACCCTGCGAAGATCGTTGCTCCACCTAGCCTGAGGGCGTCCGGCCCTACATTTGCCGATTCGGCACTATTGCCGTGAAACAACATTAGTATGAAGTAGGTATACCACGTTCAAATTAGATGATCTAGCAAAACTTCATAATCATGTTTAGTATCGACGTCATTCATTCATTACACATCGATATCCATCAGTCTGTGAAGTTTTGCTAGATTATGTAAATTCACCTAGTATGTGGGGATAAACAGAAATGGTGCGACTGATACTGGCATAGCCACCATCAGGGTTGTTAATTATGATTAAAAAAATCGTCGAAATTTTTCGGTCACTGGTTCAAAAGTTATAAGGGTTTATAGGTGGCTGGAGCTAGATCGAATACTTCGTAAACTCATCTATCTAGCTCTTGGACTATGCTTAAAAATTGGAACTCATGTATATCTTCTAAATTAAGCCCCGACTAAATCTGGGACTTGGCGAAAAAATGCGACTAATTAGCGACAAAATTTGGGAGAAAACAGATCTTCGCTATGTGCCCTAGCTTTTGAGATTCAATTGGGCCAAGCTGGGGAGATGCTCCCCAGATCGGCCACCTATAAACCGTTATAACTTCAGAACAAGTGACCAACAAATTCTGATATTTGGCGACAAATTCCGACTAATTAGCGACAAATTTTTTGTGTTATCAAAATTAAAATCCCTGATGGTGACCATGCCAGTGTCAGTCACAAACAGAAATAGAAAAGTAAAATTAGGAAGGTTTAAAAATTAAATATTGTTTCATGGAAGGGAAGGGGTGTCGTGTTACCTAGTAATGTGGAGGTCAGATAGGCAGTCGCTCCATGTAAAATTATGATATTCAGCTGCATCCAGTTAGACTGGAAGCCGACCCCAACATAGTTGGGAAGGCAGAGATGATAATCGCCTGAGGACGAGGAAAAAAGGTAAATAAAATTCATTAATATTGTAATAAATAATCCTTTATATACAAATGTATTGCATTGATTTATTAACATACAAAATTCTAAATCAACTGTGCCAAAAATGCGCCAGTGTGGTGTTTTTTGTCTTTTGTAATAGTGATCGTCTGAGTTTGAAAGTATAATAACGAGCCAATAGTAAGTCATTGCAATGTAACTCGTACTTCATGGTAATCTTTCTACTATATAAAAATAAGTCGGGTTTTCCTTCCTGACGCTATAACTCCAGAACGCACGAACCGATTTCCACGGTTTTGCATTCGTTGGAAAGGTCTCGGGCTCCGTGAGGTTTATAGCAAAGAAAATTCAGGAAAAAATTTAACAGAAAAGCGGGAAAATCTTTTTTCACATACAGCGCCATCCCTGATACATAGCATGTAGGTAGTAAGTGATACCCCAAACATTTATATGGCAAAACAACGTTTGCAGGGTCAGCTAGTAAAGTATAAATTAGAATGATGCCGTGAGTTTTATTATACTTTATGGCGATCTCACAAGAGTTACATTGGCTTACAATGGCTTTACGTAAAATCAATTTTTCGTAAGGGTATTATAATTTTGAGTTAAACCTATCAAAGGGGTCATAGGAAACTACTACGCGTTGAAATAGGCAACTAGCTTCATCTTTCTGACTCACCGACTCCTTGGCAATTTAAAAGTGCCTGTACATAGTATGTAAGGAATTGAAATAAATGCTTGAGTTTGAGTATTGTACACAACTTTTACTACAGAACCAACCCTGATATCAGCTGATCCATACATTTTGTTGATTTTTGACAGGACTAACTTTAAAGTATCGAAAATAAAAACATTTCAGATATTAACTTTTTTGCATTTTTAACATATTGGCACAGTTCAATCAAATCACAATCGCACACACAAAAATAACTTCAGAGCTTTTAAATAATTTTAATAAAGAGTGATATAATTTAAGGGTCAAATTAGATTAGCTAGCTAAACTTTTATAGATGTAAAGAATAGTTTTGTTAGCTTATATAATTTGACATTGTAGAACAACGTCTAACAAGCAGTTTTCAGTTAGATTATTGTGATGTGGAAGGGACAATACGACAGTAAATTAAAACACTGGCGATACTAATGTATCAGAGTATTTTTAAATAATTAATTCTAGCACTGACATTACAAACGTGATTTTTTCAAACAAACTAAATAGTAGTGATGGCCGACTATGAGTTTTGCCAATCCTTGACTAACTATAGTGACTAAACTATTTTAAATACAATGTGTCCCTGGATAAAGTCATCATCATCATCATCATCATTTCAGCCAAAAGACGTCCACTGCTGGACATAGGCCTCCCCCAAGCACCGCCACTTCGACCGATCTGTGCTTCCCGCATCCAGCGGATTCCTGCGGCCTTCACAAGGCCATCGGTCCATCTTGTGGGAGGCCTTCCAACGCTACGTCTTCCGGTACGCGGTCGCCACACCAGAACCTTTCGGCCCCATCGGTCATCCGTTCTGCGAGTAATGTGCCCTGCCCATTGCCACTTAAGTTTGGCAATTCTTCGGGCTATGTCGGTTACCTTGGTTCTCCAGGGACGAAACGAAAATGGGCGGAACTAGAACATTATTCATCGACAAAAATATTGGAAAAAAAACTAAAAAGTCTATTGAAAAAATCAGACTAAAAGTTTCAACATTTCTTCAAAGAAACGTGTTTTTTTTACTTGATGTCTGTGTTTAAAGGGTTCTTTGTATTTGCCATGCAACATCAATTTATCAGCCATCATGATTGTTTTTATTTTGATGAAATTGACTCAATTAATAAAAAGTTATTGTGTTTTAAATACATGGCAATAAAAAAGTTTAAAAAATCGCTAATAATTATTACGTTTTTTTTTGTCCATAATGGTCTCGTATCCAGGGACTCACTGTTTATTTGATTAAATTTTCGTATGTAGACTGAGACTTTAGATATACACAGTTTTATTTATTGTTGTATCCACCTAGTAAAAGTATTTTTTTCTCTCATCTCAAGAACATAAATATCTTCTAAACCTAAAGATTATGTAAGTAAATACATAAATAATAAAACTAAGTGTTTGTATATAATAGTTGTATTATGATATGATAATAAACATTGCTTTGGATACATTTGAATATTGTCCTAATTTTACCATCTTCAGAATTGCTAGTATAGTAGCCAAAATTTACCAGGATACTATTACCAAGGGGTATCGTGTTACCCAGTAACTGGGTTGTGCCGGTCAGATATGCAGTCGCTCCGTGTAAAATACTGGTATTCAGCTGCATGCGGTTATATTGGAAGCCGACCCCGACATAGTTGGGAAGAGGCTACGCAGCCCACAACCCAGTTACTGGGTAATTCGATACCTCTAAGTAAGACTGGTTGTTTCCTTTTCCTATTAAATAATTATGCATAGTACATGTTCAAATTGGTTTAGTATGCAAGAATAGCTGCAAATATTAATATGTAACGGCTGAACAATCAAACACAACTCAATTTAAAACCGCCGATAAGTTATATGCTGTCTCTGTCACTTTAAAGGTATATTGTAGAGACAGAAATAATAAGGTAGCCATGCGATAGGTCAGTGTCAGGTTATATCTTGATTAAAATATGATTCGCGACCGTAAAAAATATGGCTTTACAAAATTATAATCATTGGAATCAGCAATACAACTCCTTATGTTAGAATAATCCTAAAATGTCATGATTTCATGAAACATTCATTCAATAGGTTTATATGAACTTAGTTTTATAAATAAATATTTGACACTGCCGCGAATCATAATTATTTACATCGAGATACAAACTGATACTGACCTGCAAATGGCAAAAAACGTAAAAAAATTGAAATCACGGGCTACCCTGACGCTTTCGCCTTAAAATATCAGAAATAACATTAACAGATTTTTGTCACTAATTTCTAAGTATTCGAATACTCAATCAATGTACAGTTTCGTAAATATCTTACAATTCTGACTTGGCGATACCTAAAACCCTAAACGGTACCTAAAACATACCGTAGGAAGCCACGGGTACCTAAAATGTACCGTAGTGGTCCAAATATATTGCCTTGAGGGATCCCTCAATGTTTTCATTCATTAATATGTCCTAATACATCATCCTGTCTGCTAATAACAATAAAATGCAAATACCAATGGCCTTATCAAGCGTAATGATTATTGCTATTCCACCTTTTATTGGTTGACTCAATTTCAGCACTGGACGCTCATTGGCTGATAAAGTCAAACGCCTTACCCAGATCTATAAAAGGAACTGCATTAATAACAGTTCCTAAATCTGGGTTAAAAATCTTGAAGTAAATCAAAGAAAAGAGAATCGCAAAATCATGATAGATCAACATCTGTAAAATCTCTTAACGGATCCGAAATGCCGTCACTCTTTGAGTTCAAAGACTTTGGTTTTATCTCACTGCTTGACGCTTCTGTAACTGTGTCTTCCAAAATCTCGTTCAGTATCTCTTCTTGTGTTTTTACAGCTTGACTATTATCAATTTTTGTATTAACAATTTCCTTAACACTTAAAGAATCATTTTGTAACTCATCCAATTTAGATTCAAAATCATCCAACAATTTAGAATCGATATCGTTCTCTAAATTCAGCTTTGAATCTGGAACTCT
This sequence comes from Agrochola litura, assembly GCA_949152395.1. Classification (NCBI taxonomy): domain Eukaryota; kingdom Metazoa; phylum Arthropoda; class Insecta; order Lepidoptera; family Noctuidae; genus Agrochola; species Agrochola litura. The sequence goes on along the minus strand of OX424519.1, from coordinate 628,966 downwards.
CTCTTCATCGTACACTATAATATGATTCGAATCAAAATCATCATGGCTGTTGGCGTCAAATTCTTCGCTGTAGTCATCTAAATCCCTTTCTGTTTCTGTCGGCGTCATTTCAGCCCGACACCTCGACGGTGAAAGATTCTGCACTGCATTTTTGGATACTGTTTTAAATATCTCGTCTATATTAGCTTCAGTAGCTAATTTTAAGGCATGTTCCCAGCCATGGACAGTTTGTGTGTGCAAATTGACTTGTCTGTCGGCGAGGTCTAGTAGTAAGGTTTTGATTTCCGACCGAGTCTTTGGTACCCAGTCTGATAGTTCGGAGCGTAGAGCTTCGGAGGCTTGCTCGAGCCTGCGGACAAAGAAACTTGGATATTAGAAACTAGTTGTTTGTGCAATTTTTGACATTACACCTATAGTTCTCGAAGGGGTAGGTAGAGATGTATAGTACGCACGTAACGTACAATTAGAGGTCAGCTTTCCTTGGAAAAAATAGACTGCTGTGTGAACCCTAATTATTATTTTTCTAAAATAAAAGTAGGTACCCTAAGTTACTCTTTATAACATCAGCTATCTGTAGTCCCGTCAAAATCGGACCAGCCGTTTCGGAGATAAGCCGGAACAAACAGACAAACACAAACAAAAACATAAGTACCGTTTAAATTTTATTTATTTGTATGCTTATGTATGTCGTCATGTATACATCTACATTTCGTCAGTTACAAGCCTATTGTCGTTAACCAGAACATCAACTTAGAAGTGTACGCAAATAATTATAGTTAATATGTATAATATCTTTCAAATGAGAAATATTCCCTAATATTACTAATACTGCGGCCGCACGCAGGTGCGTGACGAAGCAATGCGTGCCGAAGCTTCGTATGTTTTGCTCACTAAAAAGTTATCGCGCTATTGCGGTGGTCACATTAGCGGCTTCATATTTTTAACGAATTATCGTGCAATAATCCAAGATGGCTCTCCATTATTTCGACAGAGCGTCCACGCAGTCCAGAAACAGTCGAAATGACCAACGCTAGTCCGACCACGCGCAACGTTTATTATGTAGGTACCACCACTAAGGTAATACTTTTTACAGTGTAAAAGAGTTCTTTGATAAAAAAGTAAGTGATAAATATTGTTACTGATTTACTGATATTTAAGATAGATACTGCATAGATTTAAAACTTTATTAAATTTTGTACTAGTAAGTATAATGACTGTTACCTACACTGTTATTATTGATGCTAGCTGCATAATTATATGGAACGCGTTTCCTTTAAAATATTTGTATGCCAGTCCATGGCGAGACATGAAGATCATAACCCTATTATTAAGACCATTATTGTACCATGTTTAATGCAAATAAATATATTCTTATTCACCCGGGTGATAAGTGCTACGCAGCCCCAACTATCGGGACGATAGCCGATAATGGTTGGTCACATCTGCGTGTATCGTGTCACTGTGCGAAGCTTCGTCACATGCGTGTTTTGTTTAAGTCCCATGAAATAGGGGCGAGCCTATTGCCATCAATCAGGCACTAATCCAGACTCAGGGCTGCTACTGAGAAATTCCAGATGGAATAACCCAAACACTTTGCCCGACCCGGGGGAATCGAACCCAAAATCTCATGCTCTGCAGTAGCGCTTGACCGACGAGAACTACGACTTTTACACATAATCTAAATTGACACAAAATTATTTGGACATTGATTTCAGAATTTCATATAATACAATATGTAAAGAAAACCCTGTTCCATCCGAAAGGGGCACAGAGGTACCTAAAAGTAAAATAAATAATTTTTATTGAAAATAAAAAAGTTACTATTTAAAATTCACATTTTCAGTACCAAAATTACGCAAAATTCATAAAAAATTTGCAAATTTTCAAGAGGGGTCATAAGTTACGTATGACTTGTAGACGCCCGCTAAACGACATCCGCCCGCGTCCAATGTGGAAAACCGGTAAAATTCCCCATTCAAAAAATGAGGCAAAAATTTCCACTTAAATATACTCTCAGTACGATACTTAACAACACCCTCACGGATCGAACAGGGCTTTTATCACATGTTGTCTGGCTAAGAGTTAATATTCGTTGTAATTTTCCTTCTGTTCCGATTTTTATTAAATAAGTATTTAGCTCAAAACTTAAGATAAAAAAAAACCGAAGTATTAAGTGACCTTATACTTCCTGACTGCTGTACCTACATTTCTGCCTACATCGGGAAAACAGGCGTGATATTATAAATAAATAAATAAAATATCTTTAATTCAGACCGAAATTAGTCCATAAGTTGTTATAATTAGTGGTTAGTAAAAATTCAAAAGTCATTTATTCAAACTAGGCTGAGAATCAGCACTTTTCGAACGTCAAAATTACATAAGCCAGTCCCCCAAAACGCCCACCCTTCACCACTTCCTAGTGCCTTTAGCTGGCAAGAAGAAGTGGCACAACAAACTCCCCAGCAGCACAGCTGTCTGTTCAAGTTAGAAAAATAAAATGATTCTATACAATAGTATGCAAAATTATTATGCAACACAAAACATTATTTTAATTATAAATTACTGGCCATATGTCAGCTAGCACACGCCAATATACCAACCAAAAACATCGCGAACTATACTCATGCAAAAAACTAAATATCAAAATAAAAGCCTCCAGGCATAAAGGGCGTGCCCGCCTACATAAAGTTGTAATTGGAAGTTATAAATGATAAACAAGGACCATCGAGCTAAAATAAATGAACAGTTAATTACGAGTAATACACAGATTGAGCTTACATGCTATGTTGAGTGTTGTTAATAATATAATTAACTAGCGGCCGTTATGCTACTCGCTGATAATGTAGCTATCCATTGCTGAAAGAGTTTTTCAAATCGGTCCAGTAGTTTTTAGGGTTCCATAGTAAACAAGGAACCCTTATAGTTTCGTCATGTCTGTCTGTCTGTCCGCGGTCTAGCTCCAAGACTGTTAGTACTAGAAAGTTGTAATTTGGCATGAGTATACATATTAATCATGCCAACAAAGTGGTAAAATAAAATTATGAAAAAAATATATTTTTTAGGGTACCACACGCAGAGGGGATTTTTTTTTCTTTTTTCTATCCCTTGGTTTGGGGTATCGTTGGAAAGGTCTTTCAAAAACATTGCGAGTGTGTTAAAATCATTTTTGAATTCAGAGATCCGTTTGCGAAATATTAAGCTTTAAAGTGCAAATTTTTGTTAGAGTCAAGTGTCCCCCTCCCCTGCCAGCTAAATGGTTGGTTTTAGATATGTGAAAAAATTCACGGCAGTATCTTATATAACGAATTTAAAAGGAAAACTATTACAGCTGAGTAGGCTTTACAAGTTAACGAGTAATAATCGACCAACTTAAATTTGCGGTTATAAAAACATGTTCTTTCATACATTCTGTATGATTTTTTTTTTTTTTCAACTACAAAGTTAAGTTTGATCTTGGGATAAATTCATCCCAACTACGGAACCCTACATTGTGCGTGGTCCGACATGCACTTGGCCGGTTTTAAGTTTATTCGTTACATACAAAAATTCAAAAATACAAATCTTTCCTCTTTATAACATTAGTATAGAAAGAAGTATAGATTAGTTTAATTTAGCACAAACCTATTGCTATTTTGACCCAGTGTTTTTGGATGGGGCAGTCGCAGTCCAGTCTACCAGCAATAATTTTCAGGATACTGTTACAAGTGTTACGCAAGCGTTGTAGTAAGGAAGCTAATGTCCGAGCTAAAACTCCCAGATGACCTTGCCAAATATGACGCACAGACTATTCCGATACTTTCAAGGCGAGGTCGAGAGGACGCGCGACCTCACGTCGTTATGCCAAAACCAAGGTCGACCTCCAAACTGCTGTACGAGGATTAACGAGCGAATCATTTATTTTTATTATCTTTTGTGACAATATGTGAAGCGGAAGTACGTGGTCACATGATAGTAAGTAAGGCAGGGCAGCTGTTGTTACAGGTAAGGAGAAGTAAAAATATTGATCTGTTCTGGTCAATTGATTTTTGGCTTTCTTGACTGATATTTGTAATGTATGAGTCTTGTAGCTAACTCTGCCTCAATTTTTTTTCCAAGATATTTTATTTCGCACTACCGACCAGCTCCAGTTTTGCAGTTTTTAACCGACTTCCAAAAGGAGGAGGTTCTCAATTCGTCTGTATGTTTTTTTTTTTTTTTTTTTTGTATGTTTGTTACGCGATTACTCCGCCAATTATGAATAGATTTTGATGATTCTTTTTTTGTTTGGTAGATCATACTTCAGAGGTGGTCCCATATAAATTTTATCAACTTTGCTTGGGTAGTTTTTGAGTTAGCTTCAATTATACGTATTTTTTCCCACTTAGTATGTAGATGATATTATGATAACTTCTTGTCACTGTTATTTACATAGCAGGTAGTGGTATTCGAATTTGCGTGTAGGTACCACAACTAAAAAGTGAAAAATAAAAACTTAAAAAAAAAAAAAACAACCGACTTCAAAAAAAAAACACTACAAAGTGAAAAATAACTTTAATTTCGGAAATCGGTGACAAAGAACGAAAATTCAAAACCAAAGACACCGACTTCCGAAATTAAAGTTATTTTTCACTTAGTAGTGTTTTTTTTTTGAAGCCGGTTGTTTTTTTTTTTTGTAAAAAGTTTTTTTATAACTTGACATAACATCGAGATTACTTTATTATATACTAGCTTCCCCCAGTGGCTTCGTCCGCGTGGTATCTTTATAAATTATAGCCTATGTTACTTAATGATAATATAGCATTCTACTGGTGAAAGATTTTTTTTAAATCGATCCAGTAGTTTTTGAGCATATTCATTACAAACAAAAATACAAACATACAAAAATCTTTTCTCTTTATATTATTATTACTAGCTGCGCCCCGCGGTTTCACCCGCATAACATCGCCTTTGTGTCGCGTCACGTGTCGAGCTGGTCTGAACAAGCCTTAAGTCTCGATCCCGTGGGTATATCGAAGTAAAAAACTTTTTACAAAAAAAAAACAACCGACTTCCAAAAAAAACACTACAAAGTGAAAAATAACTTTAAATTTCGGAAGTCGGTGTCTTTGGTTTTGAATTTTCGTTTGTCACCGACTTCCGAAATTAAAGTTATTTTTCACTTTGTAGTGTTTTGTTTGGAAGTCGTTTGTTTTTTTTTTTGTAAAAAGTTTTTATTTTTCACTTTTTAGTTATGGTACCTACCCCACACAAATTCGAATACCACTACCTGCTATGTGAATAACAGTGACAAGAAGTTATCATATCATCTACATACTAAGTGGGAAAAAATACGTATAATTGAAGCTAACTCAAGAACTACCCAAGCAAAGTTAATAAAATTTATATGGGACCACCTCTGAAGTATAATCTACCAAACAAAAAAGAATCATCAAAATCTATTCATAACTGGCGGAGTAATCGCGTAACAAACAAACAAAAAAAAAAAAAACAAAAAAAAAAACATACAGACGAATTGAGAATCTCCTCCTTTTGGAAGTCGGTTAAAAAGTATCCTATGTCCTACCAAATTTCATCCAAATCCGTTCAACCGTTTTAGCGTGAACAAGCAAATATTATAGTTATGATGTAAAAGAATCTTACCTTTATCTTACCGAGCAAGTATGACCAGTACCCTAATTGCGTAATACAACACAACCACAATCTGTTTCGATTTGAAACAGATTGCTAATCCATTGCTTCATAAGTTGAATAAATCTGCTCAACAACGTAAATAACGCAATGAATGTTGTTGAACTGTCAAAATGAAACAAATTAGGTAAAATTGTTTACGAAAATAAGTTACGCAATTAGGGTACTGATGTATGAATGTAAGCGAGGCAAAAGAAGTATGTAAGGATCGTAGCAGGTGACGTTCTGTAGTTTCTGCCTACCCCCATGGGAAGAAGACGTGAGTTTATGTATGTATCTTACCTATTATGTAGGTCATCCGTAGTGTTGGTCCCGGCGACATAGGTAGCTGTAACAAACACATTTTATTAAGCTGGGTTAATGAAAATTCATATCTCTCTAATTTTGCGGCGTAAAGGTACAGTACCGACCAAAAGTCCATAAGCAATCTCACAAAGCAATAGCTTGACGTTTAGTTTTACTTACGACCTTTTATTTTCAAGAGACACTTGCATCATTGTCGTCAACAAGTGATTGTAGTTCATAATTTCAACGTTAAAATATGAGTCAAGATGACCTAGCGGTTAAGCGCATGCAGATAAATCCGTGAATCGGTGAGCCATGAGTTCAAATCTCATGCAGTACTATTCAAGGTTTTTGTAAGTTTTTACTCAATTGGAAGTAATGGGACAGAAATATAATATTCTTTATGTTCGCTTTGTTCACACATTTCGTAAAATTAGAAAGGTAGATCATAAAAAAACTAAATAAGTAATTTAGACATCTGTGTGGTAGAATATGAGTTTAATGAATATTTGACTTGATCGGAATGAACGTTGTCGATTTGTTTAAGTTGTTGGTTAGTAACGTGTGATCTCAAAATGCAGGCCGACTATTATTGCGCTGCATAAAAGTGGTCTTAATAAAACACAAATATCTGATGAAACCGGACTGACTGTGAGTATTATATTTACGAATTGTAACTTAAACTTTTATTTGGAATTTACCTAAGACTATTTGGTGACATACGGATTAGTTCTTTTTATTGTTGTGTATGTCTAAAAGATAAATAATTAGTGTTTATTATTGCATTTATAAAAGCAGCGTTTTAATATGACTTATATTGTTATTTTAAATAAATATTATTTTATTTTATTATAAAAATTATAAAATGACGTTAGTTTAGTATTTTGTTATAACTGCTTAATATCACTTTTTTTTTTGTTTTAGAGGAATTCTGTAAGTCTCTGGGTTAAAAGATATGAGGAAGAGGGAAGCCTTGCTAGTCGACAGCGAAGTGGAAGGCCGTCGCTTATTAGCGAGGCGCAGCGACGATATATGGTGGGCGAGTATGAAACAAATGGTTTTACACCAACAGGACACTTTGCGGAATTATTCGACACCTCATTGCAAACTGTTCGCCGTGCCCTCCACACTGAAGGATTGCATCACAGAAGACCAGCTAAAAAGCCTTTCTTGACAGAAAGACATAAACAAGAACGATTACGTTTCGCACGGGATCATTTAGATTTTGACTGGAATACTACCATATTTTCTGACGAAAAAATATTTAAGTCTAGTCAAAAGGGTAGACTTCATTTATGGCGCAAGGATAACACTCGATGGTATGATAAAAACGTAATCCCTAATACAGAGTCAGGTCGAATTACGATTAATATGTGGGGATGGATGAGTGCAGCAGGGCCAGGAGAACTGGGTTTTATTCCTCCACGTGCCAACAGTTCTACTTATGTAGAAGTATTAGACGATGTCATGCTACCTACTGTGCGCAACATTTACCCAGCTGATGAGTTGACACAATTGACATTTGTCCAGGACAATTGTCCTATTCACCGGGCGAGCACTGTGCGTGAGTGGTTTCAGGATCACCCGGAGATAATTGTTGTTCCATGGCCAGCGCGATCACCCGACCTCAACCCCATAGAAAATCTATGGGGTTTGATGGTGCAAAGGTGGGAGTCACGGGATGAGAGGTGTATACAACAATTAAAAACCCATTGCATGGAAGTGTGGGAAAATTTAAGAGGAACCGAAATATGTGGTAATATTGTATATGCGCAAACGTCTACTTGACTGCATTGAAAATAATGGGGGTTATACAAAATATTAATACCTAGATGTTTTGGTTTTAATAATTAGACGGTGTAACTAAATATTTAGTAATATTAACATATCCGTAATTATTTAATGATCTTAAATTGAGGTTTAGTTTCAATCTTCTTTTCGTCAAGAAAATGAACACTTAAGCTATTACCTCAGTATTACATTAATTGTGACGTAACATAAAAAAAACATGCATAAAGTCTAAATCATGTTACCTATTATACCTATTAGTTTTCAATAAACTCCACTGAATGCCGATACCTATAATAAGTGGGTAACAACAATTATATTTGTGTTTTAGAATATCCTTTCCTGGTTATGTTATTATGAATTGACTAGGTAAGTGGGTACCCAGTACCCACTTAGTAAATTAAACAAAAAATCTTGTGTAACAAGAGAACTTCTTTTGTCTAGGTAGGAATGTGACGTCACAATTCTCATAAAATTTGTTAATTTTATAAATAAATAAAACAATAAACATTTTTGTTATCATTCAACACGACTTTATTTCCACCTTCCAACACCAAAAAGATAAATAAAAAATCACATAAATAGTTAAATAATAATACAATAACTAATATTTAACTTCACAAAAAAAAAACAAATAATAAGCATGAATGCATTATGAACAAACACAAATAATTAACAAGTGTTTGCTTAAAATACAAATATTAATATAATTTTTCAATGAATCTAGTATCCAAATCAAAACCAGAAATTGTAATTACTTAGATTCGAACTCAGACCTCACTGATCGTGAATCCATTGCTTAGCCCAAACAGCTACCAGCACATGATATTATTATGCGAATTTTAGAATCAGGTCGCCACTCTGACGCGTATTCTAAATGCAACAGAAATATAATGTTATTTCACATTGTGCGACGACAATTCATTAGTGTGTGTTATCTGTGGAATGTTGAGACATCACTCATACACGCACATGCACACGCACTGGCTGTATCGTGCTCGAGTTCATAGCAATATAATCCTTAGCATGCTCATGGAGTTTTGAGCGTTTACTGTACACATATCAACTCTGAAAGGGGCCGTCACCGTATCGAAAAGACCATCTTTGCATTGTATAAACTCAATTCCTTTGTATTATATAATTGCATAGCACAGGTGTGAGTACTATGTACTAAAGAGTTACCATTTACCGGGTAATATGTCTTGCATTGACTTGAATGTGCCCTGGCGGCTGTGAGTATGTCATGCTCACTCAAATGTTTCGCTGATGGTGGCGCGTGTGTTGGATCATTTAGCTCCCTTCAAAATGGTTGAGCTGAATGGTGCTAATCCATGCGTCATGTTCGTGAACGGGCGCCGTCAGTTGGGACTGGTCATCTCTTTTAGCTGCCATGGGTTATTTTTATTTATTTTCGAATTGTTTTATATGTTTATTACGGACGCTTCTAACGTGCACGTCTTTCTACATTGTTCTCACATGTATAATTTCAACATGAATGATGTAACCAATATTTTGTAACAATTTTTTATTTAAAAGAGTGTCCGTGGAGTTTCTTTCCCGTTCTTCTCCATAGGTACCTACTACGCTTTGGAATGGGCAACTAGCTTCATATTTCTGACTGACCGATTCCTTGACAATTCAAAAGTGCCTGTAAATGGTTTATTTAATTCATCTGAGACTTGGGGTAACACGGTAACCGACATAGCCCGAAGAATTGCCAAACTTAAGTGGCAATGGGCAAGGCACATTGCTCGCAGAACGGATGGCCGATGGGGCCGAAAGGTTCTGGAGTGGCGACCGCGTACCGGAAGACGTAGCGTTGGAAGGCCTCCCACAAGATGGACCGATGACCTTGTGAAGGCCGCAGGAATCCGCTGGATGCGGAAAGCACAGAATTGGTCGAAGTGGCGGTGCTTGGGGGAGGCCTATGTCCAGCAGTGGACGTCTTTCGGCTGAAATGATGATGATGATGAGACTTGGGGTATATTTTTCAATATTAGTGCTGGCTGAGAAGAGGGACAGCAGCTGCACGGGTCGATCGATCAGTAAAATCTACGCTTGCCGCGGTCCGTGGATGGGTGACCATCTTTACATAACCGAAACCCCTCCGTACTTCGGAAAGCACGTTAAGCCGTTGGTCCGGGCTGTCATTCTTAGATCTTTGACAGTCGTTATGGGTCGTCAGAAACCAGAAAGTCTGACAACCAGTTTTACCAAGGGGTACCTATTGTATTATTCAGTAACTGGATTGTGGAGGTCAGATAGGTAGTCCCCCGATTACTCGAAGACGGCTGGACTGATTTGAAAAATTCTGTTTTTTATTTGAAAGAGTATACTTTCAAGTTAGTCCCATTGTCATTTGGTCACGATCTGTTGATGGGATCTTGGAGAAATCGAGGGAACTCTTCAAATATTATAGGCACATCTATAGTGATTTGGGTATTTTTGATGAGCAGTTGACATTAGGCTATTGTAATTTAGATAAATTACAAACCAACCCAAAAAGTGAAAAAAAAAACTTTTTTACAAAAAATACAACCGACTTCCAAACTGTAGTTTGGAAGTCGGTTGTATTTTTTGTAAAAAAGTCGGTGTCAAAAAACTAAAATACTGATCCAAAGACACCGACTTCCGAAATTAAAGTTATTTTTCACGTTGTAGTTTGGAAGTCGGTTGTATTGTTTGTAAAAAAAAAACCATTTCCGAGACACAGCTGAAATAGACTGTATGATATACATTGCCATTTTGGTGTGAGGGCGTTGACTTTGCTTAGTTATAGGACCGCAATGGATGGCGTGCTACGCTCGTTGACCTCGCTATCGATCGAGTTCGATGCTCGCGGTCATTCTGGAGGGAGGAACAACTTGGTATCGAGTTTGTCGATACATTAAAAATTCTTTAATGCATTTTTGTTAAGTCGTTACGGGTAGTCAGAAGCCCGAAGGTCTGACACGTCTTGCCAAGGGGTGTAGTCTTTCCTAGTTACAGGGTTGTGGAGGTCAGATAGGCAGTCGCTCCATGTAAAATACTGCATCTGGTTAGACTAGAAGCCGACCCCAACATAGTTGAGAAAAGGCTAGGCAGATTGATTAATGAGTTTTTGTTTACTTGATAAAAATAATGAGCGGTTTGAGGGCTCTAGCGGCTGTCTATAATTACTATCGTCAGACAGTCAGCTCATAACTGTTTACTGCTTACTAATGAATTAGAATTTATTGGATTTTTGGTGAGACCCTGCTGTTCTCTGTTCTTCTTCTCTTCTCTTTGCGACAACCAAGTGTCAGTTTAGTTTTTCGCTGATGGTGGCGCGTGTGTTGGATCATTTAGCTCCCTTCAAATGGTTGAGCTGAATGGTGCTAATCCATGTGTCATGTTCGTGAACGGGCGCCGTCAGTTGGGACTGGTCATCTCTTAGCTGTCAGGGCTTATTTTTAATTTTTTAATTGTTTTTTGTTTTATCTTTTTATTACGGACGCTTCTAACGTGCACGTCTTTCTACATTGTTCTCACATGTATAATTTCAACATGAATGATGTAACCAATATTTTGTAACAATTTTTTATTTAAAAGAGTGTCCGTGGAGTTTCTTGCCCGTTCTTCTCCATAGGTACCTACTACGCTTTGGAATGGGCAACTAGCTTCATACCTATTTCTGACTGACCGATTTCTTGACAATTCAAAAGTGCCTGTAAATGGTTTAATTGAAATAAATGCTTCGAGTTTGAGTTTGATGGATGACTGATTATAAGTTACAGTCAAAAATTCAAAACATAAATCAACAAAACAATGAAAAAAATATATCGATAACCACACACATCACATAACTATCTCAAAACAAAACACATGCGAACGACAGAGCACGACTATCTTCCATCTCTCTTACACTCACGGCCATATTACAACTTCGGCGCTATTCGGCAGTCTCCGCTATCTATCGTGAAAAGCGACCGCCCCACCATAGTTCAATGAAACGCGCGCGACAGACGTCAAAATTCAACCTTGCCTTGTAAACATTACTTCAATTTTACAGCAAGCGATGATAAATTTGTTAAAAATAACTGTAAAACTAATTCCTAATCAATTATCAAGTAATAATACGTACTATTTGTGTGATTTGTAACTTGAACGTGTGTGAACTGTGTAATGTTTTGACAAGGAACACAAAGCGAGGTTATTTGATGACATTGAGACAATTCAACTCTTGAATTTTGACTCTACTTCCGTGTTTTCTCATTGATACAGTGAATTTCGTACAATAATGTCAATAGGTATAGTGATTTGTGCGTGACTGTGGTAGTTTTTGAGGTTATATGAAACGCAAAAGGAATGGATTTAAACAAAGAGAGGTCAATACATCTGAAAATGTTAACCTGTTTTTTATGTGAAAAAACGGGCATCAATGTGAAGAAATTTAATGAAGAAAGATTAGAAAAATGTCGCAAAATACAGGCGTTTCGAAAGAAAAAGAATTTGATTTATAAAGATGTTGTCTTACCAAAGAGTTTGATGCAAAGAGGTTATCATTTACAATGCTATGATAAGTTTATTATTTTAAAAAGTAATAATAGAAAGGAGTTTGCCTCTATGTTCGGTAACGGCAAGGTAAATACACTTCTTTTTTATAAATTTAAACTTTTTAGTACTAAGTAGTTCCTAGTGATTCAAAATCAATAGTAATTTATTCAAATTATGCTGAGAATGAGCACTTTTTGAACGTCAAAATTATATAAGACAGTCCCCCAAAACGCCCGCCCTTCACCACTTCCTAGTGCTTTAGCTGGGAAGCCGACTGACTGTCACAAGATGTAAAAGCACGCTATTTCAGAACAATTGTTAGAAAATGTCTGTCAAAATCTATAACCAAATACCCAAACAGATCAGAGAGCTGCCACTAAACTACTTTAAAAAGAAACTTAAGAAATGGCTCTATAATAATATGTTCTATACAATATGTGAGTTCTAAAATTATAATAATTATGATCTCACTAGTAATATAATTAAATAACATAATATTAAGGATTTTTATTTTGTACCTCGTCAAATAGTAAAATTGAAGTGTTTTTGTATATTTTTACTATAAGATATTTTTTGCATGCTGAAATATGTAAGTAAACAATATGTGGAACTTCTTATATTTAAGATCCATACCATATGTACCATATTTTATGCAAAATAAAGAAATTCTAATTCTTCAAGAAGTGGTACAATAACCTCCCCAGTAGCACAGCCATCTGTTATGTTAGAAGAACTTGAATATGTCTCTCTGAGAGTAAAGTCTGGCACAAATCATTAATTTATTCTGGAAAAAGCCTTTAAGAATTTCTTAGCTCGGGCATACAAAACAATCTGCTATTGAATAGAATCAAATTCTTCTAACTGAACAGACAGCTGTGCTGCTGGGGAGTTTGCTGCGCCACATATTCTTCCCAGCTAAAGCATTAGGAAGTGATGAAGGGCAGGCATTTCGGGGGACTGTCATAAGTTATTTTGACGTTCATAAATTGCTGATTCTCAGCCTAGTTTGAATAAATTATTTGCTTTTGATTTGATTGACTATGAACTTAGGTAGTTCTTTTCAATTTTAATATATTTTTGGTGAATAAATTTATTTATTTTATTTATTTATTACAAAGTATAACATTATTATTATTCTAAACATTACGCCAATTACGAAGTACACAGAAAAATATGAAATACAGAGAGTGACACAATTATTAATATTTATAGTGTGTGCGGGCGTGTATCTGTGCAGTGTAGGTGTTGCAATGTGTGTGAAGGTGTGTGTATTTTTGTGTACGTATGACTAAACTGGCACTACTGAGTTCGCTGGGTATCTGGCGTTTGATGGAGGATGTGGATAATTTCTTTTTTAAGTTTGTTCCGTGTGTGTTAAATATTCTAAATGTTTCTTTACCTAAATAAATCTAGAAAAAAAACAGGACCTTGTATAATTTTAATGAACAAATACACTGTCATGGTCATTTGTGAAAATGTAAAGGTCATCTCATGGTTATCTGGTTAATATTTTTAGGATTCAAAATCATATTTTAGTTATAGCAAATAATAATTTGATGACATCAACAACTAGCTTCTTTCTGACCACTTCTTCATCGGCATGAAATATCTTGTTTTAATATTATAATATCCTATGACAGAAAAGTTGAAAGAAAATTGTTTGGCTAAGTAAAGGCATTTTTTTAGGGTTCCGTACCTCAAAAGGTAAAAAACGGAACCCTTATAAGATCACTCTCTTGTCCGTCTGTCCGTGTGTCACCACCGATTTTCTCAGGAACGGGTGGACCTAGCAAGTTGAAATTTATACCAGATACTGAGGATCTTATTCCTTCCCTGAGGTCCTTTGGTGTATAAAAATCAAGGTCCTGAGTCAACACGATAAAAAGATATGGGCAAATTTAGATTTTCGCGAAAACTTGTAAGTACCAAAATTTACCATAATTTTCAACTTTTTTGTTTTTCGGAATTTTCCCTTATCTTGTGCTGTAAGGGCTTTGCTTTTAACCAAAATTGTCAATTCTAGGTCAACCGGAAGTACCCTATAGGTTTTGGGTCGAACACCTATATGGTAGTTCCCGTTGACCTAGAAGCACAAATAAAGGGAAAAATCCGAAAAATAAAAAAAGTTGAAAATTAAGGTAAAATTTGGTACTTACAAGTTTTCGCGAAAATCTAAATTTGCCCATATCTTTTTACCAATAAAAATGATACCAATTTTATTATGGCGGTATAATGGGTAGGTACGGAACCCTCGGTGCGCGAGTCCGACTTGCAAGAGACCGGTTTTTTTTTATCCGCAACTTGGCCTCCATCTCACCTGATGGTAAGTGATGATCAGGCCAAAAGTGGAAGTGAGCTTCACCCGGAATCCTCAACCACAGAGGATGCAATGAGGAGGGATGAAACGCATGTGACTAAAAGAGTGATGAATACAAATGTTGATGAAGGGAGAAGAATGCCATAGAAAAGATGGATGGATGGTGTGAGGAATGATATGAAAGAGAAGGGAGTGAATGATAATGTGACGGTTGACAGGGGAGAGTGGAAGAAGAAAACGGGTGCGCCAACCCCACGTAACATGGGACAAGGGCAGGAAGATGATATTAACATAAAACAATTGTTACACAAGAAACATGGCTACTTCTTTTCTACATTCTACTAAATACTAACTCTGTTCTTTCAATTTACAGGTACTTATCAACAACATACCTCCCCTCAAAATCGACTCACCCAACGCATTTAAGAAAAACACTGCATCCAGCAGCGTAGAGATACCGAAACTTATAGAGATAGAGATTCCACACATTGGTACCAAAACCTGTGTTACAGAGTTAAAAGTAACACCTTTTAAGACATATCAAATGGATGAACCGAGTTATGTCAATCCAGATATTTCTAGAGGAGTAATCCTCAAGTCTATACTAACAAGAAAATCTCCTATTAAAAAGGATATGACGAAAGACCATTTCGCATTTAATTCCGGCATGGATTTGTTCAGATACGGCAGTATTTTTAACCAACCGAATTTGAACTTTGGTGAAGAGACATTAGGACCTAAAATTGTTGAGATGGATTCATCAGCGAATGAGGTTTGTTTATTCTGTGAGAAAGAGCAAAGGAAAATAGGCATGCAGTTTGAGCTGCCAGAAATAGTCAAAGAGGATGAGATTAAAAAGGTTTTAGAATTAGCTAAAGCAGTGGAAGATGAAGATTTGTTAGAAAAATTTAAGGAAAATACAACATTTTCTTGCCATCCTCTATGCAGAGTAGAGTATAAAAATAAACACCAGAAAATAACTACCAAGAATTGTACCGAAGAAGATAGGCTGGTTATAAAAGAATTAAAAACCAAAGTATTTGAAGCACTCTGCACGTTCATAGACGACCAAATCATTGACAAGAATAAAACCTACTTTTTAGCAGACCTTTTTGAACGCTACAAAGCATTACTTTGCGAAATTCAAAATTCGAACACCCCATTGGATGTGGAAACTAGCACTGTTACACTACAAGACGAGATACTTATCCAATATGAAGGTATTATTAAAATAACTACCAAATCAAAGAAGAAGGTAGTCTACAAAGATGGGACAGCAGATTTCGACGGCGCTTTAATTGAAAACGAAGCTTTTAAACAGGATAAAATTGCATTTGAATTACGTACCGAGATTAAATCTATGAAAAGAAATTCTGATGGTGAAAATGATGAAGAAATTCCTGAGAAATTACTCCGTTTCTTCGGCTGTTTGATACAAGGACCTGCTGCTAGGAGTTCTTATGAAAATAGTGTGAAAATCAAGTCTCTTTGTGAAAATATTGTGGCCAGAGTTAATATGGATGATTAATTAGAAAATTGTACTGCCAAAATGGGATCTATAAAGATGAAGATTAATCTACCTTGTTTTTGTTTTCGGAGGGAAACCTTCAAAAGGCCCCCGGGGGGATAAGACCAGGGAGTGTGAGATTTTTATCTCACTAAAACCATCCCGGTGGACACCATTTGCATATGGAAGGGGCACCGTTACCTTTCAAAACACCAATCCGAAACCCCCTCTGTGCAGCATCCCTGGGGAGACTATAAAAGGTGTCCCCGAAACCTAACTGTGCAAGTGTGCCAGGCAGCACTTGACCACTGCGCCGTCTTCCTTGAGTCACTCGGCAGGCGGACAGAGTCCAGACTCTGAGCGCCCACGACCCCAAATTCCCGCCCGCCTTAAATGATCAGGCGGAGTTTCAACGAGGCGTCGAGGCAGTTTTCTTCTCCGAGCGGGATCAGCTCTCTTACGATCCCGCTCTGCTGCCTCCTTCTAGACCTTCACGGTCTCGCAGAAGGAGGCCACAAAACAAATATACCAACAGGGTCATATTGAATTAAAGTCACAGATGTGAAGGTTATCAATATCCAATGAGGAAATAAAAAAAAAAAATTAAATCATAAATTCCAGTGAATACACTACCCATAGTCGCTGACCCCGTAATTAAATGCAGCCATTTTTTTTTTGTTTGTTAAAGGCCTCACCTCTCAAGCACGTGATTCTGGGTTAAAATCGGGCAAGTACCAATGTGACTTTCAATTTATATATACTTTGTGACTTTATCTTGGACTTGTGGGTTCAAATCCGGGCAACTACCAATGTGACTTTTTCAATTTATATGTACACATGGCTACATATCAATCTATACATTTCCAGTATAAGCTGACTTCTCATTGTACGGAAATCCTGTACAATGCGAGATCGGTATAAACTGGTAATCATAGCTTGGTTTGTACTTTGCGAGTTTATCTAGGACATTACTGACATCTCGGTGACGGAAAAACATCGTGAGGAAACTTGGTCACCAACTCGTCTTGAGCAAGCGTGGTGATCAATGCTCGTGCTGTATGAGAAGAGGGCTTTGCCTTGCATTGGAACACTAATAGGCTGGTATTATTATGATAACTAACTGATGAAGACAGTCTTGGAAGGTCCACGTCCGTCTGAATATGGCCCTGTAGTTCTAGTTTGCTAGTATCAAAATCTCTTGAACTAATTTTATTTTTTTAAATTTATTGTCGAAGTGTCTTTTTAAAAGTTGTTCTTGATTCACCCCTAGATATCTATTTACCTCATTTTACGGTATTTAGTCTTATTTATTTGTTGTAATGTAAATAATAAATGTTAATTAAGTGAATGGTTGATATTATTTATTGGAATTCATTTTCAGAACACATTTACAACAAGTTAATGTCCGAAGACTCATCGTATCGTGGGCATAACATCACGCTTATTTTCCAAAGAGTTCGGCAGAGGTGTACCTCTAATACAGTATACCAGATTTCGTCAGTTTCGTTTAAGTCCCATGTAATCGGGGGCAAGTCTATTGCCATCAACCGGGCACAAATCTAGACTCCGGACTGCTATTCAGAAATGCTAGATGGAAAAAACCCAATAACACTTTGTTCGACTCGGGAATCGAACCCAGGACCTCATGCTTAGCACTAGCATCGTAGAATCACAGTTAACTACAATTACAAAAATTTTATTGTTTGACGATGTCGAAACCCCTCCGTGCCTCGGAAAGCACGTTAACCCGTTGAACCTGGCTGTCATTTGTAGATCTTTGACAGTCGTTACGGGTAGTTAGAAGCCCGAAAGTCTGACAGTTTTACAGAGAGTATCGTGTTACCCAGTAACTGGGTTGTGGAGGTCAGATAGGCAGTCGCTTCATGTAAAAAAACATTGGCACTCCGGGAGTGTCGACAGAAGTGAAAACTTAAACAATGTTACAAAAAAAATGTATTGCGCGTTGATGTCTTTTTAATGGTCAAAAGCTGGTGTCGTAACAGTGTCGCGAAATCAATTGTTTAGTCCCATCTCAAAAATGCCCAACGCGACTAAATAAGTTTTCACTTCAAAATACTGGTATTCAGTTGCACCTGAGATTGATTGATGAGAATCACTCACCGTGTATATGATCTCTCTGCGATATCTTGTGTACATGCGCGCTGGCGTACGCAGCCAGTAGCGGCAACACGGCGCGGTGCGTGAGCGGCGGGCGCCGGGACGCGGCCGCGGCGCACGCGTGCGCGCCGGCCGCGCAGCCCGACGTCGCCAGTGCCGTACGTCCCGACGTCTGGGACGTCCACGCGTCGCACGCACGCTTCATGCTACGGGGAGAGGATACTTGTGTCAGTGTTTTAATTGAGACGCTGATACACCGAAATGACTCATCATCATCGTCATCATTTCAGCCGAAAGACGTCCACTGCTGGACATAGGCCTCCCCCAAGCCCTTCCACTTCGACCGATTCTGTGCTTTCCGCATCCAGCGGATTCCTGCGGCCTTCACAAGGTCATCGGTACAACTTGTAGGAGGCCTTCCAACGCTACGTCTTCCGGTACGCGGTCGCCACTCCAGAACCTTTCGGCCCCATCGGCCATCCGTTCTGCGAGCAATGTGCCCTGCCCACTGCCACTTAAGTTTGGCAATTCTTCGGACTATGTCGGTTACCTTGGTTCTCCTGCGGATCTCTTCATTTCCGATTCGATTACGTAGGGAAACTCCAAGCATAGCAATATGACTCAATTCAATTCAAAATATTTTATTTCACATAAACCTACACGGGGACATGAAACGTCAGAAGCTAGGTGCACGGTTCCAATTGGTCGTTTCCTATGGAGAAGAGCCGGCAAGAAACTCCACGGTTACTCTTTTCAAAATAATTGGCTTTTACAATACTTTCAAATAACAGTGTTACTAGGTATGGGAGGACAGTGTAGGTCTTTCAATTAGTACCAGTACTTAACAAAATAGAAAATGGTCAACAGATCTCGGACTCAATGAGATACCAGATTGACATTATGATAACACAGAAGTGAGCCTTGAGTGACGGGTCGACGCAACGTGTTCCACGCGCGCCTCAAAGAGATGCAGATGTCAGCAGAATTGACGGGGTCCGTTAGGGCCAATGCCTGCCGGGGTTGCGAAGAAAACCGATAGGGAGATCGAGGCCCCCGGCAACAGGGCAACCGAAGGAACACGGGTGGGTTTTGGTCAGTAAGAGTCCGACACGGCCGGAGAAGTTATTTGATAGCGTGGTAATATATTAAGGGTGGGCGTTTTTGGGGGACTGTCTTATGTAATTTTGACGTTCGAAAAGTGCTGATTCTCAGCCTAGTTTGAATAAATGACTTTTGAATTTGAATTTGATAATTTCCTACCCAAAAAAAAAAAACCCTGAGCGACACACAATCACATACCTAAGTGAGATTCTGTGACACCAGAACAAGAAAGAAAGGAAATAGGTACATTTATTTAACACAGACTAAATGCACACAATGTTCTGCAAAATAAAAATCATTCATTCATTCATTCATTCACAATGTTCTGCAAAATAAAAACCTACAATGATACCCAGTGACACAGAAATGATCGAAAGTGACACCAATAAGACAAATAGTGACACTAAAATGCCTCTCGATGACACAGAGGTGCCATTATTTGCCCGACTTAAAAGAAGAAGTGGTTATTATTCATTTGAAGAGTTTTTTTTATGGAGTGATGAGACCCACATTTCGTCACATGCATAAGTCCCTTGTTTGTAATTGGGCGCGTTCTTAATAACAAATTCCATAACTATTTTAACTATAAACACTTTTTGAAATAAACATAAGTTAGGTACTATAAACATGTTCTCTTTAATTTCAAGCAGCCCCCAAGTGTTCAAACTAAAGAAATTCAGATTTTGGGCTAACAATTTCTTAATGTAGGAACCTAATAACAAGTCATAACAATTTACAATACTGCTTACCCCATAAAATCGCCGTCTAGCGCCACAGTACTCTTATGTAAATTGGTAGTTAACTCAAACTCAAAGCATTTATTTCAATTAAACCATTTACAGGCACTTTTGAATTGTCAAAGAGTCGGTCAGTTAGTCAGAAAGTTGAAGCTAGTTGCCCATTCCAAAACGTAGATCTCTATGGAGAAGAACGGGCAAGAAACTCCAAGGACACTCTTTTAAATATAGATATTAGAAAATCCTGGGTACATTATTCTTGTTGGTTGTATATGTGAGAACAATGTACAAATAATAATCAAAAGCAATTGAAAATATAAGTTTAAAAATAAGCTCTGGCAGATAAGAGATGACCAGTCTCAACTGACGGCGCCCGTTCACGAACATGACGCACAGAGATTAGGCAACTTACGGTTACGGGTAGTCAGATGCCTGAAAGCCTAACAGTCTTACCAAGCGGAATCGTGGCACCCAGTAACTGGGTTGTGGAGGTCAGATAGGCAGTCGCTCCATGTAAAGTACTGGTATACAGCTGCATCCGATATACACTCATGGACAAATTTAGAGGAACGCACAAAAAGAGTTTTATTTCTCCTGTTGTAATTAACGTGTGTACTGGCCACAGACATTAATTAGTAAATGCTATTAAAAAAAACAAAGTTTTGGAATGTTTTTTTTTTATAATTTCATTTGTTTTATGTAATTATTGCGTTCTTTCATACTGCGAAAAAAAATTCCTACTTTTGAGTTTGAGTTTGTCATGTCGCCCAAACATTACGAGTATCAAAATCTGTGGTACACCGAGTTGTCAAGAGGTATCGGCAAACCGGACAGTATACGAGACTCGCAAGACAGGGACGTTAACGGAAAACTGTGGCCAGATATGACCGGTTTATTGTTATACACACTTTTTTTTGCGTTCCTCTAAATTTGTCCATGAGCGTAGTTGGGAGAAGGCTAGGCAAATGATTAATACTGCTTACCCCATGAACTCGCCACTCAGCGCCACAGTGCTCTTGTGTAACTTGGTAGTTAGCGCACAGAGGGTGGTCAACTTCTGCTGTAGAGACTGCAGATAGTCTGCTGCTGAAGTGAACTCCGGGTCTTTGACTCTGAAAAACAAAATAATGTTAAAATGGAAGAAAATATTTAAGAAAAAAAGAAAAAGTGAGTACATACAACGTGTAACGTTAAATGCACAAAACCTCAGACACCCCAACTGATTTTTAATTAAATTGACCTATTTCAGAGAGAAAAAAAATAATTAAAAAAATTTTAAAGGTTTTATGTGCTGTTTTAGTTCATAAGATTCGTATTTGCATTGAAATAAAAGCTATTATTATCCCGCGTATGAAAAATTTAAATAAGTCGACAACAATTTGTGTTTGTTTACCTATTTTGACGGGTTTGCGAATGTGATAGTTTGACTTATTAGTAAATAGACACGGCAACGTTTTTAACGAAGATTTTTTGAAAAATGTGACCTATATTAAAAAGTGATTCAATTGATTCAGCTCGTTATTCTGATCAAACTATTTCAGGTTTTGTGCATTTAACGTTACACGTTGTATATGTATTTTATTGTTTTTCTTTTTCAATATTTTACAACCCAGGTAAGTATAGTATTCACTGTGTCAGGGACATGGATTCAATACATGATTCTGAATACCCCAGAGTTGACATTTTTCGTCAGTTATTTAAAAAAAATATTGCAGATTTATACATTTTTACGCCTACCTATACGGAGAATAAAGACATATCGTCGACCGTAGGTTCAATTGAGGTCAGGGACAAAATACCCAAAATGAGTTGAGTATACAGTTTTGTTCAGAATTTTTCGCTCTATCGAATGGTGAATATGAAAAAATTCTAACGTAAGAAAAATAGACCCGAAAAAGGTTAATAAGAAAAAAGTTATGGGCGATTTAGTCCAAAACAAAAACTTCGTCAGCCTCTCCTGAAAAATCGTATTTTGTCCCTTACCTCAATTGAACCTACGGTCGACGATATGACACATCGCGGAAAGCCATAACTAACCACCGTAAGGACTATTCTTGCTTGCAGCACTCGACCGCTATAGAACCGCGGCGGTAACAGATGTCGTCATCGTGTGCACGGGATTTTGTTTTCAAAGTGGTTAGTTATGTTTCCGCGATGGTGCATACATAAACTCATTCCCTCTCCTCTTCTCCTCCTCTTGATCCTTCATACTCATTTAGCTTTGTTTACGTTTATAGGCACCTGTACCCTAATTGCGTAATACAACACAATCACAATTTGTTTCGATTTGAAACAGATTGCTAACCCATTGCTTCATAAGTTGGAAAAAAAAATCTGCTCAACAACGTAAATAACGCAATGAATGTTGTTGAACTGTCAAAATGAAACAAATTAGGCAAAATTGTTTACGCAAATAAGTTACGCAATTAGGGTACTGACCATACACGCACGCCGGTTTAGCGACCGACCTATGTAATAATAGTAATTAGATACTATTTTGGACATACCTAGGGCCATTTGTTGTTTTAGATTCTCCAGAACCGTATAGAGCACTGCTTAAGCCCCAAAGGTTTAATGCGCTGTTTTCACTTTTGAATACCTGGAACAACCAAAATAACGTTAAAACATATTCAGCCAATACATAATGTTCTCACTAGTCGGACTCAGGCCTCCTCTCTGTGAGAAGGAGTGAAGGCCCTGAGCGGATTTTACCGGGTTTTGTAACCGTGCATTTTAACGGCATATTTTTTTTTTCAAATCAATTTCTTATTTACAGCAGGGACCGAAAACCTTTATAAATTACGGTACAGGTATCAAAGAACTTTGGTTACGATTAAGGTTACCGCTATCTGGGTAACCAAGAAGAAGAAACATGGTACCTTTTTAGGTTACCGGTTTTTTTAAATTGGTTATGAAAACTGTTTACAAACACACACGCGAGGCACGCTATTTGACCAATACCGACGGCACGTGTAAAATAGAGGTTATTATTATTTCGGTAACCGGTATTAATATTGGTTGTATTAAATTTACGGTAACCATTAAAAATACTTGTAAAAGATATAAATGTTGCAACCGAAAAAATACCCGTATTGATCATACCGGTTTCGGTCCCTTCTTTACAGAGATTACCTGCTACAAACATACAAAATATCTCAGTTTTAGTATTAAGCTTTTATTATCTCCCTATGCATGTGTGTGTTATGTGCCACTTAATATAAGATTTTTCTTTTCTTCAAACATTATAGTGATAAAAACTAGGTCCTGCCCGCGGCTTCACCCGCGTGAATCTTATTTCTTTTCTAAAGTAAAAGTAACCTCAGTTACTCCTTGTAACATCAACTATCTGCCAGTGAAAGTCCAGTCAAAATCGGTCCAGCCGTTTCGGAGATTAGCCGGAACAAACAAACACAGAGACAAAATTAAAAAAAAAAAAAATGTATTCGTACCGTATATACTTTGATATACATTTAGTAAAAAGCTGTTATTACAAACATACAATTCAATTTTATTTATTTGAGTGTATATTTAAGTGAAATAGTTACCTTGTCTAGTTCGTCGTCGGGAGTGGTGAGAAATATTCTGAAGTCGTCACTGTGTGTCAGGATAGGGTGCTTCGCCACGCGCTCTGTTGACAAGAAGAAAATACTTATAAATGCTATAAACTTATAATTACGACAAAGATTGTGAATTTATAATTAGCACCCATTGTGCACGAGTTTTAAACATGTTTGTTTTAAGTGGTGTACAATCAGTGGCGTAACTATACCATCTGAGGCCCGTGGCAAATTTTTTGAATGGGGCCCTCTGGCGTCTCGTAAAAATAGCCACGTTAGAATTTAATTTGAATGAACCACTGATGTAAGTAATTACCCAAAACTATGAATGATATTATGTGCATTTTAGTTAAATATCTAATAAGTTTTATTTTCAAGAGCATAGGTTTATACAAATATTTATAATTCAAAAAATTCTAAATATTTTATTTCACATAAACCTACATGGGCACTTATGAAACGTCAGAAGCTAAGTGCACGGTTCCAATTGGTCGTTTCTAATGTCGCCGTTCTTAATGAAATAACAATTAACTTTTAATGAGATTTTTTAACCAACTTCCAAAAAGGAGGAGGTTATATGTTCGACGCGTATGTTTTTTTTTATGTCCACCGATTTCTCCGTCATTTGTGGACCGATTTTGAAAATTCTTTTTTTGTTTGAAAGGGTATGCTCCCAAATTGGTCCCATATAAATTTTATTAACTTTGCTTGGGTAGTTTTTGAGTTAGCTACAAAATACGTATTTTTTTCCCACTTAGTATGTAGATGATATGATAAGTTCCTGACACTGGTAGTAGGTACTGGTATTCGAATGTGTGGGGTAGGTACCACAACTAAAAAGTGAAAAATAAAAACTTTTTACAAAAAAAAAAAACTACCGACTTCCAAAAAAAACACTACAAAGTGAAAAATAACTTTAATTTCGGAAGTCGGTGGCAAAAAACGAAAACACAAAACCCAAGACACCGACTACTTCCGAAATTAAAGTTATTTTTCACTTTGTAGTGTTTTTTTTGGAAGTCGGTAGTTTTTTTTTTTGTAAAAAGTTTTTTTTATTAATAAAATTCTTTTCTCCGAGCTTTCTGTTCCATAAAGGTATCTATAACATCATCAAAGTTTAAAGATCGGGCCATAGAATTTTCAATAGACAGAATAGCCAAGTTACGTAGCCTGTCTTGTGCCCTAGAGTTTCTTAAATAGGTTTTATTCATGTTAGTTTCGAAAATGATCGTTCAGCACTAGCTGTAGTCACAGGAATTGTAACAAATAACATTAATGCAGGAAATATTTCAGGAAAGCTGCACGACATAAAATGATTCTTTATTAGTAATACATCAGCAAGTTCTCTAATACACGAAGACTTTTTTTATTTCATCTCTTGTGGACCGAAAATTGAGAATTTCCCTGGCAAATTATTCAGATTTGTCTTTTTTATACAAATTCTACATTACAAATTCTAGAGCTTTTTTTTAATAAATCAGTGTCAGATAATTAATTGATTCAGGCGTGACCTTGCGGAAATCCATTATAAAATACAATAGACGTGGATATATTTAGTAACTTGTTCCGCTTAGCTATTTCTAAAGAGCCATAAAAAACTCCTGAAAGAAATCGACACGTGTTTCACCTCTAAACGAGGCATCCTCAGGATGACGATGGACTTGTTGCGAACTCGAAAAAAAATGAAAAAAAAATGAAAATGAAATTGTTTCCAATTTCAGTGTTTTGCAACACTGAAATTGGAAACAATTTCATTCATTGGAAGGAAACGCGATTTCAGTTGATTAATAATGATGTCTTATACTCGATAAAATATGTTCACTTTAAACGAACTTTCTGGATCTTGAAGACGCTCATCTTCGCAAAGTTCGTCAAAATGGCGTTTTATCTTCCTTAGACGATTTTTGGAAAATTCAGGGTTGATGGACCATTTTTCTGCTACACTATTTGCTTCCATTTTTAAATTTACAAATTCATGTCGATACCTTTCCAATTCTTCTAGCCATTTTTAAGTACTTAGGTACCTACAAAATTTTATTAAAAATGTTATGTTATTTTTGAGCTCATGGCCTCTTGGGCAGGGGCCCTCTTGGGTCGGGGGCCCGTGGCATTTTGCCAGCCCTGCCACCCTATAGTTACGCCACTGTGTACAATAAAGTTTTTAATAAATAACTAGCTACTTTAAGAAATTACCTAGAAATGCGTTGAGCGCACAAGTCCTGAGCGCTACGAAGGACGGCGAGTATCTATCAAGCTGCTGCCTCGCTGAGTGTAGCGGTGGAAGCGCTGGCGGCGCGAGCAGCGGGTGAGAGGTGCAGAGGCGCTTGTGGAGGAGCTGGAAAGATACAGATGTATTAGATAGTTAATTAATTCAGGCGTGACCTTGCGGAAATCTATATATATAAAAATCAATTGCTGTTCGTTAGTCTCACTAAAACTCGAGAACGGCTGCGCCGATTTAGCTGATTTTGGTTTTGAAATGTTTGTCGCACTCCAGGGAAGGTTTAAACGGTGAGAAAATATGGAAAAACTCACGAAAAAAAAAATATGAAGAAAATTCACGTTCTCGTACATTTTGTGAGGATCGGCTTTTTTGATATCTCGGCAGGTAGGTAGGGTAGGTAGGGTAGGTTGGGTAGGTAGGGTAGGTTGGGTAGGTAGGGTAGGTAGGGTAGGTAGGGTAGAAATGTTAAAATTCTAAACATGCACATTCATTGACTGTTAGGCGGAACGAAGTTTGCTGGGTCAGCTAGTCCATTATAAAATACAATAGACGTGGATTTATTTAGTAACTTGTTCCGCTTAACTATTACTAAAGAGCCATAAAAAACCCTGTAAGAAATCGCCACGTGTTTCACCTCTCAACGAGCGCTCGGTGTGGCAACACGCCGTGTTCGGGTTCGCAACAAGTCAATCGTCATCCTGAGGATATCTGATTGAGAGGTGAAACACGAGTCAATTTCAGATTCAGATTTATTTTGCCAACAATTTAGGTACAGGTATAAGATGGTTGGTTGGTTGGTTGGTTTGATGGTTGTTGGTGGTGGTGGTTTCTTACAGGGTTTTCTTATGGCTCTGTAGGAATAGTTAAGCAGACCAGTACCCTAATTGCGTAACTTATTTTCGTAAACAATTTTGCCTAATTTGTTTCATTTTGACAGTTCAACAACATTCGTTGCGTTATTTACGTTGTTGAGCAGATTTTTTTTCCAACTTATGAAGCAATGGATTAGCAATCTGTTTCAAATCGAAACAAATTGTTACTGTGTTGTATTACGCAATTAGGGTACTGGTTACTAAATACATCAACGTCTATTATATTGTACAGACGAATTAGTAAACTTTCATACTGCTGGGTTCTGTTTCTTCTCATACAGAGAAAGAAGTAGCATTCATAATAGATTTACATACATCTTTGACTTATAGGGCTGTAAAATAGAATGCGTTATCAGCAGTGATCAGAGTAGGTAGATTGATTTGGAGTCAATGAACTGGCACGTATATATTAGTATGGATATGCCTCCGGGATTCCGGGATTTTGAACTTATTAAGATGTTTTTAAGGAATTTCAAATGTTGTAATGTGTAGAATAAAGAATACATCAATATGAATAAGAAGTGTTTAACCCTTTTGCTGTGTTTTTAATAGTATATAGGGGACCGGACTCCAAGAAAAGGATAGGTATACTATAAAAACAATATAATCATTTATAATATATTTTAAATGTTTATCTATCGCATTCTATAAATTTCTAATGTAGTAGTTTAAAAATCCTTACTTTAACAATATTTGATTCAATCCCGTAAGTACCAAAAATGAAATCCCGGAAAAAAGGCTTATACATGTTATGATTTCTATGACTATTCATGATGCGAGTATGTAAAATCAATCTACCTACTCCGATCACTGGTTATAAGATTCTCAATGTTGCCGATTCCCTTGTTCACAAAAAAAAACTAAATTTAAGTTCAGTGCATCTTTTTCTTTCAATTTCATTAAGAAAAGGACAGAAGATACATTTTAGTTTAGTCCTGTCAAATTAATCAGCGCTTGACGTAAATTGACGTAATTTTAGTAGGCAAGTTTATTTATTTCGGAATGTTGCGGAATGTTTTTAATCACGTCTAAACTTGTATGGAGTAGTGACAGGCGCTGATTAATTTGACAGGACTAAACTAAAATGTATCTTCTGTCCTTTTCTTAATGAAATTGAAAGAAAAAGATGCACTGAACTTAAATTTAGTTTAGTTTGTGAACAAGGGAATCGGCACCATTGTGTAACTAAAAATATATGAGTACAAAATTTAAGGCAATGAGTTAATTAAGGATTAAGATTTTGTGCTTTTAATTTAAAAAATTGAGAATTCGGTAGTAAACTGTAATTCGTCCTCATCTGAGAAAATAGTAGGTGATGCATCGATAATGATCTTCTGCTTTTCGTGTAAATTGATTATTGAAATCTTAACCAACCAGTATTTTGGAAGAAAATCATGATAATTTACCTTAAAATGGTTGTATCGCCTCCTAACATGTGGCGGAGTGGCCCACCGTGCGCACACGCACCGCACGCGATACGTCACGTACGTCTCCAGAGTTGATAGCTGCTTCATTGGGGCATCCACCTACGATAGAAAGAATATGTTCATGAAGACAGTTTCTTTTCAGAAATTTAAATTTTATAAGTTTAAAAAGCATTTCCTCCTTTTAGACCAGTGATCATACATTGTTACATCTATTCTAGTTTGTATTCAAAACACTTTAGGTGTACTTTCTAAGCCCTGTTAAAAATATTTTGTTGCTAGTACAGACACCAGCACATCAGGCTAATACAATCTGTCGAATTTATTTAATAGATTTTCAACTTTATCGCTGAAATGTAAGGTTCAAAGTTGATTGGGAAAATGAAGTAGTTAACTTGGGATGTGAATCCGAAGTGAAAGCCAGTTTGTGCAATTTCTTTATTTATAATACACCTGTTAAGAACTACAATATTCTGCATATTTCCATACACACTAACCTTAACAGCGATATCATATCCATGTTCCATGATGAGCGGCATGCCCTCGTGCGTGTCATCGGTCACCGTGGTGGCCTCCGTGTCCTCATTGTCGGCATCGTTAAGCTCTAGCACGGCTGAGCTGCTCTCACTGGCCATGATGCTGTGAAATAATGAAGAGTTTTGATGATCTCAGAGCTATACAAAAATTTGACTATACTTTCCATATTTGCCACACTTTTTAGTCAAGATAAGACTGTTATTAACTGACTGGACAGATTTTGAAAATTCTTTCTTTTGTTTGAAAGGGTATATTCTCGAGGTGGTCCCTAAATTTTATTAACTTTACTTGGATAGTTTTTGAGTTAGCTTCAATGATACGTATTTTTTGTCCCACTTAGTATATAGATGATAATATGATGAATTTGTGTGGGGTAGGTACCACAACCAAAAAGTGAATAATTAAACTTTTTACAGAAAAAACAAACGACATCCAAAAAAAACACGACAAAGTGAAAAATAACTTTAATTTCGGAAGTCTAGTCAGTAGCAATTCAAAAACGACGACTTCCGTAATTCATTTTTTTTCACTTTGTGGTAGTGTTTTTTTTTAAAGTCAGTTGTATTTTTTTTTTGTATTAATGCTGTGATGTATTTACACCAGAGACTGAACCCTATAGTTAATAAGTGGTTCTTTAAAATGATCATGAAGTTTCTTGCCAATTTCTCTGTAAAGAAAAGATCCGATGGACTCTAATAAACACAAAAAAAAAAAAAATGGTACTGTATGTGTTTAGAAAATATTATGGGCAAAATTTTCTATGCTATACGAGTATGTGACTAACCCAAAGCATATTATTAAAACTAGCCCAGCCTCGGCTAATTCTAAAGTCTGGAAAAATGGCTCTACCAATTTGGCGGTAAGATAATAAACAGACATGAAACTGTTAGTCTGTAATTCTGAATTTATAATTTAACTGGAAATTTAAGTTGTTTTGTTTAAGAGAGACACCATAAAACTGTTTATGTCTGACTCATACACACCTGTTATAAGATTAAAACAAAGGCGTTTAAATAATTATAATTGTCTTAGACTGTATGACTCAGATTATGATAATTTAATTTAGAAAAAGATACACAAAAGACTAAGTTCTGGTAAACAAAGTATTACTGTTCTTTATTTTAAGTTTTATTTATGATATAGGGAACGGAAAACTAGATTAAGGATACAATTGTTAATATGGATATTCCTGTAAATATAGACACGATGATTAAGGATAAAAATCCTACTAAATGGCAAGTAAAATAGGAATCTGATACCTAATTTCTGAGTGGCGCGGTTTTAGGTTTAGCAGTTAAATATCGTATTTTTTTTCCTAAAATACACTTTCAAAACATCTGTTGAACTTAGCGGTATTAAATTTACATTTTATTGTTTGTTTACCTAATTTTAAATGACTATTGTTAACTTTTATTCAACATAAAAAAGGGGCGTACTCTTTTCGCGATTTACTCCTCTTTTAACCAATTAAGATCCGTAATTAGCATCGCGTGTTATCGCAGACATTACACAGAGTTTCACGATAGCGATAACGAGCGTCTAAATAAAGTTATGATTGCGAAAACTGGCAAAACTATTTGCCCCAGATAATTTAGTATGGATCGATATTGACGTAAAATAAACTTTAAATATCACTATACTTACACTATTTTGCAGCAAACCTAGTTATTTAAATGAATTATTAAATCGTTATTTACCTTTTTGTCGAGTAATTCACTGGAAATTCACGATAATTTCATCTAAAAACAATAAAATACGAATAGGAGAATGACAGACAACAAATGACGTTCCATTTATGGAAATGGGAAAGTAGAATTTGATGATGTGACTGTTTTTTTGGTTTGTTACCTCTTCATGTAACGGTTCATGCGTGTAATGGAAAGTACAAAATAGTAATCTAATCGACTAATTCCTTTTTTATGGAACAAAAAAAAAAGAACGAATTCTTGATTCTTGCCAAGAAATAAAAGTTTCCTTCAGATTTCGTACTTTTCGGATAACAAAATATTTCCATTATATTATGAGGGAAACAGGTGGAATGGGAGGAATATGGTTAGTTCAAGAAATTAATTTTGCATTTATCACGCATTTTCAATCAATCTCTGGGGCAAAAAGTCTCCTTTTATCAATGAGAAACCAGACAAGAACCCATCCATTTCATTTGTAGCTGCTACGGGTAACCACAGAGCATGTAATCGGGTAACATCATTACTTTTACTGATGCGTTTGCATCTGTCACCTTTGTCAGTTTGACGTTTGTTTTCAACGAGAGTTGCGAAATCCGAGGCAAATGTGATTGTTTTCATAGTTTATCCCAAAAAAATAAAGTGCCACGAGTGTTCTCCATAACACAAAACCTTATTAATTTCCTAGGGTGTACTAAAAAGGCGGCAAAATTACGTCCAAAATGCAAGGCGTTAGTGCTCCGCGGGAGCCTACGCAACCCGTGATAAGCACAAGTTCCACCATCCTAAGTATGAGAGAAAAAGAGAAATACATTGAAGATTTCGACTTCCCCTTCTGCGACGAATCCTCAAAATACGAGAAAGTTGCTAAAATCGGGCAGGGAACCTTCGGAGAAGTGTTCAAAGCTCGACAGCGAAATAGTAACAAAAAGTTCGTCGCCATGAAAAAAGTATTGATGGACAACGAAAAAGAAGGCTTTCCAATCACAGCTTTGCGAGAAATAAAGATCCTACAGCTCCTTAAACACGAGAACGTCGTGAATTTGATCGAGATTTGTCGTACGAAGGCGACATTGCACAACAAATACAGATCGACATTTTACTTAGTTTTCGAATTCTGTGAACACGATTTGGCTGGGTTATTATCAAATGTGAACGTCAAATTCAGTCTGGGAGAGATTAAAAAGGTCATGCAGCAGTTACTGAATGGTTTATACTATATTCACAGTAATAAAATCTTGCACAGAGACATGAAAGCTGCTAATGTACTTATAACTAAGAATGGCGTTCTTAAACTGGCTGATTTTGGTCTGGCGAGGGCCTTCAGTGTGCCAAAGTCGGGACAAGTCAATAAATATACTAACAGAGTGGTGACCCTGTGGTATCGGCCTCCAGAGCTACTGTTGGGTATGTTGGCATGGTTTGATATTGTTTTTAAAGTTAAAATAATGGTTGGCCACTTGCTGATTCACTGGTTAAGGTAAGCCAAGTATTTGGGTAAATATAAACAAAGTTAATCAAGCATTGCTTTTTGCACAACAACAGCTCACAGCATAACTTTTAAATTGATGTCATGTTACTGCATATACTGTCATCAAATCAAATGAAATGTCGGATTTATCTGAAAAGGACTGTTTTCTACAAAAAAAAAACAACAGATAGTTAAAACATTTGTTGTTGTGAATCATTCAATTAAATCAAATATGTTTAGTATTCAATTTTCTGCCATACTTGGTACAACTAGCTCAGTGACTGAGTGATTCCTAAGCTCTACTGTAACAATTTATTATACTTTTTACTGAGCTACTAATAGTCTACTCCTCTACTACATTCTACATTACATCCCCAGGTGACCGCAACTACGGCCCACCCGTAGATGTGTGGGGGGCTGGCTGCATTATGGCGGAAATGTGGACCCGTTCCCCCATCATGCAGGGCCCGACGGAGCAGCAGCAATTGATCCTCATCTCCCAGCTCTGTGGTTCCTGTACCCCGGATGTGTGGCCAGGAGTTGAGAACTTAGATCTTTATAATAAAATGGAACTGCCTAAGGGTCAAAAGAGGAAGGTTAAGGAACGTTTGAAGCCATACGTAAAGGATCCATATGGCTGTGATCTCTTGGATAAGTTGCTGCAATTGGATCCAGCAAAGAGGTGAGTATGGAGTACAGTTTGTGTTCATATTTGTACCGGTAAAGAAAATAACTATAAAGCAGACTGTTGAATAGAGCATGATGTGACTGCAGTCTTCATAAAAAAAAATGTTACAATTTTTGATGAAGCCAAACTACAAGCCCTACTCCCAAAATACAAGCTTTCTGAGTATCAGTTTCAGTACCTAAAACAAACAAATAAATCTGTATCTAAGGTCTATTTAATCCTTCTTCCAATTGTTGTTATTTCCACTTAAACAAAAATCAACTTTATAACAAATAAAGTTGATTTTATAGTGACTACGACAATTGAAAAAGTTATAAAGAATATGAACTTGTAGTGCAAACTGAACCTTATGTGTAAGTGTTACAGTTTTTTTTCGTAATACTCGTGTTTGTTTACATGTTTGGAAAATAAATTGTGAACGCAGATTATGTATCAAATTCTTGTGAATGCTCTCATTTGTGCAATAAACTTTTTTTATTTTATTTTAGGGGTTGTTAAAAGAAATTTCTTTGTGTTTTTTAATATTACCTTTGGTTTTAAATGATTGGATCGAATTAAAATTAAATATGCAAAAAAGCTAATGAATTATGTGTGTGGTTATTAAAATACACACAGGCAATAATATAATTAAACAATTATTGGCAATTGTAGTTAGATATAACAAATAAAATGGCCATTGCATAGCATTGCGCAATGTTGCGCTTCATCATCATCATCATCATCATTTCAGCCGAAAGACGTCCACTGCTGAACATAGGCCTCCCCCAAGCACCTCCACTTCGACCGATTCTGTGCTTTCCGCATCCAGCGGATTCCTGCGGCCTTCACAAGGTCATCGGTCCATCTTGTGGGAGGCCTTCCAACGCTACGTCTTCCGGTACGCGGTCGCCACTCCAGAACCTTTCGGCCCCATCGGCCATCCGTTCTACGAGCAATGTGCCCTGCCCATTGCCACTTAAGTTTCGCAATTCTTCGGGCTATGTCGGCTTATGTTGCGCTTATAATGGTGATAACCGTAAGCGCAACGTGTGTGCTGGCTTGTTAAAAAAAAAAAAATTGTTTGTTAATTTGCATTAATATTCTGAAACAGTCACGCATACAATCAAAATGGAACTTTAGTATATGATTTACTGGATCTTTTTCTTTCCATACATAAGACAGTTACGTAATTAAAACATTTTCGCTCGATGCATTTTTTATTCGAAAATCATGTATTATTTGAAACAAAAACAAGATTACTCGGCTTTTATGTCTAAAATAATTATTTACAGTAAGAAAATATAGTTTATTATCCAGACAAGATATCTTTTCTCTAGATCAATTATTACTTCAGTTATAAACTTACGACATTTAGTTCCGTGCTCGAACACGATCAAAGAGCGCACGCGATATTCAACTTTATTACTGATGTGTTAGCGTTTAGCACATAGTGGAGTGGTGGGGTGCATGGCGGCGGAGTTTGCGTGGAAATTGTGTTTGGGATGCCTGGTCTTAATAACAATAAGCCCACATTCGCACGGCCGTAAAAATATCGCGGCGGAATTTTTTCGCACACTGGATTTTCATCGCTCTGCTCAGCACCGAGAGTTGAAAATCCAACAGTGTGTTTTGAGCTGGGATGCACTCTGTTGAATTTTCAACGCTCGGCTTGACAACGAGACTTGAAAATCCAGTGCTGATAAAATCCCGCCGCGATATTTTAACTTCAAAGCACTTATAAATGTAATTTCTATTAATTTACGTACGTAACAATATTTTCCTTATCTACACTACATTTAAAGTTTGACAACCAGGCATACCAAGGGGTATCATGTTCCCAGTAACAGGTTTATGGTGGTCAGATCTCCATTTAAAAGGCTATGCAAATCACAATCTCCTCTCTCAATTTATAGGTATGACGCAGACACAGCTCTAAACCACGACTTCTTCTGGACGGACCCCATGCCGTGTGACCTCGCCAACATGCTGGCACAGCACTCACAGAGCATGTTCGAGTATTTGGCCCCGCCGCGCCGGCCCGGCCACCTGCGGCACCACCACCACGTCGCCGGCGCGCAGGCCAAGCCGACCCAGCCTGTGCAAGACTCAGGGTATCAGGACCGGGTGTTCTAGGTGATGTAGGAAGATTATGTGACTTAAAGTGCGGCTGTGCAGAAGGTGGTGTACTGTGGGATATTTTAAGGTAAAATGTTGTGATCACACAGCGACATCCCGCTGATCATATCGTCGACCGTAGGTTCAATTGAGGTAAGGGACAAAATACGATTTTTCAGGAGAGGCCGACAAAGTTTTTGTTTTGGACTAAATCGCCCATAACTTTTTTCGGGTCTGTTTTTCTTACGTTAGAATTTTTTCATATTCACCATTCGATAGAGCGAAAAATTCTGAACAAAACTGTATATTCAACTCATTTTGGGTATTTTGTCCCTGACCTCAATTGAACCTACGGTCGACGATATGTTAAAACCAAATGCAAATAATATTGACGGACTGCCTCTTTGGTCTAGTGTTCGCAAGCGCTACTGCTGAGCATGAGGTCCTGGTTTCGATTCCTGGGTTGGACAAAGTGTTATTGGGTTTTTCTATGTGAAATTTCTCAGTAGCAGCTCGGAGTCTGGATTTGTGCCCGGTTGATAGCAATACGCTCGCCCCCTATTACATGGGACTTACACATAACTGGCGAAATGTGGGTATACACACGGCAACACATTTCCAGTATAAGCTGACCTCGCATTGTACGGAAATCCTATACAATACGAGATCAGCATAAACTGGAAATGTATAGCTTGATGTGTAGCCGTGTGTACCTGCTACAGGGACACCTCTGCCCTACCCTTCGGGGAAACAAGGCGTGATGTTATGTTATAATAATATTAATACCAGCCTATTATTGTCTGCGGGGCAAAGCCCTCTTCTTATACAGACAAGCCACGAGCATTGATCACCACACTTGCTCAAGACGTAGACGGGTTGACAATTTCAGACTTATATGAAATTAAGTCCAGGTTTCCTCAGAATGTTATCCTTCACCAAGGTCAGTGATGTCTTGTGAAAATGTCACATTGTTACTTGCCCGGATGTGAACCCACAACCTCGTGGATCAGAAGTGTCCTTAACCACTGGCAGCCTCGGATCTAGAATTTTTTGAGGCGGGGCAAAAACTGCCGTCTGCCGCCCTCCGCCAATCTTATATGGGGATGCGCTAAGCTTTGCAGCACTTGTCTGCTACGCTTGAATTTGTCGCCCCCTGAAGTTCGCGGCCGGGGCACTGGCCCCGGCTTGCCCCCCCCCCCTCTAGATCCGGGGCTAACCACTGGGCAGTCACGACATAATGCAAGAAAACTGCTGTGTGATCCCAAAATTATACAGTGAAATATTGTACTGATCAACACCTTGTGAAATGTTGGTGAACCATAAATCTCTGCCTACCACTATAATACAGGTTTATGAAGTGATATGATATGCAAAAAGTTAACTGTGAAAAAAAAAAACTATAAAAACATAACCCTTCCTTGTAGTTGAGTGTAAAAGGTTGTATCATACCTATGTGTAAGACTGACTGGCTAAGTTAAAAGTATGCGGATTTGAAACTTAGCCTGGATGTTGTCTAAAGTACTCTTGATACGTAGTATGTATCTCTACGTATAGTATTCGCGTTATGAACGGAGTCTTCGGCCATAAATGTCAGTAGCAATAAGAATGTGCAACACCTTGCATTTTAAGTTTGCTACCTGCTCCATAAGTGCGAGCGAGACAGACTAATAACAATGATTTATGTCCCGACGACTCAGTTCTTGACGCGGCGACTATCGTCCGTCTGTGTAAAGCTACGGTTTCCTCGGAAAGCGGTTCTGTCATGATTTTTTTTTACGTTGGATAGGTATATTCATTATAGGATTTTAAATTGACATGGTTATTTTCACAACTAAAGTTCTTTAAAACGGGATATTTATCATATTTTTTTTAACAAAATATCCTATTTTAAATAAAAAAACATGGAAAATATCCCGTTTTAAATAATTTTATTAGAATATTAATTGTTCTAAAAAAGCTTGTGCTCGCGAGGTCTACTGTTCGCAGAACTACTAGTATTTGACGTTAAGAGTGAGGCCTCATTAGTGCGTCGTCGCAACCGATCAACACATTGTATGCCACACCTACGTTGCGATCAGAGGGCGACGTACGTCTAGTTTGCCCCTCTTTCAGTGGTATCAACGAACTATACTCCATTTGAAATAAGATTAAACGTTTAAACAAACCTTTTTTACAGTTCGTTCAATCGATTCTGACTTCTATACCATAGGCATAAGGATGGTATTAATAGCAAAATAGTGGTTACAATACCAACTGTTTACTGCAGCTGCCATTTGTCATGCCACCAACGCAATAGAAGTCAAAATCGGTTGAACGAACTGTAAAAAAGGTTTATTTAAATGTCTAATCTTATTTCAAATTGAGTATAATGGGACCTCACTGTAAGGAGTCAATAAATGCTCTGTATTTGGAATGCCGTTATTGTGTGACCATTGTCGGTTTTCTTAAAACCGTAGCTTAAAATTCCTAATTAAATAGGTTTCGTTGAACTTCCTCCTCGTGTGAAAATTAATCTGTTCTTTCTTATTTTTTTATTACAATAATTTTGACAAAGAACATGTGTGTCTGAACTTAAAACCTGTGTGAATTAATTAGGCACCTCGCTGGAATGCAGCCCCATACTGTACTGAACACGAACAGTACTGTACGAGTGACGTCACAACGCCAGGTGTCTGGCTAACCTGCACGGGTTTTACTTATCTTCTTCCTTTTTGTATTAATGTTCTCTGAAAAACAATGAAATGAAATTGTTTATTCTGTAAATAGGATATCGGAATCACTTTTACACGTCATATTAAAAAAAATAAGCTAGATGAGTTCGGCGTTTCCTATCTGACTACTCTGAGAAGAAAGGCCGAAACAAACTCAGAGGTCGCAGTCTCTTTTAAAGTCTAGACATAATCTTGTTCAGGCCATATGAGGACCATGTAGATAAGTGTCTGAAATGGTCTTTTGTGGAAAGAACCTCACAGATTTGAGTAGACCTGTCCAGTCTGTGTGTAGAATAGCATACTTAATAAAAAAATATATAAGACAATATTTAATTGAAATTTTGTATGTATGTAATGTAAATATCATAATGGGTATTTCCGAGTAGGTTGTGGAAGTCATGTAAAATATCTGTATCTGTTAAGACTGGAAATCTGGAAGCCAACCACAACATAGTTGTGGAAAAGGCTAAAAACTAGATAAAAATATAGAATGATGATAAATGTATTAAGATTTGTATTTTAATTATTCTTTATAAGAAAAGCTTCTTTCGGCCGCGTCCTATTTAAAAGCGATCGCTGCGCGAATGCGCGATCGGTTAGCATTATTATGTCACTTTTTTCGGAATACCGGAAAGCGCTCTCTGTTGGCGCGACCACGTGTTCAGGTTCACCGAACAATAAGTTCGAACGATCGTGTATTCGTGCGACAAATCGATAGCACGCGGGGTTCCACGCGCGGTTTCATTCGCGTGGATTTGTAAAAGCCTCGTACAGTACGCCCAGTATATTTATCGCAGGCGGCAAAGTAGCGTACTAAATTAAAAACTAAATGCATGATTCAGAAACAGGGTCAAATTAAATTAGCTAGAGAAACTCCGTAGACGCGATGAGTATCGATATCTAAACATGATCAAACAAACAAAAAATTCATTTGATGAGTTTTTGTTTTGTGGTCATCGACCGCAATTGATGTAGTCACTTGAAATATTTGTTTTTTTTTGCACACTTCACAGACGTGATGGGTATCGATATCTTAACATGATAAAACAAAAGAAAACAGATTTTCTCAACTTCTTCTTTTCGTGTGGTTACTGACTAACCTGGTGTCAGAGTTTTAAAGCTGCCCTTGGGCCTGTGACTTTGCTTCACATGCCGTCGAGAAATACATGGAAATTTTTTAACCAGTGCGCAAACTTTAACGTGACTTTACTCATCATTATGAACAACTTTTACTATGGGACCAAACCTGAAATCGCGCAAAAAAATCAGCTGTTCCCTACATTTATGTTCGCATAACTCGTCAAAATGTAAGGAACAGCTGATTTTTTTTTCGCGATTTTTTGTTTATAATTATGAGTAAAGTCACGTGTCTACGCACTGGTTAAAAAAAAAATCCTGTATATCTCTCAAGCATGCCGGTTTCCTTCATCGTTTTTGAAGTAAGTGATAATTATACAATACGCACATGAATCCGAAAAGTCACAAGGTTCGACCTTGGGTTCGAATTCGAGATTTATGACTTGGCAGTCCGACGGTCACACTCATTTAATAATACATCCATGGTCACACTATTAAGCTACCACTGTTTTTCTCAACTCATACTTCAAGTAACAACAGCAAAAGCGGTCACGGACCCCAAAAAAAAACATGAAATCTTTTGTTTTTTATTTGTCGTGTCCGCGGAGTTTTGCTAGCTAGTTTAAGTGGACCCTGTATAATTATATTGGGTTCAGTAGCGTAAAAGATTTAGTTTGCCTTAGGACCGATTTTTCTTTTTTTTTAATCATCAGATACATTTCCTATAAGATTTTAATTCCTCTGATAAACTTATCTGAAGATTGAAAAACCGGCGTTGAATGTTATTATAATAATTGCTCCTAAGTATTTGTAAATATAAATATGTTATAATAATAGCAATAAATAAGATATTTTGAACTCATTCGCAGTTTTGCTTCTTTATGAAGTATTATTTGATATTCTGTGCTTACACCCTATTATTAAATAATTATTATAATTTTATTATAACTGTCTATTATTATAATGGATACCTGTATTTGTATTTTCTGATTTGTATTGTCTGTCTGTATTTTAATAATTCCGCCCATTATGCTAAAAACGTGAAACCACTGCCTGTTAATCTCACAAGATTCATAACCATTCTCTTTTTATTTACTGTAGTCAGGTCAAAAGGCCTATTCCTAAACTTCCTAGCAATGGCTTAGTTACTTCTTATTACCTGTGTACGAATTATATACCAATTTTTTAAGATTAAGTAATTATTATTAAAAAAATAGGTCGTCTCGACTGATATCGAAGTTATAATGTAAATGTATAAACCTTTTTGTGTAAATAAAAGTATAGTTTTATACTACATTGAGACAATTTTATTGATTAAATAAGCCTTGTGGGTTGTCCTATCGACAAAAAGTGACGAACTTCCATAAAAACTTTCATCGCCTATTTTATCCCCTTTATAGGATACATTTTCTAAAATCTTTCCCTACCTCAGATCTTGGATATAATTAAAATCTATGGAACTTTTGTGTAAACTCCAGCCCGTCCCATCCTTGATGTCCTCCCTCCGGTTGAAGCCCTAAGCCGAGGTTCGTACCCCACAGGGGGTGCCCTTAGCGAGCGTTCACCTAGTTTTAATTAGCATAGGTAGTTGAATAACTCCTGGCTGGAGGTTTTAAGTGTAGTAGGCACCCACAGGAAAGCCCGGTTAAGTAGTCATGACCTCAGAGGTCAACTACGAGATGCCCATCCTAAAAAAATATTGTGCAAACATGCTTCTAGAGCCAGCAAATTAGGTTGTGCGTTGTCTGGGAGTGAATTAATGTTTTTTTTTATTTAATATTTAATGCCTACGAACAAAAAAAATACCCTTATCCACCTGCCCGCGTAGCATGAGAACCATAGAATCGATTAACGAGAAGCGAGTACAACTCTATACGAGGTGGTGGTACGGCGAGTGCGCGACCACCGAGCGATTACTCACTAATATGCGAGCGTCCCTGAGCGAGTACTCTCTTTAATAACTCTTGTCGCCGGCGAAGTGGGACTATGTTGGCTAATGCAATTATAACTGCTGCGCACCGCGTTCGTGTTACTTGAATGCACTTAGTACAGAACGCCCAGTAGGTATAAGAGTTTTAAAGGCGAAACTAACCGATTTATGACTAATTATTCCTTTCATGGTTACACTAGTAACTAGTTATAAGCGCCATGATTCATGCATGCATGAGCATGAGCAACTTAAAAACATAATCTTTGACTTCGCCAAGTCTTCGATTTGTTTCTGTGATTTGTCTTCGAGTCTCTACTGAGGAAATCAGTGACATCACTAGAAATGTCAAATAAAAGTTTTATGAAAACAAACGAGATTCTTTCTGTTTACAATAAATTAATTAAATTATTAAGTTTATGAACAGTTTATTATAGCTAAATACATCCCGTTAATAGTAAATACATTCTTAAATTACATAGTTCAAATGAGCAGGTAAGTAAGTGAATTATTCGGTAATGCATTATTAGTTTTATGATAGGTACCTAGTACTCAAAAGTTAAAAAATGCTACAGCAGCAAGTAATTTCCAGCATTGTGGTTATAATCAAATATTTTGAGATCGTTTAATGAAATCTATTGACTAATAAAAATGAGTTTATTTATTTGTGTTTATTTACCTTTTTATCATGTTTCTGTGCAGGTTAATTTAGTAAAGTGAAAAGTATATTTTCCAATGTTATTACATAAACTACTACTGATGGATACTATTTGAAAAACATCTATCAATAAGGCCTATCCAACATGGCGAGCAGAATACAATTTGAAGATGAAATTGTTGACCAAAATCTAAATGAAACTAATGGCTCTGAATTAAATCAAGAAATAAAAATAAAGGAAGAGGGTCCATTAGATGAGGGTATCTGTGGACCAGATCCTAATCAACGAAAACAAAGCCAGGATTTTGCAGAAATTAATTCTGAAACCGATAATTCTACTGAACCTAGCAACAAGACCAATGAAACAGTAGAAAATGTAATATTTTTTGGCAGTCGGGTAAATCAAAGTTATGAAGTTCCAATTGAACAAGAGGATAACATTGCTCATAGTGAGGGTAATGTTACCATAGTTGGAGGGGGTAAGGGTAAGAGGAAGAATAAAACTGAGCTAGAGTTGCTTGGTATAGATAAAAAGGAGAATTATGAAGATTTAGACGATGAATATGATGTGTTTGGAGATGAAAGTAAAATATTTAAAAAGTATAAATTGAGGAAAACTGAGCAACCGTAAGTATTTCAATGATTGATTATTTATGGGCTGTATTTTGCCTAAACCCCTGCCTTATTTTTAAAAGTCTGAATGTAGAAATCTGCCTAGCCCTTACCCAAATATGTTGGGGTTGGCTTCCAGTCCAACCAGATGCAGCTGGATACCAGCATTTTACATGGAGAGACCTCTACAACCCAGTTACTGGGTAACAGTTGTCAAAGATCTACGAATTACACCCGGGACCAACGGCTTAATGTACTTCCTGAGGAACGAAATTACATATTTAAGATACTTTAAAATATATCTTGGGTTTAATATCAAACATCATAGGAAAGAGGAACATTGTTCATTAGGTACATTATTTATAAAAGTTTGCAGAGCCTGTAATGTCATGCACTTTTCTTCCACATTAAAAATGCAAGCTCTGCATATGAGTAGTTTGTACGGCCGCGTCCCATTTGAAAGCGATCGTCGCGCGACTACGCAGTTGGTCCCGTGCGTAAGACACTTTTTTTTCGGAATACCGGAAAGTGCCCTCTGTCGGCGCGACCACGCGTTCAGGTTCACCTTACAAAAGTTCGATTGTGTATTCCCGCGTTCGTCGTTTTAAATAGGACGTGAGTTACATGTTTAAATATTTTTTCAGAATCTCATATAAGGAGCCAGCGGACATCAAACCCAAACGCCGCATCAGTACAGATGACGAAACGGACTTGATCTGTCCCGTTTGCCAGCAAGAGTTTGAAAACAAGATGGCATTACTCAATCACCTCAGAATCCACAATAAAACTGTACATGAATACACCTGCTCACTATGTTCAAAGAAATTCGGGAAAAACGCAGAATTAATTGCCCACAGAGAGAAGCATAATTCAGAGTCTTTTCTCTGCCAGGAATGCAAACTAGCATTTTCTGACTACCGTGATTATTTACTACACAACTATGATCATTTAAGTCAACCACATTTCAAATGCACAGAATGCGGACTGCGCTATCGAAAATCATTCTACAAACA
Organism: Agrochola litura; assembly: GCA_949152395.1. Classification (NCBI taxonomy): domain Eukaryota; kingdom Metazoa; phylum Arthropoda; class Insecta; order Lepidoptera; family Noctuidae; genus Agrochola; species Agrochola litura. The sequence continues at coordinate 586,381 of OX424519.1, read as the reverse complement.
ACACATTATGACACATTTTGAAAAATTGCTGTCTTGCGACTTATGCCCTTTCGTTGCCAACGGCGAATACAATCTACGGGCTCATATAAATCAGCATAATTACTGTAAATTTGTTTGCGTTGAGTGTGGAAAAGTGTGCAAATGCAAAGCAGTTTATGAATATCATATGAGCATGCATACTGGGGTTAAGAGGATCCAGTGTCTTTACTGCGGAGCATGTTTTCGCAACCATAGCGCTAGGGATGTGCACACTAGAGTACACACAGGTGAAAAACCTTTCACCTGCGACATTTGTGGGCACAAATTGCGTCAGTGGACAGATTTGAAACGACATAAAGAGACTCATGGGACGGAGAGAAAGTACACGTGTGATTTGTGTGGGAAAAAATATTTGCACAAAGATTATCTTGTGATTCATATGCGCTCTCATACAAAGAAGTGTTTGTATGAGTGTCCAGAGTGTGATGCTAACTTTGTCAGTGTCGGTGGGTTGAAGACTCATACGATGTACAAGCATACTCGTGAGCGGCCTGTTGAGTGTACGCTTTGTGATAAAAAGTTTATTAATAATAATCAATATCGGAAACATTGTAGGGCGAAGTATCATTTGAGAAATGTGTATGGGAAAACTATTGATAAAAAGAAAGATGAATGAAGTATTTGAGTTTGAATAGAAATGTGTTGAGCGTTTGGCGTCCTGATTGGCCATCGTTCGTTTGAATAAACGATGAACCCGCATTAAAAAAAATCATTCGCGTGAATACGCGATTGTCGCGTTCATATGTCACAATTTTTTCCGTAAAACCGGAAGGCGTCCTCTGTCCACGCGACCACGAGTTCGGGGTTCGCCGAACAAGACGATCGCATTGGTCGTACGAACTCGCGATAGAGCCTTTTAGTTCAGTTACCTATGCAAGTAATTTTACCCATAGACTACTATTATAAGATTTTACCCCCTTGTAAGAGTAAGGTAGGCATTTGTTTGCATAACGAATACCCAAAATTAAATAAACGTTATAAATTGTCACTGTCATTTACTTTCAGATTCAAGAAAATATGTTTTATAACGTAGTTGTTTCCTGTTAGATTTTAATTTTAAAACTTTTCTTGCTATAGTTTTGATACCTAAGTATGTTGAAAATGTCATTAAATTTACCCAAAATGCATAAAAGCTTTTTGATTTTTATCTGACTGCGTCAGGAGGGTTATGTTTTTGTTAAACTATTTGTTAAGAAATGAGAATATTAATAAATGTATTCTGATTATTGAATTTATTTATTTATTTAATACTTCAAGCACACAAATGTACAGAGGCGGACTTAATGCCAAAGGCATTTTCTACCAGTCAACCTTTGGGTGATGCAGAGACAAACAGTGGTAGGTGCAATAGCGAGAATTGAGGAATAGATATTTATTTAAATATAAAGATATACATAAATATATATTTCCAATTATATATAAATATAAACAAAAATATATTGAATGTATTTTATTTGTATACCTACCATTACGCCTCGTTGGTCTAGTGATCATATCGCGACTACTAGGCTGTGCGATGTCCGTGACTACCGCAGGACCACCAAACCCAATCGCTTCCATATTTAGTAAATAATTAGTACCCAATAGGTACTAATTAGTGCTCGAACGACAAAATCGGTACCTTAGTAGTTTTCCAGAAACTCGACTTTGAAGGTGGTCGGGCGGTAGTCACGCTCCATTCAACAGGACCACCATAAGCGTCGAAAAAGGGGGCATGCTGCAGCTATTCTAAGTATACAAATAATTAGTATCCTTAAATGTGATTCATTGCGTAAAAGAAACAGAACTGAAACATTTATATTTACCGAGAAATCAACGATGATAACTTTCGTGCACTCGTTCAGCAGGACCACGACTTTGAATGTTGATTCTATCGTTTTCCTCAATCCTACATAGGAAATTAGTACCCTGCAAGATAAAATTAGTGCCCAAAATACAAAATTAGTTCTTCAGTAGTTTACGAGATATACCATGCCATTGGGTGGAGTGGCGGTAGTCACGGTGTAAAATTTTCATTTCAAGATTTCCCTATTAAAAACTCTGATTTTTTTCCAAATTTATACAAAATTAGTGCTCCTAAAGAAGTTATAGCGACCAAAAATTCAGATTGTGTTGTATTTTAAGAGAAATTAGCTTTCATTACTTTTCCATAGGTACTAAATCTCCGCGTATAACCCGACCAAATTAAGTTGTCAATGGTATTGAGCAGTCTAGGTAGGTATCTATTCTGTAAAAATCTCACCGTGAAAACTTAGGTGAAGTGAGCCTCCCTTTTTCGGCGCTTATGGTGGTCCTGCTGAAGGGAGCGTGACTACCGCCGGACTGCCTTCAAAGTCGAGTTTCTCGAAAACTACTAAGGTACCAATTTTATCGTTCGAGCACTAATTAGTACTAATTGGGTAATAATGATTTACTTAATATGGAATCGATTGGCGTTGGTGGTCCTGCGGTAGTCACGGACATTGCTGTGCGTGAGGTCCGGGACTTCGGGTTCTATCTCCGGGTCTGGCTATCGGGCATAGCATAATGCCACAGGGTTTTTCATTAGGTATAAATTCCTCAGTAGCAGAGGAATGTCAGTCCCCTAAGACTCGCAAAGTCGCAACATTAGAAAAGTTGGTGTGCATACAATAGATTACTGCCTTTCCCTATGAGAAAAATTGCGTGATGTGTGTCCTAATGAAGAAAACCTTCAATGAAGGTCTCAATGGGTGATAAAGGTTTTTATCATTACCTATTCAACAAGTAAGTAGGTATAACACTTCGCTTTGTTTGAAATTATTTACCAACGAATTATAATTTCAACTAGCCATACTTGTATCATCCTTATTCTCCTGCCCTCATCCCAATTTATTTGGGTCAGCGCAAAATCTCTTTTGTCTTCGACTTCTATCTAGCCATACTTATATCTGTGGAGGACACACGATTAGTAAGGTATAAAACCTTACTAATCGGTTGTTGTAATATAACCAATCGACTAAAGATTAAAAACACAACATTTTTACTCTGTGCTTTAAAGCTGTGCACGAACATCACTAGCATTTGTCAAAAGTCCGAAAAAAAGGCCGAGTAAATATTTTTCAGGACAAAAATTTAACAAAACACCGGATAATATGAAGATTTTATGTGAATGTGTGTGTAATAATAGTTAAATAATAAAGATTCCACCATAAATCAACACCATATTGCGTTAGACGCCTCCTCACCACAGGTAAGCTGTGATATTTCATTTATGTATTTCTAACCTTTATGCCGATGTTTTCGCGCGTAAAATCGCGTAAGAATTGTTTACAAACATTAGATTACGTTTATTTGTTTAATTAATTGCGTTAAATATCGATTTTAAAACGCATTGCATTAATTATCGCCGCGGTGGTATTCTGGAAATCGCTTCGTAAATGCGATCGAGTTTTTGGCATTTGATATGGCATTATGAACTCTATGTTTGATAGTAATAAGGTTGATGTTATGTTTTCGATGTTGCTGCGATATTGCTTTCGGAATAAGGCTCCGCGACTGGTTATTGCTTTTCGGTTGTATGTCGTTAGGGTTGCCAGTTGTGGGTAATTCACAATAATTTTGGGAAAATATTTCTTAAATATGTTGTTTGTTGACAACTTGATTGAATGTGTTGTAAGGAAGTGTTACTCAATTGGTTTGATAAACCATAATAATAATGTGATTATATTTTAGCGCCGCCATTTAAAGGGGGTAGGCAGGAAAAGCCAAAGTAATAAAATAATATCCCTTTTCTATTTTATTTAATTATTCTAAATGGCCAAAACTTAGTTATTCAAAATAAGAAAATGTTTCTGTTATTTATTAAAGCCTAAACTTGCTGACAACGGTATAATTCCCATTTATAAACCCCACTTAAAGGCTGCTATATTCCTGATATTATTTTATAACAATAAATAAATAAAATGTGCGAAATTCCATTTTTGTGCATGGTATCCCTAAGTTTAATAAAAATCACCATTTCTTGTAGTATTTTGATGTGAAAGGGAAATAAAATAGATGACTGAATATTAAAAACATGCCTTCTACATTCCTCAACGAGGTAGGCAGACTTGTAAAAGATTTCACCAGTATAATATAAATCCTAAGTAGGGAGCGAACACACAGATTCACATTAACTGGAACCAATCCAGATTCCATGCTACTACTAAGAAATTCCTGATGGAACACCCCATGACGCTTGGTCCGAACTGGAACTCAAATCTAGGAAGTGATACTTAGTAATCGATTTTGTGACCACTAGAGAAACGCTTACACACAGTGACGGTTTTCCTTAAAATTCACACCACCAGTGGGCGCCACTGGGACAAGAGGTCTTCCATTACTGATTTGATTTCCGTACTTCTTTTTCGGGTGACCACTGTGGGTCCCCCATAGCACAGCGCTGATTTTTTTGGATTTTTTTTATATTTTTAAATGTTTTATTTTAAGAAATATTTAAAAATGTAATTTAATAAGAACCAGAATGAATAAACGAAATAATAATAATTCATTTATTTTCAGACAAAGTCCATAATAAAACATAAAAATTGATATAAAAATCACACACGTAAAATAATCCTCAAACATTCAAATCAAATAAAATTAAAACACATGTCATACACATGTCATTTAAACCAAATAATTTTTTAATGCTATTTTTGCCTATTTTCTTTCTTTCTTTTTAAATTTCTACAGTAAATATACAAAAAATATGATGACAGATGACGTTCATCATTCAGTCCCAACTAAAGAAATTATAGGCGCTTTGACACTTGATAGATGTCCGCACCTGACGTCTCAGTGCTGCCAGAAAACCCTCATTGGGCATAAATTTGTGTTCTGGACTGAGAATGTGAATTTCCTATAACAGTGTCATGTTATAGGGTTTGGCTTCCGCACTTAGTCCGTCAGGTGGACCATTGTGCGTGGGCCATGGCGGCCGTTTGGTGGTTATTCCAACCAGCCCACTTCCCTCCAAAAGCTAATTAAATCTCCTGGTCTGTAGTCTAAGATCTGGGTGTCCCGAGGGTTTCTGTTCTAATCTGGGTGACGCCTGTGCATTCAAAGAGCACGTGCGCGATGGTCTTCAGTCTCCATGCACACCTTGCACAGAGGACTGTCCGATAAGCCTATTGTGTGGAAGTGTTTGTTTAGCGGGCAGTGGCCCGTGATGGTCCCGTCACCAGGTGCAGGCCGTTCCTGTCCAGGCGTAATAAACGCCTAATTAGCCTGCTATCCAAGGATGGCATAGCTTCCTTGAACTGCCTGCAACTCGGTGTCGAGGTCCACCAGTTCCCTGCTTGTGTGATGGTGAACTCCTGTAGCCAGCTGCGTATTTGGTTACAGACACAGACTGCCGTGCTGGATCCTCGTCTAGCAAGTTCGTCAGCTGCATCGTTACCTAGTGATCCGCTGTGTCCTTTTATCCATTGCAGTATCACTGTGTTGCGGCTAGATACCGTTACTTGTTCTAGTGGATTGTGACATTCTAGTATTAGCTTCGAGGTAATATATTTTTTCCGTAAGGATTGGAGAACTGAGGCGCTGTCGGAGAGTATACGTATGTGGGTGTCCGTAACCCTCCTGGCTTCTAGGGCGTGGACGTGGTACGATGCCCCTACCACACACTCCCTAACATTGTCATTGTGTTGTAACCTGGGATTGAACTCAGACCCCTATACTCAACAGTAGTTGTGCAGAACGCCCACTCGCACCATAATGAACTCAAAGAAAATATGTAAATAGTGTGTTAAATATCGAGTGAATAGTGATACATACCAATAAGTGATTATCTAGCTATAAGTTTGTCTTATATGAAACATTTGTTATGGTCGGACGCAACCCCAGGTCAAGTCGATACAGGTTTGAACATGTCGAAACCTGTCCGTTTCCGAGACACCTCTGCCTCTCTCTGATTGGTGGACCTGGAGTTGAGTCCGACCGCCAATTCATGAAAACTGATTCTATTGGAAAATGTAATTTAACATGCGGGACGTCACCGCCGCTACTTGCGCTTATGTAATTTACTACAACTATAAGGTGTATTAAGTAAATTGTACTGGCTGTAATTTTCGAACAATTGGTGAAACAAGTAAAACAACGTTCTTTGAGTTAATGAGTTTTATTCAAGAATCCACGCAGCAGTATCCTCCAATCCAGCACACTGAGTGTGAGCCCCACATGGCTCACATTTTCTGGTCCTTCGCCAGCCGGATCCGAGGAAAAACCATCAAGAAAACTCTACTGAACCCCTTTAAAGAATATTTAGAAGAATTCATCAAGAACAATGCCAGTCACAAGATCCACAGGAAAAAGAGGCAGACAAGCATCGACCACGACCACCGAAACGGCCGCCGAAACGGCCACCGAAGCCACTACAGAAACTACCACCGAAACAACCAGTACGGAGGCCACAAAAACGACAGCTGAAACGTCAGAAGCACCCACTGCAACCGAACCTACAGTAAAAGCCGCCGCCGCCCCGCAACAAGAAAATGAACCCGAAAATAAAAAATGTGGCCGCCGCAGCAAACCTACCTCACCAAAAAGTGGAAAAGTACCAAAAGCGCGCCGCATAGCCCAGGCCAAAGCAGAGCTGGCACAAAGACTAGTGGAATTAGCGACCGCGCGCCTCGCCGAGGTCGAAGCCGAATCCACTGACGAAGACGCATCCTCAGTCGCCTCGGAAACTGGAAATGATCAACGAGTAACTACGTGGCTACAATCAACACAAGTACTCGCCATCACCGACCGACCGCATCAGCCCGAACAAAAATCGCCGGTTGAACCTGCAGTTCCAGCAACCGCCGCCGCGCCCTGGAATGCCCCGGCGACCTTACCGGTGGGAGTCAACACCACGCACCCACCACCTGAAGACCCGAACACCGAACTCGAGAACACGCTGCCAGTGAACACCGCCGTACCCTGGCAACCGAAACCTGCGACTGAACAGCCGCACCTGAACCCGCCGCCAGTAATCGCCGCCTGGCAGGCAAACACTGCGACTGAACAGCCGCACCTGAACCCACCGCCAGTAATCGCCGCCTGGCAGGCAAACACTGCGACTGAACAGCCACACCTGAACCCACCGCCAGTAATCGCCGCCTGGCAACAAAACACCGCACCCCCGCAGCCACACCCGAACATGCAGCCAGTGGCCACATCCGCATACTGGCAACCGAACTACCTACCTGCGCAGCCGCAACCAACGCCAGCACCGACGGAGCCCGTCGCGCCCTGGCCACAGAACCCTACGAACACAACAACGAACGCAGCATGGCAACCGATCTACACTATGGCACCGCATCACAGCCACATTCCGAGGCACGCCACCGAGACCCATGCACCACAGCCCATGCCATCAGCACGCGTCGCACACCAACCCACAACGATGGCCGTACAAGAACCAAGGACGGACGTAAAAGAACTCGCTGCTGCAATCACACACGCCGTACAAGCCACCCAGTACCAGCAGCCAACAAGAACCACCGAACTACCATACTTCAACGGAGCCTATCAAGACTGGCTCACCTTCCGCGCCGCCTACTGTGAGACGGCACACCGACTGACAGCAGTGGAGAACATGTCCAGACTTAGAAGAAGCCTTCGAGGACTAGCCAAGGAAGCTGTACAGGGCCTATTAATAGTGAACGCCGACCCGAACGAAGTCATGAAATCACTCGAGCTACGTTTTGGACGCCCGGACTCGATCGCAATAACCGAAATAGAGCGTCTACGAGCTCTGCCGCGCCTCACTGAATCCCCGCGTGAAGTTTGCACATTCGCCACCAAAATAGAAAGTATAGTCGGGACCCTACAAGCACTCAACTGCGGACACTACCTTTTCAACCCAGAAGTAACAAAAGCAATCATCGAAAAACTCACTCCGACCCTGAAGAGACAGTGGTACCAGTTCTCAGCAACGCAACCCAGAACAGAACCCGATCTCTTGAAGTTCACCCGATTCATCAAGATTGAAGCAGAAATATGCAGCCCGTACGCACTACCCGAAAACATCGCTGCAACAACACAGATCTCTCAGAACACACAACGACGCCAGCAACGAGTACATACCACGCAAGAAACGAACAAACCAAAGTGCGTTTTATGTGAACACCAAGGGCACAACATCGTGGAATGTGAACAATTCAAGAAAGCAACCACTGACGCCAGATGGGATATTGCCAAGAAACATCGCTTGTGTTTCCGCTGCCTCAGACTCAGAACAAAGCAACACAGCTGTAAACCAAAGAAATGCGAAATAAACGACTGCGCACACTTACACCACAAGATGCTACACGCCAACAGCGCAGCGAACAAAAAGAAGGAAGAACCCGAATGTTTTAAACAAGAACAAGAGAAGGTCCACTCAGCATGGACACCCAAAGTATCGTTCCTGAAAATAATACCGGTTCGCCTGTCTGGACCGGCGGGAGCTGTAGACACCTACGCACTCCTAGACGATGGCTCTACGACAACCCTAATCAACGAGAACCTAGCCAACCAAATAGGAGCAGAAGGATTCCGTGAACCACTACGCATAGCAGCCTTCGACGGCGAATCCACGATCGACATGACATCACGACGAGTAAACCTCTTTATCAGAGGACTTCACACAACCGAACGCAAGATACAAGCACGAACAGTCAAACAGCTAGAGTTGGCTGCGCAAAAGATACCTGAAGAAGCAATCAGGAACTGCGAACACCTCCGAGACATAGTCAAAGACATAGTAACTGAAGACGCTAGACCCAGACTCCTAATCGGCCAAGATAACTGGGACCTCCTCATCACAACAGAGACCAAGACAGGAAAAAAGAACCAACCAGTGGCATCACTAACACCACTCGGTTGGGTCCTGCACGGCAACCACGCACGAACACTTGGCCACAGAGTAAACTTCATAAGACACGTCAATACAGACGACGACCTCCATGAACTGGTGAAGGAACACATAACAATGGACAACATACAAATCAACCCAAAGAAACCCATCAATGATCCCGATGAAAAGGCACTTCGTATCCTACAACAGCACACGAAGAGAACCCCAGAAGGACGATACCAAACCGCGCTACTATGGCAAGACGAAAACTCAAAAATGCCCGACAACTACGACAGCGCTCTGAACAGACTCATCAGCGTGGAAAAGAAAATCGACAAAGACCCAGACCTCAAGAAGAGGTACTCCGAACAAATGGAAGCACTAGTATCAAAGGGATATGCTGAACCAGTTCCAACAATCACTTCAGAACACAGAACCTGGTACTTACCTCACTTTGCGGTCTACAACCCAATGAAACCGGACAAATTAAGAATCGTCTGCGACGCTGCAGCCAAGACCAAGGGAATCTCCTTGAATGACCAGCTACTCACGGGCCCAGACCTCCTACAATCGTTACCAGGAGTGATCATGCGCTTCCGCCAACACCCGATCGCCGTGACCGCCGACATCACTGAAATGTTCTTACAAATAGAACTCCGACCCGAAGACAGAGACGCTCTCCGCTACTTGTGGCGAGGGAACCGAAGAGACGACCAGCCCCCTGAACAGTACCGTATGAAGTCATTGATCTTCGGGGCTTCCTGCTCACCAACCATAGCCATATACGTGAAGAACACGAATGCTGAAAGATTTCAGAAACAACACCCCGAGGCAGTCGAAGCTATCAAAAGAAAACACTACATGGACGACTACTTAAACAGCTTTGACACGCTAGAAGAAGCAGTAAGAGTCTCACAAGCAGTACGCGACATTCACATAGAAGCACATTTCAAACTCAAGAAATGGTCGTCAAACTCTGTCGCCCTACTTGAAGCCCTAGGGGAAGTAACCAAAACCAAAGACACGATCAAGCTGAAAGACGACGGGCAGACAGAGCGAGTCCTCGGCCTAATATGGAAACCGACAGAAGACTCACTCGCCTTCAACCTGAGCCTGATACGCATACCACAGAACACCCTGCAAAATGAAACACCCACCAAGAGAGAAGCCCTTCGAATAGTCATGTCCCTATTTGACCCATTGGGACTAGTATCACCAGTGACCATCAGAGCCAAACAAATATTACAAGAAGTCTGGCGTCGCGGAACAACCTGGGATGAAGCCCTAGATGATGACCTAGCAGCAGGCTGGAGGAAATGGTTCGTCAACCTCAGAGCACTAGAACACATCTCGATCCCACGAACCTACCCAGGTTTCAGCGCCACGAAATCACTACAGCTGCACGTATTCACCGACGCGAGTGAATCCGCATACGCAGCAGCTTTATACTGGCGAACAGTCACCAGGGACGGAAAAGTCCACGTCTGCCTGATCACAGCCAAAGCCAAAGTGACCCCATTGAAACTAACGTCAATCCCACGATTAGAGCTGCAAGCAGCAGTGCTTGGTGCACGCATGGCAACAGCGGTCAAGGAAGAACATGAACAAACGCCAGAGTCTACCACATTCTGGACCGACAGCAGAACTACACTGTCATGGATCAGAACTGGATCCAGATCCTACAAACCATACGTCGCCCATCGCATCGCAGCAATTGAAGAACATAGCTCCACTAATGAATGGCGCTGGGTACCGACCAGACTGAACCCAGCAGACGACGCCACGAGAGACGTACCCGAACACTATGATCAAGATCATCGCTGGTTCAACGGCCCGGAATTCCTATACGGCCCCCCAGAAACATGGCCAGCCGACGAAAAGAACCCCATTGTAATCACTGGGGAAGAGAAAACCTGCGGCATCAGAGACAAAAACGAACAGATCAGCGAAGCCATACCAGACGTCAATAGATTCTCACGCTGGGAAAGATACCTACGTACCACAGCACGAGTTCTCCAATTTCTGCAGCTCTGCCGCCGACCAGGACAGAGTGTTAACTATAAAAGGACCAAAAGAAACAACAACAAAGATCCTGATTGGAAAAAGAACAAACGAACAGTGCAAGTCAAAACGAAAGAAAGACAAGAGACCACCAACGATCACCTACTCGTACCTCTCGCCGCTGAAATCCTTCGCCGCGCCGAGAACCTGATCCTACGAGCCTCGCAAGAACAGTCCTTCCCAGAAGAGATAGGAGCCTTAAAAAACAAAAGGCCCATATCACGAAACAGCCGTTTGCACGCACTGTGCATAGAACTCACAGAAGGAGAAATTCGCCTAAAAAGCCGAATAATCGCCATGACAGACATTGCAGAACAACTGAAAAAGCCCATGATACTAGATGGAAACCACACTACGACACGATTGTGGATCGAACACGTCCACCGCAAATTACACCACGCGGGCACTGAAACCATTGTCAACGAGTGTCGCCAAGAACATTGGGTACTCCGCCTACGACCTACTGTCAAGAACATCATAAGCCGGTGCCTACCGTGCCGTATGAGAGCGGCCTCGCCACCGCAGCCGATGACAGGGAACCTCCCATCCTGTCGCCTAGCACACCACCAGAGACCGTTTACTTACGCTGGTCTAGACTATTTCGGACCACTGACCATTACAGCTGGACGGAGTCACCAAAAAAGGTACGTCGCCTTGTTCACATGCCTCACGACGCGAGCCATTCACCTCGAACTTGTGGCATCGCTCAATACAGACTCGGCAATAATGGCACTACGACGCATGATAGCGCGCCGAGGGTGCCCAAAGCAGCTGTGGTCCGACAACGGAACGAACTTCCACGGCGCTGAAAAGGAACTACGAGTAGCCATTTTTGCAGCCACAGCCGAAGAAGCCTCAAAGAAAATGATCGATTGGCGATTCATCCCTCCCGGAGCACCATTTATGGGAGGCGCCTGGGAGCGCATGGTAAAGTCCGTAAAGACAGCCCTAGCCGCCACACTGAACGAGCGGTTCCCGAGCGAAGAAGTGCTCCACACGCTGCTCATCGAAGCCGAACACACTGTAAACAGCCGACCACTCACACACGTATCCGCAGACCCCGAGGATCCTGAGGCCCTGACGCCCAATCACTTCATCCTGGGCGGCCCCGGTCGCATAGCGGCACCCGGGAAATTTGACGACAGTGACATACGCCTACGAGCCAGCTGGCGTGCAGCCCAGAGGCTCGCTGACATGTTCTGGGCCAGATGGCTGAAAGAATACCTCCCAGAACTACGAAATCGCAGAGAACCACATACAAAAGGCGCGATTCCCAAGGTCGGTGACCTGGTGTTCATCGTAGACGGCAACCTCCCAAGGAACATGTGGGTCAAAGGGCGCATCTGTGCTACATTCCCCGGCCCAGACGGAGTGGTACGCACAGTGGATGTGGCCACGAAAGGAGGCATCTTGCGACGCCCAGTGAAAAAGATAGTGGTGCTACCAATCAACCACGGCGACTCTGCACCGACACCTACGACTGCGACGTCAGCAGCGGACGACGCACGGCGGGAGAAATGTGCAGAACGCCCACTCGCACCATAATGAACTCAAAGAAAATATGTAAATAGTGTGTTAAATATCGAGTGAATAGTGATACATACCAATAAGTGATTATCTAGCTATAAGTTTGTCTTATATGAAACATTTGTTATGGTCGGACGCAACCCCAGGTCAAGTCGATACAGGTTTGAACATGTCGAAACCTGTCCGTTTCCGAGACACCTCTGCCTCTCTCTGATTGGTGGACCTGGAGTTGAGTCCGACCGCCAATTCATGAAAACTGATTCTATTGGAAAATGTAATTTAACATGCGGGACGTCACCGCCGCTACTTGCGCTTATGTAATTTACTACAACTATAAGGTGTATTAAGTAAATTGTACTGGCTGTAATTTTCGAACAATTGGTGAAACAAGTAAAACAACGTTCTTTGAGTTAATGAGTTTTATTCAAGAATCCACGCAGCAGTATCCTCCAATCCAGCACACTGAGTGTGAGCCCCACATGGCTCACAGTAGTGCTTGCAATTCAACCACTAGATGTAGTAAACACCTCTGAGAAATGATATTTTATTTTTGTTAACAAAAAAATATTGTGAATGTGAGGACTATGTGGAAATTATTATTATTTCTCTGCTAGTTTTAATGATAGTGGTCTGGCAGTTTGAGTAGTTTATGCGGCCTACCCGGCCTACCCCTTTCTTTGGTATTGTTCGTCGAGTTGAGCTCCTTACGTTTTGAGTTGAACTCCACGATTACTGACAAATGTTTGCACTGACTGGACAGGTCCACTCAAATCTGTGTGGTTCTTTACTCCAAAGACCATTTCAGACACTAATCTACATGGTCCTCATATGGCCTCACCAAGATTATGTCTGGACTTTAAAAAAGATTGCAACCTCTGAGTTTGTTTCGGCCTTTCTTCTCAGAGTAGTCAGATAGAAAACGCCGAAATCATCTAGCTTATTTTTAATAACATAACATAATGCCTTGTTTCCCCGAAAAGTAGGGCAGAGGTGTACCTGTAGCAGGTACACCCACATTTCGCCAGTTATGTTTAAGTCCCATGTAATAGGGGGCGAGCCTATTGCAATCAAGCGGGCACAAATCCAGACTCCGAGCTGCTACTGTGAAATTCCAGATAGAAAAATCCAATAACACTTTGCCCGACCCGGAAATCGAACCCAGGACCTCATGCTCAGCAGTAGCGCTTGCGACCACTAGACCAACGAGGGAGTCAATAATATTTTTTTAATGACGTGCAAAAGTGATTCCGATATTCCATTTACAGAATATTTCATTTCATGCTGTTTTGTGCATTAATTTATTATTATGTTGGTTACAGAAGTAACCCGGCCTCGTCATGGGTCCTTGCTGTGTGGAGGGATGCGACGTTACTTCTGAAGAAACATTCTATTTTGAGTAAGTATATCAGTAGAGTTCTTTGTGTGTGTAGCTGAGAAGCTCGTGGCTTAGTAATAACAGCTGTACGGGTCGATCGATCAGTATAATCTACGCTTGCCGCGGTCCGTGGATGGGTGACCTTTTTTACATACCGAGACTCCGTGCCTCGGAAAGCACGTTAAGCCGTTGGTCCCGGCTGTTATTTGTAGATCTTTGACAGTCGTTACGGGTCGTCAAAAGCCCGAAAGTCTGACAACCAGTCTTACCAATAATCGTATTACCCGGTCACTGGGTTGTGGAGGTCAGATAGGCAGTCGCTCCATGTAAGGTACTGGTATTCAGCTGCATCCGGTTAGACTGGAAGCCGACTCCAACATAGTTGGGAAAAGGCTATGCACACGCAGATTGAGTTCTTTGTGTCGCTCGTCCAGGGATGTACTTGTACACACGGCTACACATCAAGGTATACATTTCCAGTTTATGCTGATCTCGCATTGTATAGGATTTCCGTATAATGCGAGGTCAGCTTATAGGTACTGGAAAAGTATATCTTGATGTGTAGCCGTGTAGCGTGTGTACTACCACCACACTTATGTCTGCCGCTTATCATTGCTGTGTTCTGGTTTCAAGGGTACGGGTGCTGATTTAATTATAGACACACTAGCTTCCGCCCGCGGCTTCGCCCATGTGGTGTGTCGATAAAAAGTAGCATATGTCCTTCCCCAGGGTTCAAAGTATCCCCATACCAAATTTCATCAAAATGGCTTCAGCCGTTTAGCTGTCAAAGCGTAACAAACAAAGTCACATTCGCAACCTAACAAATATTGTAAATGTGAAAGTGAGTTTGTTTGTTACGCCTTCACGCTCCCCCTCTTATCTCCGAAACTACTGAGCCTAAAACTTTGAATAAAATACAGAGAATGGTTCTTTACTCATAGATTATACGAAAACCTATAAGAAGTCTATGGTTTTAAAATAACATGGTAAATTTCTAAATATTGTGCGTACAAACTTACATTTGCAGTTGGAATGTATGAGGGAACATGTTTTTCAACTACAATGTTAAGTTTGTTCTTGGGATAAATTCATCCCAACTAGGGAACCCTTCATTGTGCGTAGTCTGACACGTACTTGGCCAGTTTTTTATTTGAATACCCGTTTTCCTCGCACAGGTTCCCTACCAGCCGCCTTCTCCGTCGGAAATGGCTGGAGCTGATCCCGATCCAGGGCAAGCTGCCCCTAGGCACAGTGGTGTGCAGCCGGCACTTCAACGCGGAGGACTATGAGAATGTGCGCGGGAAGGTGCGCTTGAAGAGGAAGGTGGTGCCCAGTCTGTTGCTGGAGCAGGTACAAATTAATTAATCACCAAGTTCTAGAATACAGGGTGGTAAAATATCTGTCACGATGCCGTCTTCTACACCTTCTGGACATCAAACTCATCATATATGTATATACCTACATTATTAGCAAAAAAATTATTTCCAAGTAATTTTGTGTAAAAATAATTATGTGCTTGGTATGGTTAGGGTGGATAGAAATGAAAATGTTTGCTCATGTTTGTCCAAAAAGCCAAAAAACTATGAATCCATTTGGTTTCACCACACTGATTTCTTATTTTAAAAAAAACCGGCCAAGTGCGTGTCAGACCACGCACAATGAAGGGTTCTGTAGTTGGGATGAATTTATCCCAAGAACAAACTTAACTTTGTAGTTGAAAAACATGTTATCCCATACGGAATGTATGGGAGAACATGTTTTTGCAACTGCAAAGTTAAGTTGGTCGATTATTGCTCGTTAACTTGTAGAGCCTACTTAGCTGTGATAGTTTTCCTTTTAATTTCGTTATAACTACTGCTGTGATTTTTTTCACACATCCAAAACCAATCATTTAGCTGGTAGGGGGACACTTGACTCTAACAAAAATTAGCACTTTAAAGCTTAATATTTCGCAAACGGATCCTTGAATCCATAAATGGTTTTCACATACTCACAATTTTTTTGAAGGACCTTTCTAATGATACCCCACAACAAGGGATAGAAAAAAAAACATACTTTACGTGTAGGACAGGTACCCTAAAAATTTTTTTTTTCCTAATATTGTTTTACCACTTGGTCGGCGTAATAAATATGTATACCTATGCCAAATTACAGCTTTCTGATACTAAGAGTCTCGGAGCTAGACCGCGGACAGACAGACAGACGGACATGATGAAACTATAAGGGTTCCTTGTTTACTACGGAACCCTAAAAAATGGCTTAAAAACATTTGACTGACTGAAGGACTGGCGCTTGCACTAATGTGGCAATTTACTTTTCTATTTCAGTTAATCTGCCCCTATTATGGTGAAGGAAAACATCGCAAGTAAACCAGTACCCTAATTGCGTAATACAACACAGTCACAATCTGTTTCGATTTGAAACAGATTGCTAATCCATTGCTTCAGAAGTTGGAAAAAAAAAATCTGCTCAACAACGTAAATAATACAAAAAAAATCTTGAACTGTCAAAATGAAACAAATTAGGCATTATTGTTTACGAAAATAAGTTACGCAATTAGGGTACAGACATTTAATAAATAAAGCTTCAAGTGTTTATGGAAACATTTTATTAATTGACAGAAAAATACTACTTACTGTGCTTCAATACAAATTGTCTTGAACAACAATCTCTTCTTCTTTCAGAAACCCACATTACCATCAGAAATCCCACTCCCAAAGTCACCACCCCCATCCCTGGTTGTCCCTTCATCCCCAAAATCACCGAAATCACCAAAGTCCCCAGTTTCACCACCTTCCCCCCCTAAGGAGATAGACGCAGGTGACTCCACCACAGTCTCAGTACCATCTCCAGTGGATGCTGAGAAGATGATCGATGACATACAGAGGAGGATAGCCGGGTCCATTAATAAGTTGATGAAGACTCAGAATGGGGTCATCGAGGATGACAGGAATGTTAGTAAAAGGTGAGTTTGTAAATAAATTAGTGACTGAAGAATGATGATGGAATGATATGATGTGATGGATACGACTAGATGTCGAAAGAATTGGAATCATTATTAGTTGTAAACCATGCCTGCTGCATATTGCGTGCTCGCTTGCATGCTGCATGCATGGTGTATGCTTGTTTGCATGTTTGAAAAATACTACGTCAGCAATATCTGTGTAGATATTTCAGTATTTTATTCGGTCGTTTCTTTATTTGTATTCGCAAATAACTTGTCGGAAAATTAGTATTTATAGCAGTAAAATTCATTACGCAAATTTTTTTTTTGGAGCTTTTATTACCATCCTTAATTGTTTACGTCTGACTGAGACAAACGATTTCCTATAGTCTGATCAGAAAGTATCTGATGGAAATGTAAACATAATGGATCAGAAAACGTACTTAACAACTTACAAATGGAGTGCTTTGATATGGTTATTTGAATACTTAAACCCGAAATTCTTCATTTTAAACCACCTTAAACATGTTTTTCATTTCATAATTGAGGTTAATTTCATGACCTCAACTTTCGTCAATTTTGTTTTTCAATTATATTTTTTTATGTTATTCAAACAATAATTGTTGGAAAAGTCGGTGAGATATAAAGTTGTGTTACTAATTCCCTTTAGAGAGTGATTAGGATTACTTAAGGCGACGATAACCGACTTTTAATGATTTAATACTGAAGATGACGTCTAAACGAGTAGTGTTAATGATTTGGAAAATATATATGTTAAATTATAGCATTTTCTTAATATTTTAATATAGGTATATTTTGGAATATGTTTATATTACATAGTGAAATTAATTTGTGAAGTTATGTCTAACGCGGATAAAAAAGTGAAAATGACGCAAAATATATCAAGCGTATTTTTCTGAAACCTTCACTGTTTTAAAGATAATTTAATGATTGATCTTTTAGTATACGTGTTTTATTAAAATACCTTTTGTTTTATGTATAATAAATTAATAATGCGTCTAATTTGGGACAGCGCTTCTATTTTTTCTATCAGTTGCCCTTTGCACTTGGTGCAGACCGGACGCTCTCAATCGACTTGGAAGTATACAGAGTTGTTAATACTCTTTTAACTTAATGTAATTTATTAAAAAAATGGGAGGAAAGCTGCTAGACGCAGGCACGACAGGTAGGAAAATAGTTTTACAGCTCTATATAGTTCAAACAGAAATCAAAACAAAACAATAAAGTACTTAGTTCTGAATTCAAATGATTATACACGATAAATCTAATAATTGATGGACATGGAAATTAGCATTCGTATGTATTCGGAAATGCGATGATACCCGAGGGACATAAGAAAATAGAAATACTGCAATATATTTTCTCTTTCCAGCCCCCCTACTACCCCTACCGTCCCCCCCCTCGACCACAAAGAAGACATCGAAGACATGATAACGAACTACCACATAAAGAACAAGGTCCCCAACCCGGCGCTACTCGCAGACCTCGTCCCGTCGCCCGTGCCACTGGCAGAGCTGGTGGCGCAGGGTCACACGGTGCCAGTCGAGTTCGAGGTGCCGATCGATGAGCCGATCGAGATTGAAGATGTTAAGGAAGCTGAGCCTGTCTTTATAGAGGTTTCGGTTGACAAAGGTAGGATTTTTTGTTCTTTTTTTAAATTATTATAAATCATTTTATTTTAGATAAAAATTAATCCTTAAAATTACAAAATGATAAAAATACAATGAAAAAGAAAAGTGGTGGCATTACGGGAGTGCCGACAGAAGTGAAAACTTGAACATGATCGCCTTGGTGGAAGAAAAATACTTATACACCGTGAAATTTGAATCACAATTTTGCTAGAACAAACGTTATTCAGACCATGGTCTACTACCATTCTACAACATCCAATAAAAAAAAAACAATTGGTTTTTGAAAAAACACAAAAAGACAAAGTTAAAAAAAGTGTAGAGATTATCTACTGCTTACTAAATTTCGTTTATGGAGGTACATTTCCCTATAAACAATGCTGTGTCCCGTGCGTGATGTCTGTCTTGTAGGGAGTAACGATAATCTTGACATTTTAAACTTTGTTTTTTTTTTGGTTTTTTCAAAAATCAATTATGTTTTTTTTTATTGGATGCTGTAGAATGGTAGTAGACCATGGTCTGAATAACGTTTGTTCTAGCAAAACTGATTAAAATTTCACGGTGTATACAACATTGGTCCGTAATCTCATTTGAATAAAGAGCACAATCGCGTTTACAAAAAAAAAGCTTCCGAAACCTTTAAAGTAAAAATACTTGCATAGAACATTGATCCGTAACGTAATATAAATAAATAGCACAATGGCGTTTACAAAAAAGAGGTGTCGTCATGGGAAAACCGATAGGGAAATCGTGGCCCCCGGCAACAGGGCAACCGAAGGAACACGGGTGGGTTTTAGTCAGTAAGAGTCTGACACGCCCTCCCGCTCCACCCAGAGCGGGAGAAGTTATTTGATAATTTACCACCCAAAAAAAAAAAAAAAAAAAGGTGTCGTCATGGTGTCGCGAAATCAATGGTTTAGTCCCATCTCAAAAATGCCCAATGCCCCTAAGTAGTTTTCATAACCGTATGAAAGCCGTCCGTCCGCGCCTCCGCAAATATTCCGGACGCAGTACAATAGCGAGGCAGCCGCATCAGCATCCTGAAGACGTTGTTGTATTGGACACGCAGAGCACTAGCAGCCCGGCGAGTATAGGCTACCTACAGACTGCTCGAGTATAACGACTGGCAGTACGCCTTGAAAAGGGTCATTTTCACTACCCTCGAGCAGCGAGCAAACGCGCGTACGACCATATTCCCCCTAGGGTTGCAAAATTACGTAATTTTACGGAAAACGCTGGTAAAATACGGGTATTTTACGGTAATTTATATAAATTACAGTAAAATTACCGGCGACTTATGAAGTTTTAAATTTAAATTTTTGTTGTTCTCTGCTCTCTGCACATAGATGATATTATTATAATCCATGACATGGTGTGATTCATATCTTGAATTCTTAACTTGAGATTTAAGTTTTAGGGATTTTTAGTACATGTGTCGCACGAGCCCAGTTTTCTGCTTTTTTTTTTAAGTTACATATATCTCTGACAAATTTCATTCAAATCCATTTATCCGTTAATAGTGAAGTAGTTACCATACACATGATACACACAAACATACTAACTTCCGTATTTGTAGTGTTTTAGTGGGTATGACTGTGAATACGTTTAATACGTTTTTTACCAAAAATTACCATATTTTACCGCAAAATACCGTAAATTACGTAAAATAACATTTTTTACCGTATCATACCAGGGTAATTTTACCGTTTTACATCCCTAATTCCCCCTGACTGCCCATGCCAATGCCCCTGACTGCCAATTTTAATGGACCTAGCTTTTGCCCGCGTCTTCGTCCGCATGAAATATCGGCCCCGACCCACCACGTCCGCCCGCCCGTGCTTTTACTTCATTTTTGCTAAGCGTTTTGACTATTTTTCACTTTTGCTTGTCTCCTAAGGGTCGTAGAGTGATGTTACATAGCCTATAACCTTCCTCAAGAGTTGGGCTATCAAATGCAAATCCGACTGGTAGTTCCAGAGATTAGCGCGTTCAAACAAATAAATAAACAATCTCTTCAGGTTTATTATTAGTATCCTAATTATACAGGGTCGACGCGAAAAATTTCAACGCAGGGTCGTTCAGAATCATGTACTGAATAACAATAATAATGGTAACAGTTTTCGTGTCGATGTTCTTGCCACCCTGTTTAATATTATAAACGCGAAAATGAGTTTGTTTTTTTTTGTTTGTTTGTAACACTTTTACGCTAAAACGGCTGAACGGATACTTTTAATCCCGATATTCCCACGGGTTCGAAACTTATGCGGGTGAAACCGCGGGGCGCAGCTGGTTAGTATACAGTATGATTCTTTATAATGTGCACATATCGAAATGAGGGAATCTATGCTTAATTTTATCGACGGAAAAATTATATAGAAAAATATTTTCTTTTTCTCTCTTTGGCATCTTATTGAAAAATTTATGAAAAATATACAGATTTTTGTTAAAAAAACGTTTATTTTCAATTGAGGGTAGTTTTTAACCGACTTTAAAAAAAGGTTCTCAATCCAACTTTTTTTTTTAAATATTTGTTACCTCAGAACTTTCGACTGGGTGAACCGAGTTTTGATGATTCTTTTTTTATTTGAAAGCTTCCCGTGTGGTCCCATATAAATTTTATTAACTTTGCTTGGATGGTTTTTGAGTTGGGTTCAATAATACGTATTTTTTCCAGCTTAGTATGTGGATGATATCTTAAGTTCCTGTCACTGTATTTACATAGCAGGTACTGGGATTTGAATTTGTGTGGGGTAGGTACCACACCTAAAAACTGAAAAATATAAACTTTTTACAAAAAAAATCAACCGACTTCCTAAAAAAACACTACAAAGCGAAAAATAACTTTAATTTCGGAAGTCGGTGGCAAAAAACGAAAATTAAAGTACAGCGACTACCGAAATTAAAGTTATTTTTCGCTTTGTAGTGTTTTTTTTGGAAGTCGGTTGATTTTTTTTTACAATTTTTATTTTATGAGGACGCTTAATTACTTCCAATTATTACGGAGTATATATATATATATAAATGTTTCATCGCGTTAGATGATTTAGTTTAAAAGTTACACCGTTTTGTTGCAATTTTTTTTTTAATTCCATAAAAAGTATTAAAAAAATATTTAGATTTTTTTAAATATTTTTTCTGTCGTTTAAATTAAGCATACTTAGATTCCCTCATTTCGATATGTGTACATTATAAAGAATCACACTGTATATAGATTTCTCTGGTTTTTGTGCTTTTGCAAAATGAGAATCAGCACCCCAATCGCGTAACACTTTCCACATCCATTACAGCTTGGCAAAAAAGAGTCTGAACAAAATGAGGGCGCCAACATCCCACTTAGGTGACTTCGAATGGAAAATAAGTAAAAGAATTTAAACAAATTTTTTAATTGACTCAAAACCTACTATCACTTGTCGGTAAAGTAGTGCCATAACATAGGTCTGCATTACAAATGTCACCATGTCAGATTCTTATGTCGAATTTCAAATGTTTGAAGAATTCGTCTGCTCGATAACGTAAATAACGCAATGGATATTGTTGAACCGTCAAAATGAATGGTATTGTGAAATGAAATGATAATAATGATGTTTATTTCTGTAAGTACAGACCGTTCACTATAACTTGTCCCTTGCCGTCATGTTGGCACCATTGCTTGTCAAGCTTAGTTTCAATATTAATAGAATTCAAGATGGCGACTGGCAGAACACCAATCGCGCCACGGGACAAGTTATAATGAACGCTCTGTAGCTCTTTTAAGTAATTTTTATGGTCAATAATTTAAAACTAGATGGCGCCGGTGGCATGTGAGTGTGTTGGTTAATAATATATTAATTTCGCGATACGGATCGCGAAAATAATTACTAAAACAATTTTTTATAAGGAAATTCTAGTATACTGTAAACGATAAAATACAGGGTTTATTTAAATTATCTAGGGAAACTCAGTAGACGTGATGGGTATCATTTTTAAATACTACACAATAAAAATTATTTGATGATTTTTTTTTGAGTCAACGATCGCTCAAACTCAAAGCATTTATTTCAAATAAACCAATTACAGGCACTTTTGAACTTTCGGGGTCGGTCAGTCAGAAAGATGAAGCTAGTTGCCCATTCCAAAGCGTAGTAGGTTCCTATGGAGAAGAACGGGCAAGAAACTTCAAGGAAACTCATTTAAAATAAAATAAATTGTTACAAAATATTGGTTACATCATTCTTGTTGAAATTATACATGTAAGAACAATGTAGAAAGACGTGCACGTTAGAAGCGCTGGTAGGTGCTGTTACTTGAAGTATGGATAAAAAAAAACAGTTTTTTTTACTTTATCGTGCTCACCATCACGTCTGGAGATTCGCTAGATAATTTAATTCGGCCCAGATAGTGTCTAAGTTCCTAAACGAATTGAAGTAACAAATTTTAACAAATTTTGAGGCGGCGCCAAATACACATTCAACGAAGATCTATCTTGTTTCAGTTTTTGAGTTACCATTTATTGTTTTTTTCAAGTAAGGAATTACCTCAACAGCCTTCCGTCTCCATCTTCAGACCCTCGATATCAGTCATACCCAGCTAGGTCTAAAGTTCTCATCAAGGTGCATGAAATAAGCCCAAACACGATGTAGCTGCTGTAAACTGCTGAGGAGCTCTCGCGACTGTCTTCCGTCTCCATCATCAGATCAACTCCAGTATGCGGTTGTGTCATCAGAACTCGAACTACAACAGAATCGGTTCACATTTGAAAATTCGGTAGATGGAAAATCAATCGACCCCATTTTTTTACCCTTTGGGGGTGGATTTGAGTTTTCAATTTTACATGGGACCAACTTCGAGGTTTTATCTCCCCAATAAAATAAGAATCGTTCAAATCGGACTACTCAGTAAAAAGTTATGTCGGCTTGAGAACCTCCTCCTTTTTTTTTCGTCGGTTAAAAATAGGCATACACTCTGCGTACCCCTCCGGAAAATACTGGTGTGATGTTATGTTAATATTAGGGAAGGACTGATGTCACAATATCCAAATATCCAAATAAGCAGCAGTAGGTAATAGTACATTACTGCCGCGGTCTATAATGACTACTTTGCTGGTCGCGCTGATGATGGCCGACAGCGCAGCTTAGCGCAGCTCCAGGCCGACACAGCGCGGTCAGCGTGCAGCACTTGATGGACGAGCTGAGATAAAGGCCGAGGCCGAAGGTCGAGGCCTTTACAGCGAGGACAGCAAGGGCTGCAATGATGGCCAAGCTGGAAGGCCTAGAGCGTAGCTAGGCTAGCTCGAGGCAATCATAGCGTGACCAGCGAAGCAGTCATAGTGGGCCAAGGCTTGTATAGTGCTTTACTCAAAAATGCAAGTACCTTCATTTTGTTGGAAAGATCATTGAAATACGCAAGAAAAACATTTTCGGATAAAGATTTAGATTTCCTACTGATTTTCCACTGCACAGATTTTTCATATGCAAGCTTATATTTTTCCTTTGAGTTTCGCGGTATTAAATTTTCAACCACTAATTTAGCTTCATCTTTAATGTCTGGCGGTGTTAAACACATTGAATCGGAAGAATTTTCGCTTTGAGAGCTCATTTTTAGCAAAAAAGTCACAAAATAAAAATAAAATTTTCACTGAACCGCGCTTTTGTTACTTCTATGTTTTTTTTTTTTAACAATGGTAGTTGGAACTATACAGCCAAATCTATATATATAAAAATCAATTGCTGTTCGTTAGTCTCACTAAAACTCGAGAACGGCTGGGCCGATTTAGCTGATTTTGGTTTTGAAATGTTTGTCGTAGTCCAGGGAAGGTTTAAACGGTGAGAAAATATGGAAAAACTAACGAAAAAAAAAAAATATGAAGAAAATTCACGTTCTCATACGTTTTGTGTGGATCGGCTTTTTTGATATCTCGGTAGGTAGGTAGGGTAGGTAGGTAGGGTAGGTAGGTAGGGTAGGTAGGTAGGGTAGGTAGGTAGGGTAGGTAGGTAGGGTAGGTAGGTAGGGTAGGTAGGTAGGGTAGGTAGGTAGGGTAGGTAGGTAGGTAGGTAGGGTAGGTAGGTAGGTAGGGTAGGTAGGTAGGGTAGGTAGGTAGGGTAGGTAGGTAGGGTAGGTAGGTAGGGTAGGTAGGTAGGGTAGGTAGGTAGGTAGGGTAGGTAGGTAGGGTAGGTAGGGTAGGTAGGGTAGGTAGGTAGGGTAGGTAGGTAGGGTAGGTAGGTAGGGTAGGTAGGTAGGGTAGGTAGGTAGGATAGGTAGGTAGGGTAGGTAGGTAGGGTAGGTAGGTAGGGTAGGAAGGGTAGGTAGGTAGGGTAGGTAGGGTAGAAATTTTAAAATCCTAACAATGAATGTGTTCATTGACTGTTAGGCGGAACGAAGTTTGCTGGGTCAGCTAGTATGGAATAAAATCTTTTTGTACCTATCTCTATAAATACAAACAGCTGTGTTTTAAATAAAACCTTTTTGCATTTGATTTTTTAAAACGTTGAAACGTCAAAATAGCGGCCGGCAATGTTTTTCCGGCCTGTTAGAGCGACCAGCAAAACTTTGCCGGCCGCTCCTTGAAACAGAACGGCAAGGTCGACTTTGCTCAAACAAGGTTGTCAAAATAATGACCACATTACATGCATTTTTGAGTAAATAAATAAAATGAACAGGATTTGCATGAAATTATTTTCCGGTTTAATATTAAAATGGGAACACTCCGAAACTAGCTATGAGGATAATATTCGACAAATCATTATCGCAACGGATTTCCTGCCGTCGACCGTACGTCCATGGTAACAGCGCTTTTATGTCGTAGCAGTAAGGTAGGTTTTCGGTTGATTTAAATGTTACTATAGACCGTTTGACGCTGGATAACGTTAGCTACTTATAATTTTAACTATTGACGCTCAGTTGACGGTCAGATCTCGGACAGAGCACACGCGTTTCGCGAACAGTTCTCACTATGGCAGGGGGAACGGGGGAATCCGCAAAGTACCCTGTTCCCCCAGCCGGAGGAAAATCGTGATTTTTGTTGGTAAGAGTCCTACATCAATATCTTTACGCTCGTATTTCCGCACGAGTCGATTCAAGGTTAAGCGACACTTGCCGCGGTTGGGTCGAGGATGGGTGACCATCCATTACATATCTACCCCTCCGTGCCTCGGAAAGCACGTTAAGCCGTTGGTCTCGGCTGGTATTCGTAGATCTTTGACAGTCGTTACGGGTCAGAAGCCCAAAAGTCTGACAACCAATCTTACCAAGAGGTATTATAAATGTGTTGTGGAGATCAGATAGACAGTCGCTCCATGTAAAATACTGGTATTCAGCTGCATCCGGTTAGACTGGAATCCAACCCCAACATAGTTGGGAAAAGGCTAGGCAAATAAATGATGATTGTAATAATAAGTGTTCCCCGAACAGAATAAAATAAATAAATAAAATTATTGATGTTGTTGACAGAAGCCAACGCGTCGGGCGCGGGCAGTGGAGACTGTCTGATGTTACTGGAGAGTGTGCAGGTCGACGTGGACCCCAGCACCTTGCTGCTGGCGCACGACGACGAGTACTACCGCGAGGAGGAGAGGAAGGCGAACAAGTAAGTGTTACACTAGCTTTATCCGCGGTTCTCGTGGCTAATTATTATAATTCTGTAAATACATACAGGATGGCGGGCGGGACATCGACGTGAAAACTGTTACCATGGATTCAGTACATGATTCTGAACCCCACTGAAATTTTTCGTCGGTAATTTAAAAAAAATCTGCTTTTCCATACATTTAGACTACGTAGGTATTGCGCTTTTCTTTTCTTTTTTTAAATAATCGACGAAAAATTTTAGCCCAGGGGTGAATAGAATTGGGCACGCCACAATTGAGGCGATAAGACCCCTCTTTGAGGAGTGGCTAGAGAGAGGCGCCACGGCGTCCTCACCTTCCGCCTGACGCAGGTACTCACCGGACATGGCTGTTTCGGGAGGTACCTGTTCAGGATAAAGCGGGAGGAAACGCCCGGGTGTCGTCACTGTGTGGATCGCCCGGAGGACACGGTGGAGCATACGGTGGAGGTCTGCCCGGCTTGGGCAGGGCATCGCCGTGTCCTCGTGGATGCGATCGGCGGCGGTGATCTCTCGCGTCCGGCCCTGATTCGGGCCATGCTACGGAGCGAGAGGAAATGGGAGGCCGTCACCTCTTTCTGCGAAGCAGTAATGCTCGCGAAGGAGGAGACGGAGCGCGTGAGGGAGAGGCAAATTTCGCGCCCTCGCGCCCCTAACCGCCGCAGCAGGAGACGCCCTGGGCGTCGGGAATCGCAGGAAGATTTCCGGCCACCGTAGGCGCGGGCTTGCGGACGGTGAGCAATGGGTAGCTCGCCGTCCGATAAGGACCAAGCCCGGGTCGACGGCGCGTTGTGTTCCACGCGCGCCTCAAAGAGATGTCAGCAGAATTGACGGGGTCCGCTAGGGCCAATGCCAATGCCGGGGGTTCGAAGAAAACCGATAGGGAAATCGTGGCCCCCGGCAACATGGCATAGGAAGGAACACGGGTGGGTTTTAGTCAGTAAGAGTCTGACACGCCCTCCCGCTCCACCCAGAGCGGGAGAAGTTATTTGATAATTTCCCACCCAAAAAAAAAAAAAAAAAAAAAAAAAAAAAAAGGGGTGAATAGAATAGAATAGATCTTTATTTGCACAGAAAGTAGGTACAAGTTATAGATGTTAAGTTAAAAAATGATCCTTATACTAACTACCTTAACTAAGGCATGCAAACAGTTTAAGTTAAAGTGATAAAGACTCCAGAATCATGTACTGAATCCATGGTAATAGTTTTCGCGTCGATGTCCCGCCCGCCATCCTGTATTTGTACGGTCGCGAATCATATTTAGATCAAAATATGTACAACATGACCTACGAATTGCAAAAAAACGTAAGAAAAAACTTTTTACAAAAAAAATACAACCGACTTCCAAAAAAAACACTACAAAGTGAAAAATAATTTCGGAAGTCGGTGTCTTTGGTTTTGAATTTTCGTTTTTTGCCACCGACTTCCGAAATTATTTTTCACTTTGAAGTGTTTTTTTTTGGAAGTCCGTTGTATTTTTTTTGTTAAAAGTTTTTATTTTTCACTTTTTAGTTGTGGTACCTACCCCACACACATTCGAATACCACTACCTGTTATGTAAATAACTGACAGGAACTTATCATATCATCCACATACTAAGTGGGAAAAAATACGTATTATTGAAGCTAACTCAAAAACTACCCAAGCAAAGTTAATAAAATTTATATCGTACCACCTCTGAAGTATGACCTACCAAACAAAAAAAGAATCATCAAAATCAATTCATAATTGGCGGAGTAATCGCGTAACAAACATACAAAAAACAAAAAAATACAGGCGAATTGAGAACCTCCTCCTTTTGGAAGTCGGTTAAAAAGTTAAATTTGGTGGAACGTCAGGGTAGTCCACCAAATTCAACTTTCCTTCTCCCTTAAACCGCCTCTTATTCAGGCGAAGTAAATAAAATTAAGTACGAAGTGGGGTTTTACAGATAGAAATGTGTATGTCACAAATGCCTCTAAACTAGACTAAAAATCTAAAACTAGACAAACGACGGTTTCCCATTCTGAAATAGACTAAAGTGACATAACTTAACTATATTTTAGTTTGACAGCACTAAGATCGCACTGAGATATTAGTTTAGTGAAAATGGCAATTTTGCTATTCTGAATTTGACGTTTTTCATCTAAAATTTTGATTGTCTAACTAAATCTGACTATTTCTAATCGCGGTTAAAAACGTGTGGAATAAAATTGACTGGCATGAACTATAAATGCACTCCAACACGTCGACTTCAAGTGCAAAAACATATTTCGAAAATGGTGTGTGTCCTAGCGCAAAAAAATTACGACCTCCTTAATAAAACTCATAAACCCCTAAAACTCGACACAGGTTCATTTTTCATATTTTCCATAAAAAAAGTGAAAAATTCCTTAAAAAAAAGAGTCGAGGCTACGCGCATTAGGCACAAAAAAAAAAAAAAACGCGGGGTAGGGCAAACAAGTACCTACCACGTGGAGTCGCGATTGACAAATTCGATTTAGTTGTGTTAAAATTATTTTTAAATTCAGTTTTTTTTTTTTTCTGATTCTCATAGCCAAAAGTAAGGAATTTTAGTGACAGTTTAGTTAGTTTAATTCGGTGTACAAGAGAATCGGTACCAATGTTTATCTATCTTGGTAAAAATACCCCCCGAGAGGAACTGATTAACACTAACAGCCGATATCAGACGGTGCGCCTGCGGCGAACCCAAAAAAGGAGGGTTATGTGTTTGACCTGTATTTAGGTGTATGTCCGTCCACATGTTTCCTCGTAACTATTAAACGGCTGAATCGATTTTGATGAATGTCGTTGGAATCGTCTTCATTGCGCGAGTGTCATTGGGTATATTAAAACTATAAAAAATCAAAATGGCGGATATTTTGCGCAAGAATGTAAGTTTTCAATAAAAAAAGAACTCCCAAACCTATCGAGGGGAGTATCAGAATGAAGGGTTTTAAAAGGTGATTACAAAAAATATATACAAATTGTATGTTTTAATTGTAATTTGGAGTGAGAATTGATAAAGAGAATAATTCTAACTAAAAAGTGTTAAATAAACAAGTGCGTGTCGGACCACGCACAATGAAGGGTTCCGTAGTTGGGATGAATTTATCCCAAAAACAAACTTAACTTTGTAGTTGAAAAATATGTTCTCCCATACGGACTGTATGGGAAAACATGTTGTACAAAACTACAAAGTTAAGTTGGTCGATTATTACTCGTTAACTTCTAGAGCCTACTTAGCTGTGATAGTTTTTCTTTTAATTTCGTTATATAAACTTCTGCTGTGATTTTTTTCACACATCCAAAACCAACCATTTAGCTGGCAGGGGACACACACACTTGACTCTAACAAAAATTAGCACTTTAAAGCTTAATATTTCGCAAACGGATCCTTGAATCCAAAAATGGTTTCCACAAACTCACAATGTTTTTAAAGGACCTTTCCAATGATACCACACACCACGGGTTAAAAAAAAAAACGTCATCACTTTACGTGTAGGAGAGGTAGGTACCCTAAAAAAAAATTGTTTTTCATAATTTTGTTTTACCACTTTATCGACGTAATTAATATGTATACCCATAGGTATACTAGAAAGCTGTAATTTGGCATACCAAATTACAGCTTTCTAGTACTAAGGGTCTCGGAGCTAGACCGCGGACAGACAGACAGACATGACGAAACTATAAGGGTTCCTCGTTTACTACGGAACCCTAAAAAGCAAATAAAATGCGACTGCGTCAAAAGTGAACTTGACCTATTTCTGTCTCCATTCCCGCTTATACTACACTCATGGACAAATTTAGAGGAACCCAAAAAAGAGTTTAATTTCTCCTGTTGTACGAGTAATTAACGTGTGTACTGGCCACAAACATTAATTAGTAAATGCTATTAAAAAAAACAAAGTTTTGGAATGTTTTTTTTTCGAATTTCATTTGTTTTATGTAATTATTGCATAATATTGCGTTCTTTAATACTGCGAAAAAAAATCCTACTTTTGAGATTGAGTTTGTCATGTCGCCCAAACATTACGAGTATCAAAATCTGTGGTACACTGAGTTGTCAAGAGGTATCGGCAAACCGGACAGTATACGAGACTCGCAAGACTATAGCTGTGGCCAAATATGACCGGTTTATTGTTATACACACTTTTTTTTGCGTTCCTCTAAATTTGTCCATGAGTGTATAAACAATCTCATGCAGTCGGAGGCAATAGATCTTCATTGTTAAATTTAAGAAGATGCCTCCGGGTTTTTGATTTGTCAGTAATCGTGGAGCTCAACTCGGCGAACAATACCAAAGAAAGGACATTTGGGTAGGCCACATAAACTACTCAAACTGCCAGATCATCACTAAAACTAGCAGAGAAATAAAAATAATATTAAAATCCACATAGTCCTCACATTCAGAATGTTAAGCTTAAGCTACCCTAAGGTTAAGCAACCCTAGCCATGGTCGGTCCGTGAATGGAAACCATCTATTGAATATCGATACCCCACCGTGCCTCGGAAAGCACGTTAAGCCGTTGGTCCCGGCTGGCAATCGTAGATCATTGACAGTCATTACGGATTGTCAGAAGCCCAAAAGTCTGACAACCAGTCTTACCAAGGGATATCGTGTTACCCAGTTACTGGGTTATGGAGGTCTGATAGGCAGTCGCTCCATGTAAAATACTGGTATTCAACTACCTTACATAGTTGGAAAAAGACAGGCAAATTTATTGATTTAATTTTAATGGTCACTAACATAAATCATAGGGATAAATACACGAAAACAATGTATTTGAGCTAGTTTTGACACAAATAGGCATGGGTCACTGATAACAAGAGGAAAATATAATTTAATTGTTGCACTGAATAAGATGGTGTTATCTCTTTCCGGTTCAGTGGTTAGTGTCACTAACCACCTCTTTCAGATTTTTGTTATTAAGAGGGCGCGAGAACTGTTAACAAGCAAGTGAGAATGCGATAACATTGTACAGTATTTCTAATTTCTTAGTGTCCCTCGGGTATCATCGCATTTCCGAATACAAACGAATGCTAATTTCCATGTCCATCAATTATTAGATTTATCCTGTATAATAATTTGAATTTAGAACTAATATTGTTGTTTTGTTTTGATTTCCGTGTGAACTATATAGAGCTGTAAAACTATTTTCCTATCTGTCGTGCCTGCGACTTTAGCGGCTTTCCTCCCATTTTTTTAATGAATTACATTATAATTGAGTATTAACAAGTGATAGAAATCCGACAACTGACGAAACACGAAATTTGCCGAGAGACATCATAAAACTTGTTTCAGGAAATACGTGTTTTTTTAGTAAGCCTTACAAGTTTGTGAAATAAATGTTTATTATTTAATCTCCATTACATGTGCGAGGTTTCTATGATTATGTTTTCTTTAATTTTACAACTTATGAGTACATTATGAACGCTCAAAATTCAGGTAAAATGTGTGCAAAAAAGCAGATTTTTGGAGGCTTATATTGAATTTGTTTCGCAAAATTTTTATTTTTTGCTTTCATAGAAACCTAGATATAGTGTACAAGATACCTATTAGTTTAAAAGAATTAAAGGAAGATGTGTTACAACGCCATAATCACGTACGAGCGTTTGTATGAAAAGTATGACGGGTTGGCCACTCTTAAGAGGGCCCGAGAACTGCTAACAAGCAAGTGAGAATGCGATAACATTGTACAGTTTTTCTAATTTCTTAATGTCCCTCGGGTATCATCGCATTTCCGAATACAAACGAATGCTAATTTCCATGTCTCATCGATTATTAGATTTATCGTGTATAATAATTTGAATTTAGAACTAATATTGTTGTTTTGTTTTGATTTCCGTGTGAACTATATAGAGCTGTAAAACTATTTTCCTATCTGTCGTGCCTGCGACTTTAGCGGCTTTCCTCCCATTTTTTTAATGAATTACACTATAATTGAGTATTAACAAGTGATAGAAATCCGACAGCTGACGAAACACGAAATTTGTCGAGAGACATCATAAAACTTGTTTCTTGAAATACGTGTTTTTTTAGTAAGCCTTTCGAGTTTGTGAAATAAATGTTTATTATTTAATCTTCATTACATGTGCGAGGTTTCTATGATGATGTTTTCTTTACTTTTACAATTTATGAGTAGGTACATTATAAACGGTCAAAATTCAGGTAAAATGTGTGCAAAAAAGCAGATTTTTGGAGGCTTATATTGAATTTGTTTCGCAAAATTTTTATTTTTTGCTTTCATAGAAACCTAGATATAGTGTACAAGATACCTATTAGTTTAAAAGAATTAAAGGAAGATGTGTTACAACGCCATAATCACGTACGAGCGTTTGTATGAAAAGTATGACGGGTTGGCCACTCTTAAGAGGGCCCGAGAACTGCTAACAAGCAAGTGAGAATGCGATAACATTGTACAGTTTTTCTAATTTCTTAATGTCCCTCGGGTATCATCGCATTTCCGAATACAAACGAATGCTAATTTCCATGTCTCATCGATTATTAGATTTATCGTGTATAATAATTTGAATTTAGAACTAATATTGTTGTTTTGTTTTGATTTCCGTGTGAACTATATAGAGCTGTAAAACTATTTTCCTATCTGTCGTGCCTGCGACTTTAGCGGCTTTCCTCCCATTTTTTTAATGAATTACACTATAATTGAGTATTAACAAGTGATAGAAATCCGACAGCTGACGAAACACGAAATTTGTCGAGAGACATCATAAAACTTGTTTCTTGAAATACGTGTTTTTTTAGTAAGCCTTTCGAGTTTGTGAAATAAATGTTTATTATTTAATCTTCATTACATGTGCGAGGTTTCTATGATGATGTTTTCTTTACTTTTACAATTTATGAGTAGGTACATTATAAACGGTCAAAGTTCAAGTAAAATTTGTGCAATAAAGCAGATTTTTGGAGGCTTATACTGAATTTGTTCCTCAAATTTTTTATTTTTTTCATTCATAGAAACCTAGATATAGTGCACAAGATACCTATTAGTTTAAAAATTTCAAAGAAAGATGTATTACAACGCTATAATCACGTACAAGCGTTTGTATGAAAAGTATGACGGGTTGGCCGCTAGATGGCTATCTTAATAAAAATAAAAACTGAAAGAAGTGGTTAGTGACACTAACCACTACATCGAAAAGAGGTAAATACTTGGTTACTGGTCCTCAGATTTACAAATACCATTTGGTTTGTATAGATTTAGTTATTACTAGCTTTCGCCCGCGTGGATGTTATAAATAGTCCCACGGCGATTCACTACTTAGAAATTATTGCATTTTAGGCATTTTGCTTGTTAAACATTTTGATCTCTAGGCGATTTATAGCTTAGGCATTTTACTGTGTAGACATTCATTTTAGGCATTTTGCTTCCTAGACGAATTGAATGTTAGACACTCTGATCATAAAGGCTTATAACTACAATTTATTTGAAACTAGCACTGACAGGTCAAATAGCCGAACACGGCTTAAAGATAGATTTCGGCTGCCTCCAATAAAACTAAAATTATTTAAGAAAAATGTATTTTGCATGTTGCATTTACAATAATTTACCGAATCGTTTTCAAGACTTACCGCTGACAATGGTTAAAAAAATACTTTTCAAACTACTTCTATTTAAAAGATATTATACCATTAAGGACTATTTAGAAGACAAATCAATAGAATCTGTAATTGAGTTAGATTAATTGGCATTGCTGATTGTGAACACATTTGCACGCCATGTTATGGCAGGATATGCTGAAATAAATTTACGGTAACACCTTATGTACCATATTCTAGCAAATAAATATTTTTGATTTGATTTGATACCATCTCGTGGGACAGTTGTAGTATTACAGCGAGAAAAAGTATGCTCAGGTCATGGTCGGAGAAGAGGAGGTGTTTTCAGTTTACAGCCTATATCCTCAGTATTTAGTATTTTGTAATTACGTAAGGTAGATAAGAATAGAACATAATTAAAACTGAAGTGTTAGTTAATAGTTTTACTCAAAAATGCATGTAATGTGGTCATTATTTTGACAACCTTTTTTGAGCAAAGTCGACCTTGCCGTTCTGTTTCAAGGAGCGGCCGGCAAAGTTTTGCTGGTCGCTCTAACAGGCCGGCAAAACATTGCCGGCCGCTATTTTGACGTTTCAACGTTTTAAAAAATCAAATGCAAAAAGGTTTTATCTAAAACACAGCTGTTTGTATTTATAGAGATAGATACAAAAAGATTTTATTCCATATTTGGCTGTATAGTTCCAACAACCATTGTTAAAAAAAAAAAAAACAAAGAAGTAACAAAAGCGCGGTTCAGCGAAAATTTTATTTTTATTTAGTATCTTTTTTGTGTAATAAATGAAGAAATAATACAGCAGTCAAACACCGCATTAAAATTATCGCAAACTATTAGTAATATTAAACCGGGAAAGTCGGTGTTGAATTTTAGTAACTGTACTATTCATAATTGTCATTTTAATTAAATTTCTAGTTAATTAATACATATTTTATTGAAATTACTTGCTGGTTTTATTTAGATTAGGTACTTGCATTTTTGAGTAAAGCACTATACAAGCCTTGGCCCACTATGACTGCTTCGCTGGTCACGCTATGATTGCCTCGAGCTAGCCTAGCTACGCTCTAGGCCTTCCAGCTTGGCCATCATTGCAGCCCTTGCTGTCCTCGCTGTAAAGGCCTCGACCTACGGCCTCGGCCTTTATCTCAGCTCGTCCATCAAGTGCTGCACGCTGACCGCGCTGTGTCGGCCTGGAGCTGCCCTACGCTGCGCTGTCGGCCATCATCAGCGCGACCAGCAAAGTAATCATTATAGACCGCGGCAGTAATGTACTATATTAGTGGCTACTTCAGATAGTATAATTAACTTATTGTTCTTTGTAATTTTGTTTGTCAATACGTCTGTTAGACTTTTTTTTCTTACATGCAGTTTTCTTCGTCGTCGGCAGTCCACTCTTAGACATAGGTCTTTCTAATCTTGTACTCTATTGCCGATTTTTTTTTTTCTTATAGTCATTTTTTTTCACAGAAAAGATGACCCGATAAGTCTGCTGACCTCAAGCGACGAAGATGACGTCATTCTACAGGAGCCGCACATAGACACGGTAGAGGTGTCCGACGAGACCGACGAGGACGACGTGCCATTAGTCAAACTAGTAAAAAAAAAATCGGGCCTAAGTAAAAAAATAATTCTGAAAAAAAAATCCAAATTGAAAAGACCAAAGCAAAATGTAGAAAAAATAATGTGGGGAATGTATGATTTTTATTGCGTGCAGTGCCATTTTTCTACAAAAAACAGCAAGGAATATAATAAACATATTTCTGAACATTCTACCGTGTTACATGTCTGTCCGATTTGTAGCTATACATCAGCTAGTAAATCTATGTTCGCGCGACACTCAAGGATACACAAAGTGGAAAAAAAATTCAAATGCCACTTGTGTGACTACAGAGCTCGTCACAAAATGAGTTTGATATACCACCTAAAAAAGCACAACTGTGACATTCCTAATTCCAAAGATTTTAAGTGCAAACGGTGTAGTTTCAAATCTGATAGTAAAAGTAAAGTGTTAGAACATTTGTCGAGTTGCCGGGAGAGTGATAAGAAACACGTTTGTGGCAAGTGTGACTATGCGACCAAAAAGAAGAGTGATCTAAAGCGGCACTGCCTGAGGATACATCCAGATGATTGTGACGATTTTAAGATTATTTAATGGAATGGTAAGAGACTGGTACATATATATAAATATTGATTTAAATTAAGATATTATTGTGTAGTCGAATTTGGTTTACATTACCACCCTAAAGAATTGAAAGAAATACTTGAATTAAAATTCGCTCCAATTGGTTACCTCATTTTCTAAAGCATTTGCACGGGTGAGGATTACCAAACGAGGGTTTTCTGAAATGACGTGTACTAGATGGCAGCACTGAGACGTGTCCGGGCACCTGTCAAAAGTGTCAAAGCGCCTATATTTTTTCTTTAGTTGTGAACGAATGAATGAAACGAATGATGAACGTCATCATATATTTTATATTCATTGTCGAAATGGAAGACCTCTTGTCTGAGTGGCGCCAACTGGTGGAGTGAATTTTCACGAAAACCCTATATAAATGAATGATTGATTGATTGAAGAGATCATTCATTCATTCCTGTTCAATTAATTTAATGAATTATTAAAACACATGCAGCTACTTTTTAAGCTGGTACCTTATTTCTCATTTTTGTATAAAATTGTAGGAGATAAGTCTTTTTTAAGTTGAATAGGCTAGCGTTTGAAGAAGTTCTTAAATTAACGGTCATCACAGATGTTGATTTAAAGCTTGGTTCATAGAAAAATAAATAAAACTTCATATAGATGCGAAAGTCCCGAAAATGTACTATCGCGGACACACAAATCTGAACACCGTAAGAACTATTCCTGTTTGCAGCACTAAACAGATGTGGTCATCGGCGGTAAACAAATGTGGTCATCTCGTGCACGGGATTTTGTTTTCAAAGTGTTTGGATATGCGGGACCGCGATGGTACTAGTTTCAATTATAATATATACATACATAAACTCACGCCTTCTTCCCATGAGGGTAGGCAGAAACTACAGAACATCACCTGCTACGATCCTTACATACTCCTTTTGCTTCGTTTACGTTCATACATCTGGTCATACACGCACGCCGGTTGCGTGTACTACGCACCTGACCTTTCTGAAGAACTTCACCAATAAGGTCACAGGATATATGTCCTTCTAGGGCGTCTCCTCATGTTTCCACTCACATCTGCCTTGTTAGGATTCAATTATGTAATGCCAATAACACCTTTATTTGTAAACTACATATAAATAACATAAGACAACATTGGATCACGCTTGTAATCTTCGAAGGGTTAGGCAGTGTATCTATAGTGACACTTACATAACTTCTTTGCAAATAACTGATTCTGATCGCGTTCAAAATCACGCTATTACAGTTTTGGGGCATTTAAAACGCCCAGGTACCATCCCGGTTACGCATATCTAACAAATTTGAAAACAAAATCCCGTGCACACGACCCTTTTTTTTTCGTAGGTAAGCGTTACTGTGGCAGCCGAGCGCTGCAAGCAAAAATAGTCCTTACAGTCCTTTCTTCGATAGTACCTTCTTGCTGGTGGTCCACATGTGAAATTAATGTTGCGTTCATTTCACGTGCGGTCGACATCGCCTCATATTTTCGCCTTCAGTTTCGGGGCGTAAGTTTCGACCATTTTCGCCTCTACCTGCCTAGCCTTAGTAGGCTTTTCCCAACTATGTTAGGGTCGGCTTCCAGTCTAACCAGATGCAGCTGAATACCAGTATTTTGCATGAAGTGACTGCCTATCTGACCTCCACAACCCAGTTACTGGGTAACACGGTACCCATTGGTGAGACTGGTTGTCAGACTTGTGCTTCTGACTAACCCGTAACGACGTTTTTGCCTCTATAAGAAGTATTTATTAAATTTCTATGTTCTTTTCTATGTTCTAACAGCTTCTAATGTTTGTAAAAAGAGTCTTTATGACCAACTCATTCAAAGTATTTTCTAATGTTAGTTCATTAAATGTGAAAAATCATGAATTATTAAAAAGAAGACCATGTTTTGGTTTTGATGATTTTTTACACGACTATTGTTTTAAATCTATAGTCCCT
Organism: Agrochola litura; assembly: GCA_949152395.1. Lineage (NCBI taxonomy): Eukaryota > Metazoa > Arthropoda > Insecta > Lepidoptera > Noctuidae > Agrochola > Agrochola litura. Next base: position 548,730 of record OX424519.1, on the reverse strand, counting down.
GCAGTCCACGAAGACGCGCCCCACTCCGCGATTACTGTACTGTAAGCTGTACTCTAGTACGGCGCGGAGCGGAGTGGGGCGCGTCTTCGTGGATTGCACGGACTATACATACTAAGTCCTAACTTAATAGTAATAATGAAATTATAATTTGTGATTATTTTGTAACTTGACTATAAATATTCCAAATCATGATGATAACCGCAGCTGATTTTACTCTGGGGAAATATTTGTGGATTTGTAAAGTATTATATTAAATAAACTAGGGCCCCTGCTTCGCATAACTTTTACCTCTTGACTAAAATTTCAAATTTCTTATATTATATGTTAGTTGTATCATACAAATAAACTTTCCGGAATAAGTTCTCTAAATGATGGTCAAAACCGCACCAAAGTGCGTCGCGACAAGACAGATACGGAAAGACTTATTTAAAATATGTACATGTAGACTAGGGACCCGCCGTCAAATAATGTGCTAAGTATATCAAAGTTAAATATTAATGTATAATACACTACCTTCCGGAATAAATGCTCTAAATTGTGATGAAAACCGCTTCAAAACCTATTGTCGTTTAGAAGAAATAAGGGGACATACAGACAGACACGAAGATTACTTAGTTTATAAAATGTATAGATTTCTAATATCCACTATAGTCCGTGCGCGACTGCTAGTCACCGCTTGAGCCGCTCACATACCTCCGGCGGTGACTGGCAGTCGCGCGCGGACTGTACCGTACCTGCCGCCGAGCAGCGTTGCTGTGCCCTATTGGTAAGTGTTCCACTAATATTTTCTCAGAGTAATCTTTTGTACCTAAAAAATATTCAAAGTATTTTGTAACGCGCAGGACGCCCTCTGTTGTAAATATTAAGATTATGTCATTTCTAATTAATGTTTTAAAATGGGTATTAATTAAAAGTTCTAGCACTTCTGAAAGTTATGTTTTAAGGTAGTTTAGAACCTTACTACAACTTATTGCCACACGTACTATCGGGGTAACGCATATCTAACCAATTTGAAAACAAAATCCCATGCATATGATGCACACAACCCTTTTTTTTCGTAGGTAACCGTTACTTTAGTGGCAAGAGCGCTGCAAGCAAGAATAGTCCTTACAGTGTACAGACATGCGTTTCTTCGGTAGTACAGTGCGTTCATTATAACTTGACTCATGACGCGATTCGTAGCACTGAATTTTCCAGTCATGAGATTGGTAGTACTGTTCTGTCAGTCGCCATTTTGAACTCTATCAGTATTGCAACTAAATTTGACAAGCAATGGTGCCAACATGACGGCAAGGGACAAGTTAGGCTGTGTGCACTTTGGACGCGTTTTCGTACGAATTTTACTCGTGCGAACACGCACGAACACGCACAAACGATCCCGACCTTCCAAGTATTAAGGGAGCGCGCAGACTGAGTGCGAGTTAAGGTCATCGCCCATTATAACAGCAGCGCTCCAGCGCAGTAACGCCCAGGCACCGCCACGAAAAATCTAGTCGCCAACGCGCCGTAAGCCAGGCGACCGCTAGTCGCCAACGCGCCGCACAGTGGAAAAAAAAAACTTTTTTTGTTAAAAAATCTGCCATTTTTAGGGTTCCGTAGTAAACAAGGAACCCTTATAGTTTCGTCATGTCCGTCTGTCTGTCTGTCTGTACGCGGTCTAGCTCCGAGACCCTTAGTACTAGAAAGCTGTAATTTGGCATAGGTATACATATTAATTACGCTGACAAAGTGGTACAACAAAATTATGAAAAACATTTTTTTTTAGGGTACCTCTCCTACACGTAAAGTGTTGATCATTGTGAGTTTGAGAAAACCATTTTTGGATGTAGGGATCCGTTTGCGAAATATTAAGCTTTAAAGTGCTAATTTTTGTTAGAGTCAAGTGGCCCCCCCCCCTGCCAGCTAAATGGTTGGTTTTGGATGTGTGAAAAAAATCACAGCAGAAGTTTATATAACGAAATTAAAAGGAAAACTATCACAGCTAAGAAGGCTCTACAAGTTAACGAGTAATAATCGACCAACTTAACTTTGCAGTTGCAAAAACATGTTTTCCCATGTACATTCCGTATGGGAGAACATATTTTTCAACTACAAAGTTAAGTTTGTTTTTGGGATAAATTCATCCTAACTACGGAACCCTTCATTGTGCGTGGTCCGACACGCACTTGGCCGGTTTTTTTTTATACCCTCCTGAGATAACACACTTTGGTGTGTCACTGCCACTTTTCCAAGTCAATACCATAACCTCAAAAAATCGGGAAATGAAGCAAAAAATATTTCTAACAAAAATCTGTTTCCAGGGGTTTTTTATTACATAACATACTTATATAACATCACGCCTTGTTTTCCCGAAGGTGTATGGTTTTTTATTATTATTTATTTATTTAATTTGACAACATTGGTCCAATGGTTAGTACATAGAACAAACTTATCAACTAAGGGTTAATATTTATTAAATGTATACATACTTAATTATTATTCATCCCTGCCGCACGAGCAACCTGACAGTGTCTCAGTATTGGTGCATTATGCTGTTCAGCTAGGGTTTCCAAAATACTGTTGCTGCTCGCCCTCATTCTGCTTATTAAGGATGCGGCCTTCTTCCTCATAATGGCATAAAAGTCGTCAGTTCGTGCTACAGCAAACATGCTAGACGCGCTGCAGAACCGGGGCAACCTCAACAGTACCCTGAAACCATTATTATATTGCACACGCTGAGCATCTAGAGCCCTCTGCTTACCGTTGACCCACAAACTGCCCGTGTAGAACCCTTGACAAGTTTTATAGGTCAGATTCATTTCCCGATTTTTTGAGGTTATGGTATTGACTTTTAAGGAAAAGTGGCAGTGACACACCAAAGTGTGTTATCTCGGGCAGCGATACGTCAAAAATTGTGGTGTAGGCAGTGGCAGATTTTTGAACAAAAAAGTCATTTTTTTCCACTGTTCGCCGTCAGCAAGACGACCGCTCGCTGCCTCTACGCCACCGGTGAGGTGACAGCTTGTTGTTCATGCGTGGAAAGGTTTCACCGTGCGGGCAGCGAGGCATCACCGCGCGGGCGCGGGCGGCGAGGAGCCAACATGCATACCGCCTGCAGGCGTTTCTTCGCCGGGGAGCGGGCTCCTCGCTTGAAGCGTGCTATCGTAAAATAGGCTTTAATGCATTTGTTTTAAAATCCTAACTTGAATGACAAGTTATTTGCCGTGTCGGAGCGGTGTTGCTGTAATGAGCGATGTTCTTTAGTCGTACGTATAACGTATAGTTCCGACGTCCTAAAACAATCCGAACTTGTTGTGTTTTTCCTGCGTTTAATGCGATACTTATTCAAAATATTTTGTCACATAAACCTACATGGGCACTTATGAAACGTCAGAAGCTAGGTGCACGGTTCCAATTGGTCGTTTCCTATGGAGAAGAGCCGGCATGAAACTCCACGGTTACTGGCTTTTACAATATTTTCTAATAACAGTATTATTAGGTATGGGAGGACAGTGTAGGTGTTTCAACAAGTACCAGGTACTTAACAAAATAGAAAATTGTCAACAAATCTACAGTCCACTAAGCCTACAGCGTTCTCACGATATAAATAACCTGTCTGTATTTCTCACCGTGTATCTGTGTCTCTCTCTGTGTGTATCTGTGTATCTTATTTGTTTCTGACACTAAATATGTCGTAGTCTTTATTTTTACCCGATTGCGGCGAAGCCAAAAAGGAGGGTTATTTAAGAAGTTTTACTTCTATCTCGTGTACGGTGCTGCACGCGCGATTTTTTTCTGTATGGTTGTCGAAGATAATTGAGTACCCCAGATTGTGGCGAATATGTTTTGTACCAGATAAGTCCTTATTCTTCCTAGACCTTTATAATTTAAAGATACTAACTTGTAAATGATTATTAAGAACAAGGTAATCACCAGAAACAATAATTACCACAATGGTAGAAAGATAAAAAAAGAGCTCTACAAATTGTTACTGTTAAGTTATTGCTTCCAGTTTAAGTCTAGCAGTACTTTCTATTCTAGAGATGAGTCATTGCTTCGTTCCGTTTAACTGTAGCAGTACATTCTATTCTAGAGATGAGTCATTGCTTCGTTCCGTTTAACTGTAGCAGTACTTTCTATTCTAGAGATGAGTCATTGCTTCGTGCAGTTTAACTGTAGCAGTACTTTCTATTCTAGAGATGGGTCATTGCTTCGTTCAGTTTAACTGTAGCAGTACTTTCTATTCTAGAGATGAGTCATTGCTTCGTGCAGTTTAACTGTAGCAGTACTTTCTATTCTAGAGATGGGTCATTGCTTCGTTCAGTTTAACTGTAGCAGTACTTTCTATTCTAGAGATGAGTCATTGCTTCGTTCAGTTTAACTGTAGCAGAACTTTCTATTCTAGAGATGAGTCATTGCTTCGTTCAGTTTAACTGTAGCAGTACTTTCTATTCTAGAGATGAGTAGTCATTGCTTCGTTCGTTCGATGAGTCATTACTTCTCTCAATTACCTGTCTATGGATGATGCCGAGATGCATTTTGTCGTAGTTCCTTCTAAATATTTTTTTTTATCATTTTCTCTCTTGTTGTAAATTCAAAGTAGATGAATGATTTAATTATAAATATTAAAAATCGCCAGAAATGTTGATGACTAGGATGGTTCTTAATGCTCTTTCAGTCTCCAGAAAGCAGACTGCTATCAATAATTCGATTTGAGAGATGAGTAGGTACGTATTACATTTCTTGGAGCAATAGTTCCAATCTACGGATGATTTATCTGTTCCACTGGGTGACATTTTCCAGTCACACGAATTACCCATAAAATTTGAATTACTATCAACCAAGTTATTATCCACTTTCCAGTCTGCTACATTTAGTAGACTGCTTATTTATTTTTATTTCAGTCAAAACAGGACTTTTTAAAGAATTTCCGCGATCCAGTTCTGCTACTTTTGACTTTCGAGAGTAGCATTCGTTGACTGGCCATTTTTTTAATTCCAATTATTATTATTTTTGACACGTCTTTTGAAAGAATTAAACATAACATTTCATCACAAAACAAATCCACATACACTAGTGGTTGTATTCATTTATATTACAATCTGGTAATTAAAAATGTGTGCATTGTGTAAGTGTGATTTATGCATAGTTAATTATAGCTAACTTTTCATCGACAAACTAAAATACGGCATCGAAGAATTCCTCCGCATCGCTGTCGGCTAGAACAGAAACGGAGATTCCTTTGTTTCCAAACCTCTGCCCGTAATTAATTTGTTTTGGACTTAAAAGAGTGCATTTCTTTGTCGCTTTGAGGTTTTATATTTTATGCATCATCAGGCAGATGAAACTTATTAAAAGAAGATCTTTTAAATCTTTTTTTCCAATCTATTTCATTCAAGGTTTTTGCAGTTTTTGACGTTACAAACATTCATTTTTACTTTTCTGTATCACTATGAAATCAAAATAGTTACAAAATATCTAATGTAAAGGAATCAACAGCAACTTTAACCACTACAACGGCATACAGTTCCCAATCCACGGATCATTTATCTGTTCCACTGGGTGACATTTTCCAGTCACACGAATTACCCATCCTACTACCTATCAATAATTCGATTTGAGAGATGAGTACGTATTTCTTGGAGCAATAGTTCCAATCCACGGATCATTTATCTGTTCCACTGGGTGACATTTTCCAGTCACACGAATTACCCATCCTACTACCTATCAATAATTCGATTTGAGAGATGAGTACGTATTTCTTGGAGCAATAGTTCCAATCCACGGATCATTTATCTGTTCCACTGGGTGACATTTTCCAGTCACACGAATTACCCATCCTACTACCTATCAATAATTCGATTTGAGAGATGAGTACGTATTTCTTGGAGCAATAGTTCCAATCTACGGATGATTTATCGGTTCCACTGGGTTCCATTTTCCAGTCACATGAATTACCCAATTTGAATTACTATTAACCAAGTTTATTATCCATTTTCCAGTCTGCTACATTTGGTAGACTGCTTTCAATTGTTAAATGTATTTTTAACTCTGTCAAAATAGGTCTTTTTAAAGAACTTCCTCGATCCAGTTCTCCTACTTTTGACTTTCCAGAGCAGCATTCGTTGTCTGGCCATGTTTAATTTTTTCTAAATGTTAATCACTAGAATGGCAGTCTTCTCTTTTTAATTAATTACGTTTTAGTAAAAACTGGTGTTATGCTTTCCTTCCGAGCGTTCATTTCAGCTCTACGCAGTCAGTAGTGTACGAACCCTCTTATCCAGTGCATCAAGCTGCGTCCGACTCCACTTGAGAATGTCGAAGGAGTTGAATCTCTTTCAATCAATGCATTACTTTCCACTCCGCTACGATTTTCATGTAAGTATTCAATGCTTCATTTACGTCGGTTTAGGTGGTTGTAACTGTATTTGTTTAGTTGTTTATCACTTTCAACCGAGTTATTAATTACCCACTTTCCAGTCTGCTAAATTTGGTGGATTGATTTCAATGATATTATTTTGGAGAATTAAGTATTATATTTTCGTGTTTCTTCATAACAATTTCTCTGCTGTTGCAACTTCAAAGTAAATGAATTTTTTGATCATCAGAAACGTTGATTATTTCGTTCTTATTTATTATTGATTCGTTCGTAATGTCCATGTTTTATTTTTTCAAGAGCGAAGTGTCCTTTGTGTAGTATTTTGTTCTTAGTACCTACAAACAATGATTTTGTAAAAATATCAAGAAAAAAAAAACAACCGACTTCAAAAAAAAACACTACAAAGTGAAAAATAACTTTAATTTCGGAAGTCGGTGTCTTGGTTTTGAATTTTCGTTCTTTGTCACCGACTTCCGAAATTAAAGTTATTTTTCACTTTGTAGTGTTTTTTTTTGAAGTCGGTTGTTTTTTTTTTCTTGATATTTTTACAAAATCATTGTTTGTAGGTACTAAGAACAAAATACTACACAAAGGACACTTCGCTCTTGAAAAAATAAAACATGGACATTACGAACGAATCAATAATAAATAAGAACGAAATAATCAACGTTTCTGATGATCAAAAAATTCATTTACTTTTTGAAGTCGGTTGTTTTTTTTATTTTGTAAAAAGTTTTTATTTTTCACTTTTTAGTGTTGTGGTACCTACCCCACACAAATTCAAATACCACTACATGCTATGTAAATAACAGTGACAGGAACTTATCATATCATCCACATACTAAGTGGGAAAAAATACGTATTATTGAAGCTAACTCAAAAACTCCCCAAGCAAAGTTAATAAAATTTATATGGGACCACCTCTGAAGTATGATCTACCAAACAAAAAAAGAATCATCAAAATCAATTCATAATTGGCGGAGTAATCGCGTAACAAACATAAAAAAAAAAAAAAAACAACATACAGACGAATTGAGAACCTCCTCCTTTTGGAAGTCGGTTAAAAACTCAACAGTAACGTTAATCACTACAATGGCTTTCCCATATGTGTTAATACCTCTGGGTTTTAAATTTTCGAGTTAATTCACTATCAACCGAGTTATTACTCATTTTCCGGTCTACTACATTTGGAAGACTGCTTTCAATTGTTAAATTTCTTTTTATTTCTGTCAAAATAGGACTTTTTAAAGAACTTCCTCGATCCAGTTCTGCTACTTTTGACTTTCCAGAGCAGCATTCGTTGTCTGGCCATGTTTTATTTTTCTAAATGTTAATCACTATAAATGTTATTACTATTTAATTGATTAAGTTTTGTATAATTTTCGATGTCGATGTGGAAGGTGCAACAGTTGGCTTCTTCGACGACGACGAAAGGTCCGCGCCACGAAACGATGTTCTTTGATTTTCTAGAAACAAATGAACGAAGAACGGCAGTAATAATGGCGCTGTTCGAATTCAACTTTAGATGTAAATTTTAAATTAACAACAAGAATTTTTTCCAAATGAAAAGAAATAAGTATCTTTATTAAATTTACGTTGATCACTAGAATGGCAAAAAAACACACGATGACGCGAAAGACTATGGATTGCATGTTTAATTAATATTAAGTACTTATTGTAATGTAAACGACAGTTTATTGTACAAAAAGAATACACAAAATATCGTTTTACATTGGCCCCTAACTAGCAAAGCCTGTATATTGTGTTCCAATAAAGAGGAGGTTTTCTGTTCGATATCTCCTTAATAACTTTAATTTAATTTTTTTGTTGATTTGATTCTTCTTTTCTCAAGCTTGAATAATTTGATTTGAGAAACGAGTGCGTATTACATTTCTTGGAGTTTATTCCATGTTTTCGTGAACGATTTTAGATTCGTTCCATGTTTTATTTTTTCAAGAGCGAAGTGTCCTTTGTGTATTGGTAGTATTTTGTTATTAGTATCTACAAACAATTGTTTTGTAAAAATATCAAGAAAAAAATCAACAGTAACGTTAACCATTACAATGGCTTTCCCGTGTGTGTTAATACTTCTGGGTTTAAAATTTTCCAGTTAATTCACTATCAACCGAGTTATTACTCATTTTCCGGTCTACTATGTACATTTGGAAGACTGCTTTCAATTGTTAAATTCCTTTTTATTTTTCCTGTTTTAGTCGCAACAGGACTTTTTAAAGAATTTCCGCAATCCAGTTCTGCTAGTTTTAACTTTCTAGATCTGCATTCGTTGTCTTAATCTCCATGTTTTATTTTTACCAAACGTTAATCACTATAATCACTAGAATGGTAGGTGTTAAAGATGGAGACGAAATAAAAAAAATTGTGAGTTCCAGAATCAATTTGGAGGGTGCGGGTGGTTCAGGACTTCGAAAAAAACTAACAGCTTCATAAGATTTTTAAAGTTAAAAAGAATAATTTGAAAGCGACCTCTAAGCAGTGTTGTGCTTGAAGACAGTAAAACAACAAAAGTTGCCAACAACAAAAATACTCAAGCCGGGACCACTCGCACCTTGCAGCATTGTAATTTATTACAATTTAAAAAAAAAATGACATATTGCCGATAGATGGCACTATAAGTCCTTAACTTAATCACCCGATATCGAGACGTGCGTCGTCCACAGTCGTGTTTCTCTTCTTAATTAATTAACTTTAATTATAATTTTGAATTCTTCTCACGACTGGATTTTTTTTCAATCAATTTGTTTCTTTCCAGTCTGTTACATTTTTATCTTCAGAAACGTTGATTATTAGAGTGACTGAAAGCAATCAGAACACACAATTAAAAACTTCACAGTAATTTTGTTAGTTGTTAACGCCCTTTCAGTCTCCAGAAAGCAGACGCAGACTGCTATCAATAATTTGTTTGAGAGATGAGTACGTATTACATTTCTTGGAGCACATAAATAGTTACAATCAACCAGTGGCGTGCCTAGGGGTCAAAATTAGGGCAAGCCGACAGATTTTTTACGAAAAAAAAAATCTGCCAAGTGAGGGATTGACTTATTTTCATTTATGTTGTTCATGGTACAACATTATTATAATTTTGGTCAGAAAACCTTTCAAATGCGAAAAGGTCTACATATTATTTCAGGCACGTAATTGTCATAAGCGCCATCTATCGCCACGAATGCGCGTAATGTCACCGCTTAGCCAAACCTTTTTACCATAATTCATATTTGCTTGTGTCATGCAAAATTTTTCAATCAAAAGCCACTAGATGGCTCCCATAGTATCGATTTGTTGTTCTATTGCCAAACGCATAATTTTATGAGTTTAAAATTTAATGTCGATTGAAAATTTTAACATGAGATATTACCTACCTAAACAAAATTTTATAATTTATCATAATCATAATGACAATAGCCAACTCTAATCTTTATTTCAAACACCTATGAAGAATCTTTTCGATACGAACATTATTGTTTTGTGATCTCAATGAGATGTAATAACATAGTAGGATGGTTTATTTTTCAGTGGTTTTCCAAAACTACATTGCCATAAAAACAACACTAGTCATAATGCTTTCATGGCACCAGCTACTAGTAACCTACATAAGTTTGTGTAATAGACAATCGAATGCCTATTTCAATCTATTCTTCGACTGACAAAAATACATGTTTTTTTTTCGAGAAATGGGTACAATAATTTGAGGTTGGTTACGGTGAAGTAAAGAGTTACTTACTGTCAGAAAAATCAATATAAATACCTTTACGAACAGTTTCCGAATTCCCATTTTGATGATAAAATTACCTTTCTGAGTAACAATTTCACACACTTTAGTCCTTCACAAGGAACAATTGCATGCGTTTCCTAATTAATTTTAATGATCAGAAACTTTTTAATCACTTCAAAACAAAGATAATAATCACAGCAAAAACTAATCACAATTCACAACACTTTAATTCACAGAAAATGAAAAAAATATCAAAGCAAAAAAAATGCGGCAATAGCCGCTCAAAACAAATTTGAACAAATTTGATTTAAATTGTATCATTCTATAGAAAATCACGCATTGCGCAGCGTCTTGCAACGACATAAGGTTACTCCTACTATTCAAAATCAAATACACGATTCGTTCCATTCATAAAAAATCAAAAGCCGGGCTTAAAAATTTGAACATTTTGCGAAATGAGTACATACTAAAGGTACCAACAACGTTAAAAATTTATATGTGAAAGAATGAGAGAAATGAAGCCTCATAGGAAGCCCCCTTGTGTGAGCGAGAAAGCAATGCAATGTACTACAGAATTGACGTTTTCATTCATCGATGCGATCTCGCGTCCTGCTTAACGCTATAGTGTTAGAGTGAGATCGCAACTGCGGCATTCGAGATAGTTTGGCAACGTGCGTGATGAAAACGGCGCGGAATTTAAATATTATTCTTTGAGTACGTAAACCTGGCATCGTAGCTTATAAAGCGCGCGGCTGATACGGTGCAGCGCGGAGTTTAATGTTATTATTCTTATCAATTCTTGCGACATGAATGAATGACTTGGTTGCTTTACAAGTTTACGGGAGTAGTGTTTTTTTTTTTATGGTGGGCTCATCTTTGAATGCAAGCCGGGCTTTTCGGCTTCTATGGAGGTACCGCCACTGCAATCAACGAATGATTTATCTGTTCCACTGGGTATCGTTTTCTAGTCACATGAATTACCCATACAATTTATTATCAACAAAGTTATTATCCACTTTCCAGTCTGCTACATTTGGTAGACTGTTTTCAATTGTTAAATTTCTTTTTATTTCAGTCAAAACAGGACTTTTGAAAGAATTTCCGCGATCCAGTTCTGCTACTTTTGACTTTCCAGAGTAGCATTCGTTGACTGACCATTTTATTCTTTTTCTAAACGTTGATCACTAAAATGGCACTTAATGTTATAACTATTTATTCCAACCAATTCGTTCCTTTCCAGTCTGCTACATTTGGGCCTTAGGACAAGATTCACAGATCGCTCTTTGACTTTACTTAAGTAAAGAAAGCGTTCCATACGAATATGAACCTTATTCTTATGTAGAATTGAATAGAATATAATTATTTGTCGATGTGGAAGGTGCGACAGTTGGCTTCTTCGACGACGACGAAAGGTCCGCGCCACGAAACGATGTTCTTTGATTTTCTAGAAACAAATGAACGAAGAACGGCAGTAATAATGGCACTGTTCGAATTCAATTTAAGATGTAAATTTAATTAACAACAAGTAATCTTTTTTAACTCCAAATGAAAAGAAATAAGTATATTTATTAAATTTACGTTGATCACTAGAATGGCAAAAAAACATGCGATGACGCAAAAGACTATGGATTGCATTTTAAATTAATAATAAGTATTGTAATGTAAACGACAGAGTTTATTGTACAAAAAGAATACACAAAATATCGTTTTACATTGGCCCCTAACTAGCAAAGCCTGTATATTGTGTTCCAATAAAGAGGATGTTTTCTATTGGATATTTCCTTTATAATTTAAATTTATTTTTTGTTGATTAAATTCTTTTTTTTTCTCAAGCTCCGTTTTCCATTTTATTCAGATTTCTGCCCTGCGTTGAGTATTACTCACCAGAGTCGTTAATCACTAAATAGATAATGTATTAATAAATTTATCAGTTTTAATAGAAAACACTCACTTTCAAGTCTTATGAGTAGACAATCTAATTGCCAGAATTAAAGATTTTTTTAATAATTCTCTCTTGTTTATTTTGTGTCAAAAGTTTTAAATCTATAGTGGTTTTTTTTAGCAACTTTTGAATACATTTTTCAACCTTTGATCTATATTTTTACCCACGACGGAACGGAGACGGTATATGCGTTTGGGGTGAGAGGATGTTTGTGCAAATCCATGTTGCCATTTTTTTCCAAAACCACTAGTCCGATTTTGATGCAGTTTTCAGTTATGGATTCAGGTTTGATTGGTGCATGTTCTTAGATAGGTGTTACGGTGACAACTCACCAGGGGGCGCTGCAGTAAACATTTGTTTGTGCAAAACCAATACTACTAGTCCGGTTTTGATGCAGTTTGTGGTTGATTAGTGAGGGTTCTTAAATAGATGTTACGGTAGTAACTCACTAGAGGGCGCTGCAGTAGAATATTTTATATTAGCTGCTACTTATTAAATACATTTAAATTTTATCCTTTTTCAATTACTTTTTAACCGTCGTGGGTTGTTTCAAAATTTTTAATTTTGTTTTTATTTATACTTGTCAATGATTAGTAAAAACAAGATAGGTACCCGAAACAATAATTACCACAATGACAGAAAGAGTAATGATAACTAAGCAAGTTATTTTTGACACGTCTTTTGAAAGAATTAAACATAACATTTCATCCACAAAACAAATCCACATACACTAGTGGTTGTATTAATTTATATTACTACCTGGTAATTAAAAATGTGTACATTGTGTAAGTGTGATCTATACGTAATTAATTATAGCTAACTTTTCATCAACAAACTAAAATATGGCATCGAAGAATTCCTCCGCATCGCTGTCGGCTAGAACAGAAACGGAGATTCCTTTGTTTCCAAACCTCTGCCCGTAATTTATTTTGGACTTCAAAGAGTGCATTTCTTTGTCGCTTTGAGGTTTTATATTTGATGTATCATCAGGCAGATGAAACTGTTAAAAGAAGTTCTTTCAAATATTTTTTTCCAATCTATTTCATTCCAAGTTTTTTACAGTTTTTAATTATTTCGTTTAGAACTTCGGAGAGTGCATTTCTTTGTCGCTTTGAGGTTTAATTTTTATGCTTCATCAGGCAGGAGCTTAGGAAGTTAAAAGAAGCTTGTTTAATATTTTATTTTCCAATCTATTTCATCGAAGTTTCTTTTAGTTTTGGAAGTTAAAAACTTTTACTTTCGTTTTCATTTTTTTATTTCAGTTTGGAATCAAAATGGTAGAAAAACATTTATTATTTATTTATATAATCACAAGACTTCTTATTACAAACAATGTTATCCTTGTGAATTCTCTGCTAATACAAGGTTAAGGGTGCGGATCGCCCGCGTCAGGGGCGCTTTATTTACTAAATTAGTGCGGCCACGAGGTACAACCAGCAGCTGAGGCCGCCGAAGTTACCACACATATCTGTCGGGCACACTCAAACACACCAACTCTAATATTTTGGCGTTATGTATCTTGCCTCTAATTAATTTAAATAAATATGAGACAAGTACGAACTCGCGCCTAACTCTCATCTCATTGTATCCAACCATGCCTAATATAAACAAGGTTTGATACATAAGGGGGTAAAAAGGATATACGCCATAAAGCTTCAAATATAAAAATCTAACAAATTTATTTTGTTTTCGCTCCAACATGAGACTATATTTAGTCTCATGTGGGGCCCAGATGACTGCGTTGCATTCTAATTGGCTTCTCACAAAAAAAAAAGTCAATGCAATGGCACAAATCGAATTCAAATCGCACAGAACTTTCAATTTGTGGTTGAAAGTTCAATTCCAAGTTTCACAATTTTTTTTTTAATGTTGTTGATTTAAAAGCACTTAAATTATATTTACGTGGACGTTGATCACTAGAATGGCAAAAAAATATGTGATTACACAAACGACTAGGTACTCACAAAATTTTGATATGCAAGAATACATTTCAAATTACTTCATTCCTTTTTAATTTCTTAGAGATTTATTTTAGTGTTATCATTTCGAGGATATAATACTTCTATTTAGTTTTGAAACTACAAGCAAATTAAAAAAAAAGTTTTTTTTTTTTTCAATTCTCGCCTCTTAGTTTCGGACATTATAAACCTGAATTTATTCTTGAAAACTTTTCTATTCTTCTTCATCGTCGTGTCGATGGCTCAACAGGGAATTAGATTTTGCTGTCCCAAAACAGTGCATTTCCACGGCGTTGTCGATGTCAGCGTAGAGGTCGCTATGGCTGCATTTTTGGGGCACAGAGGGCAGGATTAAGATAGTTTGCGCCACAGCGACACTTCCACACCTTACCTACTTTTTTATTGTGTAAATCAAAATGGCACAAATTACCAAAAGGTTAATAGGAAGTTTTGAAATATTTTTACTCGATGATAAATAAAGCAAACTCCTAATTCTCGTCAACATTAAAGTGAACGTCACTGGAATGGCAAAAAAATATCTTTCGACGGAACTTTTTTACAGCTTAGTTGTATTTTCTTTTATTTTTTTTCCTCATTTCTTTTTCAACAACAAAACACATTGTTGCTCTTTGCTGTCGTTGGCAGTTTAGTTATTTATTTTTGATTACAAAGTATCATATAAGTTTGTATTCAACCAAAAATTAAAAAAAAAAAAACTCTTTCTTTTTTTAATAAATTATAAACTACAAAAATGGCATGGAATGTAATGCAAAGGAGTCGAGAAATCAAGAAGGGATTTTAAGTTAAAAAACGGCCAAGTGCGTGTCAGACCACGCACAATGAAGGGTTCAGTAGTTGGAATGAATTTATCCTAAGAACAAACTTAACTTTGTAGTTGAAAAAATGTTCTCCCATACATCGATATACGTTACGGTCAATTCTCCAACTGCAAATGCACCTAAGTTTGTAATGGCAATTTTGTTTTTTAAATATTATTTAAATCTACAGGTTCATTGGAGGAGTCTAAAATAATGGATAAGTCTGTCGTACTTCCTAGGTTTTCGACTCGAGAAAGATTAAACTCGAGTTCGTAAGATTTAATGAACGTGGACGAAGCAGAAATCGTTCTGTATTTCCTGCCTACCCACATGGGGAACAGAGTGAGTTTATGTAACCGTGGAGTTTCTTGCTTACACAGATACACGCAGAGAGAGACACAGATACACTGTGAGATATACAAAGAGAGTTATATATATTGTGAGAATGCTGTAGCCTTAGTGGACTGTAGATTTGTTGACAATTTTCTATTTTGTTAAGTACCTGGTACTTGTTGAAACACCTACACTGTCATCCCATACCGATTAACACGGTTATTTGAAAATATTGTAAAAGTCAATTATTTTTTTAAAGAGTAACCGTGGATATTCTTGCCGGCTCTTCTTCATAGGAAACGACCAATTGGAACCGTGCATCTAGCTTCTGACGTTACATACTTATGTGCCATGTAGGTTTATGTGAAAGATTTTTTTTTTTGTGAACTACGAAGGTATTAATGTGTTTTATGGCTAAAACATTGTAAAAATGCTAGAACTTATGTGTTGTAATAGTTATTAACTAAGGTTGTAAATAATTATTAATTAAGGTTGTAAGTATTATGATTATAATGTTCGAATAAGTTTTGTAAATAAATAGATATGCTGTCTGTTTTGAGTTTTTTTTTAAATGTTTTCTTTTCCTATTGCATCTACTTATATGAAGCACATGATGCGAAATGAGACTGCGACAGCTCGGCGACTAGGCGCAACGACAGGCTACGGCCGACAATTTTCATATATTTTTAACCGACTTCCAAAAAGGAGGAGGTTATATGTTCGACGCGTATGTTTTTGAAAATTCTTTTTTTGTTCGAAAGGGTATGCTTCCAAATTGGTCCCATATAAATTTTATTAACTTTGCTTGGGTAGTTTTTGAGTTAGCTACAAAATACGTATTTTTTCCCACTTAGTATGTAGATGATATGACAAGTTCCTGTCACTGGTAGCAGGTAGTGGTATTCGAATGTGTATGGGGTAGGTACCATAACTAAAAAGTGAAAAATAAAAACTTTTTACAAAAAAAAACAACCGACTTCCAAAAAAAAACACTACAAAGTGAAAAATAACTTTAATTTCGGAAGTCGGTGGCAAAAAACGAAAACACAAAACCCAAGACACCGACTTCCGAAATTAAAGTTATTTTTCACTTTGTAGTGTTTTTTTTTTGGAAGTCGGTTGTTTTTTTTTGTAAAAAGTTTTGTTCAAAGACGTCGTCGTTTGACATTGAGTTGCAGAGTCGCAACGACAGGCTAGAGTTGCGTGCTCTCGCTACTTGTCGCAGCATCTAGACTCGCGCGCACACCAGATGACAGTCGCATGCGACAGGTCAGTCTTGTCGAGCTTTCCCAGTCGCAATATGTGCGAGGTGATGACAGCTCATCATTGAGACAACGAGCCACAAGAAGAAAGAAACATGCTACTACCAATAGATGGCGCCACCGAGTCCTACATCGCGCAAGCAGTTTTAGCACATATTCGTGCAAATTTTTCGTTTAGTTATTGTTTTTTATCATAGACGATAATTATTATTATATAGGTTGGTAATTTTTTTTTGGGAGACTACCTCTTTGGTCTAGTGGTCGCAAGCGCTACTGTTGAGCATGAGGTCCTGGGTTCGATTCCCAGATCGGGCCAAGTGTCATTGGGTTTTTCCATCACGAATAAATCCTCAGTAGCAACCCGAAGTTAAGATTTGTGCCCGGTTGATGGTAATAGGCTCGCCTCCTGTTACAAGAGATTTAAGGCGAGCGCACATCGGCGGATGGCGAGGCAGAGTATTTTAAATTTACCAACGTAAATTCGTACGTATCTAATGGTAACAAGACATAGATTCCAAAGCTCAGAAACCGACCACGGAGCATCAAAGGGGATTTCTCTCTGCGGTATTAAAGAGCGCGCTGGAAGATACCGCAGCGGGATGCAAAGGCATGCACTGAAATCCGCTACCATTATGATCGCGGGGGAGAAGCAATTTCCCCCGTGACATACTGCGGGATGCTCCTCGGCAAATCCTCCTCGAAGGCGTTCCCCACCGTCCGTCGGTGTGGGGTGGCTTTTAACACTTTCGACTCCACCCACTTTTCATAGAGCTTATATGACTTGCCGCCTTACATATTGGCAATGAATCCTCGGGGATTAACGGCATTATTACATTTGCGCTAAAGTTCACCATCGCGGACAGTCAACGGCATTAGGTTTTCAGGGGACTTTTCGCTATACGTAGTATCTCTGGGGGTATTTTCATATACTAGTAAGGTCCGTGAAATAAAAAAATACCTATATAAAAATTAAGAAAACTATAATAACTCGCTCTGATCCCGAGTAGGGGTGTCCAATCTTTTTTGTAAATATTCGTAATCCTGAAAATGGTTTTATAACCCTGAAATACTGGCCTCCTGACACAATTTATTTTTATAACAATGCTTGGATTTTAAAACCAACGGATATAGGTACCTACTAATATATCTTGTTAAATTATACAATATACTTTATTTTCAGTTTATAATGCTGTATTTGCTAAGAAAAACCTATATTTAAAATGAGCCCTCCGCGAGGGTCCTGGCATCTCATATGCAACTAGGTGAGCCCTCCAGGAGGACTCGCGCCACTGAACGTGTTAAGTAGTGTATTAATAGGGGGAAAGAAGTGATACCTTATAAATAAAACAATTACTAAAAATAAGTACTTAATTTATTTAAAAAAATACAATACAAAATATCATTTCTCTTATTCTAAACTTATATAATAATCTCCTCAACGTTCAGTCCACACTTACGACCAAACGTTATAAATTCGTGCAGTGTGCGCTTGTACTTAAAATGTATAAAACTAACGAAGAATCTGTTAGTTTGCCCCTTTATTACTCAGAAACGGCTGAACTGAGTTTGAAGACACTTTTTAGATAAATCTGCTGTTGGTTGACCAAACAAATTAACAAAAATCAATCATTAAGATAGAATACAATATAATCATAATGGCGTCCTTTGGACAAAATCATTTATTTAGACCCAAAGATAATGTAGCATATTTTATATCCATCACTGATGGTTAGCGTCGACGCGATCGAAGATGGTGCACGCTTGCCTAGAAGTAACCTATTTTAGGCTCCCGTATCGTGTCGTGTCGCATTGTGACTCTGTTTTCATAGAAATTGTTCTACGGATATATGTATACGTCGCGTCGGGCCTTTCTGCGGGAGTCTTCACTCGTAGTTATTGTCCGGGTCTGTGTTTTTACGTATTAAAGAATGTTTTTGTATATTTTCTAACAAATAGATGGTTTGTTCGGTGCGACGCGGCATACTACTGATTTGAGGTCCGTGAACGCTTCATCTTGGATAGCTTGGTCGAATTTCTGGAAAAGTAACAATAAATTAGAGGAAATCGGATACGTAATGATAATGACTGATTATTTGACTAACATGGGACTAAATAGTGGCATGTTAACGTGGCACTTATATAGAGGGAATTTTTACTGCCAAATATGACTTTTCCAATAGAGCCCCAAATAAATAATTTTGCCAAAATTCACAAGCTGGCCGGATTGGTGATCGCAGTACCTCTTGATGTAATCATCTAGCCGCATACGACACCTAAGTAGATCTGTGCGAGGCAGCCCCGGATCTAGATTTTTTTTGAGGCGGAGCAAAAATTACTGTCTGCCGCCCCCCGCCAATATTTTATGGGGATGCGCTAAGTGAGCCCCAGCGAAATTTAAATTTTCTCAAAATTAAAATTTTGGCAGCAACATATTGATCAAATTGTATCGATCGATAATGCGCCAATTCAACAGGGGCACGAAAACTGCTGTAAAAAAGAAAAAAAATAGAAAGATTACAAATGTGCTGCGCGTCTCATTTATTGCAAAGTAGCGGTGTGCTGGGTGGTGCACTTGTCTGCTACGCTTAAATTTGTCGCCCCTGAAGTTGGGGCCCGGGGCACGAGCCCCGGCTTACCCCCCATAGATCCGGGGCTGGTGCGAGGTACTCGTAATATTTTTATTTAAATATTGAATTTTTATTAGCACAGCTCAACGAACAAACTTTCCTTAGAAAACTTTTCTAGCTGGCGTCAGTTTTGGGCAAAAATCAAGGCTTCCAGAGTCTTGTAGGTCTGTGGGAGGCCTAAAGTACACCCATATTTCGCCTGTTACGTTTAATTCCGATGTAATAGGGGCGAGCTATTGTCATCAACCGGGCACAGATCCTAACTCCAGGCTGCTACTAAGAAATGTATGATTGAAAACCTCAATAACATTTTGCCCGACCTGAGAGTCGAACTCAGAACCTCACACTCAGTAGTAGCGCTTGCAACCACTAGAGCCTAGACCATTAGTCAATAGAGCCAAATATCAATACTATAACGACTAAGATTTCTTATGAGAGCCAATTCTTTCTGTCTGTCCAAACTGTCTCAATACACTTTTATTAATTCTTAAAACTCCCATCCTGTTTCACTCCACAACGCTTCCTTCCTAAAATTAACTCGCTGAGAAGTAGGATGCCATCATCATCATCATCATATCGGCTGTTTATAATAATTATGAGGAAAGCATCTCACTTAACCTTGGAAAACTTTGAAAGGCTCGACCCCCGCGCGTTTCTACGCTTGCACTCATCAACATAATATTTTGTATAGACCCGCACTCTATAGGACGAAGAGCCCCATGTGGCTCGCGAGCCGCGGTGTGTCGACCACTGATCTAGACCAAGGATGTTGATCTAATTGGCTCTTTTATAATGCACATACAAAAGCAAGTTGGCTTTGTGTGTACAATACAATGCAATACAGTTCTTCTAGGTACTATTTACATCCCTTTCGGAATTCCGGATTACCTATCTGATAAATATTATAAGTCGTATTCAACATATTACAAACCTCATTAACAATAATGGTAGGCACGAAGGCCAGTGGTCGCTGGACGGTAGCGCTCTTGTCTCCGTAGGTGGCCAGCAGGCTGTCTCCCTGGTCGGAGGAGGCGCATCTCTTCAGCTTATCGGATTCTGACGCCTTGTTCACTTGGGCGAGGCACTGGAAGAGGAAACAATGATGAAGAATTATGTTAGTTTTTACGAGTCATGTATCGTACATGGCACGCGCGCATTTCATACATCAGCACTTTTCCGTCACCTTGGACAAATAATAGTGCACGCGACAGTACACAATCAGCGTTCATAGTAAGTAAATATATTCAATAAACCATCATCTTTGGCTATCCGTGACTTTGAATTCAAGCTATCAGCACCCATTCAGCAGCGCATACAAAATAAATTTTGGGGAATAAAAAAATAAAATAATAAACAATAAATAAAAAGATAAAATAAATAAATATGAGAAGATG
Organism: Agrochola litura; assembly: GCA_949152395.1. Classification (NCBI taxonomy): domain Eukaryota; kingdom Metazoa; phylum Arthropoda; class Insecta; order Lepidoptera; family Noctuidae; genus Agrochola; species Agrochola litura. The sequence goes on along the minus strand of OX424519.1, from coordinate 528,308 downwards.
ATGAAGATGACGATGATGATGATATAAATAATAATAATTTTTAGGTATTAAAGCAATATTTGCGAAATTCAATCGTGTTGGTTGCAGTCTTTCTTTGCTGTGTTGAAGTATGAATGCCGGTGACATTACAGATATCATCTGCCTCGCCTTTCCCCAACTACGTTGGGGTCGGCTTTATATTCGGCTTTATATTCAGTATTTTACATGGAGCGAATCAAACTGACACCATAATATAACATTTATTTCAATTAATCTTTTTAAAATACCCGCTAAGACGAAAACTATGCTTGTGTAACCTTCGGTTTTCCCTATCATCGACTATGGTGACGTGTGACTTAAGTAACTAAAAAGAGAAAAACAAGCATTGAACTTTGTTTTTGTAAGGTATCGCAGGCGGCACAAACAAAAGATACACCATATTTCAGGTTATTGGTTTGTCCCCGCCTGGCGCCTGCAATACCTTACAAAAAACAAAGTTTAATGCTTGTTTTTCTCTTTTCAGTTTAAGTGTTTTTGCATTCGGGTTTTTGTTTTTTTTAAATAATTTGTTACATTTCAACCGTTTTAGTTTTAAGTATTCATACATATATTTATAATTACAACAAGGCATTGACTTTTTTTGCACCAATGCAAGCACACTAAGGAAGCTCTTAGCAAAGCAATTTTTTGTACAAGAGACACCTGCCTGCACTTGAACAGTTTGTTGCCTGGATTAAAATTTGAATTTAATCCACTTTGAGGGAATAACTTTTATTTGCATATATATATATTTTTTTTTAAACTTTGCCCCACACTAGGAATTTCTCCTGTATCGTGGGTGCGTTTACAAACATTTAAACTCCCATACACAAACAGCCAAACCCGGAACAACTACTTGTAGGTCATACAAATATTTGTTCCGTGCGGGAATCGAACCCGCGACACGCAGCGCGCAGTCAATCGCTTAACCACTGCGCCAACCGTGTCGTCAAATAATGTTAATGTTGGTATACAGATTGGTTTAAACTGAGACTATGAGGAAGTACCTAATCATTTTGTATTTATCTGTGGGGGTTTGTAATTAGCAATTTAGTCATTTAAATATATTATTGTTATTATAATGTTATTAGTCTGTACTTTTGAATAGACTCATTACTAGCTTTTATTTGATACCAATATTGTTGTAATTTTTTTTTAAACCTTCCCCTCCTTTTTTGTATTTGCGGATGCAATATATAAAAATTATTTAGCCTATGTCAACAGAGCGTGCTAAAGAAATAGACATACCTCGAAAAACATTAGCCAACGATGATACTAAACAAACGAGCGAACATCGGTGGCCGATTTTAAAAAACAAAATCCCATCAATAACAAAACATGTAAAAAATGCAAGTCTGGCAACGCAATTCTTCTACCGCAAAAAGATGTAAGATCTAATGTAAAAAAACCAAGTGTGGTAATTTATTCAGTACCTGTCTATTGTCATCTTTATTTATTTAATAAATAGAATGACTGGGCCATCGCACGGCAACATAACATAAGAATAATTTACTATTTTATTTAAATAGTAAGTAGATTTTATTGTACATATGTAGATTCTATTGCTGTGTACGATTGACCCCAAAAAAAAAAACATCACCAAATTAATTAATTTTTTGTTTGATCATGATTAGATATCGATAGTTCGAAATCCATATTCGCTAGCTAATGACCTTGTATACATAATGTTGCGCATCGGCATGTGGCCGCCCGTATTTTTTCTGAACATTCATGAAAAATTATCGAAAAATAACTTGAAAAGGGCGGTAGACCCGCCCTTTTCAAGTTATTTTTCGATAATTTTTCTTTAATATTTTTTATGTTATTCAATTTTTAATGTTTTGATTAACGTTTGCCATATCTCCGATGTTATTGGCTCGTCGATTTGGATTCTGTTTAATATTTCTAAAAGCTTATGAGTTTATTTTATCGGATAAACTAACATAAAATTTGTCGACTATGCAAAAAAAAACGGAGGCAAAACATTTTTTTCTAAAAAAACATCCACTATCACCGTAGCGTATTTCCAATCTATACAAGGCCAGAACGCAGCCATAGGAAACTGCTCGCGTATACATTGTAATGCTATTTTGAAATCTGTGATTACAATGTATACACGAATTTTGCGTACTGCTCGTGTATAGTTTGTAACGTGGACGAGCGCGTCCTGGTTCCAAACTATACTACATCACTTACGCCTGATAAGAGTTTTAAAGTTAAAAAAAAGAAAAGAACAAAAGTGTGAACTGGGTGAAATGGCTTAGGTTAGGTTAGGTTAGAACTGTGACCAACCGCGCGCGAGCCGAGCGAGCGAAGCGAGCGGTGCCGCGGCAGCGGCCGGCGAGCGCTACTTCCAAGTTGCTCGCAGCCAGGCATGCTATTTAATATTAGCGCAAGGTGCATTACGTCGCAAAAAAGTTGGTTACCAGTTCACAATTTCTCGCAATGTAAACTCAATTAGTCCGTATGCGTACTGGCACTGTATACTATAGAATGAAGTAGTTAATTTGGTCACTACAAAGTATACGCGAGTATTTGCGTACTACTCTTGTATAGATTGGAAGACCTTAGTAAAAAAGTGATTTCCAATCTATACGTGAGCAGTTTCCTATGGCTGCGTTCTGGCCTTGTATAGAATGGAAAGACGCATCACCGTAAGTTCATAAAATCACAGGGGAGCAAAAAAAAAAGTCAATTTAGACCCCCCTTTTAAAGTAATTATTCATGAATATTCAGAAAAATGCGGGCGGGCACATGCCCATGGGCGACATTGTATACCAACTATGTTATGGTCAGGTTTTGCTGTAACTTGTGCTCTCTATTAGCTAAAAGAATGCAGCCAACTAGTCTAAGGAATGCCGGTGAAAACATGAGACTGTTCAAGTCCCAGGTTGAAGTTCTAGGCGGCGGTAAACACTAAACTTTCCATGTAGGTAACTTACGCTCTTATATTAACTTTTACAACGAGCTTACCGTGTCGAGCGACTTGTCAGGATTGGGCTGGTTCATGAGGCAGATGATCAGCTCCATCTTCTCCGTGTCTTGGAGACTGCGGTCCTTCAGGATGCAAGCCTGGATCTGGGGACAAGAAGAAAATACTTTAGTACACATTTAAAAAGGATAACTAATATAGCACAGGATCAGTTGAAGTCGTGATGTTTGCGGAAGGCCTATGTCCAGCAGTGGACGTCTTACGGCTGAAATTATGATGATGATGATGAACACATAGAAGTGATAAAAGATAAACAGGTACAGTAAGCGTTCAAAAGTGCATAAGCACGCTAAGAGTCGTATTGCTGTGAACACGCGGTGTAGTCCGTACATTTGTATGTGTGTAACAGTCAGACGTCTGTGGTGTGTGTCACACACACCACAGAAAACGCAGTTTTGCACTACACACTGTCGTATCGTCGCGGTTCGCGAGCGCCACACTTTATTGTTAGACACGCATCTTACGCATGACCTTGGCCAGTGTATGGCATTGCTAAAATTCGAAAGTAAATTATATGTGCAGATAGCAGAAGGCGTTAAGCGTTGGTCTTAGATTCAAGATGGCTATGGTTCTAATCTCGTAAATCACAGCGCTGTTTTTACAAATATTATTATTTTGGTTTGCAATAATAATATTTTTTAAAATATTGCTGCCTTTTTATTAATTGTTGCCATTGCAATAAAGGGTTTAGAATAAAAAATGCGTGATATGTGATAATAAAATTAAAAAATATTTATTCGTTATATTTTATTTTAATTAAGTGTAGTTAAGAAACTGCTACAATTATTTATCATTACTTCAGCTGAATAAGATGTGAAATAGATGTCTACAAACTTAGAAGCAATTTGTATTATTTTGATATAATTTTGAAATGTTTTAAATTTGAAAAGGATTTTTTTCACCATAATAATTAAGCTATAAATAAGACTATTAGACTACTTAAAATGTAAAAAAAACTACTGACAAAATAGTTGATTATAAGGTTAAGTATATGCAGTTTGTTTATTTTAATTATTTAAGATTTTATTTTAAATAGGTATTGGTTGGTATTGAGGTTATAGCTTAAGTATTCATTTTCTTTACGAAAAGAAGATTGAAACTAAACCTCAAATTTTAATCCTAAAATAATAATATTACTAAAATAATATTAAATATTTTCGGTCTATCTGCAAGAAATACGACAAACACCATATTGAAACGTGCTTAAAAAATTACCATAAATTCATGCAATAACGAATCTGTTGTTTATTAAGTTGGTACGGTCAATATTTTAAGGTCAAAAACGATTTTCTAGCTGGTCTTCAGTGATGCAAGCCTTCAGAGTGCACGGCGAACGGCTCATAATGACGTGTTTTTAATAATTCAGCAAAATATCTCGTTGGTATGAAACCATTTGTTTCATATTCATTCACCATTTGACGTCGCTGCTACTCGATAATAAGCCTCTTCCTCATATCTCTTAACCCTCACAGTATTTCTCTAGAACAAAGAATAACATTGTATTTATTACACATAATACCTAATTATTTATTATTCACTAATCGAATTAAACCTCACAATGAATTTAAAACTTTAAAGGCATCTTCTGTCTCAACAATACCTCTGTTCTATCAACAATAACCTTGATTAAGATTTATGTTTAGTAAAATATGAAATATATAAATGATAACACTCACACTTAGTCCGGTTTCATTAGATATTCACTTCACTTTTACGCAGCGCAATAATATTCTCTGATCTGATCTGATCTCTTCAATATATTTTATGCCTGCTTTTTGATAATAATAACCACAACACTGCGCTAAATGTTCGTCACCAATATTATCCACGAACCAACAAAGTTCTATTAATTGAATACTTGTAACAAACTGCATCTACCCCACAGAAATCGAAATAATTTACTTAGTTTTTTGTGGTCTACCTGCTAAACTTTAATATTTATGTGAACAAGACGAATGAAACTAAAAACGAATGATGATTATCGAACTAGTCATTGGTTGCAGACAAAGTGAGTGTGTGTGTGTAATGTGCGTGTCTACAGTATTGTAACAACTTATAGAAGAAGGTCGTAAGTCAAACCGAAGCGTCAGTCTATTGCTTTGTGAGATTGCTTATGGACTTTTGGTCGGTTCTGTACTTGCAGTATGATGTCCCTTATTTATTTATTTAAGAAACTTTTTACAAATAAGAAAGATCTTAAATACTGATTTCTAAAGGAGTCTTTAATAGCAGGTATTATGAATTGTTTTTAACTGCCTCGTTGGTCTAGTGGTAGCAAGCGCTACTGCTGAGCATGAGGTCCTAGGTTCGATTCCCGGGTCGGGCAAAGTGTTATTGGATTTTTCTATTTGAAATTTCTCAGTAGCAGTTCGGAGTCTGGATTTTGTGCCCGGTTGATGGCAATAGGCTCGCCCCCATTACATGGGACTTAAAACATAACTGGGTGTACCTGCTACAGGGACACCTCTGCCCAACCCTTCAGGGAAACAAGGCGTGACGCTGTGTTATGTTATGAATAGTTTTTTCCGACCAGGTGCAGCGACAATCTTAGCTGCGGCATGCGGCAGCTAGCTGGATGAGAGTATCAGAGTAGACAGGAATCAAGTTACCTAAATGGGGTGCATCGTGCACTCAAATAGAAGAGGATTTTTTAAAGGAGTGGACTACTATAGACTGATATTGAACGTGAGAAAACTTCTTTCGTGAGAAGGTTCTTTTAAGCTACAACGTGACAAGGTTAATGCGGCGCGCCGCGCGTTGCACAACTCGGAACTAACCCCAGTACCTATCTTGTTTTGTCAATACAATTTCTGTGACAATTTCACAAATGTTTACCAACAACGACTCCCAGTTAATGCCATTCAGGAGCCAAAAGATCTTTCTAGCATTCTACAAGGCTTGATAGTCCTGTGGCTATTACCTACACATGTTTTTATAACTACAATCCAGTTAGCCGAGCCTAAGGCTTTACACAGCTGTGGTACACGGCCCTAACAAGGTTACATAACCGCTAGCCCTCCCGTGTGTTGATTCATTGGGCTGCAATGTAGCCAGTTAAGATAAAATCACGGACCGAGGAGATAATTGTAAGTAAGTACCTACTATTATAGCAAATAATGGCGATTACATGAGTTATGAAGTAAGAAGATAAGTAGGTATTGTGTCTAGCTTTTAGTAAAGACTAGCCGTGGCCGTGACGCCTCCGTTAAAAATGTTATAATTTTAATTTTAACAAAAATTAAAATTAAAAACCTATGGCCCGATCTCTTTGCCTATTTTATAACAACTATGTTTAACAAACAATAAAAAACGCTGACTTTGACTTTGACCTTCGCTAAAGAACTTTATAATATCTGATAAGAAAAAAAAAACTCTCGTAAATCGGATAATCGGTTATCGAGTTATGAACGCACTAATGGACAGACAGGCATAGGTACAGATGTTGTGATTTAAATAGGTATACAGGGACCTGCCAGCCTGTAGGTGCGAAAACTGTTACCATGGATTCAGTACATAAAAGTAGCAAACTTCCATCCCTTTTTCTTTCCCACAGATCTGCTATATAAATCCTGCAACGTGCTGACTGTTCGCCAACTTTTCATTATGCACTTAGTATTAAAACAGCATACCATGCTTACCTACACTGCTGACAATTCTAACAAGAGAAGGAATGATATAGTATGCACATCTAATGCGACCTCAAAACATGTCTTTGTAGAAAGATTTTTTACATTCTTAGGCCCATTTCTGTACAATAGATTAAATAGGAAACTTAGTATTTATAAATTAAATTACTTTAGCTGTAAAAAAAATATACTTGAATATTTACTAACCATAGATTATGCACAGACAGAAGATCTACTTGTTGTCTGCAAATAGAACCGCTAACATGCTATTTTACTTTTGTTTACCTAATTTATATTTGGTTTATACTTTATACTCATAGTTTAATTTATTACATTAAGTAAGTATTTATGCACTTCGTAGCCTGAAACACAGGTTTAACCTAGTTCAGGTAAATAAGCAACTGTGCTCTATTTTAATTATTAAGTTACCTACTTATTGTAAATGTGCACCTTTTTATAAATAAACGATTTATTATAAAATAAAAAAAAAAAATGCTTCTGAATCCCCCTGCGTTGAAATTATTCGTCAAAATGTATGAAACAGCTGTTTTTTTTAAATAACCGACGAAAAATTTCAACGCAGGGGGATTCAGAATCATGTACTGAATCCATGGTAACAGTTTTCGCGTCGATGTCCCTGCCACCCTGTATTAATAAAGTACAGACTTGCTGTCCCATAACTTGATTATTTTTAATAATGGAAAATCCCAAGTCTGTCCGACCGCGGGGATCGAAGCCAAGACGTCAGGTCTTCAGCAGATCAGCAGGTTTTGTGCTTGCGACCACTTAGCTAGATCAACGAGGCAGTCAAAAGGCAGAGGCAGACAATATTATTATGTCAGACGTTTAGATATGTAGATGACATACCTTGTTGCCGTAGCACTCATCAGGTCCGTGGTGGCATGTGAACTGCCACTTGCCGTTCACTTTGTCGTGCTGGAAACAGAAAAAAATACAAATTAAGGATAGGAGCGTTTTTAATCTGAAAGTGGGTCACGTCGCAAATAGATAACAAATATTTTGCTGTTTTCATTAATTTCTCAATATTACTGTATGAAAATAAGAAATATGGCTAACTAGTAACTAGAATATTAATAATGAATTGCAATTTTAGGTGTAAATAAAAACCGGCCAAGTGCATGTCGGACCACGCACAATGTAGGGTTCCGTAGTTGGGATGAATTTATCCCAAGAACAAACTTAACTTTGCAGTTGAACAAAAAAAATCTATCATACAGAATGTATGGATGAACATGTTTTTACAACCGCAAATTTAAGTTGGTCGATTATTACTCGTTAACTTGTAAAGCCTACTCAGCTGTGATAGTTTTCCTTTAAAATTCGTTATATAAGCTACTGCCGTGAATTTTTTCACATATCTAAAACCAACCATTTAGCTGGCGGGGGGGGGGGGGGGGGACACTTGACTCTAACAAAAATTTGCACTTTAAAGCTTAATATTTCGCAAACGGATCTCTGAATTCAAAAATGGTCTTAACACACTCACAATGTTTTTGAAAGACCTTTCCAACGATACCCCACAAAAAAACATCCCCACTTTACGTGTAGGGGAGGTACTTACCCTAAAAAAATATATTTTTCATAATTTTATTTTACCACTTTGTTGGCATAATTAATATGTATACCCATGCCAAATTACAACTTTCTAGTACTAACAGTCTTGGAGCTAGACCGCGGACAGACAGACAGACAGACGGATTTTTTCAACTACTACGTAACTACTCTCCACGCGAGTTACTCACCGTGCTCTTTCCGTAGGGCACCATCTTGACCTTGACGACTCCTCGGAAGTCCCTCCACACGGGCGCCAGCTGTGCGGTGATGAAACGCTTGCTGTCCGGACAGAGCGACTCGTAGTATACTGCGATCTTCACCTGGGGAGAGACGTGAGAGCTGGGTTATTGGTTTGTGACAGTCGCCTTATTGGTAGTTTATTAATTAGCTTCATCATAATCAGCTTATAATGTTCCCACTGCTGGGACATATGCCTCCACTCGGTGAGAGGGAGTGGGCCGTCATCCACCACGCGGGCCCAGTGCGGGTTGGTCGATGTCACATGTCTTCGAATGTTTTGTTTCCAGGACATGCCGGTTTCCTCACGATGTTTTCCTTCACCGTTTTGAGAGCAGAGGTGATGAAATTAAAAACACAAAGTAAAGCGTCTGCCTGAATTCGTACCCACGACCTACAACTCGTAAGTCAGGGCCGCTACCACTGGGCCACCACTGCTTAACACCATTAATTAGCTTAATCTTCCCTTCTACTCTAAATCTGTGCTTCCCTTACTAGAAAATTGTATCCCTTTTCACGATTTCGAGCTATTTCTGCAGTTTTTAGGAATTCGAATAACAATTATAATATCAGATTGTAACTTTTGAGCACAGCATCGATTTTAATATCCTTTCTCATTACGTGTTGGTTTATTTTAGACCCAAATCTAGACTTCCTCACGACCAATGGACCAATGTGACTATTTCAATTCATATTTATGAATTTTCTTGGACGTTACTGACATCGGTGGAGGAAAACTTCGTGAGGAAGTCTGAAATTGGCAATTCGTCTTGAGCAAGCTTGGTAATCATTTCTTGGTTCCATGTTGCACTGGGACAAATCACAGGCTTATATTTTTTCCTCCCACTTGCCAGTGAGCAAAGTTTTAGGAACCTGTAGAATTGATAGAAATATGAACACTCTATACACTATGTCAGGCATAGTACTTAAATGGTACTATACCTTATGGTCATCTCCTTTCTTGCCCTTCGCAAGCACTCCGTAGAACAGCGCCACCAAACACAACACTGCTACAGTCTTCATTTTGTTCTGAAACAACCAAAACACTATCATAAGTCTTATGTTTTAAGTGACATTATATGTGGATCAAGGAGTCTTCCCGGATTTAATTAAATACAGTAAGGTAATACCACTTATCAAATCCGGGGTCTGTAAAGACAACAATAACTATAGACCCGTATCCGTGTTGCCGGTTTTCAGCAAGGTATTTGAAAAGGTAATGCTTAATCAAATGCTCAATTATTTTAAGTTACATAAAATCCTTCACGATCAACACAGTATGGGTTCACCAAAGGACGTTGTATGATCGACGCGACACGACGCCGGTGTAACCGTATTAAGACACATTTTTAACGCATGGGAAGAAGCCCTAGATACCATAGAAATCTTTTGTGACCTCTCCAAGGCATTTGATTGCGTCGATCACGAAACCTTACTGTTCAAACTTTAGTATTACGGACTTGGAAAACATGCGCTCATTTTAGTAAAATCTTATTTAAATTATATACAACAGCAAGATCAAATAAACGGTATCAATTCACTAGGTTTAAAAGTAAAAATGGGTGTTCCACAAGGATCGATATTGGGTCCTTTCCTCTTTTTAGTGTATATAAATAATCGGCTCCATTGATTAAAAAATTAACTACAAATAGTGTTATTTGCTGACGACCTGCCTTAATTTTTAAGGTAGATAGACGTGCTACAAATTTCACGACGTAAATAACGTCATACTGCAGCTCCAAAATTAGTTCACTGCTTTAGTATTATATGGAAAAACGAAGTGCATAAAATTTTCTTTACCAAATGTCAAAATATGTGATTGTGAGACAATATTGAATCAAGTAAAACTATTTTCCTGGGGATCACGCTCGACTCAGGGCTATAATGGGGTCCTCATTTAACGTCTCTTGCAGGTTGGCATATTTTTATTTTTATTCAACATCATAATGCTGTCAGAAATGTTCGTTTAAATTACTGATGTAAATAAGATACCGCGGGGCTAGTCTATTTTAGTTACTTTCATAGTATCATGTCTTACGTCTATTTTTATCCGCAGAAAAAAGTGATCAGAGCCATTTAATATAATCTCCGCAGGCGCGATTCTCTAAGAGAACTGTTTAAGGATATAAACATCATGACGTTACCTTGTCAATATATCTATGAAAACATAATATATGTCAGAAAATTATTTATATCTTTTTAGCAAAAGATATGATAGACATAATTATCGATCTATGATAGTCGACAGTCGTTATGGGTAGTCAAATACTCGACAACCAGGAGTTATCGTATTACCCAGTAATTGGGTTCTGGAGGTCAGATAGGCAGTCGCTTCATGTAATATACTGGTATACAGCTGCATCCGGTTAAACAGAAAGCCGACCCCAACTTAGTTACTGATCTGATCTCTGTACTGGGTAACACGATACCCGTTGTTAAGATTGGTTGTCAGACTTTTGCGCTTCTGACTAGCAACGACTGTCAAAGATATAGCCGGGCTGTGCCGACCGCGGCAAGCGTGGCTGAACCTTCGATCGAGCAATGAGCCCCACGATCTATCGTTTATTAAAAGCCTGAAAATCTCTGATCAGTTATTGAAACCCCTACTCTTAGGCCCTGCTCTTCAGAACGATTGCTAAGCGATTCTTATGTCGGTCGGAAAGTGTTATTGTGCTTTCTCATTGCAAATTTCTCTGTACCAGCGCCAGAGTCTGGATTGACATAACATAATTTCACGTTATTCTTCGAAGGGTTAGGGTTAGTCTGGATTTGTGCCTAATGAATGTAGGACTTAAACAATAACTTGAAATGTAGCTTTATTATGCAATTCTGCCAACCCCTTCGAGGATTACAAAGCGTGATTTAAAGATATTACAACCGCTAGTTTTATTTAACAGTTTTCTCAAACATATCGCCGTTTTTAGCGACGTAAAAACAGAGTGTTTCGCAAACAATATAGATTAACGTACACACACTGGTGGTGTTACGTGTTCTTGTAATCGTAACAATGCGGTGTGTTGTGGGAAACTAACAAACACAGTACCGCCAGCTGTAGATAACGGTGCGGTGGTTCTTATGAGTCTACTAAGTAGCCATAAAAGTTGAAGTTCGTTAGTAGTTTCAATTAAATTTAAATTTACCTATCTTCACCAATAATGAAGTATAGCTAAGAACATAATTAAAAAAAGGTGTTCTAATTAATCATACATACATACACATGGCACAGCGCTATCCCTGTACGATGTTTTGCGATCTTTGGGATCACATGTCAACACGTGGGTGTGTTCATACGATTAAAACAAATGCAGTATGAAACTGCCATGTGGTCCCAAAATTATCGTACTGATGACCTAAACAATCTCCAACGAATATGATATTTACGGACCGGAGAGAGGAGTTTTTATCCCGGAATAATGCGCAGGGCCTGTGGGGTAGATCACGGGAACAAGACTCTGGGTAAAACCTAGTTTTCCTTATAGAGAAAAAGTAAAAATTTCAAGAACTAACTCGGAAACTGCTAGCTTACACATCAACAAATATCAAATAGCAACACGTAAGTGTTAAATAAAAGTCATTCAGTACTTCTAAACCCGCTGACCACCACACGACAGCAGCATGAAGATGTTTTCTAAATGGTAATGTACTCAGTGGTGTACAGTCGCTAAGTACTGTATTAGTTGTACTTTCTAAGTGACACACGCAATGCTGTGGCGAGTGGGTCAAGCTGTGACCCTGAGGCGCAAGTGACGAGAGGAGGAGGTCACACAGATTGTATGAAAACGGCATTTGTCAAGTTATTAGCTGATATTAAGTTGCATATGAAAATAGAAGGCTCACGTGACGGTTAGTGGCCAGCGCCACATGAAGATTAATATAATAAGGATCACAGAATGCGTTGTCCATCTTTAGGACAAAGTTGGTATACCAGTACCCAAAACTGTGCCAATACCCTTGAACACAAACACCGGACCGCAAATGCTGCTTAAGGCGAAACTAAGCGACTTTTAATGATTTTTTACTGAAGATCACGTCTAAACGAGTAGAGTTAATGATTTGGAAAAAATATATGTTATATAAGAGAATTTTCTTAATAACTTAATATAGGAATATTTTAGATTATGCTTAAATTAAATAATGTAACTAATTTGTAAAGTTAACGCGGATAAAAAACTGAGAATGACGCAAAATCTATCAAGCGTATTTTTCTGAAACTTTCACCATTTTAAAAATAATTTAATAACTAATCTTTTAGTATACGTGTTTTATTAAAATACCTTTTGTTTTACGTATAATAAATTAATAATGCGTCTAATTTGGGATTTGGGTTTCCTATTACTGGCTGGACGTATGACGCGTTATGTGAGCTCAGTACAGAACACGCAAGCTAACCATTCAAGGTCACTGGCATAGTTTCCCTAGAGAGCGTTTATGACATCGTAAAGTTAAACCCTGCTGCCATCATTTTCGTGACAACCGTCACTGTGGCCGTTATGTGGCGGCCACCACCGCTGTCCTAGAAAACCAAAGCTTTAGCGGCAGAAATGGGAAATTAAAATGAAAACAGACACACACAGATTGTAGAAAGATTTTTACGGTGCAAAATGACAAGTTGTATAGAAAGAGTCCATTCTTCGTAGAGAAGAGATGGAGCTGTGGTCACGCTACGTGTGCAGGGAGCTCAATCAACTAGAAACATGTCTTACATCTTCCGTTCATCACTATTCTAAGGCGATCGCTACCACTCACCACTTGCACCACTCTCAAACGTGTTCTCTCACACTAATGTACTGTATTGTCAATAGTATCTTAACAGTACCTCACTGCTTTCTCCACGTTCTCTGTACCCCATGTATATGTAAGGTGTACTATTAAATAGCTTTAACACCCGACTTATCTTTCGCATACAAAGTTTGACCCCTGTTTAATCCGCTTGAGTAATTTCTTAGTGCACTTCTACATTCTATAGGAATATAATAATATCTTCTATAGATTGCCACGGAAATTATAGTTTTGCATAATCAGCCTATAAAGTTCCTACTATTGGGACACAGGCCTCCTCTCTGTGAGAGGGAGTGGGCCGTAATCCACCACGCGGACACAGCGCGGGTGGTGGAAGACACGTCTTCGAAGTTTTGGTTCTGGGACTTGTCGGTTTCCTCACGATGTTATCAATCATTCAAGGACCAACCGAACTCTGTCTTCCTCTCAAAGTGAATCAATTTGGGTTAACCGTGTACATAACATAACATAACATCACGCCTGATTTTCTCCGAAGGGTTAGGCAGAGGTGTAACAACATTTCGCCAGTTATGTTTAAGTCCCATGTAATAGGGGGCGAGCCTATTGCCATCAACCGGGCACAAATCCAGACTCCGAGCTGCTGCTGAGAATTCCTAATGAAAATACTCAGTTACAATTTGCCCGACCTGGGATTCTAACCCGGGACCTCCATGCTCAAAGAGCCAGTTTAACTGTGTGATATTGGCATAACTTGATAAAATTTCAGAAATCGGTAAACAAATGAGTCCAGTCTACCCGTTGACGCCGGCGCCAAAAACATCCAAATTGACACTAAGCAGTCTTTCGCATTGATTCCGCTGCGGACCGCAACGTGACCCAGTTGCGGGCGTTGCGCAAATAAACCGGTTAGTTCACACAATTACTTACCCTACTTAAATTACTTTTGTGTACGCTGCATGGCTGGCATATCAAATAACATCTTGGACAATCTCGCGTTGTCATAAAACGCTGCTAATTTTGAAATTATCGTAGAATTCAGCGTGCGTTGAGGAAAGAGACGATTACTCAAAATGTCTTGATGCGATTTTGAAAATAGCATATCGGCAATATTCCCCGAAGAGCAAGGCAGAAAGTCAGAGAATTGTAATACATCCTTAACGTACCTATCCTATACTATTAAATGAGCAATATTTGTATATATACAGGTTGGCAGGGACATTGACGCGTAAACTGTGACCATGGATTCTGAACCGCCCTGAGTAGAAAGTTTTCGTCAATAATTTTTTTTAAATCTATCATCTGCCAACATACAACCTGAAAACAGCTCTAATGATTTTGATGAAAGCTGCAATTTAGGGGTTTACGGGGACGAAAAATTTATCTAGCTAGGTCTCGTATCTGGGAAAATTAGCTTTCTCTATTTTCACAGCCTCGGGAATGTGATACCACGCTGGTATACCAGTACCCTAATTGCGTAACTTATTTTCGTAAACAATTTTGCCTAATTCGTTCATTTTGACAGTTCAACAACATTCATTGCGTTATTTACGTTGTTGAGCAGATTTTTTTCCAACTTATGAAGCAATGGATTAGCAATCTGTTTCAAATCGAAACAGATTGTGATTGTGTTGTATTACGCAATTAGGATACTGGACGATATGTTTATCTATTTTCAGCCGGGCAGAGCTCGGTCGACCAGGGACTAATATTTAAGTGCCAAGGTCTGTGTGGCTTTCGAAGCCACAAGAATGCCCCAGGATCGAGAGACATATTTGGTGCCAAACCATGGCCAAATAATGACATGATCCTCACCACTGAGGGACCGATTATAAAAAAGAAGAATAGTGGGCGAGCCTATTGCCATCAACCGGCCACTAATCTAGACACCGGACTGCTACTGAGAAATACACAGACCTATTATAATAAGCATGACAATTTTTTTAAATAAGTTTCAAAATCTTACCTTGATAACCAAATTCACTAAAACACGAAAGAAACTTGGCATTACTTAGTTTAAAACATCTATAATTAATTTTGCTACCGCTAATTATAATTTGTAAGTACCTAAATTTAAATTAATTCTAAGTACTAATTAACAATTTAACGCTTTTTTCAATTGTTTTAAAAATACATTTGACTAGCCTGATCGTCTCGAAGACGTATTCCGAACTGTTTCGTTGGTACTGATAATGTTTGACCCGACAGACGTTATCTCACAGCGGCTATCAGAAGAGTTTAATGTAAGTAAATAATGAGTTTATAAATAATATGGCGCCTTAAATTATCTAAGAAAAAACAAAAAAATGTTATGAGAGCAATGCTCTACGTAATTTGTAAATTGTTTGTGAACAGTGTGATTACAAGACTGCCAAAGATGTTATGATTATGGACGCAATAGCTTGTAAACTATTTCAAAATTCTGAGTTTTCAATTAGGTAGTGCGTTTTGATAACATTACAGTAAACTACGAAAACAGACGACGAACATGTCTGTGCCCAAATGAGTAGATAGGTCGTTAATAAAAAAACACGATTCGCCAGTTAAGTTTTAAGTCTCATTTAAATTACGTTTTGTGTTGCATAATGTAAATTATTTTGAATAATTTAAATAATATTTTTTTCTAACTTGAACAGCTGTACTGCTGGGGAGTTTGTTGCGCCACTTCTTCTTCCCAGCTAAAGGCACTAGGAAGTGGTGAAGGGTGGGAGTTTTTGGGGGACTGTCTTATGTCGTGACGTTCGAAAAGTGCTGATTCTCAGCCTAGTAGTGAATAAATGACTTTTGAATTTGAATTTTAAAGGGGGCCTACTGTTGATCAAGCAGAAATCTACACTTGACGAACTTTGCCCGACCCAGGGGATTGAATTCAGGACCCCATGCTCAGCAGTCGTGTTTGCGACGAGACCAACAGCCGCCGTTGAATAAGTATGAACACTTCTACAAGGATCTTTTAGCCCTCGAAGGACGTCGACAGGGCGGCGCAGTGGGTAACCATTTAATGCAATTGTTTTGTAAAATGTATTGATACACCAACATGGCGGCGTTAGTTTGTATTTTGGTCACGCGCCAAATGATCCTTGTACATACAATGATCATCCGTCAGTCAGCATTGAGATTATAAATAGAAATAATGTACTGGTGCCTATTACTCGTATAAATAATAATGAAAAAAATTGCAAAAAAATTACGCACGACTAACGAACGACGTACTTATTTCTAAAAGGGTTTTTAATCGACTTCCAAAAAGGAGGAGGTTGTATGTCGACGCGTATGTTTGTTTTTTTTTTTTGTTTTTTTTTTATGTATGTCCACCGATTTCTCCGTTATTTGTGGACCGATTTTGAAAATTCTTTTTTTGTTTGAAAGGGTAGGCTCCCAAATTGGTCCCATATAAATTTTATTAACTTTGCTTGGGTAGTTTTTGAGTTAGCTACAAAATACGTATTTTTTTTCCCACTTAGTATGTAGATGATATGATAAGTTCTTGACACTGGTAGCAAGTAGTGGTATTCGAATGTGTGTGGGGTAGGTACCACAACTAAAAAGTGAAAAATAAAAACTTTTTACAAAAAAAACACAACCGACTTCCAAAAAAAACACTACAAAGTGAAGAATAACTTTAATTTCGGAAGTCGGTGGCAAAAAACGAAAACACAAAACTCAAGACACCGACTTTTTGGAAGTCGGTTGTTTTTTTTTTGTAAAAAGTTTTTTAATTATTAAACATTTTATACGCAGAAAATATTTTTAAGTCTGGTTTCCTAAAAGCACGTGCAGACATTTTCATGAAAACGTCTATGTATAGGTTAAATAGCTAGCCAAACTCCACAGAAGTAATGAGTATCGATGTCTAAACATGATAAAACAAAAAAGGATCAACCTGCGAACCTACTGAAGTTATTAAAAAAAAACACGTCTGTGAATAAACTTCACAGACGTGTTTTTTTTTAATAACTTCTAGGTAATTTAATTTGACCTTGTCTACTCACCTTAAGAGCATTACCTATTCCTAACATAGATTCATAGATCGACGTCACACGATAGTTAAGAGCGGTCACCTATTCCTAACATAGATGGATCGATGTCACACGATAGTTAAGAGCGGTCACCTATTCCTGACATAGATGGATTGATGTCACACGCTAGTTAAGAGCGGTTACCTATTCCTAAGATAGATTAATCGATGTCACACGATAGTTAAGAGCGTTCACCTATTCCTAACATAGATTGTTCGATGTCACACGATAGTTAAGAGCGGTTACCTATTCCTAACATAGATTGATCAATGTCACACGATAGTTAAGAGCGGTCACCTATTCCTGACATAGATGGATCGATGTCACACGCTAGTTAAGAGCGGTCACCTATTCCTAAGATAGATTAATCGATGTCACACGATAGTTAAGCGCGTTCACCTATTCCTAACATAGATTGATCAATGTCACACGATAGTTAAGAGCGGTCACCTATTCCTAACATAGATGGATCGATGTCACACGATAGTTAAGAGCGGTCACTTATTCCTGACATAGATGGATCGATGTCACACGATAGTTAAGAGCGGTCACCTATTCCTAACATAGATTAATCGATGTCACACGATAGTTACCCATTAGCCATGACACTAATGACTAAAGTTCACTAACATCAATGACAGGTCATTTTAATACTCAGCTGTCTGTACAAGATTTATTTTAATGCGAAAATTGATCAATCATTCTCTAATAAAAGGATATTGTGGCTACCTATGACAAATAACATGACGCCTGGTTTTACCGAAGGGTTAGTCAGAGGTGTACCTAGGACACCCACATTTCACCAGCTATGTTTAAGACCCATGTAATAGGGGGCGAGCCTATTGCCAGCAACTGGGCACAAATCCAGTCAGCGGGCTGCTACTGAGGAAGTCTAAATCAAAATCATCACTAAGCCGAACGACGTCCACTGCTGGACATAGGCCTCCCCCAAGTGCCGCTACATTGACCTGTCCTTAGGTTCTCGCATCCAGCGGATTCCCGAGACCTTCACCAGTTCATTAGTCCACCTTCTGTAAGCCACCAACGCTGCGCCTGCCGGTACGCGATCGCCACTTCCAAAACTTTTGGTCCCATTGCACTTCAGCAGTCTAGATCGTGTTACCCAGTAACTGGGTTGTGGAGGTCAGATAGGCAGTCGCTCCATATAAAACACTGGTATTCAGCTGCAAGCCGACCCCAACATAGTTGGGAAAAGGCTAGGCATATGATGATGGCCAATCTGCGTACCGATGTACCTCGCGTCAGCTGATTGTTGTGACGTCACGACACAATGGGAGTCAATTGGTCGATGTGGGTCATTGCGCCTGCAGTTAACCTCGCTGGGATTTAGTTGACCCTGTCTTTAGGTAGGTTACATGCAGAAGGCGATCTGCTGTCGTACAGGTTGTTAACAACAGATGGTTGCATTCAATCATTCAAGCAAATTTGAAATTCTATTCTGTACAAACTTGACCGTAAAACGCTTCATTGCTTTTGACGACTGGTAATACCAACACGGTAAATTATAGAAATCCGTGATCCGGTTGAAAAAAATCTGAACTCTTGCCATCGAACTAGTAAGGTCATTGGTTCAAATCCCTGTCAGACCACGAAAGGTTAGACCAACTCCATTATATTAGTCTGATAGGAAAATTGTTGCCTAAAGTCTAGCGACCGTCTGTCCAGAGTAAGGTTTTAGGTTCAGTTCCCAGGTAATTATTGGGTCTTAGGAAAGATATCGTCGGTCGATAAGGTCGTTCATATTGTTATCTTGTACTCAGGTTACTGACACCGAGGTCGACCAGTAACTGTAACAAGATAGTTTGATTTAATCCAACCATTTAGGAAAAACTTTGTGAACAAAGCATTTGTTAGAATTGGGAGCTCTCGTTTTTGGTGGCAACAAGATTATGTTTAAGATATTTTATAAGACCTGTCGTCTGGAACATTTCGTTGGGGGAATGGTCTTTTTATTTTGGCGTTCAAAGCTTGATTGGTGTAATCATTTTAAAACGTTTGGGCACTTTTCCCACTGACAGCGATGCAGACGAATTTTTTGATGCCCAATGAGCTATTCCTTAATTTTTTCAGATTTTTTTCTTTTACATACTTGTACAGACGCCAGCACATCAAGCTACCCGAAACTGTCAAATTTTCCCAATCAACTTTGAACTTTAAGTGTCAGCGATAAAGTTGAAAATCTATTAAATAAATTTGACAGATTGTAGTAGCTTGATGTGCTGGCGTCTGTACATAATAATATATATTTTAGTGTTAGAAACAGTCAATTGAATTCAATGATAACAATATGAACAGAATTAAAAAGTATTATTTAAAACACGTCTTATTTAAAACGCTTTATATAAAGAGGTAGGTACTGGGTTCGATACCCTGTACTATAATTGCGTAATACAACACAATCACAATCTGTTTCGATTTGAAACAGATTGCTAATCCATTGCTTCATAAGTTGGAAAAAAATCTGCTCAACAGCGTAAATAACGCAATGAATGTTGTTGAACTGTCAAAATGAAACAAATTAGGCAAAATTGTTTACGAAAATAAAATTACGCAATTAGGGTACAGGTCAAGCTTAATGTTATCATGTTTTCTTTTAGGATATTCTCAGAGCCTGGAGTCTGGATATGTTCTCGTTAATGGTCGCTCCCAGGTCTAATAGGAGAAGCCCCCCCATTACATAGGCTTGAAACATTACTCGCAAAACGTGGGTACACACTCAGTGGCAGATTTTCCCTTAGGTCAAAGAGGCCCGGCCCTAGGGCGTCCAGATGTAAGGGGCGCCAACCTACGCCTGCGGCTGGCAATATCTTAGCTCAGTAAATAATAGAACTATGCTGGCTAAGGACAGGCACACACAAGGCAGCCTGGCTGCGGCCAACAAATAATGTAACATTTTCGGGCTCGCTTCGGTCGCTCTTGCATTCTAGTTTAATTAAATTAGGTTATTAGCTTGTCTGCATCAGTTGATAAAGTTATTCCTTGTTTGAATGTACAAACGAAAACCTAACATATATATACGAGGTGAAGTACAAAACTTATCGAGCTCGCTTCGTGGAGCTGAAGATATGTCCCCTCGAAAATAAACCTGCCGGCGCCCATATAATATAGGTATTGAGGCGAGGATAACCGACTTTTAATGATTTTATACTGAAGATCACGTCTAAACGAGCAGTGTTAATGATTTGGAAAAAATATATGTTAAATTAATTATGTTCATATTACATAGTGAAATTAATTTGTAAAGTTATGTCTAACGCGGATTAAAAACTGAGAATAACGCAAAATCTATCAAGCGTATTTTTCTGAAACCTTCACAATTTTAAAGATAATTTAATTATTGATTTTAGTATACGAGTTTTATTAAAAAACCTTTTTTTATATATAATAAATTAATAATGCCGTTAATTTGGGCCAGCGCTCCTTGATGGGCGAGTCCTATTACTTGACTGGACGTACGACGCGTTGTGTGAGCTCAGTACAGAACACGCAAGCTAACCACTCAAGGTCACTGGCATAGTTTCCCTAGAGAGCGTTTATGACACCGTAAAGTTAAACCCTGCTGCCATCATTTTCGAGACAATCGTCACTGTGGCCGTTATGTGGCGGCCACCGCTTTCGTAGAAAACCAAAGCTTTAGCGGCAGAAATGGGAAATTAAAATGAAAACAGACACAGACAGATTGTAGAAAGATTTTTACGGTGCAAAATGACAAGTTGTATAGAAAGAGTCCATTCTTCGTAGAGAAGAGATGGAGCACGCTACGTGTGCAGGGAGCTCAGCATAGAACACGCAAGCTGACCACTCAAGGTCACTGTCTACTACGAAACGGCCTAGGGCAGCCGAGACTGCAAGTCCGCCTCTGCACACACTGTTATACCTGCTATACAGCTCAGCAGCAGGAATACAGGCGTGATGTTAGAATTATGTGTTTTATATACGGTTTTACTGGATAGATTCATATACACGTGTTCACGCCTTTTCCTTATGGCGGTAGGCAGAAACTACGTCTCGTGTTACGAATGCTACAATCCTCATATTCATTTTGCTTTGTCCACGTTTGTATACTAGATAGATAGTGGTGCCGATTCTCTTGTACACCGAACTAAACTATCTAAACTATCACTAAAATTCCTTACTTTTGACTATGAGAATCTTAAAGCTATACTGCAGAAAAAAATCTCTAAATTTAAAAATAATTTTGACACATCTAAATCGAATTTGACAATCGCGACTCCACACCTAACCACGTGAATCTTTTTAGAGTCGGAGGCGCGCAGGGGGGCAGCCTCGACGTGTTTTATATGGAATTTTTCACTTTTTGTATGGAAAATAAGATAAAATATTACCTAACATGTAGAGTGTAAAGGGGGTCGAAATTTTCATTATTTTTGCGATTGGACACACCGTTTTCGAGAAATAAGCAAAAGAAAAAAAAAACAGTACTGTTTTTGCATCTGAAGTCGAGGTGTTGGTGTGAATTTAAAGTTCATGACAACCAATTTTATTTCACACGTTTTTAGTCGCGATTAAAAATAGTCCGTAGATTTAGTAGAATCTAAATTTTAGGTGAAAAACGTAAAATATTGTCAGAATAGCAAAATTCTCAGTGCCATCTTAGTGCTGTCAAACTAAAATATAGTTAAGTTGTGTCACTTTAGTCTATTTCAGAATGGGAAATCGTCGTTTGACAGGAATAAACTAAATTTTGGTGATTTTTACTCTAGTTTAGAGGCATTTGTGACAAGAGAATCGGCACCATTATTTATAAAAAAAAACTAATTAATGCTGAGGGCCCTGACATACAGCAATTTATCTGGAAGTTATCTATGACCGAAGTGTTCACTGTTTTGATAATATTGTTTTGATACTTAATGAACTAATATTATGATGTATATATTAGATGTTGCTATGGAGTTGGATATACTAATAAGAATAATATAGTCATTGTGACCCGGAATAGACCAGATTTTCATTTTCGAGCGAGGGTTGTGGAGGTCAGATCGTCAGTCGCTCTATGTAATAGTTGGGAGGAGACCAGGCAGAAGATGATGGTAAATATAAAA
Organism: Agrochola litura; assembly: GCA_949152395.1. Classification (NCBI taxonomy): domain Eukaryota; kingdom Metazoa; phylum Arthropoda; class Insecta; order Lepidoptera; family Noctuidae; genus Agrochola; species Agrochola litura. The sequence continues at coordinate 506,020 of OX424519.1, read as the reverse complement.
TAACGGAGAACTCCATACCTACATATTTTTAACCGACTTAAGAAAAAAGAGGAGGTTCTCAGTTCGTCGGGATATATTTTTGTTTTTTATTTTTTTATGTATGTTCCCCGATTACTCGAAGACGGCTGGACTGATTTGAAAAATTCTTTTTTTGTTTGAAAGGATATACTTTCAAGTTAGTCCCGTTGTCATTTGGTCACGATCTGATGATGGGATCTTGGAGAAATCGAGGGAACTCTTCAAATATTATAGGCATATCCATAGCGATTTGGGTATTTTTGATGAGCAGTTGATATTAGGCTATTGTAACTTAGATAAATTACAAAGCAACCCACTAAAAAGTGAAAAAAAAAACTTTTTTACAAAAAATACAACCGACTTCCAAACTACAAAGTGAAAAACGTTTTTTTTTTATAAAAATATGCAGAAGCTCATGAACACAGACTTCATCATCGCGTGAATGTTGAGGCGACCCAACTCCTTGACAACACTGAATTAGTGCGAAAATTAAAAAGGGTAAAACCGTTTGAGTTGTTTAGTGCAGTTTGCAAGTGCTGACTTTTATAAAGAACACGTGAATCAAGTGTCTGCCTGTTATAGTGAATAAGAAAGACGTTATTGGATGATTTCTTAATTTTGTGGTTACTTAGCTGTTTAAGTTATATTTAAGTTAAGTTACTTAATAGCTAATAGGCTAGATTGTAATGTGAATATATCACCAATTGTGATATATTATTATAAAGGATTTTTTTTAATGTAATTTCTAATTAATTCTTACATTAAAGCACCAACACATTTGGATCAGTAGTGCGATTCTGTCAAAATCTCACCGTGATATCTTAGGTGAAGTGAGCTGCCAATAGTGTCAATCCTTAGCAACTGACAGCTCACTCCACGCTCACTTCACCTAAGATAACACGGTAAGATGGTTACAGAATAGCACTACAGTAGTTTACCAAAATAAACTAGACATCTAGACCGGACTCACTTTCGTATTTTATTGCTGATTTCATACCTATCAAAACCGCTTCGCTAACGAACCTTGTGCTTCTATCGTTACCAGCAGAAATCAATTAATAAAACAATTAGTAATTAATTCAATGACCTACATAAACTTTCATTTTTAACAGACTTCCAAAAAGGAGGAGGTTATTATGTTCGTAGCGTAAAGTATGTCCACCGATTTCTCCGTCATTTGTGAACCGATTTTGATAATTCGTTTTTTGTTTGAAAGGGTATGCTCTCAAATTGGTCCCATATACATTTTATTAATTTTGCCTGGGTAGTTTTTGAGTTAGCTACTAAATACGTATTTTTTTCCCACTTAGTATGTAGATGATATGATAAGTTCCTGTCACTGGTAGCAGGTAGTGGTCTTCGAATGTAAAACTTCGAAACTAAAAAGTGAAAAATAAAAACTTTTTACAAAAAAAAACAACCGACTTCAAAAAAAAAACACTACAAAGTGAAAAATAACTTTAATTTCGGAAGTCGGTGGCAAAAAACGAAAATACAAAACCCAAGACACCGACTTCCGAAATTAAAGTTATTTTTCACTCTGCAGTGTTTTTTTTTTGAAGCCTGTTGTTTTTTTTTGAAGAAAGTTTTTTTAAACCTAAATATCATTTATTTCATAATAAAAACATTCCGTATATTGTTAGTAAATAAGTAGTATTGTTAACTATGACATTGACATTTAATAATATGACAATACAAATAGTGTGACATGCTATAATAATTTAATTTGACTTCTGTATAATTTTATTTTATTTTAATTTGGATCAATATTTTTATTTAATTTATCTGATTGTTAAGTCTATGACATGTATTTTAATTCTTCAGACATAGTACTTTATATTTATTTTTAACATCTTTTTATACCTACCTGTATTAAGCAAATAAATGATTTGATATGTTAGTAAATATCAAGCTACCCCCAGTACCTTCCAGACTAGAGTTATTTTCGACTATTTAGGACCGGTCCTTGTGGCGCTGGCGATGCAAAAGGCACCCATTGCTGTAGATATGCCGCTCCCAAGCGGCATATGTACAGCAATGGGTGCCTTTTGGCTGAATGATAATGCGTTATTCTCAAATATGAAGGTAGTCCGTGCTAGCACAGTCAGCCGCACATCAGTGGTTACAATTTGACATTGACAGCGCTTTTATGTCGTAGCAGTAAGGGCGATTTTATTAGTCCAAGTGTTGGCTAATATGCAATTAACTGTACGAAAGAAGAAAAACATAATCTGACCTACAGAAAACCGATACAGTGTCATAACACTCATAACCTAATTAATAGTTGCCGTAATTAAGATAATTATTTTATTAATGTCGTTAAACATAACAGTAAGTAGTTACTTTATAACATAACAGTTAAGACACAAGCTTTATAAAATAAAATGTGTGTCAGAACACTCAGAACTGTACGACCTCGTTTGATAGTGATGTAGTCTAGCTTAGACGAAAACACGTCGAAAAGACGAGGACGAAAGCCGAATACAAAAGACAAAATGTGCCATTTCATATGGAATGCAATAAGTGCCATAGTGGTGCTAACTAGTAGGTAATTTACCGTGTAATGTGACCACCAAGCAAGCCTGTCAAAATGATTTCGAAAGTTGACGTAGTAGTGACTAATCTTTACAAAACACATTTTAAAAGACATACCATTTTGGTAGAAAGCAAGTACCTAACCCAAATCAAATGGCTATCCCATTCATAAATTTATGTTTTATATGTTTGTGCGGCAGTGGGCTGGCCTTGTTAGTGTCGAAGGACCGATTGCCAGTGGAGCAGCTACGCATCCTGGAGTGGAGACTGCGTATCGGCACGCTTATTGTGGGACGCCCCCCAGCTAGATGGACCGACGACCTTAAAAGGGTGGCTGGGACGGACTGGATGCGGAAGGCTGAGGACAGTGTTCGTGGCGCAGCCTGGGAGAAGCCTATGTCCAGCAGTGGACTGCGATTGGCTGAGTCGATTGATTCCGAAATCCTGTCTTTACATTTAAAGCCGAATTCAACAAAAATTTGCATATTCATTGCCCATCCCTAGTCGTTAGCTTGCAGTTGTAAATATTTGCATAATTTTTGTGTTTACCGTTTTTTTTGCAATTAGCATTTGGAAGCAGAGAATATCTCGAGTCTTTGTTCTATAAAAAAATCTTAGAATTTTGAAAGCTGTATCACAGTAAATTATTTACTTAATTATACTGTGGCTGTACTGTCTATGTGGGCCAATAAGTTTCATAGATTATTTTTAAAAAAATCTGAAGTATTCCTCGTTATATACTTATGTATAAACAAATAGGAAATCCCTTCGTGTCTCGGAAACATTCGTAGATCTCTGACAGTAGTTACACTCGTTACGGGTAGCTAGATAGTTTTACGAAGGGGTATCGTGTTACCCAGTAACTGGGTTGTGTAGGTCAGATAGACAGTTGCTCCATGTAAAATACTGGTATTCAGCTGCAAAAGGTTAGACTGGAAACCGACTCCAACATAGTTAAAATAAATAGGAAGACAGCACGTCGGGAACTGTTCGTCTGTTCGTGTTGTTATAAGTAGCATAACAACAAGAACGTCTCAAATACTCTAAGAAAATTATTGTTTCCTGCACTACGTCTTTCATAACGACTAGTCGGCTCAGCTCTGCGTCTAGTCGCAGCGACAAGACGCAGATGCATACGACAACTCTCCGCCTTGTTGTAGCGCCTAGACGCAGCGACAAGATGCACAGTCTGCGCTCGCAGCGACAAGATGCACAGTCTGCGCTCACTGATGGAAAGAGGACATCACTGGCCAAAAAGAACAAAGAACAAATGAAGATCTTAGGTTACTTCTCGTGTCATCATTATCGTGTTAACTCTTCAATTAGACACAAATGTCAAGAGGTCTCTGCACTGCTAATTACTACCTATGAATCCTATGATATAACTGCTGAGAGGTGGTTATATCTGCAACTATGAGATAACTACTTAGTGAGATGCGAATTATGATGAAAATTTTGCAACATAATTTTGTCTAGAGTAGATGTCAAAAAGAAATTTCTTAATTTTTTTGTATAAAATGTCCTAAATGTTTTGTATAAAAGGTTCTAATTTTTTAATTGAAAACTTCTTAGGCGTGTTGGGCATTTTGAGATGCGACTAAACCATTGATTTTGTGACACTGTAACGCAATTTACCGACACCGTAGAGTAAAAGACATCAACGAGTTCACCGTTGAGTAAGAGACATCAACGCGTTGATTCCGGTTTTTTTTTCCAAGTTTTCACTTCTGTCGGCACTGCCGCAGTGCCACGGTTTTTTTTAAAGAGGTAATTTACTACATCTTAATAAATTCAATGTCAACGTCAAAGTATTTATTTCAAATTGGCACATAAAAAAAAGCTTTCGAGCGTCAAAATTAATAAAAAAATTGAATTAATTTTGAATTAGGGCAACTCCCCTACGAAAAGGTAGTTTCGTATGGAGAAGAATGGGCAAGAAACTCCACCGTTACTCTTTTAAAATGCTTTACAATATTTTGCATTTAGTAATAATAATGTGAACACGATGTACAGACGCCAGCACATCAAGCTACTACAATCTGTCAAATTTATTTAATATATTTTCAACTTTGTCGCTCAAGAATAAGGTTCAAAGTTGATTGGGAAAATTTGACAGTTTCGGGTAGCTTGATGTACTGGCGTCTGTACCTAAAATAAAATGATTACTTATACCACAATAGGTATATTAGATAGTTGCCTATTTACTTAGACAGAATTCTTAATTTTGCCTGAATTAACAATTTCTTAGGGTTCCGTAGTCAACAAGGAACCCTTATAGTTTCGCCATGTCCGTCTGTCTGTCCGCGGTCTAGCTCCAAGACTGTTAGTACTAGAAAGTTGTAATTTGGTATACATATTAATCATGCCGACAAAGTGGTAAAATAAAATTACGAAAAAAAATTTTTTTTAGGGTACTTCCCCTACACGTAAAGTGGTGTGGTTTTTTTTTTCTATCCCTTGGTGTGGGGTATCGTTTATCGTTGGAAAGGTCTTTCAAAAACATTGTGAGTGTGTTAAAACCATTTTTGAATTTAGAGATTCGTTTGCGAAATATTAAGCTTTAAAGTGCAAATTTTTGTTAGAGTCAAGTGTCCCTCCTCCCTGCCAGCTAAATGGTTGATTTTAGATATGTGAAAAAATTCACGGCAGTAGCTTATATGACGAATTTAAAAGGAAAACTATCACAGCTGAGTAGGCTTTACAAGTTAACGAGTAATAATCGACCAACTTAGATTTGAGGTTGTAAAAACATGTTCTCCCATACATTTCGTATGAAAGGTTTCTTTTTCACCTACAAAGTTAAGTTTGTTCTTGGGATAAATTCATCCCAACTACGGAACCCTACATTGTGCGTGGTCCGACATGCACTTGGCCGGTTTTTTATTTAAAAGAGTGTCCGTGGAGTTTCTTGCCCGTTCTTCTCCATAGGTACCTACTACGCTTTGGAATGGGCAACTAGCTTCATATTTCTGACTGACCGATTCCTTGGCAATTCAAAAGTGCCTGTAAATGGTTTAATTGAAGTAAATGCATTGAGTTTGAGTTTGATTAATACCTACAGTTCTTCATATTTAGCTTACTTGGCTTACAAATTATAGAAATTAAACATTGTCGTGAAACGTAGTTCATGACAGCTATATCTAGCATTTTCTAACCAATTTGAGTGACTAGTTTTTATTCAAAAGGTTAACTTTCTAGTTTTGTCTGAATACATTTAGTCATGATCTAAATAGAGAGTGGAACTGTTCAATGGATGACAGCTTGAGCTTGCAACCTTTTTTTTTTAAGTTAAAACTTCTTTATGCGCGTTGGGCATTTTTGAGATGGGACTAAACCATTGATTTCGCGACACTATAACGCAATTTACCGACACCGTGGAGTAAAAGACATCAACGCGTTGATTACCGCGGTGCGTGGAGTAAAATAAAAGACATCAACGCGTTGACTACCGCGATGCCGATTTTTTTTCAAGTTTTCACTTCTGACGGTACTCCCGAAGTGTCACAATTTTTTTTTTTGGTTTCTTTTTCATACATGATGCAATGGATTTGACCAATGCTTGGCCTTAGAAATTCGCGGCGAGGCGGGGGGCAGTGTTGACCAATGAGCGGCGGGCGGGACGCCGTGCGCCGAGAGCTTTGACGAATTAGTGGCCTGCACTGCTCCCCCGTCTCGCCGCGCGACTTCCAAAGGCGCGGTACAGCGGTATTGGTCAAACTATAGCAATATCGTTCAAATCATTTAGATTGTGATTTAAAGTGTGTTACGCAATTAGAGTGCAGATGGGAAGTATAGTCACCGGCACGATGGTGTTTTTAGTGCCTACAGTACGAAGGGGTTTTCCGATGCGTTGCCAACTGTAGGGACAAAGTCAAGGTAAAAACTGTCTCGTTCGGGCAAAGTATTAAGAGTGGCCAACCCGTCATACTTTTCATACAAACGCTCGTACGTGATTATGGCGTTGTAACACATATTTCTTTAATTCTTTTAAACAAATGGGTATCTTGTGCACTATATCTAGGTTTCTATGAAATCAAAAAATAAAAATTTGGCGAAACAAATTCAATATAAGCGTCCAAAAATCTGTTTTTTTGCACAAATTTTATCTCAACTTTGACCGTTCATAATGTACTTATAAATTGTGAAAGTAAAGAAAACATATTTATAGAAACCTCGCCCATGTAATGGAGATTCTAAATTACAAAAAAATATTTCACAAACTTGTAAGACGTATTCAAAAACACGTATTTCCTGAAACCAGTTATTTTTCGTACAATGTTATCGCGTTCTCACTTGCTTGTTAGCGGTTCTCACTTGCGCTGGATGAAACAACAAGCTTTTCGATCATGCTCGCGTTGACGATAGACGGATCGGGAAGGGCCCCCTTAATTGGATTTTTTCCATCTGGAATTTCTCAGTAGGTAGAAGCCCGAAGTCTCGATTTGTGCCCGGTTGATGGCAATAGGCTCGCCCCCTTATTATATGATGACGAAAGTGGGAAAAAAAAAAAAAAAATAACTAACTAACTTAACTTTACTTTACCCCTTCGGGGATTGCAGTCGTGAGGTTATGTTAGTTGAGATAAAAAGTCTATGTTGGTATGTACAGTTAGTAGAGTTACTATAAGTATTATAGTTTCGCCACGAATACTCGCTATTTTTCGGTATTCGGCATTACTCGATTTTTTTTTCGTTATTCGTCGAATACCGAATAATTGTGTCTATTATTCGACATTTGGCGAATAGTTGTCCAAATAAAGATAAACTTTAAATGAACAGAAAAATTATAGATTAAAAATAATTAAACTTTTATTAATCATTAAAAACAAAACACACTTAGTATATCATTAATATAAAAAGTTAACCAAATATCAGTCATGTTGAAGTTAATTAGTTAGGTTTTTAATAATTTAACGTCAAAATAGTTTTTCTACACGATTGGGATCAAGTCGGTTGCACAATTTGTTTTTTAAATCAAACCTGCCTCAATAAATAAATAAAAACTAGGTAGGTATATTATTATTTGAAAATAAATAAACTTTTTACATATTCCTTTTTTATTCGAGTAACAATGGCGAGTATTCGACTATTCACCCTAAGGAATGCCGATTAATCGGTATTCGACTATTCGCTTTAACAACTATTCACGGCATCTCTAATAGAACCTCTATAAGAAACATAATGCCTTTGTCATTTGTTTTGGGTAATAGACAATAAAAAACAATTGATTAAACAAATTATTGACAAGAGATGAACAAAGAAATTTTAGCATACTTAAGTATTATTCTTAAGATAGGTATTTGAATTCAAGCCACGTACTTATGAGTGATGGAGTACGTATTCAAAGTGTTTATATTATGCTTGCAATGCGTGACAATTGTCAATGAAACAATAAAAATGCGTATAAAACAATTTAGTAATGATTGCCCAGTTGTTAAGATCTCGCCTCTCTGCACGAGGTTGTGGGTTCAAATCCGGGCAAGTACCAATGTGACTTTTTCAATTCATATGTATACTGAGTTTATCTTGGACATTATAGTGACATCGGTGACGGAAAACATCGTGAGGAAACCTGGACTTCTAGTTAATATAAGTCTGAAATCGCCAACACGTCTTGAGCAAGCTCGGTGACCAATGCTCATACCTTCTCTGCATGAGAAGAGGTTCCCAGCAGTGGGTCAGTAATAGGCCGGTATTATTGATACCGTTGGCTCAGTGGCTTAGTTATTAGATTCTACGCATGCAACGGGACGCGGCTTTGATTCCTACGAAACTCGTATTTGTATGGCGAACATAACAGTAGGTACTTAATTTGTGTCTGTAATGCCGTTTTCAAGATTGATTCAAGTGTATTTAAGCCAGTGTAGGTATTGTTTTGGTCTTTTTCCTTACACTCGCAGTTTCATAAGGCAATATTTATAAATACCAACACTGCAAAATAACTCACATGTGAAGGATTTCGCTGTCCCCGGCGAATAAAATGGCAATCGAAAAACCAAATTTTACAGGAAAAATTTTTTTTTTTGTTTTAATCTTATTAACTAATCAATATCATAGCGGAATTGTTCAAATATCAAAAGAAAAGTGATTTTTTACATTCATTACAATACACCTTAAAATCTTGTAACTTCTGAAATAACCGTAGGAAATAAATGAAAAAAATTGACAGAGTGTAATGGGACCTCTTAACATCGAATATGGAATAAAGTTAAAACTATCGTAATAGCACATTTTATTCGCCGGGAACCGCGAATTGATCAAATTATTCTCATGTGATATGGGGGTTATTTAATAATCGTTGCTTAAAATTAAGTTTTTTTTTTTTCCCTTTATAAAGTTTCACAATTGGTGATACTTTATTCACATTACAATCTAGCCTATTAGCTAATAAGTAATTTAAATATAACTTAAACTGCTAAGTGACTATAAAATTAAGAAGTCGTCCAATAACGTCTTTCTTATTCACTATAAGTTAAGGGGAAGACACTTTATTCACGTGTTCTTTGTAAAAGTCGGCACTTGCACTACAGTTTAAGATCACTAACTCTGCACTAAACTAACTCAAAAGGTTTAACCCTTTTTAGTCTTCGCACTAATTCAGTGTTTAAAATTAAGTGATGTTCAAACGTCAAAAATGTATGATTAAACAGTCACTAATCATTACTTATCTTTAAGCAACGTTTATAAATAAACCCCTTTGTCCACCACATTAAATAAATTAGAAGTACTCACAACGCAACTACGCTACGGTACTTATTAATCTTGAGGAAGTATTCGGATCTGCTGTTTGTTTTTTTTTGCTTATAAAACTGGTTTATCAAACGATTATGATACGGATTTCGTGATCATGCAGAGTGGTTAGTTGAACGATCTCTTGTTGTTGATTATAGGTAATGGTACATTACGTCTCTGATCCCCGAAGGAGTGAGCAGACCTTTGTCATGTACAACAGTACAACCTACATTTTGCTTTAGTTAAGTATGTTTAAGTCCCATGTAATTGAGGGCGAGCCTATTGCCATCAACCAGGCACTAATTCAGACTTCGAGCTGATACTAAGATTTCGTAAAAGAAAAACGGTTGTTTTTTAAACTAGTTTGATTTTTAAATAATAAGTCTCCTCTGCTTTGTGTCGTTGCCCGATTGCGACAGTCAACTAATTATTTCAAAACAATAACTGCTGCCGTAGGTACTTACAGACAGAACAGAAATAACAGGAAATCATTAAAAAAAACTGAAATAATCACGAAGTAATCACATTAAAAATAAAACAAAATTTCCTTAAATGATTAGGTACCCTAATCATCATATGCATAAAAACAAAAAAAACAAAAAAATCCCAACACACAACTTATTACTTACGCTTATACCATAAAGTTACACAATACCATAAAACATTATCACAAAGGTAAAAAAAAAGGTTGACTTACATTTTTATAACTCGCGTAGCCTTGATTAAAAACGTATTTATTTCTACTGGCAGCACTGGCGAGCTCACTGTCAAAGGCGCGAAACAAGACTGGCGAGCGAGCAAACAAAAAAGCTTCAACTGTGTTCTCCCCTCTGCTTAGGTAAGGCTGGCTGCAGACTAACGACTTGTCTGAGCGTCTAGTCATTATTTAACTTAGTACTAAGTTAAATAATGACTAGTCGCTCACAGTAATTTGCTAATGGACACCGTGAATAAGTAACAACGATAATTGGTGCAGACAAAGTCTAACAATTCAAGAAATAGGTCAGAAATTCTATTAGTATTGCTGCCTTTGTTATTATAAGAATTAATTAGGACAAAGTAGATTAATCATAATTATTAGTTAAGTAAGTAGTAGAGTCTCCTTAGAAACATTTAGTCCAGGAAAGTACAGTGAAAACCTTCGAAGGGACCGTCAGATAACGGTTGATAAAGCCGATAATCGTTATAACCAAAAACTATTTTAGGTAAACAGAAATGCTGGGACTACAAAATTATGTCATAATAACCAGTACGTCGTTTAAAGCGAAGTCGTTATAAACGGTTTTCACTGTACGTAGTGCTATAAGAATATCTATTTCTGGCAGTGCGTGTTCAAGCTTGAAGGACGTTCATGAATGATGACTTGATGACATAACGGAATAATCGGAGAAATTGCAGGCAAGTGAAACTTGTCATAAGCAATGAAGAATAATATGATCTGACCTATGCTAGTTGAAACAGGAGAGTGCTAGAGGACACGGGACAACCGGAACTATTAGCCTGAAGAAGATACCTGGGAAGATGGAGGACCGAGTTTTAATAGGTTGAGTTACCTACTTGATTTTTTTTTTCGGATATTAGCTACGGAATAATCTCCCTGGGTTGCTGGTAGTTATTAACAGCTAATGAGCTAAGTGGTTAGCTAAAATAACTCGGTAAGTGTGATCTACTAGTAGTTTCCGATTCACTGGTGCCGATTCCCTTGTTCACAAACTAAACTAAATTTAAGTTCAGTGCATCTTTTTCTTTCTATTTCATTAAAAAAAGGACAGAAGAAAATTTTTAGTTTAGTCCTGTCAAATTAATCAGCGCCTGTCACTACTCCATACAAGTTTAGACGTGATTAAAAACTTGCCTACTAAAATTACGTCAATTTATGTCAAGCGCTGATTAATTTGACAGGACTAAACTAAAATTTATCTTTTGTCCTTTTCTTAATGAAATAGAAAGAAAAAGATGCACTGAACTTAAATTTAGTTTAGTTTTGTGAACAAGGGAATTGGCACCACTGTCTCTACAATACTTCTGGTGGCAGACATAGAAATGGTGATACGATACAACTACGCTACACGAACTGTATAGCTGTAGGTACGGTCTAGTACAACATAATCCACCAAAACTTCTCAAAAATCGCACCTGTGTAACTAACCTTACAATCTCAACAAGTATAACCCGACTATTTGGCACACCACATCCTTCTCACTACATCACACAAACACACACGACTTTCTAACTTAGCAGAATTATGCTGAGAACCACAATCACTGTGATTGTTGTCTGAAGACCTTTTTTATTCGCTTTGTGTTAATTTTATAATAGGTTTGCGAACTGCATGTATGCTTTGTAGGATCCTGGTGACGTCATATTGGGTTTAATTGAGCTCACTGCTAAAAATACTGGGGTACGTCAAAATAACTTCCACAATACTGTTGATACTAAAATGTACGACCGATGCACTCTACAAGCCCCGTTACCACCTTACTATCTGGCAATTTTTGAAGTGATAACTACTAGGCGTGTTGGGCATTTTTGAGATGGGAAAAAACAATTGAACTCGCGACACCGTTACCGACACCTCATTAAAAAGTATTTCCTGCACTATATATTTTTTTTACCACAATATGTCTCACCTCCTTAACTGCCCTCTGTGCCACAAAACCTGCAGTCAAAGCGACCTCTGCGCTGCTGTCGACGATGCCTTGGAAGTGGCGAAGTGTTGGATCATTAAGACAGGTGATTCATCCGACAAAAACAATTATAGGCCCATTTCACTGGGTACAGTCATTGGCAAAGTGCTGGACAGCCTGCTTGAGAGACAGTTGAATATGCATATCAAACTCAACGACGCGCAATTTGGTTTTAGAACCGGTTTGTCGAAGAAAAGTGCAATCATATGTCTCAAGCAGACTGTGCAGTACTACACAGACAGGAAGACACCTGTATATGGTTGTTTTCTGGACCTGTCGAAGGCTTTTGACCTGGTGAATTATGACATTCTGTGGCAAAAAATGTCGGATGATACAAACCTTCCACCTGAGGTTATAAATATATTTAAATTTTGGTATGAAAGTCAGATAAACTGTGTTAGATGGTCAGATGCTCAATCAGTACAGTATGGGCTAGATTGTGGAGTGAGGCAGGGGGGGTTGACTTCACCCACTCTGTTTAACCTGTACATAGACCGGCTGGTTGGTGAGCTGAGTAGCACTATGGTTGGTTGTTCTGTGGATGGAAGAATGATCAACAACATTAGTTATGCTGATGACATGGTGCTGCTCAGCCCATCAATCTGTGGATTAAGGAAGTTGTTGGCCATATGTGAGAGGTATGCGGAGGCTCATGGCTTGAGGTATAATGCTACTAAAAGTGAAGTGGTGGTTTTTAAAGTACGCAATAATACACCCACGAATATACCACCGGTGACGTTACAAGGAACACCATTATTTAAATACCTCGGTCATGTGGTCACGGGTTCTCTCACAGATGACCAGGATATAGATAGGGAGCGCAGGGCGTTGGCAGCCCGATGCAATATGCTTGCCCGCAGGTTTGCGCGGTGCATTGACGAGGTAAAACTGACGCTCTTCAGAGCCTTCTGCCAGTCGTTTTACTCTTGTAGCTTGTGGGTTAGGTATACGCAGAAGGCTTACAACGCTCTGCGCGTGCAATATAATAATGCACTGAGGATATTGATGGGGCTGCCTCGGTTTTGCAGTGCATCAGGCATGTTTGCGGAAGCGCGAATAGATGACTTTCATGCCATCATGCGCAAGCGGTGTGCATCGATGTTGCGGCGATTCAGGGGTAGCCCGAACAGTATTTTAGCTACACTGGCGGACAAGGTTGATGGACCATTTATCAGGCTCTGGGCTAGCCGACATGTGCGTGTGCGTGCACATGTCCATGTAGCCAATTAATGATTATTGTGTTTGTTGTTTTTTGTGTTGTTTGTTTTTTTGTTGTTGTTGTTTTTTAAATTATTGAGTTTACTAACATAGGCTAAGTTTTTACTAACACTATATGGATCCTTGGTCTGAAATAAAATGATTGAATTGAATTGAATTGAATTAAAATTTAACAGTACCATCGACACGAACAAGAAGACCACGGCATGTTCTAATACAGTTTGGCCGATACGAGAGAAACAAACAATCTTCTAATGACGATTTAGGTTATAGCACCAAACCGCTTGAATTGGTGTTCATAGTCTGTTTTAATTAGCAGACAGCTGCCTAGGGGCCTACCACCAGCTCAAAAGCAGTATTATTTTAATATTACTTCAGTGGGAGAAAGAGATGGAGCTATACGTCCTGTAGAGCTTCATCTCTTTCCCACACTGATGTAATATTAAAATAATACTGCTTTATGAGCTGGTGGTAGGCCCCCTGTTCTGTAAGTAACAAATTAGTGTTATAAGTAGGTAAATATACCTACTTAAGATTTTTCTAATTTATTTTTGTGTGCATATTCTGTGCCCTGACTCAAGTAGTTTTATTTTCTTTCTTTATTTCTTCAAATAAATATAAAATAAAATTTTGCAATATACAGGGTGATTGGAAGATGGGTGCATAGCTTTAAGGCGAAGATAGTACAGACAATTTAGAACCATTTAAGCCATGGTTGTCTTATACGAAGTCTTACCAAATATTTTTAACCAAATTTTTAAGTTTTTTTTCGGAAATTCTCAAAATTTAATGTTAACTGCATAATTATGGCCAAATTGAATGATAAATGAATTAATTTTTTATTTATTTAATTAAAGTAATGTGTAAGCAATCAAGCAAAACATGTTTTAGGCTTCTGTGTCATTAGACATTTTTTTTACAGACATTTAAAGCTCAGAAAAAATAAAAAATTTGTACAATACGTCTTTTAAACCTTATTAAAAATAAAAAAAATTGGTAAGACTTCGTCTAAGACAACCATGGTTTAAATGGTTCTAAATTGTCTATACTATCTTCACCTTAAAGCTTTGCACCCATCTTCCAATCACCCTGTATATTAAAAAAACAAAATTTGCAGGCCGTTGCCCAAAATAATCCCTTGATTTCAAAATCAAGGGATATCTTTAGGCAACGACCTGCAAAATATTATTATGGAGTTACCTATGTTTCTACTGTACTTTGCACCTTATCTATTTTGTGTGCACAGTTAAACATATCTAAGTATTTACTATGGTTTGATCTAGTCATTATCAACAGGCCTGCGTTCAAATTTTTTTTGTCCTTCTTGTAGCTTATTAAAAAATATTGGACACATATTTTTTCTTTTTTGACGTAATCAAAAGATTACGGCGATACATTGAGTTAAAATGTGGCATGACGTCACGCCTTGCTAGATTTAATACCGCGTTGTGACGTACGAGCCCCCACTCCCCAACTTTAATGCGTGTTTTCTAAGTTATTTTTGATTAATATGATAAAGCAAAAAATAGATGTCTAACATTTTTTTATTATCTGAAAGACGGACTAAATAGAATTTTTTTTTTTTACCTTGGCGATTACCGTATTAGCCTTGATATCATTGCGATCATTTGCCAACGAAAATGAACGCTTTAGCTAAGTATTAGTCTGCTAATTACTGCATTCACATTCAAGCTCGCGTTTCGCGCATAAATTCAGAAGTTTGCCGATTGGTCATGCACTGCGTAGGCGTTATTAGACATTATTTATAAATTATGCTATTACGATGTTTAAATGATTCATCATCGTTGCTCGTGTTGTTTAGTACTAGCATTAAAATACACAAAGGTACACCATAAACATCTACCTACAGACCTCACTCTGAAGACAATACTCGATGATTGGAAGAAAAAACAAAAACGTGTGGACGGGTTAATGACAGCTAATTAAGACGGCGATAACCGACTTTTAATGAGTTTATACTGAAGATCACGTCTAAACGAGTAGTGTTAATGATTGGGAAAAAATATATGTTAATTTAGAGCATTTTCTTAATAACTTAATACAGGAATATTTTGGATTATAATTATATTACATAGTGAAATTAATTTGTAAAGTTATGTCTAACGCGGATAAAAAACTGAGAATTACACAATATCT
Organism: Agrochola litura; assembly: GCA_949152395.1. Lineage (NCBI taxonomy): Eukaryota > Metazoa > Arthropoda > Insecta > Lepidoptera > Noctuidae > Agrochola > Agrochola litura. The sequence continues at coordinate 490,674 of OX424519.1, read as the reverse complement.
ATCAAGCGTATTTTTTAACCGACTTCCAAAAGGAGGAGGTTCTCAATTCGTCTGTATGTTTTTTTTTTTTTTTTTTTTGTATGTTTGTTACGCGATTACTCCGCCAATTATGAATAGATTTTGATGATTCTTTTTTTGTTTGGTAGATCATACTTCAGAGGTGGTCCCATATAAATTTTATTAACTTTGCTTGGGTAGTTTTTGAGTTAGCTTCAATTATACGTATTTTTTCCCACTTAATATGTAGATGATATGTTAACTTCTTGTCACTGTTATTTACATAGCAGGTAGTGGTATTCGAATTTGTGTGGGGTAGGTACCACAACTAAAAAGTGAAAAATAAAAACTTTTTACAAAAAAAACAACCGACTTCAAAAAAAAACACTACAAAGTGAAAAATAACTTTAATTTCGGAAGTCGGTGACAAAGAACGAAAATTCAAAACCAAAGACACCGACTTCCGAAATTAAAGTTATTTTTCACTTTGTAGTGTTTTTTTTTTGAAGTCGGTTGTTTTTTTTTTTGTAAAAAGTTTTTCTGAAACCTTCACCATTTTAAAGATATTATTTAATTATTGATCTTTTAGTATACGCGTTTTATTAAAATACCGTTTATTTTATGTATAATTAATTAATAATGCGTCTAATTTGGCACAGTGCTCCTTGATGGGCGAGTCATATTACTGGCTGGACGTACGACGCGTTGCGTGAGCTCAGTACAGAACACGCAAGCTAACCCAAGGTCACTGGCATATATCTTCGTCTTAATTAAAGCTTGAATGTTCGCTATAAAAGATAACGTCTTCCAAGAAATAAACCAAATATTAAATTCAACGCTCTTATATGTATTAGCGATGGTTTGTTGCCAGTTTGTTTTTGTGAAATATTTTGGTAAATAAACAATAAAAAATATCCTAGTGAATAGTAAATAAAATAGTCCGCAATCCGAAGTCAAAATTAACAAGCTAATCTTCATAGCGATTTTTTTGAGATCAAAAGTTTTAAGCTTATGGAGACTCCGTGGCGTCTCATCAATCTCATCATTTGCCCAACCTTTCCCCAACTATGTTTGGGTAGGTTTCCAGTCTAATACCAATCAGCAACTGAATACCAGTCAGTATTTTACATGGAGCGACCGCTCTGACCTTTACAGCCCAGGTAGCCAACTAAATCCAAGGCCTCATGGAGGACTGGCATGTCTTGTGCCCTGCGAATGAATTTTGCGATTGTCAACACAAAAATGAAGCACGGTTTCAATTGAATATTCATTTTGATAAACAATATTTTTTCACTCTTTTTGTGATCATTCTAAAGAAACTTTATCTTAGGTAGGTAGGTACTGAGTCAAATTTCGCGCCCTCGCGCCCCTTACCCGCAGAAGACGCCCAGGGACGTCGGGAATCGCAGGCCGCTTCCCGGCCACCGTTGGCGCGGGCTTGCGGACTATGAGCAATGGGTAGGTCGCTGTCCGATAAGGACCAGGCCCGGGTCGACGGCGCGTTGTGTTCCACGCGCGCCTGTAGAACTGACAGTTTGACGATATCTTTTTCTATTTATCTCGATCTTTCAGGCCTTAGTGGCTGAACAGATTAAGATGAAATTAGGCACACGGGTAGATCATGACCAGGATTAAACTTGTGAAAACTTCTTTAGGCGCGTTGGGCACTTTTGAGATGGGGCTAAACTATTGATTTCGCGACACTGTAACGCAATTTACCGACACCGTGGAGTAAGAGACATCAACGCGTTGATTACCGCGGTGCCGATTTTTTTTCAAGTTTTCACTTCTGTCGGCACTATCGGAGTGCCACTGTTTTTTTAATGGCATCTTGCAGGCCAGCCTAGGAGGTTGTCGGCTGCTTAACTGGAGTTTCCTGAGGCTGCCTCAATAAATTCAGGCCTCCAGCCAGGACATAACACTTAGAAATTTAGCGACTACACGCTAAGGGCACCCCCTGTGGGGTACGCACCTCGGCTTAGGGTGTCGCTGGGGGAGGACAGGCTGGGTCGGAATAAAGGTTTAGACTTAGGACATAGGATACAGTTTATCCCGATAGTACCTAAGGCGCAGTCAAAAGTTAACTATACATAGATAGATAGATAGAATATTCTTTATTGTGTACACCATAAAAATTACAGACATTAATTTAGAAATTTTACATTGGGTGACACAATGGGCGGTCTTATCGCTAAAAGCGATCTTTTACAGACAACCTTTGGATGGATTTAAATGGAAAAGGAGAGACAATACTGCAGGTAGTCAGTGGTGTACCTTTTACATATACAACAGATAAGTACATATTTACTTATATAAATTATAAACATGAAACAAGAGCAAGGAACTATAATGATGATGTTTAAGGACAGAGGAAGTGTTTTTCACCAGAATTTTAAAAGTGGACAAAGATTGAACATGCCTTATCGACACGGGCAAGGCATTCCATAACCGTACTGCTTGAACCTTAAAAGATTTGTCATAAAAGTCGGTGGAATGCATAAAGTAGTGAAGTTCGTTGACCTCCAAGCAATCTGTCAAGATTATCACTTCGCACATTCAGTGCTTGCAACACAAGTAAGTAGCAAGCGAGTAGATTGCCAAACTGATGTGTCGCAGAGATTGAGGCGGAGATCGGTCGTCGCTCGCTTCTCTGTGTGGCGTAATCTTAGCATAGAATAATTGTTCTCAGACGTGCATTTGTAATAGGTACAAGCAATTTGTTAGGATTATAATCTGTAGGTAGGGTTACCATTTTGAAATTTGAAAAAAAGTACGGATATATTATTTTTTTCAATAATCATTTTTTTTTAAAGAAAATCCCCTTAACTCCAAAAGTCCGGACTAATGAGAAGGCCAAACATAGTCCGGACGGGGGGACAAAAAGCCGGACATGTCCGGACAAATCCGGACGGATGGTAGCCCTATCTGTAAGTGTATATTAGGCACCGGTCCCACCACTGGCTATTTACGAGAATCGAGTAGAGCTAGTAAATAAAAACGAGCGACGTCAATAACGACGAGCAATTACATGCTGGTGTGGTGTAACTTACACTGGCATGGCCACCATCAGGGATTTTAATTTTGATAACACAAAAAATTTGTCGATCTGTTTTTTCCCAAAGTTAGATGCAAGTTTTCGCCAAGTCGCAGATTTAGTCGGGTCTTAGTTTAGAAGATACGAATTTAATTTTTAAGTATAGTCCAAGAGCTATATCGAAGAGCTTACGAAAAATTTTCGCTAGGTACCCCTAGCTTTTGAGATTCAACTGGGCCAAGCTGGGGAGATGCTCCCCAGATCGGCCACCTATAAACCCTTATAACTTTTGAATCAGTGACAGACAAATTGTGATATTTGGCGACACATTCCGACTATCAAGAAAAAAAGGTGACAATTTTTTTGTGTTATCAAAATTAAAATCCCTCATGGTAGCGTTGCCAGTGTCAGTCACACGCTGGTATGCGTATGTACCAAGCGTAAATCTCTCGGCGAGTATTCCTTCTGCACACCAAGCGAGCGTCAATGAGCGAGTGCTCTCTTTGACAGGTCTTGTCGTTGCGACTAACGAGTAGTACTCGCCAGCGATGCGATACATTTCTTGAGTGAGAAAATCGTTAAAGCTAGTCGCGCCTCGTCGGCAGTGGGACAGGTGCCTTAGTTGTCAGTTAGAAATGACAATAGCTCAAAGTCAAAGGTTGTTGCGCGGACAGACGAGTGAAAGGTCGTGAGTTCAATCACCAGCGTCACCTATAGCAGGACTATATGTAACACACATTACTAGGTATTTCTAAGATAGAACAAATTAATCTGAATTGGAGTGCTGAATAAATAAATAACGAATCTTTCTGTGAAATGATTTCTGCCTCAATCGGGTACCTGCTGCTCTTAGTCTATAATTACTGGAAGCCGACCACAACATTACATAGTTTGTAAAAGGCTTGGAGAGAAGATTAGGTAAAATTACTAGGTAATTATTTAGTTAAGTTGAAGTAAGTAAGTACCTATAAATTGGCGACAGTAAACAATAATATTACATTCATGAAAGTATTCGATTACAAGGTTTTAGTTTCGAAATATGCAAATAGGCATGAAATAGGTAAATATTGATACTTCGCACTTGCAAAATCCACAATTTTTTATCATTCTAATTTTTGTAGGTTTGTACGTCAATAAGTAGGTACTGTGCAAGCATATTTGCAGTCAGTGACAAAGTACAATTTAAAACTGCTTGTATTTAATTTTTTTCAAGTTCTTTTATTTTACCAACAGAAAAGTGGTCACCAAGTGGTTTACCGATGGATTGAAATATCTTGTCTGTAATGTGATTGATCGTGTATTACGCAATTAAATATTTGGTACTGATGCAGCTGAATACCAGTATTTTACAAAGAGCAACTGCCTATCTGACCTCCACAACCCAGTTACTGGGTAACACGATACCCCTTGGTAAGGCTGGTTGACAGACTTTCGGGCTTCCGACTACCCGCTGTAATGACTGCTATACCTACTTTGTTTGTCGAAGTCTGTTGCTCTTGTGACGTAATCATTTTACAGTATTTGATGACCGCTAGACCATAGCTCGTGCTATCGCCGACCCGCATCTATCTCTACCTACATAGCCAGCTAAATCTATTGCTATAGTAATAAAGAATAATGTACAAAATAACGGTCACTTTCAGAAACAGTAGTTTGAAGCAGTTATGATTTATTTTTGCTTTTATTTTTGTTAATAAAATCGCTAACCGACAGTTTTGTGGGCTATTTATTTTGATGTTGTGCTCTATGGAAACGCTAAGTCATGATATATTGAGGATTCTTTTGTAATAATTGCTGTTAGTTCTAACTTTCACCCGTAGTGTAACTCGTCTCATCAGATTCTTAGGTAAAGTATTCCTACCTTTCAATGAAATAAGGGTCATCTCTTAAATAACGAAAACATTTTCTGTAGTACAACTTGGACTAATCTCATTTTTTGTGGAGGTCATATTTTATTTATTTTATCAACTTTAGGAAAACTTACAGCTAATACATTTATATTTATGGCCAATTACAAGCTTCCACTAACGATAAAAGTGATTATCATTAACAAATACGCGAAAACAGCGACGTAAGAGATACTCAAATGAATTATGACACGCTCGAAAATTACAATAATAAAGAGAAGAAAAAAATTAATAAAAAGAAAATAGTTATACATCGAAAAAACAATTGAGTAAATAAATCGAAATCTAACTCGACATCCTGACACATCACATTAAAAGTACGACAAGCTCTTATCTCGTATGAGTTCTGTCTGTAGATAGTTCTGACTTGAGGCACATGGAGAAGACGTGGTCTCCGAAGAAATGCATTTGGTACACGAAGCCCAATCTTGCCCACCAGCTCAGGGACGTCAGTAGATCCATTCATAAAGCTAAACAAGAAAACAAAATCTGCAATTTATCTTCGCTCGTGTAGAGGCAGAATATGATTTTTTTACACCGACTTATATAATTCGGGAGATAGGTCAAGCGATATTGAGTGTACCTCAAAAACCGCCTTTGGGACTGATGACAGTCACTCCATGTCATCATCATCATTACATTGGCAGCCTTGTACTTCACACTGCTGAGTATAAGTATAAGGCCTTCTCCCTTTTTTCTTTTGCTCTATGGAAAATATTGATATTCAGCTGCATCTGTTTGGACTGGAAGCCGAGCACAAGATAGTTGAGGCAGGACTGATTTGAGTCCATGAATGGTGGACTCGAGGACGTCCTTCGCATAACATATAAGACCGGAGGTGGCGCGTAATGTTCCACGTACGCCCCTCAGACGTCGCGGGGGGAATCAAACACCAGTCGGGAGCTGCGTTGAAGAGTGCTAAAGTGCCCCCGTAGTCCCCGGTACAAGTGTGCGAGGGAATACAGGATGGTTGTAGTCAGTAGAAGCCTGACAGACCCCTCCGTTCACCCCAGGACGAAGGACATCCATGAGGATTTCCACCCCGTTACCAAAAAAAAGGACTGTCTGATTGTATGTCATCTCAAAGTTGTAACCTCAAGCCCATTCATTACAATGGTGCTGTAGGTACCTATGGGGGTCAACGATGTTGGTCAATTGATTAGTTCCGTCGAATTGCGACAGAGGTGACAAGGTAACATCGTCGAGGTTGAATAGGTAATTGCTTATCGCACATGAATACTTAAATGTGAAAAGCAGAAGTTGGATGGATTGTGAGTAGGTATGGTTAGAAAGGGGTGTCTAGTGACATGACGACTGATAGAGATGTATGAAACATGATAATGTTGCGCCGACCAATACCTAACAGGGTAGCCCGCGAAATTCAAATTTTCTTTAGTATTTTACATTTGACAGTTATGCTAACTTATGGAGTTGTATTGCTGATTGTAATGATTATAATTATGTAAAGCCATATTTGTTACGACCGCGAATCATATTTTAATCAACATAAAACCTGACACTGACCTGCAAAATGCAAAAAACGTAAGAAAATTTGAATTTCGCGGGCTGCCCTAACGCTTCCCCCTTAAGGGCAGACCTTTAAAAAGCAATAAAAAAACAGTGGCACTCCGGGAGTGCCGACAGAAGTGAAAACTTGAACAATTTTATTGTGCAGGAAATACTTTTCTTTTTTGAAGTCGGTAATAAAAAGGGAAATGTCAATCATGTCGTTGTCATGTCTCAATGTTTGGAATGTCATTAATCCCAAAGAAAATGTACCGCGCGTTGATGTCTTTTTAATAGTCAAAAGCTGGTGTTGGTAACAATTTCTTTTTCCCCATCTTAAAAATTCCAAGCCCGCCTAAAGAAGTTTTCACTTGAAAAAAAAGTAAAATTTTAATAACGCAAAATGAAATTACCGATTCCTAGTGACAAGATAAGAATAGGGTATGGATGGTAGGTACACACGGCTACACATCAAGCTATATAAATCCAGTATAAGCTAACCTCGCATTGTACGGAAATCCTATACAATGCGAGATCAGCATAAACTGGAAAAGTATAGCTTGATGTGTAGGGGTGTGTACAGCAATGTTTGTCCTTGTGTGATGGCTGTACTACTCGTAGCAATATATTCTACCGACGACCGTCCGTTACCGGTAACTATGGATGTAAAAACGTGCAAAGAATTAAGTAGGATTGAGTACTGTTAGGTTTATACTTGCCAGTTTAAAATATACCTTATCATTTCGTAGCGTACAGTTGAAAGTCAAATGTGTTTACTTTGATGCAAATTTTGGCCGGAATCTCTTCTAAATAGTCATGTAAATAGAAGACGCTTTCTCGTTGCTTTTACCTATTAAATATAATAGCAGTCTAGGTAAATTATGTTCTTACAAGATTTCAAAATATTATCAGAATATTAAGTATCAGTCTCACCAAGGGGTATCGTGTTACTTACCCAGTACTGGGTTGTGGAGGTCAGATAGGCAGTCACTCCACGTAAAATAAAGCTGCAACCGCTTAGACTGGCAGCCGACCACACAATTAGGAAAACGTTAAGCAGATGATGACGATGTATGTATGTTTGAATGTTCGATTTTCTCAGAACAAATGAACCAATTTTGATCAAACTTTTTCAGGAAGGTTTTAATAAGATAGGTAGGTATTACTTTAGGTAAACATTTTCTATGTTTATAGTTATAATGTGTAACTTACTTCGTAAAGTAGGTAAGTAGATGGTACTAAGAGGAAAACAAAAAACTTTTTTATAATTCAACCGAGTTGTAAAACTGCAATTTGACAAATAAAAAGGGAAGAGATTTCTTTAGAAATAAGTAGGGTTTTTTCTGTAGGGCATCTCATAGCTGGCCTCTGAGGCCATGACTATTTAACCGAGCAAACCTGTGGGTGCCTTAAGCTGCTACACTCAAAGCCTCCAGCCAGGGACTTATAAACTAAGCTAATTAAAACTAGGTGAACGCTCGCTAAGGGCAACCCCTGTGGGGTACGAGCCTCGGCTTAGGACGTTTACCGGAGGGAGGACATTAAAGATGGGACGGGCTGGATCAAAGTTTTGATCATGATTATTAGTCGGGGAATTTAAAGCTACGTGCTCAGCTGCAACAACTGCTGGCACCTCGTTTTCGAGCAAGGGTCGGGGGGAGTATCATTTACTCGGAGGCGCGGCGGTCGCGATCGCAATGACGATCGCAATGACGATCGGAATGACGGGAAGCGTCTGTGCTTGTGTCCTAGCGTACTCGTTTCCCTACTAGACTCCTGATGGATGGTAGTCGGGTCGTCTGGGACGGTAAGAATATGCCTTGGTCGGCGAATATGACTGATTCTACTCGGGACATAATTGGCGGCATCGACAACCAGAGGGTTGCGATATTTGGCCGCGGACTCAAAGAAACGCTTCGAAGCGCGTTTGAGGAACTGATGGATGGTAGGGATTTTAAGATCGATATGGAGGCTCTCGTTCCTCACAAACCAAGGGGAGCCGGTAGCTCTACGGAGGAATTGATTTTGGAGGGTTTGCATCCTATGGATGTGATGGGGTTTTGCATGAGCAAAGACGGAACCCGCATAGGTCAGGATTGGTTCTGTTCTTTTTGTCTTGTCTGTTTGTATAATATTGTCGCTCGGCATCCAATACCGCGATCGCGAATGTGACTTTTTTTTTACGAAATCAGTTTTTTTTTTTTCATACTTTATTGTTTACCATGTTAACATATAATATACACAAACATATTTACAACTAACTACTATAAATATTATGTACAAGTATGTAAAGGAAAAAGTTAAAAAATAAAGACAAGAGCTCATTGGGCGTCAAGAAATTCGTCCGCATCGCTGTCAGCGGGAAAAGTGCCCAAAAGGCTGGCAGCATTGCCACGTTGGATGGCGATGCTGATTCTTTGGCCTAAGAATTGGCTAGCCCTCTGGTCACGTAAAGAGTCGACCAACCGCTTGGCGATGTCCCGGAATACTCGGTGAGCACTCGGACCCCATGGCCCTAGTGTTTCAACCCCAAACGGCTCAAAAATATAGCTACCAGTAAGGTTGCTATATTTGCGCCGTTTGAGGTTTAATCAGATTTTTGTTTTATTTCATTCTACACGTTCAAGTACGTGATCTTGCATTTAAAAAGAATTTTCGTAAAAAATGTCACATTTGCGCATGTATGGATAAATAAATAAGGTTTACCTTATGAATTTAGAGGATCAGAAATAATTCAAACATATTTTTATGAGCTAGTGACGCCATCAGTTCGTTCTCAGTTTTAGTGAAGAGCTGCAGATTTTTTTGCGCTTGACTGACATTGACAGGGCGGCGCTGTTGGTAAACACTAATTGTGATATTGGGATTTGAACCCAGGACCTCATGCTCAGCGGTGGCGCTTGCGACCACTAGACCAACGAGGCAGCAAAAAATAACCAAAATCTAATTAGCGCTAGATAATTAACCTAACAGCTTATCTGACCATTTTTACCATTATTGACGTTTCTGACTCCTCCGACAAGCGAAAGCGTCAGGGTAACCCGCGAATTTCAAATTTTCTTACGTTTTTTGCAATTTGCAGGTCAGTATCATGTTGTATATTAATCTAAATATGATTCGCGGCCGTAACAAATATGGCTTTACTCAATTATAATCATTACAATCAGCAATACAACTCCATAAGTTAGCAAAGGTGTCAAATGTCATGATTTCATGAAATTTCGATTTAGATCAACATAAAACCTGACACTGACCTGCAAAAAAAACAACCGACTTCCAAAAAACATTACAAAGTGAAAAATAACTTTAATTTCGGAAGTCGGTGTCTTTCTTTGGTTTTGAATTTTTAGTTTTTTGTCACCGACTTCCGAAATTAAAGTAATTTTTCACTTTGTAGTGTTTTTTGGAAGTCGGTTGTTTTTTTTTGTAAAAAGTTTTTCACTTTTTAGTTATGGTACCTACCCCACACAAATTCGAAAACCACCTGCTATATAAATAACAGTGACAGGAACTTATCATAATTATCATCCACATACTAAGTGGGAAAAAGTACGTATTATTGAAGCTAACTCAAAAACTATTGAAGCAAAGTTAATAATATTTATATGGGACCACCTCGAGAGCATACGCTTTCAAACAAAAAAAGAATTTTCAAAATCGATCCACAATTGACGGAGAAATCGGTGGACATACATAAAAAAAAAAACAAACATACGCGACGAACATAATTATGACGGTTAACGAACGGAAGTCGGTTAAAAACTAAAGAAAATTTGTATTTCGCGAGCTACCTTAGCGTATCCCTCTTAGACTAACGGGTACAGAAATAAAAAACACATTTTTAAGCACTAGTCTTTATTTGATTATCATTATCTTCAACAGTTATATTCTCATTAGTTAATAACGCCATCAGCTCGTACTCGGTAAGTAGCTGCACGCTCGTGGTCACATCCGCACTGCGGTACACTTCGTACCGCGCCGGGGTCTCGAGGGAGGCCTTGCCGATCACGACTATGTGGGGGTAGCCCACTCTGTGAACAGAAAAAACGATACTAAAGTTAACATCAGCTTGTTTTCCTCAGATAGGTAGGGAGAGTTAGTACACGAAAAGTTCCATGTAATAGGGGGGAGCCCATTGCCATAAATCCAGGCTTCATACTGAGAGATAATTTTAAAAAAAAGTGTGTGGTCGGGGGACCCCCGTCAGGAACGAAGTTCTTTCTCACGTATGATTTAAAATATAAACAAAATCTTAGCAGCCGCTATCTTGGATTTCTATTTTGACCTCATTATCGGCTTTTGCACCCTTGAAAACCATGAAAACGATACCCATGATGAAAAATTTGAATCAGAGCCGCCATCTTGGATTTTCATGTTGACCAAATTCACACTTTCTCTCTAATAAATAATAAGTTTATTGTACAAAAGAGAAAAAAAAAATACAGAGTTAGTCATACACTAAACATGATTGTACAAGTAGAGGTTAAAATCATGTAGAACAGCTCTCTCTCCGGCATGCAGTGTACTCGGGCCGATGTGTACAATTTTATCCCACGACACTGTAATCACTTTACTCTTTTCTTTTCTTTTTTCTGCCGACGTTCTCTCTCTCTTTCTTTCTCTTTGAATTAGAAGAAGACAGTCGCAAGTATTAACACTTTTTAGCGTGACGATTTCTGATAGTTTACAAGCCGCGTAAAGAATTTCGTTCCAAAAAAAAAACAATAACTCCCCTTGTATCGTGCGCGCGCGTAGGTATTTGCAATTAAGATGATATATTATATTTTTTGCTTTTACATGCTGACACCTTTTTTATTGATTGGAATTTATTTATTGAAATAATTTAAAAAGTATGTTTGCTTTGTCTATGGTTCTAATATTACCTGTCTGCCAACATGAGTCTCTTGCCTATGGTCAGGTGGTGTCTGTCGTCTATGATGACGTCATCGTCGTGTGTCAGTGATATTCTCTCGTACAATCTGTCAATTTCCTCGATGCCCTGGGCTTGCCACTCTTTGGAACCTTCCTGTAAAGGAAACATGGAAGATTTTAAGAAACACTCCTCTGATGGATATTGTTGTTCATGCCATCTATCTTATTTAGTTCAGTAACAAGATAATATTATTACGATTGAAAACAGCACCATCTATTGCAGAAAAGTAGAGACTTTGTATAATTACACTTTTTTATCACGATTTGAATGCATTGATCGTGAATAATAACAACGCGTCCTATTTAAATACGGTCATCGCGCGCATAAGCGATCGTCGCGTTCATTATTTCACTTTTTGTTCGGAAATTCGGAAAGCGCCCTCTGTCGGCGCGACCACGCGATCAGGTTCACCGAACAAAGAGTGACATATGCACGCGACGATCGCTTTTAAATAGGACGCGTCCTGAGGCCCACTTGGCCCGTTGAACGGAATCAGTGATATATTGTGCAACTGGGCTTAAAATTTCAAATTGAATCTGACGAAAAACAATCCCAATACCATTAACACTTTTCGGTTTATAGTATCACTATCCATCTCTTTCAGTTTTTGAAGTGAAAACTTCTTTAGGCGCGTTGGGCATTGTTGAGATGGGAAAAACAATTGAACTCATTTTTGTAAACGCGATTGTGCACTTTATTTATATTACGTTACGGATCAATGTTCTAGCAAGTATTTTTACTTTAAAGGTTTTGGAAGTTTTTTTTTTTTGTAAACGCGAGTGTGCTCTTTATTTAGATAAGGTTACGGACCAATGTTCTATACAAGTATTTTTCTTTCACCAAGGTAATCTTGTTCAAGTTTTCACTTCTGTCGGCACTCCCGAAGTGCCACTGGTTTAAATTAATATCATCACTAGATGGCGCCGATGTTAATAAAAAAAAACTATTTGAAAGAGGTTGTTAGTGTCACTAACCACTAAACCGGAACAAGATATAACATACCAAGTTCAAAATGGTGGTAGAAATATAGAAATTCTATACGTACTTTAGGCCCTATAATAATGACACTGTAGGGCGCGATGGCTGCTGGCCAGCGCAGACTCTTGTCGCTCGATAGCGCTTCCAAGCTCGCTGCTAATAATCTGGAAATATACAAGAGAATAAGTACTTATTACTAGAAGAGTACATATTATAAGCAACACAACCATATTGAGCTAAGTACGAATTTGACCAAACTTATACAGGGTGGTGGGACATCGACACGAAAACTGTTACCATGGATTTAGTACATGATTCTGAACCCCCCTGCGTTGAAATTTTTCGTCGGTTATAAAAAAAATCCATGGGAACAGTTTTCACGTCGATGTATGCCACTCTATATAACTTCGTTTCAAGTTTTATACTGCAAAATAATTTTGATTTTTTGACAGTTTTTCCAAGAAACAACCAGACGTAAGTTTTATCCCACGGAAGAGGAAGAAATACGATAACATATGTTTCATAAAATTGTGATATCAGCTTTCATTTGTAGCTAACTGTTTGGCGCTGCAGAGCTAAAAAACCTCGCATTTATCTCCACTTTTGCTCACTTTGTGTTGGTAATATTAGACTATTAAATTCTAGCTTCTTATGAGCGCTTATCCTGAAAGTTAGCAAAGTCGTAAATAGCTGTCAAATATTTACCTGTTTTGATTAATTTGGCAATATTACTGTATGGAATTAAGACATGTGGCTAACTAGGGAACTAAAATATTGATTATGAAATGCAATTAATTAATAGATATCGTAACACCGAATATTTAGTTTTAGATGTAAAAAAATATTTGGAAACTTTCCAAATGCCTTTTTTACACCTAAAACGGTTACAACATAAAATTCAGTGTTATAATTGCAATTCATTATTAATATTCTAGTTCTCTAGTTAGCCACATTTCTAATTTCCATACAGTAATATTGCCAAATTAATCAAAACAGCGAAATATTTGACATGTATTTGCGATGTCACCCACTTGCAGAATACCTAAACGCTCTTAACGAGCAATGTTTTCCTTCGGTATATCAATAACTAACGAATTCCTTCTCTGAATCAGAAGAAAAGAAGAGACGTTTACCCTGTAGCGAGACAGGCTGATATTTTATCCTTAAGTTAGATTGGTTCTTAAATGTTTTGTCTTATTTCTATTAACACGTACCTAGTGATACCAATTCCAAAACAAGACATAATCAAAGGCCGCGCCGCTCCGCTGGCGGGCGAGTACTGAGCGGAGAGAGGCTCGCTGTACTTTGTACCTAAGATGAATGTGTGGCCCACCTGAAAAAATATACATTTTATATACAGGCCGTAAAAAGACTGGCGGCATCTACGACACATGTGAACTACGCATCAAAGACCTGACGTCTCACAAATCCTGCATCGCGCAAGCAGAGTTTATCGCATGATCAGCATATGTATAACCCGACGTCAATCGCCGGGCAGTTGCCCACCAGACACAAAACTCACCGTCTGATCGGAAGATCCTCCCTTTTCTGTAGAGGATGAGTGAACTTTACATCGTGTTCCTCATACCACTATAAGACCCATAACAAATCAACATTTGAAATCTTTGCATTATACTAAGTAATATTGAGTAAATATAATTGCTGGGACACGAATACACGACTCTTAGTTTTGTAGGAAAAACTACAGTTAACTGTAGCGCGCAATGCTAGCAAAAGCCTGTGCAGACAACGGAACGGGTGACGTTTAATTATAACAACGAATAACAGAAGAAAAGTTTCAATATAACATAACATATCAAAATTTTCAACGTATCAAGACGTAAAAAATAGACACTGGTCCAGCCAGAGGCGGCTCTAGCCGATGTAGCACCCGTGTGCAATCAATACCTTGGCGCCCTCTAGCAGTGGCGGACTAAGCCTGTCGGGGGCCCGGGCGGCGAAACTCAATGGGGCCCCGCCCAGGAATCATACGTTGAAATATTTAGCACACTACCTCAAATAGGTTAAGTTTTCTTTTGACCATTGATACAGAAATAGGGAAACAGAAATTACTTTGTTGACCTATACAAAATAGTTTGAAAATGTAGGATACGAGAGCGAGCGAATCGAGCTCGAAAATTTAACACCTCGCCCCAGATAGGTCAGTTTTTCTTTTGACCATTCATACGTAAATAGGAATTACATTGTCGATTTATACAGAGAATTCTAAGAAAAAAAAGAATGTTGAGGTTGCAAGAGCGAGCGCAGCGAGCTCGACATTTTAGTACCCTAAGTTCATATTAAGCGTAGGGGGCCCCCAACTACAAACTGCCTTTTTACTGAATATGTTTTGGTCTTGTTTGGGATTTGATTGAAAAAGTTGTCGCGAGCGATCCTCGGCGCCCCCTAAGGCCCTGCGCCCGTGTGCGCTGCACACCCTGCACCGGTAAAGCCGGCTCTGGCAGCCGCCCAGCCGTCCAGCACAAAAAAATTATTGTACTGACGTAAAGAATTAAAATGTGACTTTCAGTGGTGAGAGGTAATTTTACACCCTTTGAAAGATGTTAATTAAATTATGTCCATCTCTCCCCCCACACAGCCCGCACTTCTCTGTGCGGACTGTGCCCGTCCGCACTGCGCTCGCGCACACACAGAAAGCTCGTCCTCTCCCGCAGTCGCCAGTCGTATGTTCGTCTTTCACGCAGCAACGGAGTGTCGGATTGACGAGATTTTTTGCATAGAGATAGTTTATAGGTCGGAGAGGGACATAGGGTAATTTTAATCTCGAAAAATCCCCCAAACGGGAGCAAATTTGCGGGTAAAAGCTAGTTATAATAAATCTCACCTCTATACTGCTAGCTCTCTGTGTGTTAGCTCCACATTCCCCGCACTTCTCTGTGCTATCTAACTGTGCCTGTCCGCAGCGCGTACACACGGAGAGCTCGTCCTCGCCCGCGGGCGCCGGCAGTTGCCACTCGTGCGATATCGAGCCGCCCATGTTGCCTGTTGGGGCGGGGACTGGAAATAAATGGTGAATAGGTTATTTGTTACTTTGGAGCTCGTGGCTGTAAAAACAGCCGCACGGGTCGATCCAACAGGTTAAGCTACACTTGCTGGGCTTGGTCCGTGGATGGGTGACCATCTTTATATACCGAGACTCCTCCATGCCTCGCAAAGCACGTTAAGCCGTTGGTCCCGGCTGTCATTTGTAGATCTTTGACAGTCGTTACGGGTCGCCTGAAAGTCTGACAACCAGTCTTACCAAGGGGTATCGTGTTACCCAGCCTAACTGGGTTGTGAAGGTCAGATAGGCAGTCGCTCCATGTAAAATACTGGTATTCAGCTGCATTTGGTTAGACTGGATGACGGCAGATGATGATGAGGTTATTTATTACTTGTTTTAGCTAACAATGGAGAAAAAATATGTGTTGGGTTTTGACTTACCCCTGTGTACGGGCAGCTGCAGTCTCCTAAACAGCTCAGTATAAGCCTCAGTGACGGTACGGTATACCGTGTGAGCACACTCCTCACTAGCGTGCACTCCGTAGGCGTCTAACATTGAGAACTCTCGGGAGCGCAGGAGGCCGTGCTTAGGACGGTGCTCATCGCGGTATTTGTTGCTTATCTGGAACCAGATAAGAAGACTCTAGATTTTTTATAAAGAAATACATACATGAACTCATGTCTTCTCCCCATGGCGGCGGGCAGACACTACAGTTCGTCACCTGCTGCGATCCTTATATACTCCTTTTTGCTTCGTTCACGTTCATAGATCTGGTCACACACACGCCGGTTGAGAGTACTTCTCACCTGACCTTTCTGAAGAACATCAACTATGATGACTATAAATGTCCTTCTGCCATCCCCTCCGGCGTTTCCACTCAAATCTGCCTTCTCTCAACGTGACCAAACCATCAAAGCATACTCTTTGCAATGAAGAAATACCTACATTAAATTTTAATTTTATATGCATGTCTCAATGTTTAAAAATAATAGTAATTAAATGTAATCATAATTAATAATATTTTAATTTAGTTAAATAGTTGATATACCTACTTACTTTAGGTTCTTTTATATCAAATTTATTTTATTGTTTTTGTATTATAAATGTTATTAATGTTGGAACGCCGATGTTCTCCCCTCTCGGAGGTGGGCGCTAATGGCTGCAACACAGTTTTTTAAACTAATGTAGCTGTTAACAAACACAAAAATTGTAAACCTGTTGTTGTTGAAATATTTGATTTGATTTGATTTGATAAGCATCAAAAACTCCTCAACAGAATACCTATGGTTTACATTCATGTGCTGACAGAGGGTTGTCAGAGGGCCAAACAAGTTTTTCAAACCAATTGCTTATTTAATTTCAACGATCTAATAATCTAGCTAGTAGCCAGTAGTAGCATAATATGCTATAAAAATATTCTATATTTTAGAATACATCATATCGTCACTGGAAAGGCAAAATTACTTAACTGCCACATTATTCATATGGTGTTAAGTATTTTTGCCTTTCCAGTGACGATATCTATTCTATGGTAGTCTATCTCTCTCTCTCTCTCTTTCGTGTGGTTAGTGGTTAGTTTATATGGTAGTAGTGCAAGGGTTGGGTTGGGTTGCGTTGGTCTAGTGGTCGCAAGCGCTACTGCTGAGCATGAGGTCCTGGGTTCGATTCCCGGGTCGGGCAAAGTGTTATTGGGTTTTTCTATCTGGAATTTCTCAGTAGCAGCCCTGAGTCTGGATTTGTGCCCGGTTGTTGGCAATAGGCTCGCCCCCTATTACATGGGACTTAAACATAACTGGCGAAATGTGGGTGTACCTGCTACAGGTACACGTCTGCCCAACCCTTCGGGGAAACAAGGCGTGATGTTATGTTATGTAGTGCAAGGGTTTAAAAAAAAAATCTTTCATTCAATACATATAAATTGCGTGGAATAAAAACCTGCTTTCTCTTTCATTATTACTTAGTAAACAATATAATAAATACCTGATATAATAACAGTGGTAGCTGTTTGTAAGACAGGGGCCCCACATCAGCTAACAGATCTGCTACTGCCTCCTCGTGTGTCTGAAATAAACAAAGAAACACACATTATTATATTTGTAGTTTTTTAAGGTAATCTTGAACACCACAATGGCTTGAATCATAGTAAGAGACCATTAAAAAGAATCATTTTTAATCTCCTCAAATCACAAACATATTCAATAATTCAAAGCAAGCATATTGATCAATGCTTTGTGATGTAATCATTCCTTCTCTGTTTAAGTAAACTAAACCTATAATTATAAATAAGACTAAAACTCACTGGAGCCAACAAATACTTCTTCCCGTGCCTATCCTCCATTTTTATCAACTCCGGTCCAATCTGCTGCAGCCTGCCCGTCTTCTCCCACAGTGTTGCCGCTGTCAGCGATGGCATCGATATGCGCTGACCTCCGGCCGCTTCTATACAGGACCTGATCTGGATTTCTAGCTTGTCGAGCGCTCTGCGGGCTAGGGGTAGCACGGTGAATAGGCCAGAGCTGGTGGGACGGATTAGACCACATTCTAGGAGGAGCTGGAATAGATAAATAAAGTTGGTGTATTTAATTTGTCATAGATTAACTACTATTTGAAGGCAGTCAGCAGTATTGTCTAGAGTAAGTAATTCTTTGTTTGCAATATAGTGGTTTAATATATGGCAAAAGTTTTCAAGAGATATTTTTATTTGTGAATATGTGACTAGTAATAAGATACAATGTTACAAGTACCTACTCTCTAACCAAGCGCACTGCAGGATTATTGATATATAATGTAGTAGCAAGAATTGATTAACTACAGTATCGGGTCTTCTGTTTACGTTCAAAACTACAATTTCATTATTACATTTGTTTACAACAAAATCAATAAAACCGACCTACCTTTTGACTTTTACACGTGATTTCAGTATTCTTAATCTTGGCATTCTTCGGTATTGTTATAACTGGTTGAAATAATCTCGATAAGTATCTCATTATGACGAAAATAAAGATTTTCTCTCAATGTTTTTATTTTATTTCGATTTTTTTAGGTTACCGTAAACAGCTGAGCTTATAAATGTCAAACTGTCAAAGCTACGTTTAGTAGCGTCGCATGCTCGCATGGCTGAAATTGTCAGTTCTTATTCTAAGCCAATAGTCTATTAAATTATAACTGCTGTGTTAGAATGAGTACATATATAATGAATTATTTTTACTATAACTAAGATACTAATTATATATTTTTCAAGATTTTATACATTTCATGACCACAAATGATACCTAAATGCTTTTATCTAGAGCAACAATTAAACGTTATGTTTGCGTATTGGAGGGTAAGCAGACCTTATAATCAAAAGTAGATTGAGTTATTACGGTACACATCAAGCTATACATTTCCAGTTTATGCTGATCTCGCCTTGAGTTTACGCAGATCTCGCCTTGTATAGGATTTCCGTACAATACGAGGTCACCTTATAGCTTGATGTGTAGCCGTGTGTACATGTTTTACACTATAAATTACGTCAGCAAGCAGTACTCACGCCATGTACTGGCAAAGTGAGATTACACTGGATTGTAATTGCGTATCTACTGGTACCTCAAATACCCACCTTTCATAATAATGATTCATTATCATTGAGCAGTACGCCTACGCTAAATATGCGAGCAAAACAACGAGCATTTACATAAAATAGGTAGACACAGGCACGTCGTCGACTGTACTTACTTACTTCATAAGAAACACACTTTGCATATACATGACAAGAACACATACACATGTTGTATACGTTGACAAGAATTTATTTAATTATTTACAATCTTTGATCCATAATACAGTATCAATATGTTACTACAAAACTTATGTTAAACATTGGGTGCTTAATTGTTGCTAGGTACCTACTTACTTACATATTGATATTGTATTAATAGAAAGAAAAAAAAAGAAAGGATACCACAATGCTATGGTACGAGTAGTGAGTGCGGGGTTTAGGTCGTTGCTCTGAGTGATTCCGTAGGAGCGCCGCGACGCTAATAGAGGTGTCGCTTTCTTCACGATATCCTGGCGGTCTATCCCTGCCCGGTGAGACCCCCAATTTCCTGGGGGAGCAGAGGACAGAATCAAACTGGTTGCTAATTTAAGTGTGTAATTAATTATTATAACATTTATTTAACATTCTGTGATTACTTGAACTCACATACTCAGGAATATCGTATAGGTACCTACTTTTACAATGCTTGTAAATATGTGAACACCATGTCGCTGCTCGTCCGCAATCTGTCCGTTCCGGTGTGATTGATCCTTGACTGAAATTATTGCGTAGTTGATAGTTTTAAGGTTAATATTTTGCTAGATTTTGTGTACCTATACCTGTAAACAAGCGCTTCTCGCCATCAAACTAGAAAGTTTGGCGAGTAACACTGTAGAAGCAATAAATAATGTAAATAAAAAAAAAATTAAAAAAAAATAAAAATAATCTTTCATTGCTTAATTTTTAATTATTTTTACTTATTGTGGTATAGTAATCTTATTCCAGGTGCATCGTCTTCACATATAATTATATAATTAATGTATACAAAATATTGTAAAACATTTTAAAAGAGTAACGGTGGAGTTTCTTGCCCATTCTTCTCCATACGAAAACTAAGGCAGCTTTTGGAAGGGGCGACTAGAATCAATTCAATTTTTTGTAAATTTTGACGTTCAAAAGTGCCTTTTTGTGCCTAATTGAAATAAATTATTTGACTTTGACTTTGGACGACCAGCGAGGGGGATGTCGACTCGACGCGCCTACGGGGAATAGCGAGCAGTGCTGCGGCAGCAGCCGGCTAGCGCTACGTCGAAATTTGGTCGCAGTAACAAATTTAGGGCACTCCGACAGTTATAAACCGCTTTCATATTACGGTATATAGCTATATCCCTAGGGATATAACTATATAACGGCTATAACCATCTTACTTCGACATTTCTGAGGCTGACTGTACCAGCCTACCCACACTATGTCTATACCTACGAGTATAGTGTGTAGTTTTGCAAAGCTATTAGCTATTACAAACCAGCTAACAGGCAAAGTGTATGTCTGTGTCTTTTAGAACACTGTTTGTACGTGACCCGGATTGCTCAGAGAACACGTTTGGTAAACACGAGCACAAAATGTGGTGGAGCCCTCTAATAGACTAACTCATTAGTCTTTGACCTCTTTGTTGAAGCCTACAGAGCATTATTAGGACTAATCCAGATAGCCTGTTACAGGAATTTAATTAACGACAGACCCTAAGTGAAACTGTAGGGTATTGTAACAATTAGGTAAGTAACGGTTTTTTTTAATTTAAAAAGTAACATAATTAATTAATCTCTGCATCAATTGATTGGTTTGATCTTCGAAGAAAAAGTAGGAATTTATTTAATTTAGTAGTAGTAAGTACCTAGTGTAAATAGTTGTTTATTTTATACTATAGAAGGTAAGTACCAGCACCAACATTGTACACTTAGTTCGCAATAAACGTTTTTGACTTTGAGTAATACTTACTCAATCCATTTAATTAGCACTGTCCCTACCTATCCCGGGGTACGCACGGAGAGTGTTAATAAGAATTTACATTTTGAATATTTAAATTTAAACAATGCAACATGATTTCCGTCACTTGACATGACCAAGGGTTTTCATCAGATACACATTATTACTATTATATTGTCGATATAACCTACTACTCATACAGAGATCACCAATCCTTATTATTGATGACTGTTTTTAACATCAATTTCTGCTATCACGTCACTCCCTACAGTCCAGAGTCCGTATCATTTTAATTAAACCATCAAATCGCGCCGCCCGAGCGGTTTGTGTTCAGTCATAATGTTTTATCAACGGTTGGCGCGAACCGTTTAACCTCGGATAAGTGACGCGCGAAACCGGAGATCATCTCCGTTAGTTGATACGTTTGGGGGACTGTGTCGGAAGGTAGCGGAGGCGGAAGCGAGAGCGAGTAGTGGACTGGAGGCAGCTAGATGATGCTACTGATATTTCTTTCCATTTCATGGGACCTAACGCAATACCGCAGAAAATATCTTTCTAACAAAAATGTAAGGTTTGTTAGACGTTTTTTGTGTGTGGCCATAGTATTCCCACGAGAGAAATTTTACCATCTACTGAATTGTAACATCATCATGATCATAATCGTCATCCTCCACTGCTCTCATCCTGATTTATTTGTGGTTAGCGCAGCATGTGCTTTACATGTTTAGAAGCTGCCATCTCAGTATATATCCTCTTTCGGATCATCATCTCCTTTCACCGTATCTATCCATCGTGTCTACAGTCCTCGCCTACCAAGTATGTGTCGTGGGCAATTACAGTCACTAATCTTACATGCTCAAATATTCACGCATGGAAAAGCTATTTCTTGCACAAGCATATAAAATAAAGCGAGTGCATCTTAGTAAGTACATAACATACTACGTATTTATTTGCGCGTGTTCCGTGTATGTTTACGTTTTAGCTGTATTAAATTATTAACAATTACCCTACACTTCTTCTACTTCTCTTCATGTCGATGGTACTCTTCTTTATAATTATACTAGCTTTTGCCCGCGGCTTCGCCCGCGTGGATGTCGGAAAATATCCCACTGGAACGTGCTACCGGGATTCAGAGTATCCTATGTCCTAACCCAGGTCATGGCCTATCCTATGCCTTTCATCTACAAATCCGTTCAGTCGTTACGTCATGAAAAGGTAACAGGCTGATATTAAATCTGTTTTAGGGTTCCGTACCTAAAAATTTTAACATTAAAACCCTTAAAGAATGACTTCATTGTCTGTCAAGACCCTTTTCTCAGGAACGCGTGGAGGCATCAATTTATATCAATAGATATTAAAAACTTAGATCTACGGTCTCTTGGAAGTGTAACGAAAATCAAACTTCCAAGTCAACGCAATAATGGGCACGCCACAACTGTGGCGATAAGTTCCCTCATTAAGGAGTGGTAGAGAGGCGCCACGGCGTCCTCACCTTCCACCTGACGCAGGTTCTCACCGGACACGATTGTTTCGGGTTCCTGTTCAGGATAAGGCGGGAGAAAACAATGGTGACACCCGGGCGCAGCATACGGTTTAGGTCTGCCCGGCTTGGGCAGAGCAGCCGTGTCCTCGTGGATGCGATCGGCGGTGGTGATCTCTCGCGTCCGGCCCTGGTCCAGACTATGGTAGAGAGCGAGACGGCATGGGAGGCCATCACCTCCTTCTGCGAAGTAGTAATGCTCACGAAAGAGGAGGCATCATAATAGCATAGTACCAGAAGGAGACACCCTGGGCATCGGGAATCGTAGGCCGATTCCCGGCCACCGTAGGCGCGGGCTTGCGGACGGTGAGCAATGGGTAGCTCACCGTCCGATAAGGACCAGGCCCGGGTCGACGGCGGGTTGTGTTCCACGCGCGCCTCAAAGAGATGTCAGCGGAACTGACGGGATCCGATAGGGCCGATGCCTGCCGGTTGCGGGTTGCGGTTATTGTCCGAAAGGGTTACCGTGGCCCCAGGCAATATAGGCAACTGAAAGAACACGGGTGGGTTTTAGTCAGTAAGAGTCTGACACGCCTTCCCGCTCTACCCAGAGCGGGAGAAGTTATTTGATAATTTCCCAACCAAAAAAAAAGTTAACGAAATAAAAAATACGGCCATTTGTGCCGCATATTTTGACACTCGCAAATAAACCAGTCTATTTGGTACTTCCCGTTGGTCCAGCAGCATGAAGTTTGTCGAGAAGTAAGGTCAAGTAAAGAGGAAAATCCGAAAATTGGTAATTTATAGTTCTATAATGAACGGCAAAGTTAAGTTTTTTCTGCAATCTGGGGTTAAAAACTCATAGGCCGTGTCTTGGAGTAACAAACCTCAGTTGGCCCAATATAGTTTTTTGGTTCTAGTAATAAATAAGAAATAGGATAGAAAGGCATCAAAAAAGATTTGTGAAAATTGGCCATTTTCTTGCTGACTGTACAATTTTTTTCAAAATCTGTGAATGCAGATCAAAATGTTTCAAAAAGTTAAGGACAGTCTCCTAAGACTGTTTTCTTGTAGCGACAACGGTTAAGGTACCTTATTGCTCCATCTCAAAATCCACCCTGTATATGCTATGATTGACTGCTTAGTTCCATAAAGGTATAGCGTGATGATAATTTTTTAAAAGGTTAAATCCGTAACTATCTGCAATATTCTAACCTTTTGGCTAGCCTTTTTACAATTTGCGGTAAACTCTAAAAGAATACAAACATAATGCTATATTGCTCATCCCCCATAGCAAATAGCGTGATAATAGTTTTTGAAAAATCTATTGTGAAGTTACGATTATTTGACTTATAGATTATTTATACCAATTTTCAAGTTAATTAAGCCACACAGTAAAATCCTCCATTGCAAAAATTAATACCCCGTTTCACCCCGTTAGGGGTAGATTTTCAAAAAACCCTGATATACGTTTTTATTTATTTTCAGTTTTAATTATAAATACTGAGTTTCGAGTTAATCAGACCGCTCGTTAAAATTCTTCCATACAAACTTTGACACCCCCCAATATTCCTTTTAAAAAAAACTAAAAATGGCAAACTTTATAATTTACATAGATAAGTATTCGTGCCAAGTTTCAAGTTTATTAACTCAAGGAATAAGATTTTTCATACAAACAATATCCCCCCTTTTCACCCTCTTAAAGGTCGAATTTCCAAAAATCCGTTCTTAGCGGACGTCTACTAACTATAAACTACCTCCCTACCAAGTTTCATCTTCATACATCAAGCGGTTTTCGAGATTTCGTGATGAATGAGTGAGTGAGTGACCTTTCGCTTTTATATATTTAGATTTATTATATGAGCCCAGTACGTGGCCACGTTGATTGCGGCATCAGTGGCATTCTTTAGATCGTCCGAGGTGCAGATGAACGGGCACCTCGGACACTCCAGCAAGTGGGGCATGGTGCGAGGCGGCGAGCCTCCTTACTGGATTACCGCCATGGGATCTGGAGGCAAAGGTCTTTGCGCACATTTGGGAGTGGCGCGAGGAGGCGAAACGCCGGGGCTTAACTCCGATGCCGCAAGAAATCGCGGCATAGCGGACAGAGCTCCGGCGGGATCTCATGGCGTCATGGAGAGTGCGATTGTCGCAACCCAGCGCTGGGCACGCCACAATTGCGGCGATAAGACTCCTCTTTGAGGAGTGGCTTGAGAAGCGCCACGGCGTCCTCACCTTCCGCCTGACGCAGGTCCTCACCGGACACGGCTGTTTCGGGAGGTTCCTGTTCAGGATAACGCGGGAGGAAACGCCCGGGTGTCACCATTGTGTGGATCGCCCGGAGGACACGGTGGAGCATACGGTGGAGGTCTGCCCAGCTTGGGCGGAGCATCGCCGTGTCCTCGTGGAGGCGATCGGCGGCGTGATCTCTCGTGTCCGGCCCTGGTTCAGGCCATGGTACGGAGCGATAGGAAATGGTAGGCAGTCACCTCCTTCTGCGAAGCGGTAATGCTCGCGAAGGAAGAGGCGGAACGCGTGAGGGAGAGGCAAATTTCGCGCCCTCACTAACCACCGCAGGAGGAGACGCCCTGGGCAGGAATCGTGAGCCGATTTCCGGCCCCCCTGGCAACAGGGCAACCGAAGGAACACGGGTGGGTTTTAGTCAGTAAGAGTCTGACACGCCCTCCCGCTCCACCCAGAGCGGGAGAAGTTATTTGATAAATTCCCATCCAAAAAAAGAAATAAAAAAAAGTGGGGCATGGTCTGATCAGAAGCACCGCACTCGCACTGGGTGTTGGATGGATTAGTGATCCCCCACTTCGACAAATTGTGTCTGCTGCGGCTCCTACACCCTACACTCTTACAATATTTTTGTGTGTTGTAATTATTTTTGCCAAAACTGTGTACGCTAATCAATAATGTTTTTAAATTAATTAAATATTTCTCACACGTGCGGGAATCGAACTCGTTATACCTACTGAATATGTCTTTTGGCTGATACGCCATTCAATGATCATCAATGGTGCGACGACATAATATATGCGAGTGTGATTTCAGGTTTTAGGAGCCGAAACAGGATCAATCAATTATGACAGCAAGAAAAAGACTTAGGTACTCAATGAATATAAATTGAATAGGCGTTCAAAATACGAGGTTGAGTGTACTACTTATGCCTACACCTATTCAGTCACCTCATTAACTAGTACCTCAGTAACTAGTATTTTAGCGTAATTATCTCGCTTCCCCCCACACAATGCCCACACCCCAGCACTTATCAAGTTCACAGGTCATTTAGCAGCGGCCATTTTGTGGCGCGACGAACGCTAATGGAAAACGGCGGGAAACGACAAAATACCGCCATTTTGTTTGTTAATCATGTTTTTATTAGCGTGACATGTAAAGGGGTGGTTTTGAAAAGATTTGAGAGTCAGGGACAGGATGCATTCAGCCTAATGACTTCGATAAACAAGGGATGTTTAGAGATTCACTGAATTCATATAATAAACGTGTACATTGATGCTTTATTAGTGAGTTTGATGGATGTATTTTGTAGACACAGAGCGATGGATGGTAAAGTGTGTTTACTGTGGGATATTGTGTACCGTTAGGATGTCTATTAATAACTCAATTTTCACGAAGTATTATAGTCCCATAGTTACCAACTTACATTAGTAGGAACCTGAAATATTGAGATTCTTTAGACACACTACAGTTTTTGATCATCTTTTACTATGGTAGATTCTTCCGCCCCGGTTTCCAAGTGCCTGATCAGTGTTGTTATCTGTTTGAATGGTTGCTGCTGTTTGAATGCCAAACATTTTAAATTGACGTCCACGACATTTCATAAAAAATTATAAATAAAATTTCAATGCCCAAAAAATAGCGCATAGTTGCTCTACACAACGGTCGCAAGGGCTACTGCTACCCATGAGGTCCTGGGTTCGATTCTCAGAGGTTGGGTAAAGTGTTATTGGGTTTTTCCATCAGGAATTCCTCAGTAGCCACCCGGAGCCTGGATTCGTGCGCGGTTGATGGCAATAAGCTCACCCCTGGGTACTATCGCTACACCTCTGCCGAACGCGTTGGGGTTTACATGCGTGATGTTATGTTATGTATACCTAGTAAACCAATGAAAAAGTCTCGTTCTACTAAATGTTGGTACTTTACTCTTACTTAATTCTCAATAATTAATTTCAGTACCGATATAAGTAGGCATTTCATTCTTATTTTTAATTAAGTAACCTCCCGGTTTCATACGGCATCCTATTAAACCATCTAACCCACAGAACATAAATTAGCCCACACTAAGCATTCCTGTCCATCCATCAACATCCTCGAGAGACGAGCGGCGATTAATCACAGGTACTTACAGGTGCTAGCCGGACGCAGCACCTGTAGCCTGTGGCACCTGGGTCTCTGAGGTAATCTGGGATTAGCGCAGTTTTGCCAGTGTTTGTTAGAGAGAATTAAAGTGGGATAGTGTGGGACGTGTATGACGTAATTTGACATGTAAAGAGACATTTCGTAAGATGATTTTCTGGTAAACATGACTTTGATACTTACCTACCTACTTACATTTAATCATAATTATGTATAAATTTATGTCACACACATCGTTGGGATATTCGTATGTGCTTACAGCACGCGTAGCATGACGCTTTCTATCTCTACGAAGAATAGACATAGCTCTTTCCATACAAAGTGACATTTCGTTTCTCTATTTTTGACATCGCACCGTAGAAATCTTTCTACAATCTGTCATTTTGTCTTTCGTTTCAACGATCTTTGTCTAGGTCCTTTTACATGTAGACTATTTCAGAAGAAAGTTTTCTATCGTGAAGACAATTTGATTTTGTTATCGCCATGCTAAAGATAGTAGAAAACTTTTTACTCGACGGCCACAAAGTATTTACGGTTATTTACAAAATCATGATTTTACAGGAGAGCGTTTAATAATTTTGATTGTTTATCTAAATCTGACTAAGTATTTCTAATCGCGATTAAAAAGGTGTGGAATAAAATATGAACCAAAATTCACACCAACACCTCAAATTCAGATGCAAAAACAGTACTGTATCTTTTTTTTTCTTTTGCTTATATCTCCAAAATGGCGTGTTCAATCGCAAAAATAATGAAAATTTCGACCCCCTTTATAAAACTCTTAAACCCTAAGACTCAACATATGTAGGTAATAATTTTTCTTATTTTCCATACAACAGAATGCGCGCCTCCGGCTCTAAAAAAAATTACCAAGGACCAAGGAAATGGTTAAATCCAATATTACTGTAATTTTTTTTTCTTCCAAAATACGATACTTCGACACTTTGAGATTTTTTTGTAGATCATGAATAAAAATTGAGAATCAAACATATTATTATTTTAAGTCTGATAGTTTTTAAATAATGTAATACGTGTGTGTAAATAACCAGAATCAAACAGAAAAAAAATCCTATGACAAAACAAAGAATTCCGAGTCGAATTATGAAAAGAGTAAATTTCGTAAAAAGTGCAGTTGAGTCTTTCTACTTTCCTGCCGTCCTGTCTACATGGAACGTCATTTTTGTCTATTCTTCCGTCGACAAAACTCATTTCTACGGTGCTCATGCTACGCATGCAGAAACTGTCTTCAATGTTTTTCCACTTTTATCGATTATTTATAAGCAAGTTAGGTTATTACAGAGAGAATTTTCCAAGTTAAAGTTTACAAGGGGGACACCCTTGTAAACTTTAACTTGGAAAATTCTCGTATTTCCTTACCTTTATTCTTGTATTTCCTTACCCTTATCCTTAGGAGCTAGCAATATAAAGAGAGGCCTATGTAGCAGAAGATCGAGTAGTCGGGTCTACTGCGTCACTCGGGACCTATAGGGGCCGCAGATTACTAATAAAAACGACTAATATTCGGAATTCCGTAAGTTAATTTTGTAAAGCTGTTTGTGGAGAGATTTTCATTTTCTGCCCCCAGTGATATGATACTAAAATTCTACCATCAAACTCCTATAAAACGCACCAACTACCAGTCTTACAGATGTCTCCCCTCAAACATTTCTTTCCATTTCTCCTCCACTGTGCCGGGTAGTTCCACAGCGCAGGCACCGGCAGGCTATAACTCAGCCGCGCGACGGCTCGGATTATCTCGCGTTCATGCGTCATTTGTTTCTGCGATGTTGCGAACGTTTGTCATTACGTTATGAACAAACCAACGGTTATGAGCTGTGTTATGTTATGAATCTTGGATGCTGTAGTAAAGATTGCATGATTTAATTTTATCAACTGTTTAATGGAGGGTGAGTAGAAATCATAAAACTTTTAGCAATCCGTTCAGCGGTCCTACAGTTCTGTCATTCCCGAGTGTGTGAAATCAAATAGTGTAGGTCAGGGGTCGGCAAGTAATTTTAAGTGGGGTCCGGATACTGTTGAATTTTTTTTATCGAGGTCCAGACTAAAATATTCATAGGTAATACTTTCTAGTTAATTATTTTTATTTCAAATAATATAAGTAGGTATAAGATAATTATTATTAATATTAAACACAAAAGGTAGATATTATTAATAAGAAACAAAAATATATGCGAGAAATTATACCATTATTATTTTTATTTTTTTGGTGGGAAATTATGAAATTATCAAATAACTTCTCCCGCTCTGGACGGAGCGGTAGGGCGTGTCAGACTCTTACTGACTAAATCCACCCGTGTTCCTTCGGTTGCCCTGTTGCCGGGGGCCACGATTTCCCTATCGGTTTTCTTCGAACCCCCGGCAGGCATTGGCCCTAGCGGACCCCGTCAATTCTGCTGACATCACTTTGAGGCGCGCGTGGAACACAACGCGCCGTCGACCCGGGTCTGGTCTTTATCGAACGGCGAGCTACTCATCGCTCACCGTCCGCAAGCCCGCGCCTACGGTGGCCGGATATCGACTCGCGATTCCCGCCCCGGGCGTCTCCTCCTGCGGCGGTTAGGGGCGTGAGGGCGCGAAATTTGCCTCTCCCTCACGCGTTCCGCCTCCTCCTTGAGAAATTATACCTGCGGGCTTGAGTTAGTTTTTTTGTAGTTGGGTTCACGCGGGAAACAACAGAACTAATGTGAGTGTCTTCGAGGTGGGGCGTCCGTTCATCTCGAACGGTATTTATTTTTCATTAAAATAATGTTTTTAAAAGATGATTAGTTATTTAACAATATTTGGCGGTCCAAGTTCAGACCTTTCGCAGCCCGGATATGAACCGCGGTCCGCATGTTGCCGATCGTTGGTGTAGGTGTGGTACCTACAAACTTAAAAACTGTTAAAGTTCCCTAGAAATAACATTATAGATCTAATAATCATCCTTCAATATCCTAACTTAACCTAACTAATCGTGTAATTGCGAAACTGAGTTTGTTTGTTTGTTACGCTTTCACGCTAAAACGGCTGAACGGATTTGGATGAAATTTGGCACATGGACTTAACATAACACTTTTAACTCGAAATTCCCACAGGATCGAGACTTATGCGAGTGAAACCGCGGGCGCAGCTAGTCAATCATAAACTTTGCTATGAAGGTTTGAAAAATGTTCACTATGATCTATTTAGACAAATTTTGTTATACCTAATAATCGTTGTGGTTATAACAAGTAATCCTTAAACAGCCGGTTGGTTTTTGGATTGTTTCAGTAAATCTCCGTCTCGTTGAAACGGTCAACCGTACAGTTAAATGCTGGTAACACTAGCAGTACGAAAATCACCCTTACTGATAAAACAAGGCGCTGTCAATGTGAATTTTTACCACTATGTGCGGTTAATTATATGTCAGTAACACCTAACACTTTCAAACGAAAACTCCCCTTACTGCTACAAAATAAAGGCGCTCTCAAAGTCAAATTGATATCGTGGAAGTGTGGTTGACTGTACGTCACGTTTCGTTGGACTTCGTTCAAGTTTGTAACAAAAAACAATGGAAGGGACAGAATAAACAATATTTTTCAGCTTCGTGCTTCTTGCCAGTGACATTGTATTTCACGGGTGGCAACACTTTAGTTTGCGCGCGAAAAATTGCTCAAACGTCAATGACAGATGCTAGGGAGGCGAATGAAATCGTGCGACAGATTGACTAGTGTTGTAGAAACGATGAGAAACGATGTGTGGTTACATGTTTGATTGAATGTGGAAGCTTGTTTTAAACATAGTTGTGTGTGGGTCTGGCGGAGAAACAACCATCCATTATTATTTTGAGGGAATACACTTTATTATGTAGGTACACCATATAAATTACAGTCTTAAGTAGTCAATGTGGCATCTGAGAGTATGTTTACCTACTTACAACCTTTTACGTTACCCAGTAACCGTTTTTTACGTACGAAGACTCTTTTGTTCTGCATTTAGGTATAGGATACCTACTTACAATTACAAAAATGGATAGCTCGCCGTCCGATAAGGACCCAGGTCGACGGCGTGTTG
The DNA here is from genome assembly GCA_949152395.1 of Agrochola litura. Taxonomy (NCBI): domain Eukaryota; kingdom Metazoa; phylum Arthropoda; class Insecta; order Lepidoptera; family Noctuidae; genus Agrochola; species Agrochola litura. Next base: position 459,896 of record OX424519.1, on the reverse strand, counting down.
TGTTCCACGCGCGCCTCAAAGAGATGTCAGCAGAACTGACGGGGTCCGCAAAGGCCGATGCCTGCCGGGGTCGCGGGAAAGTCCGAAAGGGATACCGTGGCCTCTGGCAACGTACAGGCAACTGAAGGAACACGGGCGGGTCTTAGTCAGTAGGAGTCTGACACGCCCTCCCGCTCCGCTCAGAGCGGGAGAAGTTATTCGATAATTTCCCACCCAAAAAAAAAAAAACAGTGGCACTCCGGGAGTGCCGACAGAAGTGAAAACTTGAACAAGATCACCTTGGTGGAAGAACAGTAGATTGTTATACGAGGGACTAAAATAACCCATTGTAACGAGGTAGAATAGAAACCGAGTTATAATGGGTTTTAGCGCCGTGTGTTACACTCTACTTTTCACTACGAAGAGAAAATAAAATAATTAAATACAATTTAAATAGTTTATTTCATTTAAATGTACAATTTGTACAATTCTGGATATATAACGAGATGTTTTTCCGGCAACTTAATTTCAGTCCTCTGTGAAGATGTTCTCACTAGATGATGACATTTTCACTGTTGTAAATTATATTACGGTCACCAATTCATTTCGTAATTAGAGAAAAATTCTAAAGATTTCACGCCAATGACTTTTTAATTTCTTCTGTAGCCGCAACGCAATACACGCATTCTACGGAAGAGATAGCCGCGTTTAGCTCAATTTAAAAAATAAAATGTTCTTCTTTTTTTGTGAACCAGTAATAGTAGTTTGTTAGTAGTCGAGTTCATAATTATGATTATTCTACATACGAATAAAGACTTTTTAGTTTTTCAAAGCTCGTTGGAACAGACAAAAATTAAAAAGAAATTACTTTTTCCCCTAGAGCAAGAAATGCTATTTTTTCCCCGCTCTGGTACTCTACAATGACGGCCTTTTTGAGCAAGGGGAGTGAAAAATACTTGTATAGAACATTGGTCTGTAACCTTATCTAAATAAAGAGTAAACTTGCGTTTACAAAAAAAAAACTTCGAAAGCCTACGTAAAATACTTGCATAGAACATTGATCCATAACGTAATATAAATAAAGAGCACAATCGCGTTTACAAAAATAGGTGCCGGTAACGGTGTCGCGAGTTCAATTGTTTTTTTCCTATCTTAAAAATGCCCAACGCGCCTAAAGAAGTTTTCACTTAAAAAAACCGACTTCAAAAAAAAAACACTACAAAGTGAAAAATAACTTTAATTTCGGAAGTCGGTGTCTTGGTTTTGAATTTTCGTTCTTTGTCACCGACTTCCGAAATTAAAGTTATTTTTCACTTTGTAGTGTTTTTATTTTTTTGTAAAAAGTTTTTATTTTTCACTTTTTAGTGTTGTGGTACCTACCCCACACAAATTCGAATACCACTACCTGCTATGTAAATAACAGTGACAGGAAGTTATCATATCATCCACATACTAAGTGGGAAAAAATACGTATTATTGAAGCTAACTCAAAAACTACTCAAGCAAAGTTAATAAAATTTATATGGGACCACCTCTGAAGTATGATCTACCAAACAAAAAAAGAAAAATCAATTCATAATTCGCGGAGTAATCGCGTAACAAACATACAAAAAAAAAAAAAAACAACATACAGACGAATTGAGAACCTCCTCCTTTTGGAAGTCGGTTAAAAAAAGGTATAGGATACCTACTTACAATTACAAAAATATCTTATTGGTATTTTTTGAGTAACACGGTATATATCATATTATTATCATATATCGGTATATATTATATATCATAGCTCGCTTATGGCTCGCATATTTGACAAAATATATTATTATTCCACCAGAATGTTTTATATAAGTCCGCAGCGACCGACAACAATAAAAATATGTTCAAGCCCCACAAATTACCAAAATTTAATCCCACAAACACCAGGTACTGTCATCAAAAGGTAATAATTAAAATGAATCGCATTCCCTTTCAGAAAAATGTAAAACGCTCGCTACGTGAATATAATTTAAATGGCGCGTTATTAGTCGCGGTCGCGCCAAATAAGAGGAGTTTCGTGATCTGTGGTCACCGTCGCCGCGAGTGTCCGATCCATTGTTGGGCGATACAATGGCGATACACGATATTTTCTAGATAAGAAAATACGTTATATGTTGACTATACCCGACTTTCAGAAAAACACTACACAGTGAAAAATAATTTTAGTTTTGGAAGTTAGTGGAAAAAAAAAGTTATTTTGCACATAACTAGTTTTATTTTTTCGAGTATCTTCTGTAAAAAAAAATTACGCTATTTTGGCTTAGGTTAACATAATATATCTTCGGAATATTTTGAAAGATTCCTCTAAAACTGAGATATAGTGATGTGATAGTGTATGGGGTTTGCCCCCATAGCTGTGCTACTTTTTGAGGCATATTTTTTTACCTACTACCTCGTTGGTTTAGTGGTCGCAAGCGCTACTTAACTGCTGGGTCCTGAGTTCGAATCCCAGGTCGGGAAAAGTGTTGTTGGGGTTTCTATCTAGAATTTCTCAGTAGCAGTACAGACTCTGGATTTGTGCCTGGTTGATGGCGATAGGCTCGCCCCCTGTTACATGGGACTTAAACATAACAGACGAAATGTGAGTGTACTATAGGAAGGTACACCTCTGCCCAACCATTCGGATAAATAAGGCATGTTGTTATGTTTTTTATTTACCAGCTTTTTATTCCAGAATTAAACTACTAACTTATAACTGTGTCGAGCAACCTACCCACAACAATAGACTGGCACCTATAACAAACCTGACCTATTTTCAAATTCAATTAATTAAAATACTTGTACCTATTTAAAAACGGGACAGCGCTTGTTTCAAACGAGTTTCCTAATCAAACAATGCGAACATCCCTCCCACATGCTCGGGACATTAAAAATATATTTAAAAAACTTGTCGCAGGCTCACCGCGCAATTACGTGTGCCCGCATTGTTTAGAAAAAGTAAAGCAGACATGGCCGACACGTGACGCGCCTGCAGATGGCGGGAACAGGCATTTTTGACATATTTGTGAAGAGTTTTCGTTTGTGGTGTTTTATTTTACGGTTTTGGCGTTTATAAAGCTTTTTCTGTTGGATTGACAAGAGATTTCTGCGGTTGTAACCGAAAATATCCCATATCACACGAAGTTAAAAATAAAATGACACCTTCCGCAACAGAATACACCTTCTTTTAAATTTTCATCGATATAGCGCCGATAGTCACACAGTAAAATGGCTGCGTGTCATCCGAACGGACGTATATTTCAAAATTCAAATTCAAAATATTTTATTTCACATAAACCTACATGGGCACTTATGAAACGTCAGAAGCTAGGTGCACGGTTCCAATTGGTCGTTTCCTATGGAGAAGAGCCGGCAAGAAACTCCACGGTTACTCTTTTAAAAATAATTGGCTTTTACAATACTTTCAAATAACAGTGTTACTAGGTATGGGAGGACAGTGTAGGTCTTTCAATTAGTACTAAGTACTTAACAAAATAGAAAATGGTCTACAGGTCTACAATTCACTAAACCTACAGCGTTCTCACATTCACAAAATAGAAAAGAATCTATACAAAAAATAAATTAATTAATAAAAGTAAAAACCTGTTTTAATAAAACGTAATTAAATACAGTGGGACATGACTAATAAATTATTAATAAGGATTACGTTTTCGCCGTTTGGCTACGGAAGTACTTACGGAACCCTAAATAAATAGTGAGTAATCATTTCCCTACGCTACGTGTTAACTTACTACGCCGTAGCCCAACGCGTAGCGTACTCCTATGCGGCGAGCTACGGCGTAGCGATCCATTTGCTACGCGACCGCGCAGTCTCCATGAATTAGATAGTTTACTTTGGCGTGTACTAACATAATATCGTGTTCTTCTGTTTGCTAATAACGAGATAGGTACCGTACTGCAATCACTAATCTGGGTCTGCCGTGTGTGTGTGTGGTATAAACTGATATAATAATTTCTTTTACTGTTCGTATTTATTATTTATTAGTGGCTTTTGTGGACGTGGTAATTATTCAGATTTATAACAGTTGTAATAGCAATCATGTAATTGCGTTTAACTAGCTAGCTTGGTTTCCGTACGACTTTTTCGGGTGACCACTGAAAATCAGCGCTGTGCTGTGGGTCCCCATAGCACAGCATCATGCTGAGTGGAAGCCTTCTTGTCATAGTCATGTCGTGCCAGCAGCTGCCGCATATTTCTGTTTTGTGCTCGTGATTATATTTAAATCTATTGTTTTATTGTTCTCTTCTTTTATGCACGTGTTTCTGTGACAAATAAACTTATTTTTCTTTCTTTTAATTAAAATAGGTTTTTATTTTCATTAATTTATTTATCTTTTGTATAGATTCTTTTCTATTTTGTGAATGTGAGACCGCTGTAGGTTTAGTGGACTGTAGATCTTTTCTATTTTGGTAAGTACATGGTACTTATTGAAAAACCTACACTGTCCTCCCATACCTAGTAACACTGTAATTTGAAAGTATTGTAAAAGCCAATTATTTTTAAAAGAGTTACCGTGGAGTTTCTTGCCGGCTCTTCTCCATAGGAAACGACCAATCGGAACCGTGCACCTAGCTTCTGACGTTTCATAAGTGCCCTTGTAGGTTTGTGCTTTTTTTTAATATTAATGAAAAAAATGATGATTCGGCCGGTGCTGCAGACAAGTCGTTGAACTCTACTGTTGATTGACTTCCTACGTAACGATTTGAGAAGATCGATTCGATCGGTCGTGTATTAATAAGTAAGAGATAGTATAACAGCGTTTTCGCACTGCATCCGATCCGAATCCGAATTCAAGATCCAAATTCAATCCGAATTGGCAATGTTCTAAATTCGGACGGACAAAGATTGGATCAAGTGCATAACCCTCTCATACAAATAGTTCTATGGCTATTTCGGACCGACATTTCTCGGATTCGGATCGGATGTAGTGGGAAACCGCTCTTAGACTCGATTGTTGAGCATATTTGTTGATAGGTAGGTACCTAATGCCAAAATTAAAAGACGCTGCCAATCTGCCATATTATTCCGTCGTCGTCGACTGGGTTGTCACAAAGGATGGCGAGTGAACTTGGGGCAACTTGATATTGTGAACTTACCATCTCATCGCCAGGGTTTTCATTAGGTTCCGCAGAAATCGGAGTCACTTATTCGTAGGTGGAAGAGACCTTTCTCCTTTGTCAATTTAATTAGTATAAGTAGGTAATTCAGTACCTACTAGGGTCTGCGTCGTTGGTCTAGTGGTCGCAACTGCTACTGCTGAGCATGAGTTCGAGTAAATTGACCCCATGGACCAATTGAAATTTGACCAACTGGTCTATGGGGAAAATGACGTTTCCATCGTCCAAATACCAACTGGGCTATGGAGAATTGAGAAATTTTCCGCTGCTCAGTTAGTAGGGTATAGCCTTAAGTTATAGCAAAAAAGTCCTTAAAATATAGCTATCGACATTGGCAAACTTTTACAAGATGACCATTTTTGTACCTAAGTATGAAATATTTTCTTGTTTCATATTTTTTAGAGCGTGATTTTTCAGTAAGTAGGTAGTCGGGTTTTAGTTTTTGAATTTACTTTTTATTTAAAATTATTTTGGGGTTATACACAACACAACACACAACACAACATCACGCCTTGTTTCCCCGAAGGGTTGGGCAGAGGTGTACCTGTAGCAGGTACACCCACATTTCGCCATAAGTCCCATGTAATAGGGGGCGAGCCTATTGCCATCAACCGGGCACAAATCCAGACTTCGGGCTGCTACTGAGAAATTCCAGATAGAAATAACACTTTTTTTGGGGTTATAGTTTTGTGATAAAGTAGATATGTATTTGCAGAGTAGCTTAAATATTTTTTGTTTTGGTTTTATCGTATATTAGGTATTAATTTTATAGCCCCGCGCCGCCGCCGTACGTAGCACAGTCTCACTTTTGCTTGTTTTTAACAATTCAAACATTTAATTACTTAGACAATATGATATAATAATATACATATTTGTAATGTGCTCGTCAAGCCCTTTCATTTAATTAATATCCAACATAGCACAACCAAAAATATATTTTTTTAGTTCATGACTTTGTCCTCTAGAGGGCGCCATATTGCATTTAATGTGACGTCACAAAGTCTATAACCAGCGGACAATCAAGACGCTTCCAATGATACCTCATATGTCAAATTATGATCAGTGGTTTAGAAGTTATGAGGTACCTAACAGATGAACATACATATATAGGTACATACATACCGGTCAAAATCATAACCCTCCTTTTTGCTTCGCCGTAGTCGGGTAAAAAGTTTACTTTTTGGTACAAGACTTGTGGTTTACCACAAGACTTGTACCTACCTAAAACATAAAAAGAAGAAAGTACTTTCCTACTAGATGTACCTACTAAAATCTAAATTGGTGCTGAATATAATAAGTACGGTACCTATTGGCAATACATGAACTACACAAGCCTAATTACTTCTTTGATGTGAACCAATGAATCAAAGTATAGGAAACTGGTGTGAACTCAGGGTTATAATGGGACATCGTTTTTGTTTGTGTATAGGTAACCCTAGCCGTATCAATAAAGTTTGACCACGGGGAAAAATATTATTCATTGTATTGTGGTCAAATCAATTGGACAAAATAGTTTGACTTGTGTCTTGTTTGGGGAAAGACCCGTTTCAGCGCACAGCGAGTGTAGCAGATAACAGAAGCGTTATGTTTTCTACGACCATCTTTACTTTGCTGAAATCCATTATGACCACGACATACTTACTAGCCTTTAGCCTGGCCATGGCCACGACATAGGACGTGTCTTGCGGCGCAGGGCGGCTCGAATGTTCCCGCGCCGCTCTCCTCTCCGTTAGTCTCACCGCGGCTACTCATGGCACATGGCACCCTCTAAATAATTTCTACCGTTTGTTCTCGCCGCAGACGCAAGATGCATGTCACGCAAGCGGTGATGTGACCAAGGGGTAAAGCGTCTTTACTCGGCTGTAAAAAACGCTCGTCCCATTCAGAGCAATAAAAAGGCGCGTATACAAGACAGAAGATTTTCGCCATTTGCTTAACAACGGGCAATAAAACACACAAAAATGAATGTAAACCATTTATTAATTGTTTTGTTCAATTTCAAACTGCGTTGTCGGCTCCCGGCATACCGCCGGTAGCCAGTAAATAATTAGAATAAATATATAAGAAGCATGAAACTTTCGTTACATATTATATAATTCCTCTTCACAATTAAAAAACTACAATGACTAGTAATAATTATACGAATAAATATGGCACGGTGATCGTTTTGAAGGATTTTTTGCAGTAGCAACTCAACTGTTGAAGAAGGTCACACGTTTTTAAAACCTAAGGTATTCTTTTCTAAATTCAAATTGACAGACAACAACAGAATAAAGCTCTTATTTTAACGATAAGTCACTTGCAGGAATATCACTGGCTGCATGCAATAGCTAATAATGTAGCACCCACATAAATGTAAAACTACCGTCACTTCGTGTTTATTAATTTTAGGGTACTTCAAAGCGATCTTACCGCACCACAATACGCCGACGTCTCAAAATGTAAGATATAGTAAAAAATCTATACATTCCGTCCAAAGGATCAATTACAAATCACAAACTACGGCCTAATGAATGTAAATAGAACAATGAGCTTACGTTACAAATTCGTCGGGGCACTTCATGTTATTTTAAGAGATTCAATCACTAGATTGGAATAGTGGACTAACAATTTTGGTAGAAATTGGATAGAATCTTAAAAGAGGCAACAATGAAGATTCTAGGTTTTTTTGTAATGTGTGTTGCCAGTTTAAAATAGTCATAATTAATGATAATATAATGCTCAGAATAAGGTGGTTTTATGCATTGTTATTTAGGCATCGGTTTAAAAGCCAACTATAATTTAGTCCACTAGACCAATCATATTCGTACATAAAGGAGATAATATTCTACTTTCAAATCGAAATATTCAAACGAGAGAAAGAGATAGACATACCTAAGTTTCTAACCACCCTAGACACATAACTTCAGTACATGAATAAAATACACCACACATTATTATTTCAGTAACAATCTTACGCTAAAATATGTACAAAGTTCGTAGAAACAACTATTTTCGCGCTTTTATCACTTCCGATATATTTTGACAAAAATTCAAAAAGAAATAAACGCGGGTAGTATTTACTGCCCATTTTGTGATGTGAAAAACTTAACGTCGGAGTCATAAAAGTGCGACCGAAAAAAAAAAACAATACCTAAACTATTCGAGGTTTAAAAAAAACTTTAACAATTTTCTGTTTGACTAGACTATTTATTTAAATCAAACTAAATGCGATTATCAAACATTACTTGATACTTCTGCAGTTTTAATAATATTGGTCACTGGAATCTTAGTCGGGAAATTGAAAATTTTATTAGATTTCGTAAAATGGATTCTACCAGCTTCTTTTAAGGTAAAATATTAATGATAAAAATGCTAAATCGACGCTGTTGGTGGAGGCTCGCCTTTATTTATACTTAAATGTTACCATCCCAACACTTCTTTTCGGTGTAAAAATTGAATCGATTAGAATTCAGTTTCACAGCTGAATTTTGAATTTCCCGAGAAAGATTATTAATCTATCAAATCACTGGTTGGTAATACCTAGCTAACGTAGGTGACCATTTACTAAAAATGGAAGAAATAAAGTGTGATAAGAATATTGTCACACATAGGCACTCTCCGTACATAGACTCATTGTACTGGGGTTTATCTCTACTGAACACTTCAACTACATGAGAGAACTATCAATACTCTCGGATAATTATTACAAAAAAGCACTTTTTCAGACCCTTAACATGGTAGGCTGTTTAATTAATTTCCTTTGTCGGTTGCACTTTTTATTTTAAACTGACAACAAAATGGCGGTCAAAAATATTGAAAGATTGAGAATTATTTTAATATGATTGTTAAATTAATAAGCAACAGATCTAAATAAGTGCCCTTTACATAAAATATCTTAATAAAATCTAGTGCATCCCAGCGAAACGGGATATCAAAAGAAAATTACATGGGTCACTAATATTTCAGTCTATTTTTATTAAGGAAGACTTTTTAACAATATGCAGATATAAAATACTTAAATTACTTTGTACTACTACAAAACGGGATACCTACGTTCATTGTATAACTCGTTTACATTTCTTTTCTAATAAATACACTACCGAGACAGCTAAGTCGCTTCGAAAAATTTCCTCATCAACATTTTCAACGGAAAAGTAAATTGTACAAAAAATATGTTTTTTATTCATTTATATTTCCAAACTAATTGAACTTTTGGTCCGTATTCTAAAAGATTCTAGTTTCCAAAGCAAAATCGTAATAAAACAAACTATTAAGGCACAATACGATTGTGTCTTTCGGTTGATATGACTCCTCATTCTAAAACTACGAAAAAGTCTATTTCTACTTATTTAAAAATCGAAAAAAATCTTAAAAGCGGCTCCCATGGAGTTTTATACATCACAATATTATTATTCTCGTATGTCCAAACTAATCGATTCGACCATTCAACTAAAACTACGAATTTGACTTAATAAAGAACCCAGCACCGGTTGTACCACGTCTATTATCTACTTATCTAATTACTGGGATGCACTTTACTGGAGATGGGTACTAGAAATAAAAACTAAGCGATATTTTCAACAGCAGATTTGGTAACGTGAATGACAATACTGATTTCCTTATTTATTTATGGTGAAACAGTTGGTTGCTGCTAGTGAGATTAGTAGTTTTCTGCTCCAATAACATAACCTCGCTTTTAAGAAAACCTACCAAGAGCACCTCTCTTGATAAATGTGAGAGGTTTTGCCCGTTGTAACAAGGAATCAATAGTCTTGGCAAGTTTTGGGTATGATACAATATCACAGAAGTTTCAGAAAACGAAAGTCTGTTTTACCACAATAGTGAGTACCAAAATGTCTGATTGGGGACTAGTTTTTTTTCCCCAGTAAGTTTCAAAGTCATTCTAACTCTTTATTGTCCTCACTTAATGTGGTAATCGAAGGAGGCTACAGGGAGGACCACCTATACGGAGGCGACCACGCAACAAACTGTTTCGCCATTCTACAATTTTTAAAACCATGCCCTCAGTATTTATATTAATTACTTAGTATCCAATTTCTTGTCAATGTTAAACTTTAATATTAGATTCAGTCAGTTAGTTTTACTGAAAATCTTTCCTACATAATAATTTTTAAGACTTTGGTAACAAAAAATATTGACAATGGGTGAGAGTGGGTGGAGGTTGTCACTTGTGTTTTGGGTAGACTCCATTTTAAGAGTAGTGTTCAGTTTAATTGTAAGATGATAGTGTGTTAACATGACAAGAGATTAGACTGCAGCTTCAGTATTGCCTCACCGTATAAAAAATGAATGTAGTCTTCGTCTTCGGTCCCGAGGCGGCTCCGTCGACACCGAGGCATGCACACTCCACCGCTACACAGCTCCTTATGACGTCATGCATCTATGTCCAACCATAGTCTTTGATCTCCAAAACATTACTAACACTACTGACTTGGGGTCGATCGACTAAGAAAATTCGTACTGGCGCCCAACATGGGCCCAAAGCTCTATACTACGAGTCTCAATAAAAAAATAGTCTTCTCCAAACTAATGTTTTAACTAACGAAGAGGTACGAAAACTAACGAAAAAGCGGATAAATGAAAGAACAGCTGTGTTTTGTGTTACCATTTTATTATTTTTTTCTAATACTTGTATCTAAGTGAAGATGAACCATAATATTGTTAATGGCTGAAGGAGGCGCGCGGCCGGCGCACTACTGCGTCCACTAGCTAGGGGGCGCTAGAGAGCCCGACTATTGCCTAGTTTTTAAAATAATAATCTACATTAATTATACAAAACATTCATTAATAATACTCCTTGCGGCAAAGCTTACTCCCTGCGCATAGACATTACACCACACTATGCTCGGGGACCGTAGACTGACGTAGTTGAAGTTATCTACGCAGCTACATACCCAAACCCAACCGTAACTACGGGGTACCTCAAAATATACATATAATAAGTCTGACAATTGCACAAACTGAGGACTTCCATAGTGTGCTACTAGATGGCGCTACGTGACGAGAGCTTCAACAAAATGATCGTGAAAAATTACTCAAATCTTATTTTACTTATTGTTCAATTATTTGTCTACCCTAAATTGTAAAATTAGGCCAATCATGTTTCAACTATGTCAAATTGGAGTATTCAATATGCATATTCCAATACGGGATTTTATATCTACTTCAATTAACAACAAACTTTATCACACTAGCGCTATCTAGTAATATTACTATGGATACCTCTTTAGCCGGTGGATACGTAAATAAAAAAAACAGCCCATCACTAATTTGTCTATGATAAACTATGTTTTATATAACTACCATAAATAAAATGCAGTAATTCGTTCAAAAATATACATAAAGGAATGTAGACATGACTACGCGGATTTTGACGCAAAACATGTTAGTGCCGCCAAGTTTCTGAACGATATCATGTCGAGGCATGTTGCATTCAAATTAATTTTCTAAATAATAAAACTACAAAGACAGACTGTGTCCGGCTTTTATCACAGAATAATTTAGAAGATATCCAATAAATAAAACAACAAAACTACCTTACTTCAGGCATACTCAAGACTAGAGTTTGGAAATCGCGCGATTGGAAAGAACGGTAGGATTATTAAAAGAGAAACCGCGCCATTTCTTACTTCATTGAAACTAAGTTTTAAGACTACCTACCTCAAACACGACAACATGCCATAACACAATTTAGAAAAAATATTTAGAATTTCTGAACGAAACGTGGCCGCACGCCCTCAAGCGTCGGCGCGAGCGCCCTACACAATAAACACTGCGCCACATACTGTCGCTTATTCAACAATGTAATTATATCGGTTGACGACACAAACGAGTAGGCTGTGTGCTGAGTAACGTCACGAGTTAGGAGTCTGCTGAGAAGTATAGCATGTATAAATGCTTGTCTGTGATAGGTCAGATGTTGTTCAATGAGGGAAGTTGGGTGGGGATGCCACTGGCAGAAGTGGAAAGATCTTAGTTGGTTGGCAGGCCCAAGTGCCAACAAGCCCGAATTTTTGTTATGTAGTTATGCACGTTAACCAAAAATATAGGTCCAGTTTAAGATTATTGTAAAGATAAAATAGCCCAAGCAAGCTGACATAACATCACTCCTGTAATCCGCGAAGGGTTAGGCAGAGGTAAGCAAGCTCACGTAGCTTTTAATTAGAAAATTCCAATTAGAAGGCAATCTTCCAAACCGAAGTTTGCTGTAAAACCGTTTTCAATGTCGGGATTCAGTAATTGGATATCGATGTTACAGGAAAACGATCATTCACCAAATGAAACAATCTTTGGGAGTGCAGGATATTCTGGGTTATATTTCTTAGACACGAGATTCCAGATGGAAAGATTCGGATTCCAATTTTGTTAGGAGTAATTAGGGCCAATTGCCAGAAGTTTTCCAACCCACCTGAAGACTGGGTAAAAATGGAATGTCGCAAACTGCAGGGGAAACATGTTCGCTATGGATAAAACTTTCTCGTGAGATGACAAAGCTATTATCCAAACAAAACGTCCTATAACTCTAACGTCACACAGTAAAACACAGACTACCCGCATTTCGTCGCTTACCATTTAAAAATACAAGATTAACCAACACACTACTAGTACACAGATACCTATTATACAAAAATATTTGTATTTGTATGCATTGTGTATATTATTAGGTATAATAAATCTAACATTTGCGCGCGCTGCCGTGCCCAGTCGTTACTTAGCCAAGTGCAATTTATCAAGTACTTATTTAATTTAGTGTGTCATATTGATGTTGTTTTTGCTAGCTCTTTTAGAGCTTTTTTGTAACTTAGTATTTAAAATGCGTTATAGTGATTCATTCTTAAAAAGTTCCGTAAAGCCAAATTTCTTTTCTAATTGATAGTATTTTGACATAAAACTGTCTCGCACTAATTATATCTTATCTTTGTAATTTTTTTTAAGCGTGCATTCTTTATTCAAATTTAACTGTTATTCCGTTGAGTATTCGAAGTTCAAACATCAACCGACACACATGTTCGACTTCAAACGTTAGCTCTACTACCGTTCTTGTGCAAGCCGCAGCGCGCGCGTGCTGTAGTAATATTAAATGTTATTGCTTTCGGTTAGTCATATTTATTTATCATATGTATGTAAAACTTCAAAATGTCTACGCTACAACACTACTCTAGCATTGCCATACATTAAAAACACACAACATAGTATTTTTATGTTCAATTTAACATTATACCAATCCAAAAATTGTATATTTATGTATATCTTAGTAATCTTACATAATTAAGAATATATAATATATTTTTTCCAATGCTGTTTACATTTTGGTCCAGTGAGCCTGGAGCGAACAAGCACATCACTAGTTTATCGTTTGCGTGCTATGGCATATCTGGTGTATGGCACATCACTACTGCGTCAAGCTTATTATCGATAGAAATTAACTACAACTAGGCAAGAATTGAAAAAGTATTGAGCAAGATAAGACTCTGTATTCAGTTTCCCGCCAAATTTTAGAGAAAAAAAATTAATAAAAAAATGACTAGAGAGGAATGTATTCACGTATATGGCAACGAAGTGATTAAATAGTAATAGCGTCTTAGTTGGCAACGTCCCGTCTTATTATTGTCACATTCTTAAGCTACTCTGGCGTATTTCCTTTTTGTTTTTTTGGCAAATTATTATTTTATATACCGTCTTTTGTCGCAGTGTTCCTAAATAGGTAAGTTCCTTTACATTTCTGTTATTGCTCAACTCTTCTAGCTCTTATAGCGAATAGTTCTTAAATCACTAATTCCATCGCTTCTCTCTACATCTGCGACTTCGCAACGTTGAGCAAAATTAACTTTTTGGCTAAATTTTGGCCTGTTTTTTTGGCAAAACAACTCTTATATCAGGAAGACCTGTGGCCCGAAGCGAAGCGTCTAAAGGTCTAATCTACGTGTCTACGTATACAATATTCCTTTTAAAGGCGGTCTTTAAAAGGAATATTTTTAATAGCACGCATCACAACCAACGTGTGGCAAACGCCTTAATAAATTGACAGTGAAGTATATTGTATGGAAGATTAGATTTTGTTTACGTATTCATTCATGCCAACCATGCCGGACGCGCCGCGGATTGAACAAGAGTTGCACTTCAAAGGTATAAAGCAGGCTACCGACCATCTTTGCCGCAATACCAATTTGCGTAGCTTTCATTTTCTTAAAAAAGTCTTGTAATGTGCGAGTTGTATTTGCGATACCTTTGAATATGCTATATATCGTCAATACGCGGTGTCCAAGTATCTCTCTCCGTGAAGTCTTGAGTTAGTCACGAGTATGAAGACGCGCTTGCACTACGGCGTAACACTATAATTTACAACTGTTATACGCAATACACATGCCTGGTTCGCGTTACTTGACTTACCATACGTCCGGTCTGTCCCACCCTCCTATACCAACTGAGGTTTTTGGCGCCCACCGTGGGGCAAATGATCACGACTTTTTCACACAAGGGTTGCCAACTTTTAGTAGAAATGTTAAAATTTTGATCGTTAGTGCCTGTCATCGGGATCACCCTAATATTATAATGTAATTAATCACAGTTTTAAAGCCAAAAATTGAGATGGCAACCCCATAACTAAATACTACAAGTTCAACGTGCAAACTATCTAGAAAGATAAAAAGTAGTGTAAAATACAACAAACCAAACCCAGCAGGAAGTCCCACGCTAAATAAAACACACAATTTTAATTTCTAATATTATATCCATGTAATGACACATCAGGTATTACTAGGTGCTCCTTACAGCGGGCAAACTCCTTCTAAAACTACAACTAAACCTACTGCTGAGGTCCGTCACGATTCAGTGACGTCACCAACTATAATGCCTACTACCCCAAAGCATGAAAACTTCAAATCAACTAAAATACGGTCATCACAAAAACTCATAGTCTGAATCTCCTCAACCAGAGCCCCTAGGGTAGTTAGCAACGTCACTCAATCAGCAATCAGCAACGAACAACAGCAACCAGTTACCAAGTGTAACTAAGACAAGGGTGTTGGAATATCGCCACCCGTAAAGGGAACTTGGAACAGTACAATATATGAAAAAACAAAGTTAAGTACATTACAACATTTGTGTGAGGGCGCGGGGGACGTGACAACGTGGCACAAACTACGACCTTACGTGAGAAGGCTAAGAAAGGTGTTCAAAGTATGATATTTATATCAGAAATGGCAATAAGATGATGTTTGCACATGCGGTTTAGTTGCGAACTACTGAAATGATGTATAGGTATTAGTTACATCTAAAGACGGTAGTCATTCATTCAATTCCACCCTTGAGAACCAAATTCTGCATCAGAAACACAAATCGCCCTTTCAATTCGCTTTTCTTTCAAATTACCCTCATTTTTTAAGCAAATAATTTACAACTACCCACGTTGGTTTATCCTTCGCGTCCCCACACTCGCCGCCCTCTATCTAATTTGGCAAGATACGAAGCGCACGGCGGCTGTGACGTCACATAGTCAACCATTCTAATACTGTCTCAGGAAAAACGACCGCTAATGTACAAAAGGTGTAATTGTCGGGTGACGCAGGCGCGCGCTTTCTAGACAACTACATATTATAAATAAAACAAATATCATCAAAATCAATTCCTGATTTTGTTAGTAATAAAAAATAACAATTCTTGCTTGGCTTTAATCGCCACAAAAGGTAGTTCTTATACAAGAATTAATAAAAAAAAAAACACTTCGTTAGCTGTCATACACCGGCTTTTATATCCCAAATACAAATGATCCAGTTCTAACTGGATATATCTGGTTATTGCAAGTCTTTGAGGCGAGAAAGCGCGCGCTCCGCTGATTAATCTCAGGAGGTTCTAATCCTACTTATGCTAAAAATACTGCTATATAATAAGGATAGGTATGTGTATACATAATGTGAATATCATAGCATACGGTAGCCGTGACGTGTGGAAAGAAAAATAAAACAAAGTAAGAAATAACTGTTTTGCAACGTTGAAAATAATAACATAAAAAGAAAATTAATTAATTAAATAACAATGACATTTTTTACTGGGAAAAACATGTAAGAAATCATTCACGGTTTCTATAATTTCACTGGGATCGATGACCGAATAATGACCGAATCTTACATAAGTGCAGTCGAAAAAGTGGCGCCCAGCAGGGTCTAATTAAGACAGAACTACCCTCTTCCTTGACACTTTTCTTTGCAACTGGATTTTAGGGTATTTTATCATTTTAATTTCCACACGCTGCGGTTACAAGTGCGTCGGCTGGCAGGGAATGTAGCCGACCAAGCTACCATGCATACTGCACTACGCTTTGCCGCGCGGCCTCACCTACGCCCAAAATATACGCTAATATAAATATAGGGATTAAGTACTTTAGTAATAGACGTTTTTCGGAATTTTCCCGGTGATATTTTAAGAGATTTTTCCCTTATTTAAGTTTTTGTATTGTTTGTATTATTTGAAGGATATTTGATAAGATTTTGTCCATTATGATATAATATTGTCATACTCATTATTACTATGCTGTTTGTGTTTTAAGATGAACTATGCAGTTAAGTACAAGATTACATTTGAGTTCCGAAAATTCTGAGTTTTTATCTAAGTTAAGAAATATTGAATTAAAATGAACTTTCTAGAGATAGGTAAATAATTCTAATAGAATCAAAACTATGACTACGAGTATTGGATGTAAAATTTTGAATTTTAAAGGAACTTGTCAATTATCAAAAACTATGACGTTTTAGGAAATAATTTTGGAAAATCACGAGTGGTTTTAATACTGCTGGTCTTAGGACTAAGTCCAGTATTGCGCTTAAATCTAGGAATTGCACAAACACAACCATCTTTGTCTTTTACACTCACTAATCACATATTGTATTGCTTTTGGATCTAACGCTACGATTGATAAATTAAGTACTTCTAATAAAGGACGTAAGGGTTTCTGAGGATTTCATTAGGAGAATACTGTCTTGGATAAATAATTAAATTGATAATTTGGGTCAAGAATATTTAAGTACATACTTTGTATTTTCAACGGAATTAAGTACAGTTATTTAAAGGACAGAACGATTTTTGAAGATTGAACCATCCCACACTCTGACTTGGGCCTGTTCTTTTAGTAATCTTGATCAATTCTGGCGCAATGAAAACATAGTTTCAGCACTTTAGTCTAAGAAAAAACCCATTCTCATTGTGGTCCAACCTTTCAACCGTCAATCAGAAGATAACCCCCGGGGTTCTAGCACGTATCGCCTGGTTAAGCGGATAAGGGTAAATAACACTATCTTTCGTAAAACCCAAGACAGTGTCCTCCAAAAGTGGCGCCCAACATAGGCCCAACTCAGTAAACTTCAAAATCAAAGGACGTACTTCTAAAATGTAAATATAGACGAGAACGGAGGGCGAGGCCGCGCGGCCATGACAATCTACAGCGGCTTATATACTTAGCTTATTGTCACGGTACACAGGGTGTTAGTCCACACGCTCATACACGCTAAACTAAATTATTATTAATGTAAACTAATTTACTTGGAGAGTGATGATTTTGGTGGCTTTTGAGGTAATATCAAAGTATTAGAGTTAAATGTATATTGTCATTTGTATGAAACAATTATTCTTGAATTTAGTTATTTAACCTGTTTTATGGAGGCTTCTTTAAAATCACAGACAGTGAGTTTTATTTCAAGTTGTAGGGTAGACCAAAAAAGCCACCAGCACCACTCGTACTATATCTACGTATGTCAATAATATATAATACTATTGTAGAATGAGATTGCTTTCCGCTCGTCAGATATGTGTGTCGTGAGCAGAGCGGTCGACGCCGTGTGACGTAACGCTTATGACGTAGTCGTGAGCACGTCTTGCACTTGAGACGTTCTATCGATGACTGATAAAGTGTCGTGGGATCAGCCCTGACCGGGGGAAATTACTAACGAGTTATTTTTTGCTTCTTGAATCAAGAGGTTTAATTTAGTATACAGTTCAAAATTAGCCTCCAAACGGTCTTGACATTTTTGCCCTATAGATGCTGATATCTTGATTATAAATTTTGAAATCTAAAAAGCAGTTGTTTTAGCAAATATAAGTACTTAATTAATAATAAAAAGAGTAAAAGAGATTCATAAAACGCAAAACTGAGCGAAATTTTGGCACAAACGTATGTTCCTAACGAAATGGCACCGTTATAATAATACTGACATCTCCTACCATTTCTTTGTTTTAATTTTATAAATTGAAATTTATTTAGCCTAAAATATTTTTATTTAATTTCTACATTCCCGTGTCTGTGGGAAGAGAGTTATCCAATAGAATTTTCTAATTTATAATTACCAATATTTGAAATTTGAGGGTAGATAACACTTTTTATTTAACAATAATAATTGAATAACAGCGCAGTCACACAGCGTCACTCTTACCGCGAATGTATATATTTTAACTCCTATGTTGTTTATCATTAAAAAAATACA
Organism: Agrochola litura; assembly: GCA_949152395.1. Lineage (NCBI taxonomy): Eukaryota > Metazoa > Arthropoda > Insecta > Lepidoptera > Noctuidae > Agrochola > Agrochola litura. The sequence goes on along the minus strand of OX424519.1, from coordinate 441,291 downwards.
GCTGCGAATGAGATTCATAAAAATACAGTCGAGTCATCATAAATAATATCAGGTTAATGTATTGCCAAACAAACGTGCACTATGTCTACCACTAAATTACAAAATATCAAAGACAAAATATAAGAAAAATTAGTTTTTTTTAATCGCAACTAAATTATTTGAGATCTTCGCCTTAATATTTAAAAGTTAAGGGGACACGCAACGACGCGAACTTTCGAAAAAGATGACTACATCTTTATTTGTATTGTTTGACAAGTCACTTTGAAAAAATCAAAATACCCTCACAATTCAAAAAACTAAATATTATCAATTGACTCATCAAAAACACGTAATAAACATGGGATCGTCAATTTCTCCTATTCGAGCGTACCCGTTGGGAATCGCCTTAATATATTAACTTTTTAATAAAAAAAAATGAAATGCGTTCTCTTTGACGCCCGTAGCGGGCAAAGTATTGCTTGTAACTGCCTTACACTAAGTTTAATGAGCCAATAAACATCTTAACTACGTTCGAATACTGATCATTCCCTCTTGTGGCCACTTCGAGTACGCGGCAAGACAAACACCTTAATTAAAAAAAAATAGTACGTAGGAACTCTATCGTAAGAAATAAAATAGCCGAGCTAAGAACCTATCCGTTGTAGGCGGGTGGGGTTTTCATGTGAATATTGCTCGTTACCGTTTAGATGTACATGGGCAGGCCGTACATGGCGCCCCAGTCCACGCCCTGGAAGGACGACATGTCGACGCCGGCGAGCGAGTAGGCGGTGCCGAACTGCGGCAGCGCGGGCGCCGGCTGCGGCTGCGGCGGCGCCACCAGCGCCGTGGCCGCGCTAGCCGCCGCCGGCAGCGCGTAGGGCGCGTAGCGGTACGCGTGCGCCGCGCCCACGGCGGGCACGGCGCCCACGCCGCTCGTGGCGTACACCAGGCCGCGGCCCGGCCGCAGCACCAGGCGCTTGCCCAGCGCCAGCGGCGCCGCCGCCACGGCCTCCTTCGGCTGCGCGCGCTTGCACTCCACCTTCTTATTCTTAATGGTATGGAAGTGGATATCGCACACGCGCTCCACCGCCTCTTCGGAGTGGAAGGTGACGAAGCCGAAGCCGCGGTGGCGTTTGGTCTGTTGGTCCATGAGCATGACGGCGTCTTCGACGAGGCCGAACTGTGAGAAGTAAGACCTGACCTCTTCGGCGGAGGTGTCCTGTCCGACTCCACCGACGAATATCTTCTTGGTCTTGGCGGGGCGCGGGGCTGACTTGGGGGTGGCGTGTTTGGGGTCGATGCGTTTTCCGTCCAGCGTGTGGACGGGGACCGCGAGGACTTTGTCGACTGAAGACGCCTCCTGGAACGTGATGAAACCGAAGCCGCGCGATCTCTGCGCGCGGCTTGTGTCAGTCGTGTGTCTGTTTATAGGCGAAGAATGGGGCAGTAGACCTTTGTATAGCCAAAAGTAATCCTTGATACGGATGTTCGAACATTTTTAAGTCAAAATGCATGTACTGAGAAAAGGTTAGAACCATTCGAGTAGAACAATATGCTGGAAAAAGCTGTTGGTCAAAGCAGCACGGCTAAACATGTGTTTATAAAGGTCTATTTCCCAACTCCTCTTGAAAAAGGGTGACACAGGGAGTTCAGTGACTTACGTCTAAGTACCTACGAGTGAAACGAGAACTACTAGTCTCAAACAAAACTTAAGATCAACGGTTAATGTTATATTTACTTCAATCAAGAGCGTATAAAAAAAGAAGAAAATTTTCCCAAAAAAAAAAAAAAGATCTACAGTTGAAAAAGAGTACATTTTAAAAATAATGCCAATTATTAAATTCTATATACTCAACTTCATAAAAGTTTTACAGACAAAAATTTAATTAGGTACCTAATTTCAATTTTGATAATACTTTACACTGCAAACCTATCTAGAAAAGGTATAAAACTATAATTTATTTAGGAAATCTTGAAAATACACTACGTTATGTACGAATTTATATACGCTCTTGACAAAACAGGCTTTTTAGGTTAGATTCCATCAGTGTCACCATCAAACTTAGACGGGGAGACGTCGCTCAATTAATTTATTTTATCTGTGGTTGCTTCACTATGAAAAGCCAGTCATCTGCCTTTTAGCCTTTTCCCAACATGTTGGGGTCGGCTTCCAGTCTAGACCAGACCAGAATTTTACATGGAGCGACTGGCTGTCTGACCTCCACAACCCACTACCGACTAATTACTATAAAAAGTTTCTTTAATAAAAAGAAAACACGAACTTTTAAAACAAAATCAGTTACAGCACACAATTTAAACTTGAATAGAAATTCAGGATTATGTAAACTCTAAGTAAAAGGTATTTCTGAGAACATTGTCAGAGAGAAAATGTTTCTATTTGACCATGGTATGACAAAGTTTAAGATTAATAATTAAGGTTACATTTCTGTAAAGTTGTGGCTCAGAAATTCTCTTTGAACGAATTGTTGACTTATGACTGCTACTATATGTTTGTCAAGCAAGCTTTGTTTCTGCAAGCAAGGTCTGTTTTAACATCTCCAGATAAGGCACCTGTCCCACAGCCGACGATTAACAAGAAGCGAGTAGAGATACCAATTACTAACGAGTTGGTGAGCAGCGAGTGTGTAGTTCGAATAGTTTTGTCGCTAGGCTATGAGGCAGTTCGGAGTAGGACGAAAAGAATGACTGCCAAGTCACTAGATTGTTCTGCCCGCCAAACGAACGTCGCTTAACGAGTATTTTCTTTGATAGCTCTGTTGCTGCGCCAACTAGTGGAGAGAGAGTTCTCGCCGGCAGAGTGAACAGTAATCGATAAATTATATGCATGTAACTACATGTATATGCATGTTGCATAATGTAAGTTATTTTGCATACTATTGTATAGAATCTTTTTTTTTTTTCTAATTTGAACAGACAGCTGTTGCTGCTGGGGAGTTTGTTGCGCCACTTCTTCTTCCCAGCTAAAGGCACTAGGAAGTGGTGAAGGGTGGGCGTTTTTGGGGGACTGTCTTATGTAATTGTGACGTTCGAAAAGTGCTGATTCTCAGCCTAGTTTGAATAAATGACTCTTGAATTTTGCATCTCTTTTACTAACACTGGTCCTAAATCTATTGTACGTTTCTTGAGCGAGAAAATAGTCGATAGCTAGTCGCTTCCTCGTCAGCGGTGGGACATGTGCCAAGTATCGGCTTAAATTAACGAATTAATTATTATGTTATTTCTGTTCTTATTGAATTTATCTGATATATTTCGGCTCTTAATGAATCTTACACGTAACACTTTAACAAAGGAGTAAAAATTTAAAAGTGGCAACGAGATAAAATAATATAATTGAACCCTATCTCCCCGCCAAAACACTGACACACAACAATAATAAAAAAATCACACTATGTCCCCACATTTAAGAACTATATTCGCAAAACACAAATATTATATTTAAATGAGGGTATATGAAGATATACGTGGTATTACTTAGTTTACTAGTAGTTGTACAGAGGTCGTCCTAAGTACTCATGCTTCCGTCAGTGGTACATCTAGTTGGAATTAGTGATGATTTGTGACCATTTTATGCAGACTTTAATTGTACCTGCGCAAGTTATATGGTTTTCAAAAGGCAAATAAAGTACTAGGAAGGATTTTTTTACCTTATAGAGTAAGCTAGTAGTCCGAAGTAATCAATGCGTAACACAAGATAAGTCATTGATACATTGTTACCATTTGAAAGCCCTCTTTATAACAAATGCGTGCACTGACTGGACAGGTCCACTCAAATCTGTAGTGGGCTTCAAATCTGTAGACCCTTATGGTTATTTCTTCAAAAGACCATCATATACATTAATCTGTATGGTCCTTATATGACCTGACCAAGATTATGTCTGAACTTTAAAAAAACCTCTCCTCCCTTTCTCCTCTTTAAACTCCTGAACAACCAAGAATTATTTATTTGTTGCCAACTTCATCACCACTGCCACTGCTCTCAAAACGGTGTAAGAAAACATCGTGAGTAAACCGGACATACCTTCACGACGAAGATACCCTTCAGAAGAGTGGTCGAGACTATTGCTAGGTTGAGTTTTTTTCGGTCTTTTTTCTCAGAAAGTCAGTAAGGAAACACCGAAGTCATCTAGTTTTAAAACATACTTTAATTTTGACGTGTGAAAGTTTTTTTTTAAACCAATTTACAGAATTAAATATCATTTATCAATCAGGAGGGGTGGCTTGCGGGAGGGACGAAAACATATCTTACAATAGAATATTACTACTTGGACTTAACAATAAAATATATGGGCTGTAGTCGCAGGCTACGGGATATACTTAAGGCTTTCGCTTGGCTCTTGTAGCATTACTGACCTCATAACCAAAAGCTTACTTTTCAATACATCAATTTAAATTATTAGAGAGCAAACCGTGCAATAAAATGGCCACAATAATACATACTAATAAAATTACTGACAGACAACTATTTCTTATTATTAGCACGAATCTGTCTAACCGAGCAATGTTACCCTCAAAGTGTACCAAAATTCTACCATTTTCATCTGAGCATCTCAGTGTTACCTCAGTGAGAAAATTACTATTTACTGTTTTTCTACCAAAAAGAGATTTCCAATCTATTCTGTGATCTTAGCTAAGTACTATTAATTAATTAGTAGAAAATCGAAGTTTATAGGTTTTGCAGATAATTAAAGGGGTGAAGTCAGTGTTGCTATGTTTAAAACTGCTTTTGAGGATGGTCACATTTAATTAGGAAGAAACTAATATCAAAGATAATAAACTAAACACTAAAATATATTTAAGGTAATTATATTTATTAAAAGAGTGCTCTGAACCTAGTGCGGAACATATATTTATAGAAATATTGTAAAACAATAAAAGTTAATAAAGATAATGGCTGTACTTTAAAGCTGTCTACTAGGTCAACTACATTTTTTTTTTACTTTTTGCTTATAAATAATCGGTAACTGTACTTTTTACTAATCGTTGCTTTTTGCTACAGATTACGTTCGGATTTAACATTGGGTTAGGTTAGGATAAGAATAAAATAACTGATTAAAAATGTACCTAATAGAATCATAACAGTTGTTTATTATAATAAAAAAAAATCTAATATTACAACTTAAGTGTGACCAATATAAAACAAAAGAAAACATAAAACATCAAACAGATTTATTTACTACTTTACAATTAGTAGAAAAAGTAAAAGCATGGCAACACCGACTGAAGGGGAACTACCAGATTCAAAAATAGAAGTCAATAGAAGGAGTATTTTATCAAATCCATATTTCTAGACCTAACGTTCTATGTTAGTGAGTCTAGCATGCCGGTTTGTCTATGTTATTTAATGGTCATACTTTTATTAGTGTACCTAGGTTACTTTGGATCAACCATAGCCCAACTATGTGTGGAGATGTTGGTCCATATGCAAAAAAAAAACGGATTTACAGGGAATAGAGGTAAAAAAAGAAAGGTCTTGTTGGCTCTATCAAGGAAATTGGCATAAGGTTTGCAAAGTCAATGGGAGTTTTCAATGGGACACTGCTTTCATGGACAGTAATAGATCATGCAATTGGTCTAAAATAATACAAAGGAAGTTACACTGTAGGCATTCAATTTGGTTAAACACACTAGGAAAGTAGTCTAGGAACTTGATTGGGGATTTATACAATGAAATCAGAAACACCATCGAGACTGAGAAATTAAAGGGAAAAAAGTTTTTTTTTTTGGATATTAATGAGAAGGGGTTAGGGTGTCACTACAGGTTTATTTCGGAAACTAAATAAGGGAAATTCAATATAGAAAACACAAAAATGATATTTTTTGCACATGGCCGTGATCTTCAACACGAACCTACAATCTACCTAATCCAAATCAACCTATACAACGATACTAAGACTGACCGGATGCGCTCCGTCTTCTGCCTACCGCTGTCTTGAAAAAATGGCGTTGATTATATTCTTAATAACTAGTTTATTATTTGTTTACATTAGTCGATAACTTAGTGGAGATGAGTAAACTTACTGAGGTGACGAACTCTTGTAGCAATCGTTTCAGAGTAATTGCGTTGTCTAGACAATGGAATAATATCTAGGCATCATTTTACCAGTTATAGCCATATCCATAATTCGTTTCTCGCGACGCGAAACTTATAGCATGTGTTTCGCGAGCTCTAGTTCAATCAGTCTGGATAGGGCAAAATAATACTTTTTTTGTCAGGAAACCTACAAATTTTACAGTAGTTATCGACTAATGTAAACAAAGTTTTTAGTCTTAGCAACATGCCTCGAATAAAGTTAAGGAAGGGTTATGAAAAAATAAGATGAGTAATTATATTTACACTTTTTCTATTATTTTTACAAATTACTGGATCAAGGCCTCGCCCTACCCCCCGGGGTTGCGGGTTTGTCCGAAAGGGTTACCGTGGCCCCTGGCAACATACAGGCAACTGAAGGAACACGAGTGGGTTTTAGTCAAGAAGAGTCTGACACGCTCTCACGCTCCGCCCAGAGTGGGAGAAGTTATTTGATAATTTCCCACACAAAAAAAAGGCCTCGCCCTACGCATTTAGAGATAATGCTGAAAGGAAAGTCTCATGTGCCAATTTTGCCAGCATTTAGCAAGTGTGAGCTTTGTGAGGCTCACACTCAGTGTGCTGGATTGGAGGATACTGCTGCGTGGATTCTTGAATAAAACTCATTAACTCAAAGAACGTTGTTTTACTTGTTTCACCAATTGTTCGAAAATTACAGCCAGTACAATTTACTTAATACACCTTATAGTTGTAGTAAATTACATAAGCGCAAGTAGCGGCGGTGACGTCCCGCATGTTAAATTACATTTTCCAATAGAATCAGTTTTCATGAATTGGCGGTCGGACTCAACTCCAGGTCCACCAATCAGAGAGAGGCAGAGGTGTCTCGGAAACGGACAGGTTTCGACATGTTCAAACCTGTATCGACTTGACCTGGGGTTGCGTCCGACCATAACAAATGTTTCATATAAGACAAACTTATAGCTAGATAATCACTTATTGGTATGTATCACTATTCACTCGATATTTAACACACTATTTACATATTTTCTTTGAGTTCATTATGGTGCGAGTGGGCGTTCTGCACATTTCTCCCGCCGTGCGTCGTCTGCTGCTGACGTCGCAGTCGTAGGTGTCGGTGCAGAGTCGCCGTGGTTGATTGGTAGCACCACTATCTTTTTCACTGGGCGTCGCAAGATGCCTCCTTTCGTGGCCACGTCCACTGTGCGTACCACTCCGTCTGGGCCGGGGAATGTAGCACAGACGCGCCCTTTGACCCACATGTTCCTTGGGAGGTTGCCGTCTACGATGAACACCAGGTCACCGACCTTGGGAATCGCGCCTTTTGTATGTGGTTCTCTGCGATTTCGTAGTTCTGGGAGGTATTCTTTCAGCCATCTGGCCCAGAACATGTCAGCGAGCCTCTGGGCTGCGCGCCAGCTGGCTCGTAGGCGCATGTCACTGTCGTCAAATTTCCCGGGTGCCGCTATGCGACCGGGGCCGCCCAGGATGAAGTGATTGGGCGTCAGGGCCTCAGGATCCTCGGGGTCTGCGGATACGTGTGTGAGTGGTCGGCTGTTTACAGTGTGTTCGGCTTCGATGAGCAGCGTGTGGAGCACTTCTTCGCTCGGGAACCGCTCGTTCAGTGTGGCGGCTAGGGCTGTCTTTACGGACTTTACCATGCGCTCCCAGGCGCCTCCCATAAATGGTGCTCCGGGAGGGATGAATCGCCAATCGATCATTTTCTTTGAGGCTTCTTCGGCTGTGGCTGCAAAAATGGCTACTCGTAGTTCCTTTTCAGCGCCGTGGAAGTTCGTTCCGTTGTCGGACCACAGCTGCTTTGGGCACCCTCGGCGCGCTATCATGCGTCGTAGTGCCATTATTGCCGAGTCTGTATTGAGCGATGTCACAAGTTCGAGGTGAATGGCTCGCGTCGTGAGGCATGTGAATAAGGCGACGTACCTTTTTTGATGACTCCGTCCAGCTGTAATGGTCAGTGGTCCGAAATAGTCTAGACCAGCGTAAGTAAACGGTCTCTGGTGGTGTGCTAGGCGACAGGATGGGAGGTTCCCTGTCATCGGCTGCGGTGGCGAGGCCGCTCTCATACGGCACGGTAGGCACCGGCTTATGATGTTCTTGACAGTAGGTCGTAGGCGGAGTACCCAATGTTCTTGGCGACACTCGTTGACAATGGTTTCAGTGCCCGCGTGGTGTAATTTGCGGTGGACGTGTTCGATCCACAATCGTGTCGTAGTGTGGTTTCCATCTAGTATCATAGGCTTTTTCAGATGTTCTGCCATGGCGATTATTCGGCTTTTTAGGCGAATTTCTCCTTCTGTGAGTTCTATGCACAGTGCGTGCAAACGGCTGTTTCGTGATATGGGCCTTTTGTTTTTTAAGGCTCCTATCTCTTCTGGGAAGGACTGTTCTTGCGAGGCTCGTAGGATCAGGTTCTCGGCGCGGCGAAGGATTTCAGCGGCGAGAGGTACGAGTAGGTGATCGTTGGTGGTCTCTTGTCTTTCTTTCGTTTTGACTTGCACTGTTCGTTTGTTCTTTTTCCAATCAGGATCTTTGTTGTTGTTTCTTTTGGTCCTTTTATAGTTAACACTCTGTCCTGGTCGGCGGCAGAGCTGCAGAAATTGGAGAACTCGTGCTGTGGCACGCAGGTATCTTTCCCAGCGTGAGAATCTATTGACGTCTGGTATGGCTTCGCTGATCTGTTCGTTTTTGTCTCTGATGCCGCAGGTTTTCTCTTCCCCAGTGATTACAATGGGGTTCTTTTCGTCGGCTGGCCATGTTTCTGGGGGGCCGTATAGGAATTCCGGGCCGTTGAACCAGCGATGATCTTGATCATAGTGTTCGGGTACGTCTCTCGTGGCGTCGTCTGCTGGGTTCAGTCTGGTCGGTACCCAGCGCCATTCATTAGTGGAGCTATGTTCTTCAATTGCTGCGATGCGATGGGCGACGTATGGTTTGTAGGATCTGGATCCAGTTCTGATCCATGACAGTGTAGTTCTGCTGTCGGTCCAGAATGTGGTAGACTCTGGCGTTTGTTCATGTTCTTCCTTGACCGCTGTTGCCATGCGTGCACCAAGCACTGCTGCTTGCAGCTCTAATCGTGGGATTGACGTTAGTTTCAATGGGGTCACCTTGGCTTTGGCTGTGATCAGGCAGACGTGGACTTTTCCGTCCCTGGTGACTGTTCGCCAGTATAAAGCTGCTGCGTATGCGGATTCACTCGCGTCGGTGAATACGTGCAGCTGTAGTGATTTCGTGGCGCTGAAACCTGGGTAGGTTCGTGGGATCGAGATGTGTTCTAGTGCTCTGAGGTTGACGAACCATTTCCTCCAGCCTGCTGCTAGGTCATCATCTAGGGCTTCATCCCAGGTTGTTCCGCGACGCCAGACTTCTTGTAATATTTGTTTGGCTCTGATGGTCACTGGTGATACTAGTCCCAATGGGTCAAATAGGGACATGACTATTCGAAGGGCTTCTCTCTTGGTGGGTGTTTCATTTTGTAGGATGTTCTGTGGTATGCGTATCAGGCTCAGGTTGAAGGCGAGTGAGTCTTCTGTCGGTTTCCATATTAGGCCGAGGACTCGCTCTGTCTGCCCGTCGTCTTTCAGCTTGATCGTGTCTTTGGTTTTGGTTACTTCCCCTAGGGCTTCAAGTAGGGCGACAGAGTTTGACGACCATTTCTTGAGTTTGAAGTGTGCTTCTATGTGAATGTCGCGTACTGCTTGTGAGACTCTTACTGCTTCTTCTAGCGTGTCAAAGCTGTTTAAGTAGTCGTCCATGTAGTGTTTTCTTTTGATAGCTTCGACTGCCTCGGGGTGTTGTTTCTGAAATCTTTCAGCGTTCGTGTTCTTCACGTATATGGCTATGGTTGGTGAGCAGGAAGCCCCGAAGATCAATGACTTCATACGGTACTGTTCAGGGGGCTGGTCGTCTCTTCGGTTCCCTCGCCACAAGTAGCGGAGAGCGTCTCTGTCTTCGGGTCGGAGTTCTATTTGTAAGAACATTTCAGTGATGTCGGCGGTCACGGCGATCGGGTGTTGGCGGAAGCGCATGATCACTCCCGGTAACGATTGTAGGAGGTCTGGGCCCGTGAGTAGCTGGTCATTCAAGGAGATTCCCTTGGTCTTGGCTGCAGCGTCGCAGACGATTCTTAATTTGTCCGGTTTCATTGGGTTGTAGACCGCAAAGTGAGGTAAGTACCAGGTTCTGTGTTCTGAAGTGATTGTCGGAGCTGGTTCAGCATATCCCTTTGATACTAGTGCTTCCATTTGTTCGGAGTACCTCTTCTTGAGGTCTGGGTCTTTGTCGATTTTCTTTTCCACGCTGATGAGTCTGTTCAGAGCGCTGTCGTAGTTGTCGGGCATTTTTGAGTTTTCGTCTTGCCATAGTAGCGCGGTTTGGTATCGTCCTTCTGGGGTTCTCTTCGTGTGCTGTTGTAGGATACGAAGTGCCTTTTCATCGGGATCATTGATGGGTTTCTTTGGGTTGATTTGTGTGTTGTCCATTGTTATGTGTTCCTTCACCAGTTCATGGAGGTCGTCGTCTGTATTGACGTGTCTTATGAAGTTTACTCTGTGGCCAAGTGTCCGTGCGTGGCTGCCGTGCAGGACCCAACCGAGTGGTGTTAGTGATGCCACTGGTTGGTTCTTTTTTCCTGTCTTGGTCTCTGTTGTGATGAGGAGGTCCCAGTTATCTTGGCCGATTAGGAGTCTGGGTCTAGCGTCTTCAGTTACTATGTCTTTGACTATGTCTCGGAGGTGTTCGCAGTTCCTGATTGCTTCTTCAGGTATCTTTTGCGCAGCCAACTCTAGCTGTTTGACTGTTCGTGCTTGTATCTTGCGTTCGGTTGTGTGAAGTCCTCTGATAAAGAGGTTTACTCGTCGTGATGTCATGTCGATCGTGGATTCGCCGTCGAAGGCTGCTATGCGTAGTGGTTCACGGAATCCTTCTGCTCCTATTTGGTTGGCTAGGTTCTCGTTGATTAGGGTTGTCGTAGAGCCATCGTCTAGGAGTGCGTAGGTGTCTACAGCTCCCGCCGGTCCAGACAGGCGAACCGGTATTATTTTCAGGAACGATACTTTGGGTGTCCATGCTGAGTGGACCTTCTCTTGTTCTTGTTTAAAACATTCGGGTTCTTCCTTCTTTTTGTTCGCTGCGCTGTTGGCGTGTAGCATCTTGTGGTGTAAGTGTGCGCAGTCGTTTATTTCGCATTTCTTTGGTTTACAGCTGTGTTGCTTTGTTCTGAGTCTGAGGCAGCGGAAACACAAGCGACGTTTCTTGGCAATATCCCATCTGGCGTCAGTGGTTGCTTTCTTGAATTGTTCACATTCCACGATGTTGTGCCCTTGGTGTTCACATAAAACGCACTTTGGTTTGTTCGTTTCTTGCGTGGTATGTACTCGTTGCTGGCGTCGTTGTGTGTTCTGAGAGATCTGTGTTGTTGCAGCGATGTTTTCGGGTAGTGCGTACGGGCTGCATATTTCTGCTTCAATCTTGATGAATCGGGTGAACTTCAAGAGATCGGGTTCTGTTCTGGGTTGCGTTGCTGAGAACTGGTACCACTGTCTCTTCAGGGTCGGAGTGAGTTTTTCGATGATTGCTTTTGTTACTTCTGGGTTGAAAAGGTAGTGTCCGCAGTTGAGTGCTTGTAGGGTCCCGACTATACTTTCTATTTTGGTGGCGAATGTGCAAACTTCACGCGGGGATTCAGTGAGGCGCGGCAGAGCTCGTAGACGCTCTATTTCGGCTATTGCAATCGAGTCCGGGCGTCCAAAACGTAGCTCGAGTGATTTCATAACTTCGTTCGGGTCGGCGTTCACTATTAATAGGCCCTGTACAGCTTCCTTGGCTAGTCCTCGAAGGCTTCTTCTAAGTCTGGACATGTTCTCCACTGCTGTCAGTCGGTGTGCCGTCTCACAGTAGGCGGCGCGGAAGGTGAGCCAGTCTTGATAGGCTCCGTTGAAGTATGGTAGTTCGGTGGTTCTTGTTGGCTGCTGGTACTGGGTGGCTTGTACGGCGTGTGTGATTGCAGCAGCGAGTTCTTTTACGTCCGTCCTTGGTTCTTGGACGGCCATCGTTGTGGGTTGGTGTGCGACGCGTGCTGATGGCATGGGCTGTGGTGCATGGGTCTCGGTGGCGTGCCTCGGAATGTGGCTGTGATGCGGTGCCATAGTGTAGATCGGTTGCCATGCTGCGTTCGTTGTTGTGTTCGTAGGGTTCTGTGGCCAGGGCGCGACGGGCTCCGTTGGTGCTGGCGTTGGTTGCGGCTGCGCAGGTAGGTAGTTCGGTTGCCAGTATGCGGATGTGGCCACTGGCTGCATGTTCGGGTGTGGCTGCGGGGGTGCGGTGTTTTGTTGCCAGGCGGCGATTACTGGCGGTGGGTTCAGGTGCGGTTGTTCAGTCGCAGGTTTCGGTTGCCAGGGCACGGCGGTGTTCACTGGCAGCGTGTTTTCGAGTTCGGTGTTCGGGTCTTCAGGTGGTGGGTGCGTGGTGTTGACTCCCACCGGTAAGGTCGCCGGGGCATTCCAGGGCGCGGCGGCGGTTGCTGGAACTGCAGGTTCAACCGGCGATTTTTGTTCGGGCTGATGCGGTCGGTCGGTGATGGCGAGTACTTGTGTTGATTGTAGCCACGTAGTTACTCGTTGATCATTTCCAGTTTCCGAGGCGACTGAGGATGCGTCTTCGTCAGTGGATTCGGCTTCGACCTCGGCGAGGCGCGCGGTCGCTAATTCCACTAGTCTTTGTGCCAGCTCTGCTTTGGCCTGGGCTATGCGGCGCGCTTTTGGTACTTTTCCACTTTTTGGTGAGGTAGGTTTGCTGCGGCGGCCACATTTTTTATTTTCGGGTTCATTTTCTTGTTGCGGGGCGGCGGCTTTTACTGTAGGTTCGGTTGCAGTGGGTGCTTCTGACGTTTCAGCTGTCGTTTTTGTGGCCTCCGTACTGGTTGTTTCGGTGGTAGTTTCTGTAGTGGCTTCGGTGGCCGTTTCGGCGGCCGTTTCGGTGGTCGTGGTCGATGCTTGTCTGCCTCTTTTTCCTGTGGATCTTGTGACTGGCATTGTTCTTGATGAATTCTTCTAAATATTCTTTAAAGGGGTTCAGTAGAGTTTTCTTGATGGTTTTTCCTCGGATCCGGCTGGCGAAGGACCAGAAAATGTGAGCTTTGTGAGGCTCACACTCAGTGTGCTGGATTGGAGGATACTGCTGCGTGGATTCTTGAATAAAACTCATTAACTCAAAGAACGTTGTTTTACTTGTTTCACCAATTGTTCGAAAATTACAGCCAGTACAATTTACTTAATACACCTTATAGTTGTAGTAAATTACATAAGCGCAAGTAGCGGCGGTGACGTCCCGCATGTTAAATTACATTTTCCAATAGAATCAGTTTTCATGAATTGGCGGTCGGACTCAACTCCAGGTCCACCAATCAGAGAGAGGCAGAGGTGTCTCGGAAACGGACAGGTTTCGACATGTTCAAACCTGTATCGACTTGACCTGGGGTTGCGTCCGACCATAACAAATGTTTCATATAAGACAAACTTATAGCTAGATAATCACTTATTGGTATGTATCACTATTCACTCGATATTTAACACACTATTTACATATTTTCTTTGAGTTCATTATGGTGCGAGTGGGCGTTCTGCACAGCAAGAATGCTGGTAACAACAGCGATACTGCCTGTCGGCACTTCGGCAAAACTAAGTAGCTCCCGCTACTTGCTCTATAGATATCTTGTTTTGTCCTCATAACAATCTATTGGTAATCTAAAGAGTTAGAAACCCCCGTTGAGTACTACAAAGAGTAAAAAACTGCCGTCAGCATTATGCAACTGAGTGTCAACTAAACCAAGCGCGGTCAATCACTCATTGAGCCATAGAATAATTATCTAACAGAAAATCTAAGAGCACTTTTTCGGTGCGATTTCATATTCCTTAGAGATGCGGCCATTTATTTACTAAGCCCTGGTACGTACGGACGATTTTTTTGTGTGCACTGTATTTTCAACGCTCTGCTTAGCGCCGAGAGTTGAAAATCCAACAGTGTTTTTTTGACGCTCAGGGATGCGCTCTGTTGGATTTTCAACGCTCAGCCCAAAGTAGACAGTTGAAAATCGAGTGCATCGCGTTAAAACATCGCTCGTGCGTACTTGGGCTAACAAGTTATGAAAACACGGATTCTATTGGGCAAAAGTGTGATGGACGACAAATGAAACGTGCTTCGCTCAAGATTCGCGCTTTCGCCACGCTTTCGATTCGGACATCAACAGAGTACTCGATATCTGTATAATGACTTCTATCTACCTATAATGTTAATGTATCTTCTTAAATATAAATAATATTTATTTCTGTCTTCAGGGCGTTAGTTATGTGGACCTTGTATATATTTTTTAAGCAGCCTATATATTACATTTTTTTGTGCAGCCTGCATAATTTCATTTTGTGCACTCTGTATAATTTTATTCGTGCAACCTGTATAAACATTTTTTGTTGCAACCTGTACAGCGTTTCTTTTGTTGCCCCTATATAATTTTGTTTTATACATACATACATAAATTCACGCTTTCTCCCGATCGGGGTAGGCAGATACTACAGAACGCCACCGGCTACGATCCTTACATACTCCTTTTGCTGCGTTTACGGTCATACATCTGGTCACACGCTCGCCGGTTGCGATTAGTAGTAGTTTTATACAGGTAGTTTTGTACATTAATAAATTATGTACAGGAGTAGTAATAAGCATTTTGTATTAATAATTGGCATGTTGCTAAGGCGTCTATTATCGTAATTATCTACTGAAATAATAAAATCAACATAAGAACTGGTAGATGGAAGCAATGCAAAGTTAAATGATTGAGAATTAGTATAGTTTCCTAAGTAGTTTCTATTTTTTTTAATATACCCCATTTGGGTAACATAATTCTAATAGCAATTGTTTGTTGAACTTATAAATAATAACTTGGGTTTTTGCAAATAAAATATTACATTGTGTTCTTCAAATAATCTAACATATTTTTACTTTGCAACAAATTCTTTTAATTTTGTAGAATAAGTATTGCCTATTTTAAAATCTACTTTGAACAGCATATTAACCTGTACTTTCACTGTTCTTATTTCAAACTGCATGGTTCGGCAACAGAAATTGAAATATAGCAGTTATACTGTTGAACTTTTCAAGAAATAAAGATTGTTCTCAATTTCTAATTCCCACAAATTATCTTTGCATCACCTCCCTCTCAAAAACCAAGCTACCACAACCTCTCCTTACCTGCGTAACAGGATCCTTCATGATCAAAACATCGGTAACAGGCCCGAACATAGCGAAGTACTCTCTTAGCTTCTCTGAGCTCGTCTGCCAGCTGAGACCGCCCACAAACAGCTTACTGGGTGATGGTGAGGTGGAACCCGTTGGTGCGGGTTGTGTGCCATTAGCTGTTGCCGTCACCGGGGTTGAACGCCCAGATGACGGGGAAGTTTCTGTAGGGAAATAGGGGTCTAGGATCAATGTTGAGATAATCTTTGTTGTGGCTTGGTTAGATGTTAATATGAGCCAGACTAACAAGTATTTAGTAACTTTTAATTTTTAGCAGTGGTGGCGGCCGTTAGCAGTGGTGGCCCATTGGTAACGGCCGCGACTTACGAGTTGTAGGTCGTAGGTTCGAACCCAGACAGGCGCTTTACTTTGTGTAAATTATTTCATCATCACTGCTCTCAAAACGGTGAAGGAAAACATCGTGAGGAAACCGGCATGTCCTAGAACCGAAAATTCAAAGACATGTGACATCTACCAACCCGCACTGGGCCCGCGTGGTGGATTACGGCCCACTCCCTCTCACAGAGAGGAGGCCTGTGTCCCAGCAGTGGGAACATTTATAGGCTAATGATGATGATGAATTTTTTTAAAAAACAAAGACACACCCAGGCTGTAGTTGTTTCCTAGCTTTTAAAAAAAAGTATTATAATGTAATGAAATACAATATTGTTTACTATGAAAGACAAACTCAATGTGAAATGTGAATAATGTGATCCTTTTATTTTCAAAACAAGAAACCTATTTTGCTTACATAATTAAAATTAGCCTGGTTTGGAGTTGGAATCTCTGAGTAATTCTTGATATAACTTGATGACAAATATACAAATAGCTGTAGGTACTGTCTTTTATTAAATAAACTTTATGAAAGTAAATATTAGACCAGAAATTCTCAAAGAAAATTATCTTAGATGGTAAATCTTATTAGAAAAATTAATTTACTTATCTAAAAACTATATTTAATTTGAATAGCAACAATCTAATTATGAAAAGATAACTGAGTTTGACCTTCCATTGTAATCAAAATTGTATTTCTTTTGTTAGTTTTTTTGCACTACAATTTATCAAATCTGTATGAATTGAATGTGAATATATATGAACTTGCAGACACCAAAAAAAAAAAGAAAAAAACAATCACAATAAGATTCCTACAAGTAGATATAAATTTAAAAAATGTTACTATACTAAATCAATGGAAAGAAATTACGTTTTTGAAAGGCTATGTAAAATAAAGAATTCCAAGGTGTTGACCCTGTGTAGAAATCGATAAACAATGCCACAAAGCCCTCAGCCCCTCATGATGCATTGCAACTGGACAAGCTAGCTTTCTTGTCAGTATTCCTCCACTTTGAGAGAATTTTGAAGAGATTTATTTCGTCGGCGTAGGTGGAGAACTAAATAACTGCGATTTTGGTCAAATTGACTTTTCACCATTTACGTAACACCCAAATCATGCCGCATAAATAAATCGCAATTTTCTCCAAATTTTTTTTTTTTTGTTATTTACTTCTCCATCTACGCCAACGATTTGTTTTTGTCGGGGTACCTACGCTACATAATTCCGTTGGTGGCCTTCTAGGGTAAAATTCAAATTGAGACTCACTTATTTGCTGCACAGCAATCTGTTGCTGCTGGTGTTGTTGATGCGCGGCTGCGGCGGCCGTGGCAGCGGCATGAGCGGCAGCCTGCGCGCTCAGCACGTGAGCCGTCAGCTCGCCGCCCACCAGTCCGCCATCCAGCACCTCCACACCACCCAGCGCCCCGCTAGAATACAATCCCATCATTGTCACTACCGCACTAAACAAATCACGGCTAACAACTAAATTATTTATGAATTTACGTAAATATCGATGGCCGAATCACGATTCGGTCCAACGACGCTTTCACTTTGTGGCAGAGAAGAGAAAAAAAACAAAACACGATCTGTTTACATTCAGCCGAATTTCCCGCCAATGTTTTAATTATGTAAAAGTAACTATCGCTGAATAAATTGAAATTGAATCTATTTGTGTACACAATAATTACTGTATTAATAATTTACATTTCACACAGCGCAAACATTCAAAATAGTCGTGAAATTCGTGAATTATAAACGGCGAAGGTTCCCACTAGGAAACGTATCGTTTATGGTAAAGTAAATGTCATCAATGACAGGTTAAATACGATAGAATGTAAATAATTACGTCTGACCGTGACAAAGGAAATCATTATTCCGTCTTATGTGGAGATTTTTGTTTTGATCTCGTTTCTGTAAGGCAGGGAATACACGTCAGATTTTTTCATCAAATAGTCGGATCCGATAGTCTGATCCGGCCATCGGAAGGCGTTGGAGTCATTATTTTGTTTGAACATTCAGTACACATCCGATCCTATAGTCGGATAGTTTGCATTGTTCTGATAGCCGGATCAGACTATTGGATCCGGCTATCTGATAAAAAAATCGGACGTGTTTCCCAGCCTAAAGCGTACATACGTCGTTCCCGTCATGACATTCAGAGAATCTCTTGAGCCTTCTTAGGAAGGCAAATATTTGCATATGAGATGAAACATAACGAATGTGATATCTGACGCTTTTAGTGGGTTTTATCTGTTTCATCGGAAAATATGAAACAACGTGAGCTTCACATATTTATTGTTTGTTTAAATATTATCTGACTTCATACTGTATAAAATTAATCGCGTCAAAATGTTTCTCCGAGCAATGAAGTGCCACTTGTCATGCGGCTAAGTTGCTAACTCGCAGCAAAGAATATCCTGACGCAGTCTATGTTACATGCTTTTAAGTTATGAGTAGTGCTGCGTGATTTTTCCCCTACTCCCATAACAAATAAATCAACATAATCCTGATAGGTGCATTGAATAATATTTTCATGCCTTTTATTTTACCGGGAGCCTGCTACATTGAAATTCTTAAAGTTGTCTCAGTTCTACAATAAAAATTAGATCACATCCAAATCGCTTTCGAAGAAATATAATTCTCTTCAAAATTCTAGACGCTCGAGTCTAATAGAAAAGCGCACGCCGCCTGCCGCCGGAAAAGCTTTTATTTTATTGAAAATGAACTTATCCGTACAGCTGCTCCACAAAAGTTACCCTCCTACGAGTTGCGCATTTCATCTCCACGAAGCTATTCCTATCTCTTTCACACTTATAATTTTTCCGAAACAATTGTAGCTCTGTCTCACTCTGAAACCAATATACCTATTCTTGTCTGGCATAGCTGTCGGGTGTATTGGTCTCCCGCTCGTTGTTTAAGGGTGTGGTGTGGATGGTAACTCCTCGTTGTTCTAGGGTAGTTGGCGACAGCCATCGGACACAGTCTGGTGTCCTGTAGCTGCCGTCGAGTGTAAATATTTGAGCATGCGGAGTGATTTTATTAAAATGAACACATATGCATTATTTGGGGCCGATATGGCGCAGGATCTTTTACTTTTTTTTATTATTCCATTATCTGGACCCTGCGTTTTGGACCTCGGCATTACATGAAAACCCAAATTCAGTCTATCCACAATTCATATTGAATAATATGCCAATGGTGAATTTCCTGGCATTTGAAATTTAAATTGACTACCAGTTTGCGGTTCTTTGAAGAATAAATAAATTCTTTTTTGCAGAGAGGAGCTTCTTAATGAACTGAAAAAACGGACCTCCTCTTTGCCAAAAACGAAGTAATTGATCAAATTTGTACTTCAAAATACTTTCTACTTCACTTCAGAGGGTTACTGGTAGAGAGATTCAAGCATAGCTAGTGTATAATTAAGTCACCGTTTTTTTTTACTGGACAAAAATAACGAAATATTTATATAACTATAATAATGTAGGTATATTATTAAACACCGCATTTCAAAATTAACCGATAATTTAAAGCGTTTTCAAAGGAATAAATTACACTGGTCAAGTATGCTCCTTGCTACGCTTGATGGTAGCAAGATCAAACTCTTCTGAGTGGTTCATTCATTAGGGCTTATCCGTTCCCATTATTTTCCAACCTAAACTCGACAGCGGCACAAGCTTCTGAAAAATTTCATGCTGAATTTTTCATTGTTTTTCATTTTAAATTAATCACATCTTACTGAGAAATTTTAAATCCCACTTTTATACAAATTAAGAAATGTTAAACGGTATAATCTTGTTCGCCAAGTTTGATAGATGTTCGCTTTTTTCCGAGGGATCTTTTAACAAATTCCCCTGTCCAACTATAAATCAGTGTAGACTTGCGCGATTTATCTCGTCTGAACATGATGTAGGACTTGCGACTTTACACTATCCTCGTGATAATAGGACCCAAGATGTTTTCTGTGTTGTATTAAAAATGTCACATAGAAATTCCCTTAAGATGCTTTTTATGGCAATTTCTATGTGTCGTTAAAAATACATATTTCATGTGTCCGATTTATCATATGCGACTTGCGAGCATTTTCCATTAGCAACGAAATAATTTTCTCGTTACTATATTGCTTTCGTTGTATTAATTATTCATAAGTACCGTGAACACGGTCTACACTTTAACATTCATTAACTATGCTGAACAACTTGTCTTGAACTAATAATTTTATGACTACACTTTGTAGTTTACAGGTAAGTTAGTTATGTACGCAATCTAAACAAATTTCAAAAGTTTTAATTTTTAAACATCTTGCTAAAAGTAGTTTTTCCAACGTTAACAGCATGAGTACCGATATCATTTAACATAAACGAAATTTCCAGTGACTACCTACTTCTTCTGTAACAAATTACGCAACGTTTTACCACAATGAATTTAGTTTCGATAAATTAAGACACCGTAAAGTGAGAAAAACGTCAGCCGTGACAAATAGTTTCTCTAATTTGCTTTCAGGTCAGAGGCGAAGCGGGCGGCTGTTTGTTACGACCTGTCGATGGGAGAACGAAATGAGTCATTCACGCATTTGAAACTTTGAACGCACTTTGTAATGTATATTGCAGGGTGTTTTTTAGGGTTCCGTACCCAAAGGGTAAAACGGGTCCCTGTTACTAAGACTCCGCTGTCCATTCGTTTGTCTGTCTGTCCGTCTGTCACCAGGCTGTATCTCATGAACCATGATAGTTAGACAGTTGAAATTTTCACAGATGATGTATTTCTAGAATAGAATACAATATAATAATATTAATTTCCTTAAAAATACGGTATAAAAATAACAAGAGCATACATGTTTTTGCTTAACAGTCATAAGCGTACAAATTTTTACAAGCATAATTTACCTAACATTTATTTTCAAAGAAGTCTTTGACACTATAACAACAAATAGTAAAAAACGGAATAAAATAAATATTTAAAGGGGCTCCCATACAACAGACATGACTTTTTTGCCGTTTTTATAGATAATGGTACGGAACCCTTCGTGCGTGAGTCCAACTCGCACTTGGCCAGTTTTTGAATAGATAAGTACAGTAAGCGCTCAAAAGTGCATGAGCACGCTAAGAGTCGTATTGCTGTGAACACGCGGTATAGCTCGTACATTTGTATGTGTAAGCAACACGATACACACACCACAGATAACGCAGTTTTGCACTACACGAAACAACAATATATTTCCGTCGCTTTAAACATGCTAGCACACACGCACTATGCGCGTGAACTTGACCAGTTAATGGCATTGCTAAAATTCGGTAGTAACTTAACAAGTGCAGATAGCAGAAAGCGTTAAGCGTTGGTATGGAATTCAAACTGCCTCAGGTTCTAATCTCGTAAAACACAGTGCGGTTTTTTGCAAATATTATTATTTTTGTTTTCGATAATAATATTTTTTAAATATTGCTGCTTTTTTATGTTGTTATTGCAATAAAGGTTTTAGAATAAAAAATGCGTGATATATGATAACAAAATTAAAAAAAATATGTTTATTCGTTATATTTATTTTACATAAGTTAAAAAACTGCTACAATTATTTATCATTACTTCAGCTGAATAAGATGTGAAATAGATGTCAAGAAACTTAGAAGCAGTTTGTATTATTTTGACATATTTAAATTATGAAATATTTTAAATTTTTAATGGATTTTTTCACCATAAATATTAAGCTTTGATCATGGTCGAAGTAATTAAGTAATAAATAAGAATATTAGACTACTTAAAATGTAAAAAACTACTTACAGAATCGGTAATTTTAAGGTTAAATATGGGCAGTTTGTTTATATTTTATTTGTATTAATTATTTTACATTTTATTTGACTTTAGTAAATATTGGTTGTTATTGAGGTTAAAGCTTAAGTATTCATTTTCTTTACGAAAAGAAGATTGAAACTAAACCTCAAATTTTAATCCTAAAACAATACTATTACTAAAATAATATTAAACAATTTCGGTATATCTGCAAGAAATACGACAAACACCCTATTGAAACGTGCTTAAAAAATTTGTTACCATAAATTCATGCAATAACGAATCTGTTGTTTATTAAGTTGGTACGGTCAATATTTTAAGGTCAAAAACGGTTTTCTAGCTGGTCTTCAGTGATGCAAGCCTTCAGAGTGCACGGCGAACGGTTCATAATGACGTGTTTTTAATAATTCAGCAAAATATCTCGTTGGTATGAAACCATTTGTTTCATTCACCATTTGACGTCGCTGCTACTCGATAATAAGCCCCTTCCTCATATCTCTTAACCCTCACAGTATTTCTCTAGAACAAAGAAAAACATTGTTTTTATTACACATAATACCTTATTATTTATTATTCACTAATCGAATTAAAACTCACAATGAATTTAAAACTTTAAAGGCATCTTCTGTCTCAACAATACCTCTGTTCTATCAACAATACCCTTGATTAAGATTTATGTTTAGTAAAATATGAAATATATAAATGATAACACTCACACTTAGTCCGGTTTCATTAGATATTCACTTCACTTTTACGCAGCGCAATAATATTCTCTGATCTGTTCTGATCTCTTCAATATATTTTATGCCTGCTTTTTGATAATAATAACCACAACACTGCGCTAAATACTCGTCACCGATATTATCCACGAACCAACAAAGTTCTATTAATTAAATACTCGTAACAAACTGCATCTACCCCACAGAAATCGATATAATTTACTTAGTTTTTTGTGGTCTACCTGCTAAACTTTAATATTTATGTGAACAAGACGAATGAAACTAAAAACGAATGATGATTATTGAACTAGTCATTGGTTGCAGACAAAGTGAGTGTGTGTGTGTAATGTGCGTGTCTACAGTATTGTAACAACTTATAGAAGAAGGTCGTAAGTCAAACCGAAGCGTCAGTCTATTGCTTTGTGAGATTGCTCATGGACTTTTGGTCGGTACTGTACCTATTCTGCAATTTTGTAAATAATTAACAATGCGTGGATATTTTTATTCTGACTCAGCATTTATAACCGCTAATTTAGAGAATTGATTTTTGTGAAGTTCGTTTACAATTTACCTTTAGTACATGGTGGAAACGGCTTAAAAAAAATTTTGTTCTTCCGTAACTTTGAAACATAACGTGTTACATTCTATGGCTAGCAAAAAATTACTGCGTTCTTTTGGTTTGTCAACAAACAGTTCAGTGAGTTCAATTTGTAGTGTTCTGTCTGTGGTTCAGTTATTCACTAGAAGTGCGTTTTATCCTTTCACATTTATTTCTATTTCAATGTTTCACATAGACATAATTATGTTATTTCTATTTCAATGTCCTTTCATCAAATAGTTCCTATGCCGTAATGTTGGCTGCACTGTTGTAGGACGAACACGAACACGCTACGGCGCGGGCGCTATGTAATTGGTCCGTTGCAGGGTTGCCAGATGTGATTTTTTTTCTTCTCAAAACTATTGTAGGCCTCAGAATTCCTACAAACAAATAATGTCTTCAATAACTAGGAAGGAATATGATCCTAATGCCATTATCACTGTATTAATAGGTAATAGTTGTAATGTTAAAAAAGATGATATTACTGATAGTATCACCGAACTATTGAAGTTAAATTGTAAGAAAATAATTTTGTGTGCTTTTCCATATTTTGAGCACTTGTCAAACAGACAAAACAACTACATTCACATGTTAAATAATTACATGCATTTTTTAGTTAGTCACCATAGTGACAAGTTTATATTTTTTGACACCAACATTTTTGTTGATAAGCTCAGGTCGACTAGGGATACTGTGTATCTGCCCATTAGTTTTAGACGTCAAATAGCTAGGCTATTAGCTTTTAATATTAACCCAGACATAATTAGTATGTCGAAGTCATATAGAATTAGTACCACAATTAGTAATAGTACTAATGTTAAGGTGGTTAGCACTAATAGTTTAAACTAGTTTGTAAGACAACAGAAGGTACCAATAACAGTATGATTAAACTTGATAACAAAAAGGTATTTTCTAGCACTAACATAGTTAACTGTACAAAAGGGGCTAAGCAGAAATCCTTGAAATTATTACATCAAAATATTCAAGGTTTTTCTTCCAAACAATTGGAAATTGAATTGTTTTTAGAAAAAACAATGTTTGACATTATATGTTTAACTGAGCATTGGTTAAAAGATTATGAAATGTTAATTAACTATGAGAATTATAGTGTGGCTAGTTGTTTTAACCGAAAATCAATGCTGCGTGGTGGTTCATTAATCTTAATTAAAAGTTGTATTAAAAAACCCGTAATGACATAGTTGAACTATCGGTTGAACATAGCATTGAACTGTCTTGTGTTGAGCTAGATAAGCATGTAATAGTGTGCGTTTATAGACCCCCAAATTATCAAAACTACTCTATATTTGAGTCAGTAATGGAAGATGTTTTGGCAAAACTTGCAACTTGTAGTAAATCAGTAATTATCTGTGGTGACTTTAACATTAATATTTTAGAAAATAATTCAATAACCGGTAGATTTTTAAATTTGTTCAAATCATTCAATCTGTCACATGTGTTTGTGGAACCGACCCGAATAACTACATCTACTGCTACATGTATTGATAATGTGTTTTGTTGCTGTGACTATTTAGATAAAGCCATAGTTAATTATCTCCCTTCGGATCACAGTGGTCAATCCGTAACTTTTGAGTCTAACAAACCATTACAAAAAGTGAAGATACAATTCAGACCAATAACAGCTGTTAATTTAAATAAATATAATAGCACTTTAAGGACGCGTTTACAAATCTGACCAAAATAAGCAGTTTTTCGGTACATTTTACGGCAGAACTGAACCAAACTAAATGCAAATAATAATTACCACAGATAGATTACGCCTTCATCTTTAAATTTTGGCAATTTTTTTTTTGAAAATTTTGTTTTATAATATTGTAAAAAATCATTTCCGGTGCCTCTTCACACAAAATTGACAATATCGTATTGAGTTTAGGAACATTTTTCTTCTATTTAATAACAGAAATGTATTTATTTAAAAATATTTAATATAAGCAGACATGATCAAATCAAAAATGTGGTAGAAAAAACTACCAAAATGTTCTAAATAGTCTCCAAAAAAAAATCAAATCTATTTTAGTTTTTTAACAAATTTAGCTTTATCGCAGGCATCTTAACTGCTTGAATATAAGGGTTATTTTACTGGTCATTGTCGTGATTTATTGCACAAAAATTTGTAACGAAATATTAGTCTGCGCTCGGCCGCCGTCGTGAGTGGACACTGTGTCGCTTGTAACCACCAGCTCGTGTTGAAAAAGATCGCTGTACGAATACAAAATATTTGACATACCAAACTTGATACTTCACGTGTTTTGTGCGGACTACGGACAATCAAGGTTAGTTTTTTATATTTTTTCTTGAATTACCTACGGATTATAAATTTACATTTCGTTTCGGACTTGATGGAGTGACCTGAAGGTATACTTCGAAGACTGGAACTGGAATCAATAAACGAGTGGAGCTAGGTGTGCCGAGTTTGGGCTCGTTGTGTTAGTTATGATGAGACCTTACCTTAGGTCTTGATGGAGTGACCTGAAGGTGTACTTCGAAGACTGCTACTGGAACCAATAAATGAGTGGAGCTAGGAGTACTGAGTTTGGGCTCGTTGTGTTAGTTATGATGAGACCTTACCTAAGGTTTTGATGGAGTGACCTGAAGGTGTACTTCGAAGACTGCTACTGGAACCAATAAACGAGTAGAGCTAGGTGTACCGGGTTTGGGCTCGTTGTGTTAGTTATGATGAGACCTTACCTTAGGTCTTAATGGAGTAACCTGAAGGTGTACTTCGAAGACTGCTACTGGAACCAATAAACGAGTGGAGCTAGGTGTACCGAGTTTGGGCTCGTTGTGTTAGTTATGATGAGACCTTACCTCAGGACTTGATGGAGTGACCTGAAGGTGTACTTCAGTCACTACTAATGGATCTCCTCGACTACTAGAACTAGGTGTGCCGAGTTTGGGCTCGTTTTGTTAGTTATGATGAGACCTTACCTCCGGACTCGATGGAGTGACCTGAAGGTGTACTTCGGTGACTGCTAGTGGAACTCCCCGACGAGTAGAACTAGGTGTGCCGAGTTTGGGCTCGTTTTGTTGGTTATGATGAGACCTTACCTCCGGACCTGATGAAGTGACCTGAAGGTGTACTTCGGTGATTACTAATGGATCTCCTCGACGAGTAGAACTAGGTGTGCCGAGTTTGGGCTCGTTTTTTTAACTTATGATGAGACCTTACCTCCGGACCTGATGAAGTGACCTGAAAGTGTACTTCGGTGACTGCTACTGGATCTCTTAGACTACTAGAACAAGGTGTGCCGAGTTTGGGCTCGTTTTGTTAGTTATGATGAGACCTTACCTCCGGACTCGATGGAAGGACCTGAAGGTGTACTTCGGTGACTGCTAGTGGAACTCCCCGACGATTAGAACTATGTGTGCCGAGTTTGAGTTCTTTTTGTTAGTCATGATGAGACCTTACCTCCGGACCTGATGAAGTGACCTGAAAGTGTACTTTGGTGACTGCTACTGGATCTCCTAGACTGCTAGAACTAGGTGTGCCGAGTTTGGGCTCGTTTTGTTAGTTATGATGAGACCTTACCTCCGTACCTGATGAAGTGACCTGAAGGTGTACTTCGGTGACTACTAATGGATCTCCTCGACTACTAGAACAAGGTGTGCCGAGTTTGGGCTCGTTTTGTTAGTTATGATGAGACCTTACCTCCGTACCTGATGAAGTGACCTGAAGGTGTACTTCGGTGACTACTAATGGATCTCCTCGACGAGTAGAACTAGGTGTGCCGAGTTTGGGCTCGTTTTGTTAGTTATAATGAGACCTTACCTCCGGACCTGATGAAGTGACCTGAAGGTGTACTTCGGTCACTACTAATGGATCTCCTCGACTACTAGAACAAGGTGTGCCGAGTTTGGGCTCGTTTTGTTAGTTATGATGAGACCTTACCTCCGGACTCGATGGAGTGACCTGAAGGTGTACTTCGGTGACTGCTAGTGGAACTCCCCGACGAGTAAAACTAGGTGTGCCGAGTTTGGGCTCGTTTTGTTAGTTATGATGAGACCTTACCTCTGGACCTGATGAAGTGACCTGAAGGTGTACTTCGGTGACTACTAATTCATCAGGTCCGGAGGTAAGGTCTCATCATAAATAACAAAATGAGCCTAAACTCGGCACACCTAGTTCTAGTAGTCTAGGAGATCCAGTAGCAGTCACCGAAGTACACTTTCAGGTCACTTCATCAGGTCCGGAGGTAAGGTCTCATCATGACTAACAAAAAGAACCCAAACTCGGCACACCTAGTTCTAATCGTCGGGGAGTTCCACTAGCAGTCACCGAAGTACACCTTCAGGTCACTCCATCAAGTCCGGAGGTAAGGTCTCATCATAACTAACAAAACGAGCCCAAACTCGGCACACCTAGTTCTAATCGTCGGGGAGTTCCACTAGCAGTCACCGAAGTACACCTTCAGGTCACTCTATCAGGTCCGGAGGTAAGGTCTCATCATAACTAACAAAACGAGCCCAAACTCGGCACACCTAGTTCTAGTAGTCTATGAGATCCAGTAGCAGTCACCGAAGTACACCTTCAGGTCACTCCACCAGGTCCGGAGGTAAGGTCTCATCATAACTAACAAAACGAGCCCAAACTCGGCAGACCTAGTTCTAGTAGTCTAGGAGATCCAGTAGCAGTCACCGAAGTACACCTTCAGGTCACTCCACCAGGTCCGGAGGTAAGGTCTCATCATAACTAACAAAACGAGCCCAAACTCGGCAGACCTAGTTCTAGTAGTCTAGGAGATCCAGTAGCAGTCACCGAAGTACACCTTCAGGTCACTCCATCAAGTCCGGAGGTAAGGTCTCATCATAACTTACAAAACGAGCCCAAATATAATATAAACAGCAATACGGAATGTTTTTTGTAGGTTCTCATGTATTATAACATAAACAAATAAAAAATAAACTTTCAAATATCAAAATTTGTTCACTTGACTACTATTCCCGCAATTTACCGTGCTTACACTTGTATGTGTGACCTGTGTCAATGTAGTAGCTCGATTCTTTACCTATCAATTTTGTAAACGCGTCCTTAATTTGTAAGTTAAGTAATCAGGTCCTTACAATGAACAATGTTAATATTTTGTATAAAGAATTCTTTTCGTTAGTCCAATCCGAGTTCAATAATTGTTTTAAGAAGAACACTAAAACTATCAGCCCTAAGTTTTTATTTAGTGACTGGGCAACTACAGGACTCAGGAAAAGTAGGGATAGACTTTTCGAGCTGTATGGCCTTAAGCCTTATATTAACACGGAAACTTTTAATAAGTATGTTGCTACTTACTCTAGAACTTTTAAGAACACTTGTAAGGCAGCTAAAGCCTTATACATTAGCAACAAGGTTAAATCAGCAGACAATAAAATACAGACAGTTTGGAAAATTATCAATAATGAAACGAACAGAAACAAAAAGCATAATTCTGATTATACACTGAAGAAGTCATGTGGTGGTCTCATTTGCAATAGCCAGGAAGTTGCTCAAGAATTTGTAAATTTCTTTACCAGTATCCCACTTAAAACTACTGAAACCTTAAATTCCTCGCCCTCGCTCTCTTTTGATTTAGTAAGGGCCAACGTTTCAGCATGCCCGATTGAATTTAACTTTAAGCATATTAACCCCATAACAGTAATAAAAGCTTTTAAACAAATCAAGATCAAATTGACCGAAGATCTTTGGGGGATGTCCATTAAAGTCTGTACCTCCATAATTGAGACCATAGCGCCTTACTTAGCTTTAATATTTAATTTGTGTGTGGATCAAGGAGTCTTCCCGGATTTAATGAAATACAGTAAGGTAATACCACTTTTCAAATCCGGGGACAGTAAAGACGCCAATAATTATAGACCCGTATCCGTGTTGCCGGTATTCAGCAAGGTGTTTGAAAAGGTAATGCTTAATCAAATGCTCAATCATTTTAACACAAATAAAATCCTTCACGATCAACAGTATGGATTCACCAAAGGACGTTGTACGACCGACGCCGGTGTAACCCTATTAAGACACATTTTTAACGCGTGGGAAGAGGCTCAAGACGCCATAGGGATCTTTTGTGACCTCTCCAAAGCATTTGATTGCGTCGATCACGAAACCTTACTCTTGAAACTTGAGCATTACGGACTTGGAAAACTTGCACTCAATTTAGTAAAATCTTATTTAAATGATAGACAACAGCAAGTTCAAATAAACGGTATCAATTCACTAGGTTTAAAAGTAAAAATAGGTGTGCCACAAGGCTCGATATTGGGTCCATTCCTCTTCTTAGTGTATATAAATGATCTACTCCATTTATTAAAAAATCAACCGCAAATGGTGTTATTTGCTGACGATACTTCTTTAATTTTTAAGGTAGATAGACGTGCTACAAATTTTAACGACGTAAATAACGCCCTACTGCAGGTCCAAAATTGGTTCACTGCTAATAATTTAGTATTAAATGGAAAAAAAAACTAAGTGCATAAAATTTTCTTTACCAAATGTCAAAAGTAGTAATTGTGAGATAGTATTGAATCAAGAGAAACTAGAATTTGTCGACAAAACTGTTTTCCTAGGGATCACGCTCGACTCAAGGCTGCAATGGGGTCCTCATTTAACATCTCTTGCAGGACGGCTAAGTTCGGCAGCATATGCTGTCAGAAAAATCCGTCAATTTACTGATGTAGATACCGCGAGGCTGGTCTATTTTAGCTACTTTCATAGTATCATGTCTTACGGTATTTTACTGTGGGGACGGGCTGCAGACATCGAGTCTATTTTTATTCTGCAGAAAAGAGCAATCAGAGCCATATATTATCTCCGCAGGCGCGATTCTCTAAGGAAACTGTTTAAGGATATTAACATCATGACGGTACCTTGTCAATATATCTATGAAAACATCATGTACGTAAGAAAGAATTTACATCTTTTTAGCAAAAGAGGTGATAGACATAATTATAGTACAAGAAATAGGGACCTATTAGTTCAACCAGGTTTCAGACTGGCTAAAGTAGATTCATCTTTTATGGGATACTGTTTAAAATGTTACAATAAAATTCCTCCCCACATACTTCAACTGAATGAGACGAAATTCAAATCTTGTATAAAACGCACACTATGCAGGCAGGCATATTATACGTTGGGGGATTACATCGCTGATAAAAATGCTTGGCTCAATGCTGGTCCTGCTCCACAACTAATTGATTAACATTTGCAAATACTGTTGGAGCTGCTGAAGATTGTAAGACTATCTTTGCATTGTATAAACTCAATCTCCATTGTATTATATAATTGCATAGCACAGGTGTGAGTACTATGTACTAAAGAGTTACCATTTACCGGGTAATATGTCTTGCATTGACTTGAATCTGCCCTGGCGGCTGTGAGTATGTCATGCTCACTCAAATGTTTCGCTGATGGTGGCGCGTGTGTTGGATCATTTAGCTCCCTTCAAAATGGTTGAGCTGAATGGTGCTAATCCATGCGTCATGTTCGTGAACGGGCGCCGTCAGTCTTGGGACTGGTCATCTCTTAGCTGCCAGGGCTTATTTTTATTTTAATTTTTTTGAATTGTTCTTTGTTTTATCTTTTTATTACGGACGCTTCTAACGTGCACGTCTTTCTACATTGTTCTCACATGTATAATTTCAACATGAATGATGTAACCAATATTTTGTAGCAATTTTTTATTTAAAAGAGTGTCCGTGGAGTTTCTTGCCCGTTCTTCTCCATAGGTACCTACTACGCTTTGGAATGGGCAACTAGCTTCATACCTATTTCTGACTGACCGATTCCTTGACAATTCAAAAGTGCCTGTAAATGGTTTAATTGAAATAAATGCTTTGAGTTGAGTTTGAGTTTTGAGTTTATTTCTCCCCAAATTTGAAATAATTTTTCTCCAAAATGATACCATTTTTCTAAGTTTTACCCAAAGGCAAGGAATTTGTACTATCAAGAAATTGTAACGAAAAAAACTTTTACGTCTTGATTTTGACATGATATAAATAGTACGTAACACTAATTCAACAGAAAGACATTTTATCTTTGAACTTTGAAGATAATTTTGATAGATCGAAATAAATCTTATCTCTTCGAAAGTGTGAAAAAAAAACAACCGACTTCAAGAAAAAAATCACTACAAAGTAAAAATAACTTTAATTTCGGAAGTCGGTGTCTGGTTTGAACCACCGACTTCCGAAATAAAAGTTATTTTTCACTTTGTAGTGTTTTTTTTGGAAAACGATTGTTATTTTATTGTATTTTTTTAAATTTTTCACTTTTTAAAATTTATATGGGACCACCTAGAGAGCAAACCCTTTCAAATAAAAAAATAATTTTCGAAATCGGTCTACAATTGACGGAGAAATCGGTGGACATACAAACATACATACGCTATGAACATAATAACCTCCTCCTTTTTGAAAGTCGGTTAAAACAAAGTGTAAAACCTGTGTTCTTTTGGCAAATGAAGTAAATCTAAAACATAATTTACCAGAAATCTGCAGTTCAGCTTCCCAAGCTGAACTGTATCGTCTTGATTTTGACATGATTTAAATAAATAGTACGTAACACTAACTCAACAGAAAGACATTTTATCTTGGAACTTTGAAGATAATTTTGATAGATCGAAATAAATCTTATCTCTTCGAAAGTGTGAAACAATAACACACCAATCATGAGTGAATGAAACGAATGAACAATATACAATATGTAGAATATTGTGGAAGTAGAATTAACCAAACCATACATTATTAAGAGATACGAACTGAAAAACGAGCGTACTCACAGATTTCGAGATCTGTGAGCGTACTGTTTTATCAGTTCGGAAAATATGAAACAACGTAGGAAATTATAAAAATAAAAACCCCAAAATTCTCCATTGATTTTTTTTTCTCGAATCATTTCTCCAAATATTTCATTTCTCCAAAATTTCTCCAGGAGTAAAATTTTTACCCAAAATTGCGAAAAAAATACCCAATCTGGTAACCCTGGTCCGTTGTTAGAGTTTAACAGTCGTTAGGAGTATATATGTTCTGTGTTAACAGTGGAGCCAACATTACGGCAAAGGAACTATTTGATGAAACGCATTCTATTCAGTTCAGTGTCGAACTTGAGACCAAAGTCTCTATATAGTTACTTTACTCTTTGGACCAAAGTATTCTGTGATTGAGACGACATTGACCCATTGGGTGAGGGGCGTCGCTCACTGGTAAGTCGAGGCCCGTATAGATAATGTACTCTGTGGTCGAGGCGGAGTCGCGGTGGCGCCGAGGCGGCGTCGAAGCGTGTTCTCTATATAGAGTCGAGGCGCGGGCGACTATGCTTCCTTCACACAATCCAATTCATTCAACATGTCGTCGTCAGAAGATAAAGACGTCCTTGCACTCATACAAGTTATTAATTTAAATAGAAGATTTTGGGTGCACCCATATTTGAGAAATTGTGACATTTGACACACAAAGATTTGACAAGATGGCGGTGGAGTCGCATCGCCGTCGGCCACAGCGCCCCCGCCGCGCCTCCGCCTCGCCCTCACGCCGCCACCACCTCGCCCGTGCCGCGACTCTAGTAAATGAGCTCACTGCCATTTATTCCTAAAGAAAACGTAGTAAGCGGCGCGCCGCTTGTGCGCCCGCGCCTTGACGCCGCCTCGACTCTAGCTCGTGTGACCGACACCCCTGAGAAGTTCAAATTGAACCTCAATGGTGACGAATTACCAAATTATTGTTACTTTTCACTCCATTCTTGGTTGAAATATTGTAATTTTAGACTACTTCATCAACTCGGAGTTTTTTTGTTGCTGTTTGCTTTAATGAAAAGTTGGTTGTTTAGTCGAATAATTTGGTGACATGCAGCACTATCAGAGACTTGAACAAAACTGAACTTCATTCGAATTTCGAAAACGGAAACTCATTTTGGTGGGACCTCGAGAACTCGAGAAATGAGTGTTAAAATAGCATAGCATAAATGCTATGCTATTTTGTTCCTTAGTTTAATTATTTATTTCATTCTGATATCGCTATGGATATTTGAAAAAGAAAGATGACTGAAATAATAATATCCGACTGGACTGTAATGGTGTTAATTTATTTTTGCACCCAAAACTTTTTGGTGTGCTGAATACGGTAGGTTAACTACCTAACCTTTAAATTACACTCAAATTCAATAGGTATTGACTCA
The DNA here is from genome assembly GCA_949152395.1 of Agrochola litura. NCBI lineage: Eukaryota > Metazoa > Arthropoda > Insecta > Lepidoptera > Noctuidae > Agrochola > Agrochola litura. The sequence goes on along the minus strand of OX424519.1, from coordinate 408,330 downwards.
TTGTTAACCTACTAGATTGCTCTAATGCTCGCAGTATTGTTAATTAAGCATGTATAAGAAATTAAGTTACATTACTGTGACATCGGTGAAGACAAACATCGTGAGGAAACCAGTCAATACAAGTCTGTATGAAATCGCCATCCCGTCTTGAGCAAGCTTGGTGATCAATGCTGGTGCTTTCTCTGTAAGAGCCACAGAACACCTACTACCTACTCAAGGGGCTTTTTTTTGTTTTCTTCTTTGCTGTTCATAGTGCCGTATTCTACTGGCAACTCCTACAACTCCGCCCCTAAGACGACCCACTGACCGAAGAGGCCTTTGCCCTGATGTGGGACAATAATAGTCTGGTATTACTAAGGTAAGGACACTGTTCACATTTCGGCAAAGATTTGTGAATATTACGCCATTTTGTATTCCAATTCCAAGGTTGTTCTTAAGGCGGCGGCGGCGTACGGAGTCTTGTTCCTTGTTCAAGGCGGACGAAGAGTTCTGGAAAATTGAAGGTTGCGGCTTGACGCCTTCATTTTTTTCTTCATTTACGGTGCGACCAAGATAATTTAGCGGTTCACTGACCTTTTTCTTTAACACCCGACTGCGGCCAAGCCAAAAAAGGAGGGTTTTTAGCATTGATAAATTCAAACTCAACTCAAAGCATTTATTTCAATTAAACCATTTACAGGCACTTTTGAATTGTCAAGAAAATAATAATAATAGAGTCAGAAATAGGTATGAAGCTAGTTGCCCATTCCAAAGCGTAGTAGGTACCTATGGAGAAGAACGGGCAAGAAACTCCACGGACACTCTTTTAAATAAAAATTGTTACAAAATATTGGTTACATCATTCATGTTGAAATTATACATGTGAGAACAATGTAGAAAGACGTGCACGTTAGAAGCGTCCCTAATAAAAAGATAAAACAAAGAACAATAAAAAAATAAATAAGCCCTGGCTGCTAAGAGACGACCAGTCCCAACTGACGGCGCCCGTTCACGAACATGACGCATGGATTAGCACCATTCAGCTCAACCATTTTGAAGGGAGCTAAATGATCCAACACACGCGCCACCATCAGCGAAACATTTGAGTGAGCATGACATACAGCCGCCAGGGCACATTCAAGTTAATGCAAGACATATTACAGATAGACAGTGCGACTAGTAATAATAAAGATGTTCATCGGCTCGTGCTCGATATAAGGTTCCTTACTGGCTGTGACTATGATTGTTTTATTAAATGGCGGATACTAATAAGTTACGGACCGTTACTTAATATTAAGACGGGCGCACGTACCTAACTATGCAAGAGTCGTAGATGCGCTGAATGCTTTTTCTTTTTTTTTTAGCTTTAAATTCTTCTCCGAATTTCAATTTAAACATATTAACCCTTTGATAGTTATAAAAGCTTTTCGGCAAATCAAAATCAAATTGACCGAAGATCTATGGGGATTATCTATGAAAGTTTGTACATCAACAAACGAGACTATAGCACCATACTTAGCTTTAATATTTAATTTGTGTGTGGATCAAGGAGTCTTCCCGGATTTAATGAAATACAGTAAGGTTATACCACTTTTTAAATCTGGGGACAGTAAAGACACCAACAATTATAGGCCAGTATCTGTGCTGCCGGTATTCAGCAAGGTGTTCGAAAAGCTAATGCTCAATCAGATGCTTAATCATTTTAACACCAACCAAATCTTACACGATCAGCAATATGGTTTCACAAAAGGATGTTGTACGACTGACCGGCGGTGTCACTTTATTAAAACACATATTTACAGCGTGGGAGGAGGCCCAAGATGCCATAGGAATCTTTTGTGACCTCTCCAAGGCATTTGACTGCGTAAATCATGAAACCTTACTCTTGAAACTTGAGCATTACGGACTAGGTAAACTTGCACTCAGTTTAGTAAAATCTTATTTAAATGATAGACAACAGCAACTTCAAATTAATGGTGTCAATTCACTCGGTCTAAAAGTAAAAATGGGTGTTCCACAAAGCTCGATATTGGGTCCTTTCCTCTTTTTAGTATATATTAATGATCTACCCCGTCTATTAAAAAACCAACCTCAAATGGTGTTTTTTGCTGACGATACTTCCCAAATTTTTAAGATAAATAGACGTGCATCAAATCTTGACGACGTAAATAACGCCCTACTGCAAGTCCAAAATTGGTTCACTGCTAATAATTTAGTATTAAATGGGAAAAAAACTAAATGCATAAGATTTGCTTTACCAAATGTTAAAAGTAGTGATTGTGACATAGTATTGAATAAAGAGAAACTAGAATTCGTCGATAAAACTGTTTTCCTGGGGATCACGCTCGACTCAAGGCTGCAATGGGGTCCTCATTTAACATCTCTTACGGGACGGCTAAGTTCAGCAGCATATGCTGTGAGAAAAATCCGTCAATTTACTGATGTAGATACCGCGAGACTAGTCTATTTCAGTTACTTCCATAGTATTATGTCTTACGGTATTTTACTATGGGGACGGGCGGCAGATATCGAGTCTATTTTTATTCTGCAGAAGAGAGCCATCAGAGCAATATATGGCCTCCGCAGACGCGATTCTCTAAGGGAACTGTTTAAAGATATTAACATCATGACGGTACCTTGTCAATATATCTATGAAAACATCATGTATGTAAGGAAACATCTAAGTCTTTTCAGTAAAAGAGGTGATAGACACAATTATAGGACTAGAAATAGGGACCAATTATTTCAACCGGGTTTCAGACTGGCTAAAGTAGACTCATCCTTCATGGGGTACTGTTTAAAATGTTATAATAAAATACCTCCCCACATACTCCATCAGAACGAAACGAAATTTAAATCTTGTATAAAACGCACACTATGCTGCCAAGCATATTATAAGTTGGGGGATTACATCGCTGATAAAAATGCTTGGCTTAGCGCTGGTCCAGCTCCACAAGGGCACATAAATTAATTGATGAGCATTCGAAAGTGTTGTTGCGGCTGATGAAGATTGTAAAAACTATCTTTCTTTGTATAAATTCAATCTCTTTGTATTGTATAATTGCATATCACATGTGTGGTCATTGTGACCACGTACATTCCATAAAGCTACCATTACCTGGGTACGTCTTTCACTGACTTGAATGTGCCCTGGCGGCTGAGAGTGTCATGCTCACTCAAATGTCTCGCTGATGGTGCCACCATCGTGTGTGTTGGATCATTAAGTTCCCTTCAAAATGGTTGAGCTAAATGGTGCTGATCCATGCGTCATGTTCGTGAACGGGCGCCGTCAGTAGGGACTGGTCATCTTTTAACTGCCACGGTTTATTTTAATTTTTGAATTGTTTTTATTTTTGTTTTTTGTTACGGACGCTTTTAACGTGCACGTCTTTCTACATTGTTCTCACATGTATAATTTCAACATGAATAATGTAACCAATATTTTGTAACAATTTTTTTATTTAAAAGAGTGTCCGTGGAGTTTCTTGCCCGTTCTTCTCCATAGGTACCTACTACGCTTTGGAATGGGCAACTAGCTTCATCTTTCTGACTGACCGACCCCTTGACAATTCAAAAGTACCTGTAATTGGTTTATTTGAAATAAATGCTTTGAGTTTTGAGTTTTTTTGAGTTTTTTCCGAAACAGACAGGTTTAAAAGTAAATTGTTATGGCAATAACCATGGAATAATGTCAATCAATAAAGGTGGTTTTTTTTTTTGCATTTTTATCACAAAAGTTCATCCGCACACATACTCCCATTAAAAAAATTGTTGCTTTAAATTCTTTTTTTTTCGTCGCACTGATCCCACGGCGAAACAAACCAGGTAGGATAATATAACCTATGAATAGGATAATATAAGTTGCCAGTGATTTTATTACTTAAATAGGACTGCAGTTGGAAAAGTTCAGTCACTTATAAATATGAACAAAACTTTTTATCTCGTTTCTTCCTCGAAAATAAACTCGTATACATAAGAAACTTTAACAAGATGCCGTAGAACTTGTAGGAAGGTACTATTAAAATATTCTTTATTTTAGTTCTTCCAGGATCCATTTGGTGTGCTTATTGTTTTTTGTGAGTTTACGGTTACGTCTAATCTATATTATATATTTAAAAAAATGCTGTTCGTTGGTATTAGCGCATCACTTGAAAACGGCTGGACAAATTTGGCTGTTAAATTTTTTGTTTTATAGTGTTCGTTTTTGTCTGAATTTGGTTTTTAAGGAAGGAAAAATTGAAAATTTTGTCCGAAAAATGGAAAAAATTGGGAAACACACAAAACGATTTTTTATGATAATTGAAATTAGGACAGGCACGACGTCTGTAGGGTCAGCTAGTCTATATAATTTTTTTTTTTTTTTTTCTGTAAAAGATCGCTTTTAGCGATAAGACCGCCCATTGTGTCACCTAATGTAAAATTTCTAAATTAATGTCTGTAATTTTTTTGGTGTGCATAATAAAGAATATTCTATCTATCTATCTATCTTATAAACTAGGTGAACGCTCGCTAAGGACACCCCCTGTGGGGTACGAGCCTCGGCATAAGGCGTTTACCGGAGGGAGGACATCAAAGATGGGACGGGCTGGATCATAGTTTTGATCATGATTATTAATCGGGGAATTTAAAGCTACGTGCTCACCTGCAACAACTGCTGGCATCTCGTTTTCGAGCAAGGGTCAGGGGGGAGTATCATTTACTCGGGGGCGCGGCGGTCGCGATCGCAAAAGACCTCGACGGCGAGGTCGGAATGACGGGAACCGTCTGTGCTTGTGTCCTAGCGTACGCGTTTCCCTACTAGACTCCTGATGGATGGTAGTCGGGTCGTCTGGGTCGGTAAGAATATGCCTTGGTCGGCGAATATGACTGATTCTACTTGGGACATAATTGGCGGCATCGACAACCAGAGGGTTGCGATGTTTGGCCGCGGACTCAAAGAAACGCTTCGAAGCGCGTTTGAGGAACTGATGGATGGTAGGGATTTTAAGATCGATATGGAGGCTCTCGTTCCTCACAAACCAAGGGGAGCCGGTAGCTCTACGGAGGAATCGATTTTGGAGGGTTTGTATCCTATGGATGTGATGGGGTTTTGCATGAGCAAAGACGGAACCCGCATAGGTCATGATTGGGCGAATGCAAGCTGTATAGATCCGCAATTTACACTTTAGTGACAATTTGCTACTTGCATTTAGGACGGAATGGAGCCTACCGAGAGCAAAAGCGGCTCGCGAACGGGCCTGCTTTATGTGCTCTGCGAAAGAGAGATGATGGTCTAGATCTAGAACGACACCTAGATATTTGGCTCGCTTCTCCCAAGGGATCGGCTTGCCGAACATGGTGAGTGGTCGTGGGAGGGGATAAGAGTCGTACGCGGTTTCGTATGACTTTTATCGGGATTATAAATATTATATGGGTAATTGTCTTTTTATAGCATTCATACGGATGTATTTATCACGGCTTGACGTAAAGTCTTCCTGAGGGAGCCAAGGTTAAGGACTTTTGTGTAGGAGTGGTCACCCTGTGCAGTCACCCTCGCTACCACCTTGCTGTCTAGTGATTTTTTTTTTGGTTGTTTGGTCATTACATGAGCTAATGCCATATAAGTAGTTGGCGCAGTTAAGAAAAAAAAAAAAACATAAATTATTCTTAAACTAGCTTCTGCCCGCGACTTCGTTCGCGTGGAAGTCGTACGACACCACAATATACTACAATAACAGCCACATTTTTATAAAACTTCCCTGTATGTTCCCTACGTTTGTAGTTTTATTCTCAGCAGCCAAAATATATAGGGAGTCAGGAATGGTGACTCGGGAGCAAGCGACGTACAGTTGTCCGTGTGAGAAGCAGCTTGTCCTGAGGTCGACACCCGCAGCCTTCAGCCTTCGGTGTCGGCCCCTGTGACTTGTTGATCGCAAAGCATACGCTCCCAGAGAACTGCACGCGCTTAAAATTAGTAATGGTGGGAAATTAGTGGTATACGCGCTATATACACTGTCTCGCCATCGCCACAACCTGTTAGAATTTCCGTCTCGATGAGATTTCTCTGCAAAGACATGACTTTGAGCCGGGTGCCGTTACACAGATATACAGCCGGAAGTCCACTTGCCATTTGCGAATTGAGAAATTCTACGGAGTAATGTGGCATCATCTTCCTCCTCATCTGTATTAATGGAGGTGTATATCACTTCACTCCCTTCAATTTTTGAGAGAATACTGTGGTTGATTGCTGCAGCTTGATCATCAGCTTGAAAATGGAAACACGCCCAAGAATTTTCTTGGTACAGTATTTGACGGATGTTCCCGTATACCAGACGAATAAGATCTTCTAAAGTGGGATCTACTCTACCAAGAGTCTCTGGTAGAGTGCCTTCACCAACTTTTAGAAGAACATCGGAGAATTCTTGAGCATTTGAATTCCCGCCAAGCCGAGCTCGTATGATGATGGTCAAGCGCAGTCTATGAACTCTCGACCATAGAGGACCTTTTCAACGAAGTATTCACTTTGTTTGTCAGTGACTCCAGCCATCATATCTTGGTTCCTGCGGATGTCCTGCAGGGTTCTGTTCACTGTTTCATAATTAAATACTTACTGAATAAATTATCAGTATAAACTTTATTTTATTTCGGCACCGAACTTCCATCCGTAAGACGCTCCTCCCGAGCACAGATTAATCATCTCCACAGATAATCATAAATCTTATATTCTAGAACACCTCCCCCTTAAGCATTAATAAACTTGTGAACATTAAACCCAATCAACAATAAACATAATTCAGTCTAATAAACATGGTTCATTACAAATCTAAAATCTGTCGAGGCTTAATAATTCTGCCAGATCTAGTCTGATGCAAACTTGAACTACTTATTCTTATTCTGAGTATTATTAAAACTATTATTATTTGTCACATCAGGCAACAGCTTCCACTGCTTCGTTGCTCTCTAAATCGATGGGAATCTTAAACATGGCGTGCACTGTTTTGTCACCAGGAAGCAGTGTGGCAGCGATTCCAGAAGATCACACACATATTTTAAAATCGCTAGGACAAATCTGCGGTCAAAATCTGTAAAAAATTATTTTATTCCTATAGTCTCTAGCTCTAAAATGATCAGAACACAACCTTGAATGTTTTGTGACTGTTAAGTACTTGTAACGTAGTAGTTTACGAAGTTTTCCTTTTTTTGTGAATTAATACATTCTACGAACTAAACTGAAAAAAAAAATCGTTTTACAAAATGTAAAAAAGAGTTTAAAAAAGAACAGATGGGAATCGAATTTACTACCCCAAGATTGCAAATCATTCGTCCAATCGCCTTGTTGAAAGTTAGCTACAATAGCCGTTCCTATACACGCGGACTACTTATATTTTATTTCTAAAAGTATTTCACTTATCTATTTTTATTTTATTTAATGTTTATTTCTGTATTTATCTATCCGTGACATCACTGTGGGCCCTATCAGAATACCAGCGCTGCGACATTTATTTTTTAAATGTCGCAGCATATGCTGAGATAGGAGCCTTTTGGCCTCGTACAGGACTTTCTGCTTTTGTTTTAATTTTACTTTGTTTTTTTTATTTTATTTTTTATTAATGTTTTAAGGTGAAGGTATTTAGTTTAATTTTTGATTCCCTGTGCGAGTCTCAATAAATACTTTTTTCTTTCTTTTCTATATAATTATGTCATGATTGACTGCATAGTTCCATAAAGGTATAGCGTGATGATAATCATTTAAAAAGTTTAATCGGTAACTATCTACAATATCCCAACCTTTTGGCGCGTCCTTTTACAATTTGCGGAGAAAAATACGAACATAATGTAATATTGCACATCATCATCATCATCATCATTTCAGCCGAAAGACGTCCACTGCTGGACATAGGCCTCCCCCAAGCACCGCCACTTCGACCGATTCTGTGCTTTCCGCATCCTGCGGCCTTCACAAGGTCATCGGTCCATCTTGTGGGAGGCCTTCCAACGCTACGTCGTCCGGTACATGGTTGCCACTCCAGAACCTTTCGACCCCATCGGCCATCCGTTCTGCGAGCAATGTGCCCTGTCCATTGCCACTTAAGTTCGGGCTATGTCGGTTACCTAGGTTCTCCTGCGGATCTCTTCATTTCTGATTCGATCACGTAGGGAAACTCCAAGCATAGCCCTCTCCATTGCCCTTTGGGTGACTTTTAGCCTTCTGATAAGGCCCATTGTGAGCGACCACGTTTCAGTACCATAGGTCATCACTGGCAACACGCACTGGTCAAAGACTTTCGTCTTGAGACGTATGTGGGACGAAAAGATATTGCGCAGCTTCCCGAACGCTGCCCAGCCGAGTCGGCACAATGCACGATATTGCACATCCCCCATAGAAAATAGCGTGATAGTCTATACCCTACATTTGAAATAGACAAACATTCTAAAAACTATATTTTCGGCAAAAGAATCGATCCCAGACCTCGTAGTAATAACTTTCTTTTAAAAATATTCAATGTACAGTTTTAACTTCGCTACGATTTTATTATATGTATATCATATACATAATAAAAAATAAATCGTATTACAAAATGAGAAAAAAAAAAAAAAAAGTCCGTAGTCGGGAATCGAACTCACAACCCCATGTTTGTAAAGCAATCGTCCAACCGCTGAGTTAATTGCTTCGTTGACACTTATTTAAAATAGTCATTCCTATATATTTCATGATTGACTGCTTAGTTCCATAAAGGTATAGCGTGATGATAATCATTTAAAAAGTTAAACCGATAACCATCTACAATATCCTAATATGTTGGCGCGTTTTTTTTTTTAAAAATGCGAACATAACATAATATTGCTCATTCCCCATAGCGTGATAGTTTATACCCTACAGTTTGACCAGACTTATAGGGAATTCCTATGCAAAATTTTAACAGAATCTATCCGGTAGAATTTGCGTCATGCTAGAACTAGTATTATATTACCTGTGCTAGAACATACAAATACGACATAATGTAATATTGCTCATCCCCCATAGCAAATAGCGTGAAAATTTATACCCTATAACTTGACCAGACACACAGGGAATATCTATGCAAAATTTTAACAGAATCTGACCGGCAGAATTTGCGCCATGCTGGAACATACATACAGACAAACAGACAAAAATTCTAAAAAATATATTTTTGGCATTAGAATCAATCCTAGACCTCGTAGCAATTACTTTTTTTCAAAAATATTTAATGTACAGTTTTGACTTTGCTACGATTTTATTATTTATGTATAGATTGTATATCCAGAGCGAACCTGTGCTCATCTGTGAATATTGGTCCGTTGTCCTGCGACCCTCCCTCCGGTCGATGACCCCACCTACATCGCCAGAGGGATGAGTCAGACGAAACTGAGCTAAACAACTCCGTTTTGCAAAACACAACTGTAGGGGGTAATGCACAGATTAATATCATTTCAACTCTTTTATGGGTGAGTGGATTTTCTTGTATTCTTAGTTCTTCACACGACTGCGGCGTAGTCCAAAAGGAGGGTAATGTTTTTAATCTGAATGTAATAATGCATGCATGAAAGAATGGGAAAAGGGAACGGATTTGATCAAATAATAGATTTGTTTAAAAAATGTAATTGTGTGGCCTACAAGTTGCCTAGCTGATTGTAAATGGCCACCGCCGCTGATGGAAATCTGTACCCTAATTGCGTAACTTATTTTTGTAAACAATTTTGCCTAATTTGTTTCATTATGACAGTTCAACAACATTCGTTGCGTTATTTACGTTGTTGAGCAGTTTTTTTCCAACTTATGTGGCAATGGATTAGCAATCTGTTTCAAATCGAAACAGATTGTGTTGCATTACGCAATTAGGGTACTGGCTTACAAAACGCATCGCAAGTGCGTTGCTACTGTTGCTATCCTAGAGACAAACCCCCATATGCTTCAAAACGAATCACAACAACGCTGTTTGGCGGCAGAAGTGGAACTGGTAGACTAGCACTTCTCCGGGCGAGCTCCTTCACAAAGAGCTTTCTACCAAAAGTTATATCTGAATCGACTAGTCTTGCTTAAGTGGCCGATCGCTCAATGGCAACCACTTCACTATGCAGATGGGTGACCGTCCTTCACAGGTAGACAGCCTCAAGACCCTTGCATGCCTCGGAGAGCACGTTAAACTATGAAAATCGTTAGTACGGGTAGTCCTCGGAAGTCTGACCACTATTTTAACCTAAGGGTCGGTATTTCCGAGTAATTGGGTTGCGAAGGTCAAAAGGCACTCGCTAGGTGCAAAATAGGCGCTTCGTGAATTTTAGTCGCTTCTAGTTTGATGTAAAGTCATAGCGTGGAAAAGATACGTGTTTGATTATGATTTTAATCCTATCTTACAGGAACTGATGCATCAGACTATAATGTACTAAGATTCTCTTGCAGAAGTCGTCATGTGAAAAGACTCCATTGTGTCACCCTTGATATAATTATAATGTTTGTATTTTCATGTCCTCTCTTTGGTGTGCAATAAAGAGTATTCTATCTATTAGCATTTTACAAGGCAACTACCATTTTGACTTTGAATACTAACATTCTTATGGCACCTATAAGAATGTTAGTATTCAAAGTGGTATTTCTTATTTTTACTCTCTTTTCTCGTTCACTCGTCAACATATGAGGTCAAGCGACCAAGTGCGTGATCTCACATAATAATATGCAAGAATTAAAACTTTTTGTCGGAGCCTCTGAGCTTTCTGCACACGTTTTAACTGAAATATTTTTCCAACCAACAGTTTTTTAGACTAAAACGCAGCTGGTCTTTATGCAAAATATGTACCTTTCCGGAGCTAACCTATTGATCATGTAAACTTTTGAGTTCCTAAGCAGATATATGAAAATTCAATTACGAACTTCCTTCTGTCCTTCACTCAGTTTAGATTACTCTGACTAAACTTGGGGTAGATTTTAGTTACCAGGCAGAGCTCCCTATATCTACACTCTTCTATTACTAAAACATCATCTAATTTTAGCCAGATTGTAATAGAAATAAAAATAGTAAGTAAATCTCCTATTTTCTTCCAAAGATTTCTTGGAAAAGATGTCGTGATTTCTCATAAAAGTGATTATGATATGCGTGGGTAGCGGGTGCTTGTAGATAATAGTAAATATATCTCGTTTATTTGTTACTGTCGACGCGGTTGTCATAATAATGTGTCTGATAGTTCACGGGCGTTCAAAAGCTCGAAACATTTTCATATTCGGTGTATTTTCAAGATATCGATCCGTATCAAAGGGGGTATGGAGATCTGAGGTCGGTACTACACATGAAATACTGATATTCAGGCAGCCCAATCGAGTTATACCAGTACGTATCTAGCTGACTTTGATATATCGGGCACAGCGTTCGAAGATTGATCCAATTTTGAATCGAAGATGGTGGATGCATAGATTGAGTTACAGGAATTCACACGGACTGAGTAAAAGAATTAAGCACGCATGTCTAATTCATGATCTTCATGATTAAATCCTGCTCCTGGTAACTTTTCAGCTTTTCTTAGAAACTGGGAGCAGATTTATTTAATTTGAAGTCTTGTGCTTATGATTGACTAAGGATTTGTTGAGAACTTCCTTGTATTTCTAGTTCGTTCAATATTGAATGAGGAAATGGTTTCAATAAGAGTACATCAGTCCAGAGACCGTTAATTATTTTTGTTCTATTTTACAGCATAAAAGCTAGAAAGTGATAAAGGGTGGAAGTTTTGTGGCCTATCTTTTGTAATTTGTCGCTCAAAAAGTGTTAAATATTAGCCCAATTTGAATAAGTAAACGATTTAACGTCTAACTCATCATAATTTTTTTGAACTCCAACGAAATCTTGCTGTAGAAATTAGGCTCACAGCACAGTTCTTAATGTATACGAATCAAAACAGCAAGTATTATATTAAACATCGCTGCACACAAGTAGAGAGCGTTGCCAGGACAACGCTTGCGAGCCCCTCAGTAACCTACTTCTCACAGTTTGCCTCTTATAAGTTGTGCGGGACGAAAACATACTCTTTTATACTTACTAAAACTCGGAAATAGGAAACGTTTTTGACATCAAAATTTAATGAATTTATAAGCTAACATAATGCTTTTGATTCATGACACGCTGAGTTGAGTAAAATTGTGATTAAAATCAAGAAACACTTGAAAGAAAAGAGCATGAAAGATGCAATAAGATGAAAATGTCAAAGGCAAGTGGTGATAATATGTTCATTTAGCAAAATCAATCATTTCAGTCTAGTGATTTTGCCAAAATCTCAGTGCACCAATTTTCTTTTCGGGTTTGCACACTTGAAAATTAAATTCGCAGCGCACTGAAAGAGATCAGGTTTTGTTATAAAACCATAGCATTTCAGGGACAATGCCGGCTTGAAATAGAATATAGAAAATGGAGGTAGCAATGACCGAAATTCCTGCGAGGCTTTTGTTAAACTCAAAGAAAGAAATTCGCGTTTGTAAAGAGAATTTGATATGTAGAGATATGGTTTGGATTCCATCAAAGATAAGTGGATTTGAATACTTAGATGATTTGATGATTGTCGTAATGTAAACCTCTCTGATTAGGAGTCCTTTATTATGGCAAAGTAATGCCCGTTTTCACCGACATCCCCTAAGTTTAGGGATCCCCTAAGCATGTTTAGGGGGCTGTTAGAAGTTGGTTTCTGTTTCACTAACTGTACGGGGTCAGAAAGTCTTCAATGATCAAATAGTCTAGATTTTATTAAACGAAAATTGCGGTCTTAGGGAAATGGATATTTTGGTTTCCAAAATACAGTAATCAAGGTCTTTGACTGTGATGTCTTAAAGCGAATCGCTTAACCACCTTCCAAATTCGAACGCCCACCAAAAAGAAACATAGACAACCCCAACGATGCGTGCTGATGAATTAAACCATTTTTTTTACTGGAAAATCGATAGTTGATTGTGGGCGTTCATTGAGGGTGTCGTAGCGGCCGCGGGGGGTGTTGGCGCGTGCGCGGGGCAGCGGGCGGAGGGGCGCGGCGGCGCGGCGCGGCCACGCTGCCTCACTCGCCCGCGGCCCGCCGCACGAACCGCACGTTACGACCATATTGTCCTGTCACAGCAGTACGTGTTGCCTACAGTTACTGCTGCGTCCGGACAAGAGGGCCGTGGCGTTGCACACCCATCACTGAAGACCCACAATATTGTTCTGTATTTCTTGTGTCAACTGTACTAATAACTTCCTTTGCAGGTTATATTTGAGAAAACACGAGGGAAGCTGCTGTAAAGTTCTCACTGATTATTTTTCTGTCGTGTAAAGTGTTTGCGTGGTGTTGTGTGAGTGTTACAACGCGTATTCCTCTGTAATATCGTTCGTTTCGCGTAGATACGAGAGTGGTTCAACACATGATCACCGGAGGGTGCATATATCGAGCGGCGCTATGCGCATGCGTGCCACATTTTTTCGCTGCATCTGAAACTCCGGCCATTTTCTACTCGCGAATCGTGTTCTATTCGATTTTAGGGGAAACTGTATCTTATTTTTGTTAAGTTTAGGTTGTTTTTAGCGTGTTATATTAGTTTTGTTTTCATTTCATTGATTTCAAAGGGACTGAGCCCCGGATGGTGACGCGAAAGGGGTGGAATCTAGGTTGAGGAAAGCCGACTCAATATGGACCTCAACCTACCCTGTGAAAGACGCAGCATGAAGATATTTAACCCAATATTTGTAGTTTTTTCCTTAAGTATTTCACAGATTTCAACGGAGAGGAGAAAAGCACTTTTTTTTTGGTCCATTAGAAAAGCTTCTTCTGTATCTATTTGTCTATTTTAGCGTAGTAGCATACTCGTAGTTTAGTACTTGGTTTATTATTTTATTTTGCACAAACAAAACTGAGGTGCGGGGGAGGAGAGGTCCTTGCCCTGATTTGAGTCAATACCGGCTCAAATAGCATATTTTATTTTGTATATCCCTGGTGACGACGAAAGGCGTTGTCATGGACCGATGACGCCATTGACCGACGGGCTAGCAACATACCACTTAGAACAATATTCTGCACAATGTAGACTGTTTTAGCCATATCCATCTAGTAACGTCCACTTTTAGTTTAGTTAGTCTGTATTTGTAGAGGGCGTTGCACGCTAAATTATTAGTAAAATATATGGAATAATTGATTACTTGGCAATTTTAGGATTGTGCGTGTTTGTTTAGTGAGCGATCAATTTTTGAATGTTGTTTTTGTTGATTTTCTTTTGGTTATGTTTTGTAATTTTTGAAAGATGAGCTTTCCTTAGCAATTTACTATAGTTTGATGGTTATAGATCTACTTAGCTTAAGTTTAGCCATTAACTACTCAGGTACAAGGCAGAGATAATTATTATTTGTCTAGCATAGTTTAGTTTGGTGTCATTAGGAATACCCAATAGGTGTAGCAGTTTTAAGTTTTTGTTAACAAAACCTATTTATCTAACAAGATTAAGGGACTTACACATTGGCGGAATACGAAGTATTCACCAAAAACATTAAAGAAACAGTTTGTGCATGAAATTGTCTGCCAGAGAAATAATCGGAACATAACATATCCGATAACTATTATCCTATGTTAAACACAGAACAAAATAGTATTTTATCACTAGCAAGTAAAATGATGTTGAGTGAATCGACCATGGGCGTTGCCATGGCACTGTTAAGCGACGGGGTAGCAGACGGTACTCTCAGAGATCTTTATGGGTGTACAGTCAACCGTACGTCAGTACTAACATTTGAACTAAGAAAACCGTCCTTACTGCCACGACATAAAAGCGGAGTCAATGTCAAATTATTACCATGTGCGTGTAGTGGACTGTACCTACTACGGGCGATATTGGCCGCACCTTGAATGTTGGCGTTAGGCACGATAGAGGGGTATTACAGACCATTAGGAACAATATCTGGGGCATCGAACTGAATTATAAGTGTAGTTGTATCAATTTTTTATCTATTTTTATGTACACGTAGGTTTGCTTATAATCTGTTCTCAAATTAGGGCTCCCTTTACCTCCCTTGTTATAAAAAGACAAGAACGATGATTTACAAATAACATAACATAACGACTTTAATCCCCAAAGGGTTGTGTAGAGGTATACCTACCTATAGTACCTACAACCTACATTTAGTCGTTAGGTTAAGGTACGTACCATGTAATAGAAACATTTAAAAATAAAATTACTAGTAGGTACATAATTCACAATTACTAATATACAATTTCATATGAAAATAACATTTTGTCAGTTCTTTACCAAAGCAGTGAATAAATATTTGAATATAATCATTAATATTGTTTTTCCTGTTTAATGGGAAACCCAAATAATGAAAACATTAGGCAAAGGAGGAAATATTCTATATCCTCAAACTACGCATTCACAATCATACCAAAATAATCAATAGCAAGAGGATAATGTTTGTTTTCCCGGAAGTATGATGTCGTCAATATACGTCTCAATATCCAACTGTTAAAAACCCTTAGCCGTATCTATTAGAAGTATAGTTGTGCATCTCAAATCTACATTTTTATAAAAGCTCTTAAGCGTCCTATTTGGACATGCTGCTAGAGAAAAGGTGTATTTACTTCAGCTGATTTAAAAGTAATGTTTTTATTGTTTCCTTATTGGTTAAATCCATTTAGCCGAAGCATGGTAACTGAGGTCAGTGACCTAGAGTTCGATTCTCAGGTTCAGGACAAGCACTTTTGCAAATGAATTGAATAATTTGGCAATTACTTAAATGGCTAGTCGCATTTGGCTAGCGTTCTATATTACTCATTTACTCAGCCTTCTGGGGTGCCAGACTAGGCTATTCTTTGCTACTAGGAACTAATATCTCAAACTTCAGGGTATTTTAATTCAGAGATGTGAATTCTCTTAACGGGAGCTCGTGGCCAAGTAAGAACAGGCGCGCGCATCAATCCATCAGGTTAAGCTGCGCTTGCCGGGGTGGGTCCGTGGATGGGTGACCATCTCCGTGCCTCGGAAAGTACGTTAAGTCGTTGGTCCCGGCTTTCATTTGTAGATCTTTGACAGTCGTTACGGGTCATCAGAAGCCCGAAAGTCTGACAACCAGGCTTACCAAGGGGTATCGTATTACCTAGTTACTGGGTTGTGGAGGTCAGATAGGCAGTCGCTCCATGTAAAATACTGGTATTCAGCTGCATCCGGTTAGACTGGAAGCCGACCCCAACATAGTTGGGTAAAGGCTAGGTAGATTGATTGAATTCTCTTAACGAAATAAGCTGACTAAATCAATATCTGTTAAATAATAATTGAAAACATACAGCAAAGGAAAAATCTTTAAATAATAAAACCTATTTTAATTTCTACTCCTTTAGAGACACAAACACACTGTAGTAAACATAATGTAATCAGACAACAAATCGTAGCCGTGTAGGCCGTAACCGGTCTACGTCGGATTGACTACGCTGCCTACGTGCTACGCAGGCCGCCTACGTGCTACGCGGTCTGCCTACGTAGCACTGGCGTAGCAAACATAATATTTAGAATAAGATGACGATCTTTTTCCAAAGCGTTTAGTTTTTTAGTACTTGCTTAAGCTTTTGTTTCTTAAGAAACGGTCACACAATAACGGTTGTCCAAATACAGAGCGTTTTTGACACCTTAATGTCAAATACATACTGGTGGAAAATACAGATTTTCATGACGGAGGAAATCATTGTTTAACTCAATGCTCGCGTTTGCTATTTCCTAAGCAAGGATAAGCATAACCATTTGTGTATTTATAGAAAATAAATGTTTTATTGTGAAATTGCAATTGCTTGAGCATTCACCCAAATATGGTTTTTTGGTAGCTTTTAAATTTTTTGTCTTAATTTACAAATGCGACTAAAAATCTGTATTTTACATGGAGTAACTGCCATTTGAACGGCTCTTTTTCAATACAATTTGTAATATAAAACAAATTATTTTTATTTTGTTTCACTAAGGTGAGTTGTTAAAAACAAAATCTTAATAGATAATCCGTCATTTAGTTGAATATCAGGAATTCAGTAGGTACTTACAAAAACCAAAAATTGCAGAACGTACATCAGATACCAACCTCATTTGTCACCACAGACAAAAACTGTTTTTGTTTCGTCGAACCGAATATGGGACGTAAAAGCAGTAATGTAATGTGCTCGTATCTTCAGAGAAATACTAGGGATATCGGGGCTTTGCAGGGAAATGAAAAAAGCTGGTTTATGTGTATAGGTATACAAACTACCAATCTTTTAGTACTTTTTCGCGGCTTTGTTGATGCGGTGAGTTTGGGGTAGTGACATAATTTCAACGTCAAAATGTATGCTTAGAAATGGCAAATTATTTCAGCCTAAAACTGCACCACGAGAGAGCAGAAGAATCTTCTCATGCACATAGAAACGGCGTTGAATTTTGGCAAGTTCAGACACAAAACCAAGATTTTTTGCAAAGTTTTCCTTAGGATTAACTCAGATCACCAATCACATTTTCACGACACTTTCCCGTGAAACAATTTATCATCAAATGAAAAAGCCTCCTACAAAAAGAAAATAAACTAAAATAGTATCTACGTACACACCACTCCCGCTGATAAATGTGGAACAAGCAAAAACACGAATTCGGAACGAGATTGCGTCCACCATCTTAATATAATTCCTTTATCAAATGAAATAGAAAAAAATGCGAAATGACTGGCCATTTTGTTTTTCGCAAAACTATTTCACTTAGGGACGCTCCATTGAGTCATTATTATGGAAACTGTTGCAAAAAACAAGCCCATCCTCCTTCGATTTAAGTTAATTCCATTGTGACCGAATCACCGTGATTTTTTCATTTTACAAAAAGAAATGCCACGTCATGTCATTGGTAGTTTGACATTGCTGCAAAAATAAATTCGCAGTCGACGAAACAAATTTCACACGAATGACAACCTTAGTCCGTTCACGTAGAGAATATTTGATAGTTGGAGGACTGCAAAATGAAGTTGGTATTGCTGTTGCCAATAGACTAATGAAGTGGTAAGAAAATGGCGGGTGTGGATAAAAACTTCGCGCCTGTAACGAGCGATAGGCGACGATGCTTCCCTATCTAGGGCGGAGGTTTTAATGTTGGAAAATTGTATCCCGTTTCCGGCATTCATTTTACAAACGTTTTTTTATCAAGTTAGTATTTGCTGGCCATGCGAACTATTTACTCTAGCAAGACAGTCCTGAGGGATGCTGCCTAATTCATTATGTTATTCATATTAATCTTGTGATTTTTAAATCACAGGTTTTATGATTTTTTAAAAAGTTAGAGCTTTGGCTCTAACTTTTTATTACACTAAATGTTAATCACTAAATTGATAACGCACGTCACTACTCGTCAATAACCTTAGCTTAACATAACAGCGGTGATGGCGGGAAATTATAGACGAGCTTTTCTCGTTTCTCGGAAAACTTATTTACTTTTCGTAGTAAAACTTCTTAGAAAAGGTTTTATCTAGGAGCCGCGTAGCAACATTACTTTGATGATTTTTTTAACTGTTCTTTGGTGGGCGCCATTAAACGCAGCACTTAAGAATTCTACCTAGATGGACGTTTAATGTGAACTTTCGTTTACCTAATCTGTAAACCGTCGTTTTGCAAGACGCTGATAGAATTAAAATGCCCAAATAATTAATACTCATATCACAAGTACATTCTATAGAGAATCGAGAGCCTCTTGACCATAGATATAATGATAAAACCATGAATAAAACTAGCGTCTCTTGACAGTTCTCCGCGAACAATGAAATGGCGGCGTGGGGTGTCACTGTATAAATTAATATCTGCAGATAATCTCCAGTTCTGCTGACGATCGCCTGCGTTTTATGATGTGGAAGAGAGCACGGAGGAGGCGGGATATTATGGAGATATCATCCATTAAAAACGGTGGAAGAATGGAGGCTTATAGCCACACTTTGTGCAGGATACTGCTGCGATAGGTACTGGCATGAAACAATAGAGTTCTCAGTTGATTAAATCTGGGTTTCCATAGAAAGCGATGCCGTGTTATCATGACGGCCGTTCATGTAGATAGCAGTTTTGAGATCGTAAAGTCAAAATACTGGTGGAAATTACAGATTTTTGTGACAGCTGTCATATTGCGGCAGTTATTATTATGACGGTACCGCTTTTCAAACCAAAGCTTTGGAATGACGGTAAAGGAAAACTAAATGAGGAAATATGGACTTAATGGTTTGGATTCATCAATGTGATCAATGCTCATTTTTTCTCTAACGAGTGCAGCATGATAACTAGTTTCCTGGTTGCTTCAAGCAGAGCTCGCACAAAGACAAAGGACTACGTAGAAAAAGGCAACGGAGTTGAGAATAAACTAAGCAAGCTGGAAAAATAATTTTCTTACGCTATGATGTTATTTCATAAATAATTTCTTGATCAACTCCGTCAGGGACACGGTCGAAAAGGCATAAAACATTGTATTAAACTGAACTATCATAAAAACCCTACCGTTTTAAACATTATGAGCTCCACAGAGGGGCTGTATGGAACACTCCTGAACAATAACTTCAGACCATTTATTTTAACTACCCATTCTGAAGGTGGACTCGCAAAAACCCGGCGGTAAGTACGGTCAAATGCACGTTAGACTTGAACTACAAAAACCGCCCTCACTGCTAGTAAATAAAGGCGATGTCATTGTGACCATGGACGTGCGGTAGACTGTACATGGCCTGTGAGTAACACTATTTATGGAATTACATTTTGATCTCATTACTTGTCCATGTTATTGCTTAATATTTAATTTAATAATCATCTATTTACAATCAAATTTCAAATTAAATTACAATTATCGTATTATTTACTTAATCTGTGTTGTTCTATCTTGTATTTCTATTTGTGACTCGGACTTTCATAACTTTCTGTTTGTTTTTGAAGCAGCATATCTCTTTTAAAAGTGTTTGGTGTGTCGGGTCACCCTCCAGTTTTCCAGGGTATTGTTTTTATTGGGTCCGTCTCATCTCACATTCACTCACAAACGCATAAAGCACTGACATATAACTTTTGCATAATATTAAACACATTACATCATTGGCCATTTTGTAATTTCTTACATCACAATTTGGGTGAACGTCAAATAAGACGCGTCGAAATGTTGCCACTATATAAAACGTAATACGTTTTTTTTGAGGATGATATTCTCGTAACATAGAAATAAAGTATGTCCATTTCTTTTTTTTTACATTTATTTAGTATATTGCATCACACTATATTAAAAATATATATATATTTTTCTTTAAGTACGCTGCACTTATACAGCGTCATATTTGTTTGCTGCACCGGTAGACGTCATTACGTCGGCGCCGGCTGTCGCTGAAAACCAGCGCTGGGGCTCTGTCTTGCATAGGGTCGTAGCATAATGCTGAGCGATAGCCGATTTGCGTGGATGTGACGCATGCTTCCCCCAACCTTATCTCATTTTTATATTCTAAACAATACTTTTCTGCGTCATGTTTACCGCAAATAAACGTTTTTTCTTTCTTTTTCTTTCTTTCTTCTTCAGTAATGATCGTTTATCATATACACCCTTGTCTGCGTGCGATGTGACTAAACTTGAGTAGGGGTCGTGTCTCAGTGGGGGCGACGCGATGCGAAGCTGCTGAGAGCGAAATTTTTTTTCGCGAAAGTGTGATAGGATTGTTACTACTCAACTAGGTAAATAATCTATTTTATGTTAGACGTAGGCAATTAAGACTGATCAGTTTATAACTTAACAAGTTAATTAATAAAAAGAAATAGTGTTTTTTGCGGAAAGTGTGGGTTGGTTGATACTTTGTGTGGCTGACACTGGCATGGCCACTATCAGGGATTTTAATTTTGATAACACAAAAAACTTGTCGCTAATTAGTCGGAATTTGTCGCCAAATATCAGAATTTGTCGGTCACTGGTTCAAAAGTTATCAGGGTTTATAGGTGGCCGATCTGGGGAGCATCTCCGCAGCTTGGCCCGATTGAATCTCAAAAGTTAGGGCACCTATCGAAGATCTGTTTTCTCCCAAATTTAGCCAAGTCCCAGATTTAGTCGGGGCTTAGTTTAGGAGATATAATGAGTTCAATTTTTAAGTATAGTCCAAGAGCTAAATCGAAGAGTTTACGAAAAATATACCCTGATGGTGACCATGCCAGTGTCAGCCATACTGATACTTAATCATTTCTGTCCACAAAATGCCGCATATTGAGACCTAACTTCAATAATTTATTTAATCGTCATTTATTATTAGGTATCAATTGTTTTGTTTTTAACAGATTCTATAATGAAGTACCTAAAAATGTATGTTTCTACTCTGACGCACTGCAGCGTGTGACTAGGAACTAACACTTATTAGTTTGAATATTTGCTGGTTCGCACAATATTTTATGTTTCCCACCTCCACAACAACCTTCGACATTGTATCTCACGCTCTTCGCTATCTATCGCATCGCTTTCACTGCCCACAGCTCCTAAGCGAGTTTATTCACAGATTATGACGCGCCTACTGAAGTGTCACTCGACGGTACCGTCTGACACTACGGGGCACAATGGTACTTCATAGTACCATTAAAGGGGAGATCATTTTTCATGAGTTATCTGCGGTTAATGTTATAAGCAATGATGGGTTGGCCAGTATTTATCTTGGCGTGAAGTTAAGAGCATTTTAATTTTGGTTTCGTATTTATACGCGTGCCAATATCATACTGGACAAAATTTTGTTTCTTATGATAATATTGTAATTAATGGGTTGATGTAAGTCGTATGTGTTCTACACTAATAATTTTAGTACCAACTAGCTTCTGCCCGCGACTTCGTCTGCGTGGAAGTTAACTATACTGTAGGTAGGTAATATCTAGTATACCACATAGAACTGCTCTTCTGGACAAAAGTTTTTTTGGAATGGCATCTAAAATTTACAACAAGATACCTGTGGACATTTTAAGCACCAAGGAACTCCCACTATTTAAACATAAATTGCGTGATTTTTTAACAGACAAAATTAAACACGATCCAAGATTTTCTTAATAATTAGTATCTACTACAATCTGTCGCCATACACCTAATTGTTGTTTTGCAAGATTTGCTTTATAAGTGATGCCTAAGAAATGTTGTATACTGCATGTTGACATAATTATTGTTTGCCTATTAGGCAGGTCATACTGGAACTGTAATTTACCTAACATCTGTCTGTATAACCTATGCCCACAATAAAAAGATTTGATTTGATTTGAAAACATATACTATGACACTCAGCAATAGTGTCGCTTTCTATCAGAGATTAACCTCTTACAAACAAACAACTTAACCTCTTTAGATTAGATTAGATTTAGGTCAGAATACTAGGGCGAGCTTGATTACGGAATTCTGATTTTTAAAGCATAAAACCCAGTGGCAATGTAACTTATAGCTGAGAATCAAACCCGAATCTTCACGGTCAGCAACCGCACTTGTGCATAAAAAGACCAACTGCCTAGCCTTTTCCCAACTATGTTGGGGTCGGCTTCCAGTCTAACCGGATGCAACTGAATATGAATATTTTACATGGAGCGACTGTCTATCTGACCTTCACAACCCAGTTACTCGGTAACATGATACCCCTTGGTAAAACTGGTTGTCAGACTTTCGGGCTTCTGACGACCCGAACAACTGTCAAAGATCTACAAATAACAGTCAGGACCAAGGGCTTAGCGTGCTTTCCGAGGTACGGAGGGTTCTTTTTATGTATAGATGGTCACCCATCCACGGACCAACCGCGGCAAGCGGACCGGTGCGGCTGTTATTACTTAGCCACAAGCCCAATGGTACAATATTAAAATAACGAGCAAAAATCGATACGTATGTCTAAATCGGAGGGTCCCGTAATATATTCCTAAATTATGAAATAACATTTCATTTCATTCTGTAATGGATTTCTAATTCGTTGCGAATTATATTTGAGGCAAACCTTCCATTTATTTGATGTGTATATTAAATGAGCCATTACGTTTGCGTTATGGTATCTTTTATGGCTGTTAAATTACGATTTGATGACTTAAATTCTGTTATAAATTCAGACGGAAAAGAAAATTTGATCTATAGTTGTACTAGCTTTTCCCGCGGCTTCGCCCGCGTAAAGGTCAAATTTCATCCAAATCTGTTCAGCCATGTCAGACCATGACCTGGGTTAGAACATGGGATACTTTTTATCCCGGTAGTTCGTTCCCGTGGGATAGTTTTTTAAATCCAAACGGAAAAAAAAACGTTAAATAATAAACGTAATAAGCAAACTAAAATATTTTATAGCCATGTCATCATCCAAATCCTAGCTGGCTAGCATGGCCTATAGTAACACGATTTATTAGTAGAATATTGTTAATGGTTATGTAAAAATAAAGTATAAACCTTCCTGAAAAAAATTGAAACTTCAGCTAAAGAAAAAATATCAACAGTCAGTCTCAAAAAAAATTATGCATCGACAAACATTCATTTTGTTTAGCCACAAAGTCCACAAAACATAATTACTTATTACACATTGGGTACTTAATTGTAGCTGCATATTGATATACAATTATGGAACACAAATTGTAGCGAATCAAATGAATAACTAACTATACATATCATTTTGAGGCTAACTGTACCTACCTACCCTCCTCAACCTATACGATATAAAATCGTATTTGCTTCAAAAGGTTCTAGTTCGAAGAACGTCGTAAAACGTTGTTTCCTCATTATTTACGATTCGTTTAATGTGAAATCGAACTTCAGTTTATTGTTTTGTCAATAAAATAGTGCTGTGCCTGTTAGGAACGTAATTTAGTAGATTTTGGGAAGGATACCGATAAATTACCTTGTGGGTCCCTATGTAATTGGAAATGGAAACCTTTGTTTGAGCATTTCAGAAAATTGCAGAAATTCAAAACTACTTATAACATGGTTGGTAGATTTATGTAATAAAAGCCGCGTAAAAATTTGCCTTATTTATCCTTAACTTATCTTGCACACCACTACAACTATTCTCCAACAAGAGTTCACAGAAAGCGTACCTGAAACAAACAAAAATAATATTGAGTACAACGCCATCTATCGGCTGTAGCTTACAAACAAAAAGGTTCCGTTCACACAACTGAACACTTTACAATAGTACATCTACACGCTACTAGATGGCGCAAAATACAACTTCAGTTGAACAATGGAATTTATTGATTTACGCCTCCCGGGCGAGGGGACGCTTATTTTGCAGACTATTTGTGACTGTCCCTGTGCAAAATTTACTGTTGACATGAATCAAATTATGTACAGTACGGATTCCCTCATTTGGTATGATACTTTATTGATTCCACGTTCTTTCATTGAAATATTTCAATGTTGTAATTCAATTTTGTGCGCAGCGCCTCTCGTGTCGCGAAATGATATTGATCAACCGAGTTACTTTATTTGGGTTACATTTGTTTTAATGTTGCTCTTAAAGTATCGTATTACGGAATATCAAATTAGCTTTTCTGTATTAAAAAGTTCTTTTCATTTTATTTTTGTGTTCGCTCGTAGAGGCGTAGGCCGCTACGATTAATCGTAGGTCTACGCCGTAGACTTATCGTAGTAGACGCTTTGTAGGCGGAATTGGTGTTCGTATTTTCTGTTTGTTGTGATAAATATAAACTCTTTTGGCAAAGAAAAGGCTGAGCAATTACTTTCTGTGTGATTTAAAGGGATGACGTTATGAGGATAGGCAGCAGCGTCCTCTTGTCTGCTAATAACAACATACTGCTGTCACCAATTCGTCCGTCAATCGTGGTGATTTTTACTATTTATGACTATACATAGGTATTGTAACTATACTTAACTTACACTTACAGACCATAGACTATGTTCAGAAATAGACATCGCTCTCATGAAAAACTCACAAAAAAAATGGATTCTTTTCTCATATTAGCATGAACTAAAAATATATTGTGAGACTAACATATGCTAATAGTCTCGGGGCTAAGTAATAACAGCCGCACGGGTCGATTCATCGGGTTACGCCATGCTTGCTGCGGTCAGTCCGCGGATGGGTGACCATCTTAAAGTACCGAGAAAAGTTTCGAAAAGCACGTTAAGCTTTTGGTCCCGGCTGTCATTCTTGGATCTTTGACAGTCGTCATTGGTCGTCATTAGCCCGAAAGTATGACAACCAGTCTTACCAAGGCGTATCGTGTTACCTAGTTAGTAATTTAGTTGTGGAGGTCAGATAGGCAGTCACTCCATGTAAAATACTGGTATTCGGCTACATCCGGTTAGTCTGGAAGCTGACGCCAACATAGTTGAGAAAAGGTTAGGCAGATTGATTGATGTAAAAATATTATTAGCCGGTGAAGTTGACTGCACCGAGTGCCTCCCATACATACACGTAAGATGATTAATGCACACTTTTAATAGCACAATAAGGTTTTACTAATGACGATATAACAACTTGAAAAGTAAGTCAAATAAAAATCGTGAAACCGAATTTGTTGAAGCGATTAATTTGAAAGTTTTAATGAATGCTCGGTGGACGGAGATCTGGAGACTTACTTTGTATTGCTGCTGTTTGTTAGGTATTATTTGGAACACTAATTGCTATAACTTTAGTTTTGCGAATCGAAATCAAATTTTCAATGTCAAAATAGATTTTTGTAGAAAAGAATCTTATCTTTCTCAGCAGAAAGAAGTCAAATCGAGATTTCTGTCATATTGATTTGATTTCCTTCTTTCCTTTAATTTTTAGGGTTCCGTAAATCAAAGGAAAAAACGGAACCCTTATAGTATCACTTCGTTATAGAAAAAAGTCCGAAAATAGTTCATTTGTAGTTTTCTCTCACAATATTTTTTTTATGCGATTACTAACTTACATTTGCAGTTGGGAGAATTGACCGTAAAGTATATCAATGTAGGGGAGAACATGTTTTTCAACTACAATATTAAGTTGATTTTTGGGATAAATTCATCCTACGACTACGGAACCCTTCATTGTGCATGGTCCGACACGAACTTGGCCGGTTTTTTTTAAGTGAAAACTTCTTTAGGCGCGTTGGGTATTTTTGAGATAGGAAAAACAATTGAACTCGCGACTCCGTTACCGACACCTCATTTTGTAAACGCGATTGTGCTCTTTATTTAGATAAGGTTACGGACCAATGTTCTATACAAGTATTTTTCTTCCACCAAGGCGATCTTGTTCAAGTTTTCACTTCTGTCGGCACTCCCGGAGTGCCACTGTTTTTTCTTACAATCGTTGCAGTAAGTTACAGCCTTTCTCTGGAACCCTTTGCTCGATAGTGCAACAGTTTAGGCATGTTTTATAGTAGTTTATGGAGATGTTTGTAGTCTGAATTTTTTTTACAACACTTTCATGAATTCCACTCACGCAGTATTTCTGACATGCCAATAAAATCGTCGTCCATTCATCCGCAAGCAGATCGTTCTTGGGTTAGAATTCAAGAGATCATTAGGTGCGGTCAGAGTACGTGGTACTGTGACTTAGCGCAACGGTGCGACATGGGGGCACAACCAACAGCCTGTGCTTTCTGCCGCGACAGTCATTGTAGTTACGTCGGTACTTCGGTAGCACTTTCCGCTCAAACTCCTATTTAAGGCTATCTACTAATACAACTTATGTTCAACTCATGTATACTCCCATGTTTAACATATGAGTGTGAGACATGGGCATTTACCAAATGGCTCAGAGGAAAGCTTTCCAAGTGTCAAAAAGCAATGGAGAGAAGCATGGTAGGCTCGAAGAGACAAGATAGAATAAGAAACACAGATCTCCGGTCCAGAACAAAACTGACTGAAATTCTAACAAGAACAGACCAACAGAAGTGGAGGTGGACAGCCCATATGATGCGAGACACTAAAGGAAAGTGGAGCAAGGTAGTGGTATCCAAGGGAAGGCAAAAGAAATCAGGGAAGACAGCTTTCCCGATGGGAGGATGAAATAAAGCTGACAGCAGGTTCAAACTGGCGGAGGATACCTCGCGACAGACAACAATGGAAGTTGTTAGAGGAGTCTTATGCCATGAGGCAAACCGAAATTCGATTTTTTGTTGTAACCATTACTGTTTTTGCTGTCTGGTTTCGGAATAAAAGGCTTTATTATTATTACTGCCACTAAAACAAATCAAACCTATTGTAATTGAAACTAACACCTCAACTCAAACAGCCAACCTATCTCGCCGCTTCCCTGACCTATTTCTACATAGTGAGCCGACAGTCCCGGACGCCTACCGGCGGCGGCGCGCGGCGGTCCCTTCCGGTGTCGGACTGACCGACAGTTGTTGTTATACTTAGTAATTATTTAGATAAGTTCGTAATGTGTTGGGTATAAACGGTGTGTACCTGCGTTTTGTTTATGTACTTTAAATGTTGTTTTAAAAGGTGTGATGGAAAGTTGGAAAACATTAATGTGCTTACAACTTTTTTATGCCTGTGTGGGGATTAACCGAGATGAACATTGTTTTACTGATAAATTAAACGTTGCTCTTTCCACCGCAATTTAGCGTGATGTCAACTTTCAGGGCCATAGACTACACTTAGGTATTTTTCTGAGAATCGAAACACACGACATTATTTTGTCACGGGGCAACCATGAAGGCTGAACCTTGACTCCACTTATCAGTGCAGTTGATGTGTATGAACCCTGAGTAGATACCTACATACATACATAATCACACGGTTTTTGAGATGTGGGCAGACAGAAACTATACGGAATTCCACGTACTACGACTCTTACATACTCATGATTCGTCTACGTTCTTATACATCTTATAATATACATAGGTTCATGAACTCACCCCTTCTTCCCATGGTATAACCATTAACTACGCGTAACGATACTACTATACAGGACGCCACCTGCTATTACATACTCCTTTTGCTTGCTCTTATATTCTATGTCTACCTTAAATATTAAGTAGCAACATCATAAAAACAAAGGCTCACAAAATAGGCAGTTAGCTACTCCATTTTCGTGTCACACCTTTGCCCTTTACCCAAACCTCAGCTATTATCTACACACACATTAACATACAGTCCACAGCAATCTATAGGAAGTAATTCACCGTAAAATTCTCGACCATTACGAGCGGCCATGACAGGCACGTGGACGTAACGGCCGAAATATTCTAATCCGATCGGCGGCCATCGCTCAACGCCTCAATCACGGCCCTAACCTTTTCTGCAACGTTGGCTAATTTTCTGATGACAGCTGGCGGGAATGGGTTTGCGATGTTTAGGTCCTTTTATGGAATCCTTAATGATTTTTCGTGGCCGTAAATAACATGTTATGTCAGTGATATACATTTTCGACACGTTGAATGAATTTTGTATTTTAGAAGAGAGTGGCTGCGCATTGCCTGTCAATTATTGGTATGCTAAGCTTAAAATAATAATTGTACACTTTCGTGCTTCTCACAACAAGTTATGCGCAAATAGTTCATATTGAGGTTTAAGATAAGCCAGGCAGCAAGGTTCTTATCGAGGTTGACTGTCCAAGGTGCGTCGCACGTAACTTTTAAAGTATCGTCACCTGTGGATGGAGGTTTTCCAAGTTGACCACAATTCATCATTTCTATAATAAACTTCTTATTGTGTAGTTTTGCCATCGCTCCTCGAAAGATTCATAACGATCTACAATATGTACTTAAGATATAGTATCCAGCCTGAGTTTTCAAAAACCTTTATGTACAATTGGATTGTTACCAGTATGTAAGGATTGTAGCAGGTGGCGTTCTCTACTTTCTGCCTACCCCTATGTAGGCGTGAGATTATGTATAATTCAGCAGTGGTACCACGGCCCCGACTCACACGTTTGTAGGTCGTG
Organism: Agrochola litura; assembly: GCA_949152395.1. Lineage (NCBI taxonomy): Eukaryota > Metazoa > Arthropoda > Insecta > Lepidoptera > Noctuidae > Agrochola > Agrochola litura. The sequence continues at coordinate 379,549 of OX424519.1, read as the reverse complement.
GATTCGTACCCAGGCGGGCGCTTTACTTTGTGTAAATTATTTCATCACCACTGCTCTCAAAACGGTGAAGAAAAACAACCTGAGGAAACCGGCATGTCCTAGAACCAAAAATTCGAAGACATGTGACATCTACCAACCCGCACTGGGCCCACGTGTTAGATTACAGCCCACTCCCTCTCAAAGAGAGGAGGCCTGTGTCCCAGCAGTGGGAACATTATAGGATGATTATATTATTTATATATGTACTATTCGTAAAAAATACATACTCTAAACATATCCTCCTCTTTTCTGAAGCTGGGTAATAAAAACATTACCCTCCTTCTGAGGCAGTCGGGAAAAAAGCTCCGTGCTACCAAGTATGCCTTAACCTTGATGTCAATACTAGTTCAGTTCATTACTCTTTTACTAGTCAATGACAATACAACACTATCCATATTTCTAAATAGCAATACTCGGCTACCAACTTCTTCATGTTCTTAGCGCGTCGGTGGCTAACATCGTTTGAAAAGAAGTATATTTTTTTTGTTTGGCCGAGTACTCAGCAACGCTAACACTATTCGACTATCAACTATGTATGTGTGTTCCTAGCCAAACCATGATCGGTAATAAAGCCCTATTGGTATAATAATTCGGCAAGCAATATGCCATAACGTGCCGCCATCGGCTCGAAGACACGTGCCCTCGTAAACATGACTCGGTAAGGCGCTGCCTTCCTGTGTACAGGGTGGATTGTTTGAATGGCGAAAAGTCTGGCGATTTTAAAAGGCCAATGAGGGTTTGAAATGACGTTCACTAGGTGGCAGCACTGAGACGTCAGGTTCGGGCACCTGTCAAAAGTGTATATTTTCTTAAGTTGTGACTGAATGATGAACGAATGAATGAAACGAATGATGAACGTCTATATTCATTGTCGAAATGGAAGACCTCTTGTCAAAGTGGCGCCAACTGGTGGTGTGAATTTTCATGAAAACCCCCATTCTCGTAACTTAAAAACTTTCAAATCCAAGTCGCAGTCTTATCTCAGCGACTATAAATGGCTAAATCTTGTCAAAAATTTAGGTAAATTGATTGTTTTTTGACCGATTGAGAGTGAGATTAGAATGCGAACGTTCTTAAAATACGGGAAATGCCATATGTTTGAATATTCAAACACAATGTGAATTGTTACAGAAATGAATTGTATTGAATTGAAATTGAATTGAATTATATTTATAGTTCATCCGCCAGTTGGTACGATAATAATTTATGGATCATTATAAGAAACAGGATCAATTGGCATCAAAAAAAGTTTTCACGTTTTCGCATTATCCTGCTAGATGTTTTTTATAAAAAAATCTGTAAATGCAGTCCAAAATGTCTCAAAAAATTAAAAAAAATATATTTTACAATATACATCTAACACAAATATATAAATTATACATACAGCGGAGAAAAAATAAAATAAAGGAACAGCTCATTGGGCATCAAAAAATTCGTCCGCATCGCTGTTAGTAGGAAAAGTGCCCAAAAGGCTGGCAGCATTGCCACGTTGTATTGCAATGTTGATTCTTTGATCTCATCTCTTTCGTGATTGAGGCCAACCCTCTGGTCACGTGAAGAGACGACCAACCGCTTGGCGATGTCCCGAAATACGAGTACTCGATGAGCACTCGGACCCCACAGCCCTAGTGTTTCTACCTCAAATGGCTCAAAAATATAGCTACCAAGAAGGTTGTTATATTTGCGCCGTTTGAGGTTTTCTACACCTGCAGCAGCCGCCCCGGCACGGCCCGCCGTGCTAAAAATTAAAGACAGTCTCCTTAGAGCGTTTTCCTGTAGCTACATCGGTTAAGCTGCAGAAACCACAGAACACCACCTACTACGATCCTTACATACTACTTTTACTTCGTTGCTCGTAGTTCCCCGTCCGGTAATACACCCTGTACCTATGCTGTATTATTTATGGTGTTATATAGGATATGGGGTATGTTCAGACAGATAGCACATAGATTTGTGATGAGTGAGTAAACAATGCATTTGCCATTTGGCAACAGTTAACAACGCTAAATAGCGCAGCTATTCCGGTTTGAAATGTGGCCGGGATTTTACAGGCATAACATAGACATAACATCACGCCGTATTCCCCGAAGGGTTGGGCAGAGGAGTACCTAGTACACCCACATTTCGCCAGTTACGTTTAAGTCCCATGTTATTTTACAGACACATGGGTAATTTAATCTTTATGGGTGGTAATGCCAATGAAGGAGCTTGTGGCTAAGTAATAACAGCCGCACGGATCAATCCATCAGGTTAAGCTACGCTTGCCAAGGTTGGTCCGTGGATGGGTGACCATTTCTACTTACCGAGACTCCTCCGTGCCTCGGAAAGCACGATAAGCCGTTGGTTCCGGCTGTTATTCGTGGATCTTTGACAGTCATTACGAGTTGTCAGAAGCCCGAAAGTCTGATAACCAGTTTTACCAAGAGGTATCGTATCACCTAGTTACGGGTTGTTGTCGTGGAGGTCAGATAGTTGCTCCATGTAAAATACTGGTATTCAGCTGCGTCCGGTTAGACTGAAAGCCGACCTCAACATAGTTGGGAGATTGATTTTTTCGGTAGTAATGCCAATGACATTACAGATACATTTAAAGGCTTTTTATTTGACATCGGTTACATTGCGAAAATTTGTTATTCGTTTTTTAGTGTAGGACGACAGTGTTTGTCTACTTTAGATAGATTCATCGGTCATATAAATGAAAACCTCCATTTTTAAAGTCGGTATAGACAATCTACCGCTCGAATGGAGATTATTCATGTTTCGGGATTCGAAGTTAGTTATAACTTTTCTAAGCCAGCTTAATATTATGTTTTACATTAGGCACAAACCAATACTTTACAAACAAAAACCATAAAAAATATGCAAAAATAAACCTTGAAACTAATCCCATTCTACCCAAAAGAAACCAAAAAAGTGTCATTACTACGCGAGGCGGTGCGTATCGGTCGTACGTCGCGACGTATCGTCGTATAGTATTCGTACGCGGCGTATCTACGCAATCAATATAGCCAGACAGACTGACGCCCGGGATGTTTACCGGATAAGCCGGGGCTACTACTATAAGGGAAAACACAGAAGGACCACTCCGTGTGGTTCTCGAATTACAATACATTATTTATAAGCGCACGAACGGACAGACAGACAGAGTCGCTGCGTTTTATAAAGTCTAAAAAACCTTTGGTTCTTTTAAATTTAAAATACCAAAAACCTTTGGTATAAAACCTTTGGTCCTTTTCAATTTAAAATACCAAAAACCTTTGGTCCTTTTAAATTTAAAATGCCCGGGTCGATGGCGTGTTGTGTTCCACGCGCGCCTATAAGAGATGTCAGCAGAACTGACAGAGTCCGATAGGGCCGATGCCTGCTGAGGTTGCGGTTTTGTCCGAAAGGATTATCGTGGCCCCTGGCAACATACAGGCAACTGAAGGAACACGGGTGGGTTTTAGTCAATAAGAGTCTGGACACGCCCTCCCGCTCCACCCAGAGCGGGAGAAGTTATTTGATCATTTCCCACCCAAAAATGAAGTACATGTCATAGGTAGTCTGTGGAAGGCAGAGGTTACCCTTTAATAATCTTGGATAACTGCTTTCTGCTGCTAAATTCAAAAATATTGTACTCAAAAGACTTAGTCTTTAACTTAGTAATTTCTATTAAGATTTGCATGCCTTGATATGTTTTTCTTTGTTTGCTAAATTTACTTTTGTTTTACTATTTAGCACAAAAAATGTTTTCTAATTAAATTATTGTCGTTTGTTAGTTTCAGTTTTTAAATACCTAGCATGGTTTGTAAAATTAATTTTTATTTGTATTCCGTGGAAAATGTTGTTTATTTGTATAAAATTTAATGTGTCACTGTTTTTTTTCCCAAATAAATAAAATAAAATAAAAAAATAACCTTTTTTGCCCTGCCCATGATGTTTTTCAGACTGTCCAATGTGTTTTATCTTTGAATGTTAACGCTTATAATTTGTGTATACGTTAGAAGTAATACTTAAAAACTGTTTTGGCTATAATACTAAATGTTACTGGTAGTAGGTATTGCTGTTCTGTAAGTTGTAATTCGGAATATCACTAGTCTAAGCTAGTCCAAGATTCAACGTTTTCGTTTCTTTTATTTTCCAATTTCCAATTTGAATAAAAACGCATTGAACTTCTGACCTTTCTCTTGATTGTTTGACTCGCAGAAAGTTGTTCGTATTTATGCGCTCCTAGTAATTGGGGTGGGTATCCGCTTTGATTCAGTGGATGAATATACATATTATTTTCATTTAGGGACGTCAACAACCAACGTCCATTTACTTGCGTATAACTAAAATGATAAACGTTTGATAGCAGGCGGGTCATCTATCTATGTGTAGGTATTATCACTCTCGATAATATCATCGCCCTTTCCACCAGCATTGCACTGAAATAACCACAAACAGCACCGGCTCACACAGCAGAGATCGATGCGCTCCCCCGGATGCAGCGATAACTATGAACTGTACTATTACTGGTTTATCTCTCAGCTTCCGGGAGTGGGAAATAGAATTGAGGAATAAATTACGAACAGTTTTCCGTTCGTGACTATTTCAACCTACGTGAATTTGGATAAAAAAAAAAAATCTTGCCAACATTTTAGGAGCGCTGTTTTAGCCTTACTTAGCTCGTACACAGGGGATGCCTTACGAAAGTACGTGCGAAATAACCAATATAATAGAATAGCAGCGTAATTTTCTACTGAATTTCGACTATCCCGGTCTAGTTTTACCAAGCTGTATCGTTACTCAGTAACTGGGTTATGGAGGTCAGATAGGCAGTCGCTCCATGTAAAATACTGTATTCAGCTGCATCCGGTTAGACTGGAAGCTGACCCCAACATAGCTGGGAAAAGGCTCGGCAGATGATGAGGGACTTTTAGGCAGTGACAAATTTTTATGTTCGTATTTCAATTGAACAAGATGCAGCTGAATATCGGGGGGCACGGCAGTGCCCCCGCCAAGTCGAGCGCGAAGCAAACACTGCCGTACCATCCTTTACTGGAACCATTTCGTCGCATTTTTAGGCCCCTATTTGAGAACCTCTGGATAAGACCAGAACGCAGAAATTTTCGTCATCCAGTAAGCTATAATCACATACTTAAAATCCAAAATTTCAAGTCTGTAGGTCATTTAGTTCCGAAGTTAAGCGAAAGCAAAGTTTCTCATTTATGACACTCACTCACTCATGATCATCAGAATAGAACTAGTACTTCCCATAAACTCAGAGAGCTGAAATTTGGTACAGACTTAGGGTTTAATGGCCACATAAAGGGAAAACTATAAAAACTAGGATAATCGAAGATCTGGAGTACCTGGTGACCCTGATTAGAAAACACAAGAGCCCAACCAAACTATTAGAGATCGACATATACCGCCTTTACAAAAAATATTCAACTTGGTGGGCCGCTTCATTTGATGTCAAAAATCGAAGGTCTGAAGTATCTGATGAAGAACCCTCAGCTGGTCTCAGCTGTATTAGAGATATGGTAATGCCCCCTTCTACTATAAATTGGTACATAAAAAAATCGACTGTCATTGCAAAAATCCAGCGTAGTGGGACACATCTTCTAATCTAATTTAATCTAGCCTATAGCGTCTCACTGCTGGGCGAATGCTTCCCCTTCTGCTTATGAGCAAGCAATGATAGATAAACTGAATTCTGACCAAAAAAGGTATTTGATACAGTCACTAATAAAATTACCAACCAAAAAGAAATATTGCGATATTTTGTTAGTGGCACCGGTGGCACCGGCAAGAGCTATTTAATAAAAACCTTAAAAATATGGATTAAAAACAACCTGCATAAAAATGTTGCTATTATTGCCCCGACTGGAATTGCAGCATTTAACGTAAACGGATTAACTGTTCACAGATTACTACAGCTGCCCGTAGAGCATAAACAAACTCCTAAATACAAACCGCTTTCAGACGAAGTACTTCAAGTTTTAAGGACAGACTTAAAAACTGTCGAATTATTTATTATAGTCGAAGTGTCTATGATATCTAATGTAACTTTAGCCTACATAAATCTTCGTTTATGCGAAGTGTTTGATACTTCTGATGTAGAAGATGGTTGGTTTGGAAAAAAACATATTTTACTGCTTGGGGATCTTTTGCAACTTCCACCCGTTAGAGAAAAGTCGCCATTTGAAAAACTAACCCCTTCAGAAATTAATAAACTTATGGGCTCCTTAAGTATTCCAAACTTGTGGACTGAACTTTTTAGTTACGACGAACTTACGTTGAATATGAGATAGCTGGATGATTCTACGTTTGTAGAAATGTTAAAAAGAATCAGAGTAGGAGTGACAGCTCAATCAGACAGAGATATACTGTCTAACCGATTGATACCTCTGCTCTCGCATTCCAATGAAGGAAGGTTAATGGAAATAGCACAATGTTTGAGGGACTTACCAGAAGATACTGTTTGTTTACTACCGACTAGAAATATGTGTATGCAGTTAAATAATGCTATGTTAAAAGCGATTCCGCACCCTGAGATAAAATTAGTTGCTAAAGATTCCTTGGATTGTTCAAAATGTATGATAACGAAAGTCCGGGCGTGTTTACAAAAATATGAAGATGATGCGTCGATGACTGCTGGACTGGAAGAAACTATAATCATTAAAGAGGGAGCTAAAGTAATGCTTAGGAGAAACATTGATGTTAGTTTAGGTTTAGTGAATGGGTCGATAGGCGTTGTACAAAAAGTGAGGTGGGACCCGGAAGACCAAACAAAGCCTAAACAATTGGTAGTAGAATTCGCTAGTAATTTGATTCACGAATTATTGCCTATTAAGTCAAAATTTGAGATCATACCCCGGGTATACGTGTACAGAGAACAATTCCCAGTCTGTGTGGCGTATGCCCTAACAATTCACAAGAGCCAAGGTCTAAGTTTAAAAAATGCCCTCATGGACATTGGCACCTCCATATTCTCTTGTGGCCAAGCCTACGTGGCGCTTTCACGAGTAACCAATCTTCATGGGGTGCACCTCATAAATGTTGACTTCAAGAGTATAAAAGCTCAAGCTTCAGCGATCACCGAATACAACCGGCTTAGGCGTAAATACCGCGCCGATCTTTCAGAAATTAAACCGTCTAAACCGTCTAAAAGAATAAATAATGAACGCGAATGGGCAACACGAAAAACTGTTGCTACTGTACAAGAATCAGAACCGGAAAAAAAGAAAAGAAAGATTTGTAATAATAAAAAAATTACTCCTAAAAAGAAAAAAACTGTGTCAAATAAGAAAATCTAATAAAATAAATCAATATTCTACAAAAAGAAGTGAAATCCCACCAAAACATTCTGTAAAAAACTAGCCAAGTCTCGATGGAGCTGCTTGTTTATCTCTAAAAAGTAATGAAATCTAGATATAGTCGTGCCAAGTTTAAGGTTCCTTACTGCGATTTCTTTATTATTATAGTTAATGTTGTGTGACTTGGCCGTTGAAGGGTACCTACACAAGGGTACAAAACCGGGTGCTCCATGACACCATTGCACCAATCTGTAGCCAGAACCGCTACCCATTGACGATGGAAAATTGCCACTTGGAAAACGTTGATTCAATAACCAGTCAATTGTAGGCTTGATAAAGCTGCGTATTTCAATAATACTTGAAACAAACAGTATTAAAAAAAATCCAGTACAGACGGACTTCTAATCATTGATAGAAGTCCGTCTGTACGTCTATTTTATGTTAGATAGGTGGTCGATTAGACGCTCCAAAAAGAAGAGAGCAGAAGTCAACATTGTCAATACTGAATGTATGTGTTGCACAATCAACAACAGCCTAAAATGAGACACTAGCGTCCAATTACCAATACCAGTATGGGCTATTATCTTGCTTAACAAACATAGGTAGTTACAACAGATATAACATTACGTGTAAACAAAATTGACTTGTACCCACTAACGTATAAAGAATGTTCAACGGCCAAGTCACACAACATTAACTATAATAATAAAGAAATCGCAGTAAGGAACCTTAAACTTGGCACGACTTTGTCTAGATTTCATTACTTTTTAGAGATAAACAAGCAGCTCCATCGAGACTTGGCTAGTTTTTTACAGAATGTTTTGGTGGGATCTGTATTTTACATGGAGCCGCTGCCACCTGACTTTAACAACTAGTTACTAGATTGCACGTTACTCTTGGTAAGACTGGTTGTCAGGCTTCTGACTACGTATTAAGTATCTTCAAATTGTTTAAAACCTTTTTCGCAATATAAAACTTTGATACTTCGAGGTACTCCTACAATCAAATAAACATCCAATAATACTGCAATGCACAACACAATCAACTTATCATTGCTGAATATCTACTTGTCCCCACCCAGCAAGTTCTTAGCTAGCGTGATAGTACAGATTACAGCGACTCGGTCTGAACACGCCACGCCGCGATATCGCCGGTATTGACTAAACTGAAGGCAAGTTTAAATGGGAATTCTAAAGACGTTTGTCATTTTGGAGGTTATTGTAAGAAAGGTAATTATCTGGCTGTTCCTTCCTTATACATATTTAAAACGCAACGTCTCTCTGTCTGTCTGCCCGTCAGTGCGCTTGTAAATTAGTGTGAATTGAAAACATTATTACACAAGCCATGTGCCTGACAGGATTACCCATCGACAAAAAAACGAACTTCCATACAAACTTTCATCCTCTATTTTAACACCTTTAAGAGATGAATTAAAAAAAATCTTTCCTTGGTGCTCTCCTTCGCTATACAACATGTAAAAAAACGCTGTCCGATCCGTGAGGGTGTTGTTACGTATCGTACTGAGAGTCTATTTAATAGTAATTTTGTGAAAAATCGAAAATAATCTATGGGCAGTTTTATCGGCTTTTTACGAGTAGGTACATGGGGCGTGGGTGTCTACGAGTCATAACTTATGACCCCTGTTGATTTGCTAATTTTTAATGAATTTGGGGTAATTTTGGTAGGTACTAAAAATGTTATTTTTAAATAGCAATAGGTAACTTTTTTATTTTCAATAATAATTATATTTTTGAAGTGAAAACTTCTTTAGGCGTGTTGTGCATTTTTGAGATGGGACTAAACCATTCATTTCTCGACACTTATGACACCAGCTTTTGACCATTAAAAAGACATCAACGCGTTGATTACCGCGGTGCCGATTTTTTTTCAAGTTTTCACTTCTGTCGGCACTCCCGGAGTGCCACTGTTTTTTATTACCGAGTTTATTATTTAGTCCCTTTCGGATCCGACAGGGTATTTTATTACACATTGTTTATGGAATTCTTGAGCAAAATTGCACGCATTTAGACCCAGTGGTATATATAGTCTGTGCGTTGTTTGTCAGTGAATATAAGATTGGACTTAACTGGTAAAATCTGAGTGTACTATGTACCTAGTGTACCTTCACCTCTGACTAACCTGTCGGACGTATACAGGCGTGATGTTATGTTAAACTCGAGACATTTTGCCCTTATTTTAATAGGTTTTTAATACATCAAGCCTTTATAGGGTAGGCAAAGGTGCATAGTACCTACACCTACATTTTGCCAATTATGAGAGGGCGAGCCTTTTGCCATCAACCACAAATCCAGACTTCAGAAAATAAATTAATTCTTAATGAAATACCTACTAAAAATATTGCCTACTACACTGAACTTTTCTAGAAGTGCATCTACAAAATGTAGACACCGCATCAAAAATAGACTCTTTCATTTCTTACAAGCTACAGTGAAAACAATTCTTCAGCGGAATCTACCATTCTACCCAATAAATATGAGATGAGCCTCCGTGCTCCGATTAATACTAAATGTAGCGAGCGATAAGGCGGCAGTCCCACGGGAGGCGCAGCGATAACAGGCGCGCGTAGCGATGAAGATGAAACTGATTCTTTAATGCGACGGCTTTGGCGCAGTGGTTGAGTGAATCTTTTCTCTACTTAGGTTTGAGGGGTCAATTACAAAACGGAACAAAAATAATAATTCTTTGGCTTACAGATAGTAATTTCGCAGCACCTTAATTGTGTAACACACTCGGAAATACTCGGAAAGACATTTTAATTCTGACAGCACCGCCAAATTTACGAAATGTGTACATCAGAAATGACGCAATTGATTTTTAGGGTTCTGTTGCCAAATGGCAAAAAACGGAACCCTTATGGATTCGTCATGTCTGTCCGTCCAAAGTCAAAGTCGAAGTCAAATAATTTATTTCAATTAGGCACAAAAAGGCACTTTTGAACGTCAAAAACAAAAAATAGAATTGATTCTAGTCGCCCCTTCCAAAGGGTAGTATTCGTATGGAGAAGAATGGGCAAGAAACTCCACCGTTACTCTTTTAAATGTCCGTATGTCACAGCCACTTTTTTCCGAAACTATAAGAACTATGCTGTTGAAAATTGGTAAGTAGATGTATTCTGTGAACCGCAGTGAGATTTTCACACAAAAATAGAAAAAAAAAACAATAAATTTTAGGGGTTCCCCATACTTAGAACTTGAAAAAATTTTTTCATCAAAACCTTACGTGTGGGTTCAAAAATGATATTGAAGTTTCTAATATAATTTTTTTCTAAACTGTTTAGTTGCGCGAGAGACACTTCCAAAGTGGTAAAATGTGTGTGTGTCCCCTGTAACTTCTAAAATAAGAGATAAGATAAGATAAGATAAGTCTTTATTTGCCTTAAACATGGTAAGTATAAAGTTGTTACAGTCAGGTGTTAATTTAAAGTCCACATGTTTAGCTATACAGGATATGTATCAATTGCATGCAAAATTGTAATTATTAGTTAGTTGTTGTTCAATGTTGTTGAGAATGATAAAACTAAAAAAAAAATATGATGTACACTTCATGTAACCTTCCATGTAAACTGCTTCTATGTAAACTTCCACCGAAAATTGGTTTCAACGAGATCTAGTAAGCAGTTTTTTTTTAATACATCATAAATCGTAAACCGCAATTTTTTTGATAATGGTACGGAACCCTACGTGCGCGAGTCCGACTCGCACTTGGCCGGTTTTTTTTTGAAGTGCCCAAATTAAGGGGATTGTCATTCAACGCAATTGGAGTTAAGCAGCTGCTGTTGTGGTTATCTGAGTATGTCAGCATAAGCATAATCAGCCTATAATGTGGGACAGAGGCCTCTTCTCTGTGAGAGGGAGTAAGCCTTGAGTAGGTACCCATGAGGGTGGTAAAAAACCGACCAACAGTTATGGTAGTTGAGCTTACTGTCCCGTTCTGTGCTTTTCGAGGCTATTTGAAGGCACCAAAAAAACCTAGTCATTATTAAGTGTCACAGCGCTTTATGGGCCGCTTACCGCTAATCGCTGTCACTATGCCCCCGTCTCTCAGTACACAGATAAGGACGAACGCATAAATCGCGACTATCTCATTATGTGCGACTGTGCGCGACTGTGCAGTCGTTAATCGCACTGTTTGCATGCTGTTTAGTGTTTAGTGAAGCATAGATTATTAGCTAGCTAGTGTGGATCAATCGTTCGTTGTATGAGTTGTGTCTTTTATGTTATCTGACAGTAACAGGCTGATATGAATCTGAATTGTGTTTGATTGGAGTGCATCAGAAATTTCTCAGTAACAGCCTCAGAGTCTGGATTTGTGTCCGGTTGATGGCAAGAGGCGCGCCCCCTGATACATAGGACTTGAACATAACTGGCGAAATGTGGGTGTATTATAAGCACACCTCTGCCTAACCCTTAGAGGAATGATGAATAAAGATAATAATGATAAGCCCAGGTTCGCACGGACGTATATATAATATCGCGGCGGGATTTCATCGCGCACTAGATTTTCAACTCTCGGTGTTGAGTCGAGCGTTCAAAATCCAGTGTGCGAAAAAATCCCGCGGTGGTATTTTTACGTTCGTGCGAATGTGGGCTAACAAATTGAAGACTAGTGATGCCCTGTAGCTAGCTAGATTTATTTCGTATCAACTCCAGGCTCTCATAGATCAATGTCGTTTGAAAGAGTGCTCTAAATATAGAAAAGCGAAAAAATAAAAAAACTGCAATTTTAAAAAACAGAAAAATTAACCAATGTCTTCATTCTTTGTAGGTGTTTGTTATCCATGGTATTAGTCTAGAAAACTGGGGTACCACCTTAAAATTACACTAAATATTCAACCCTATAAAATACCACGCCTTGGAATTGAACTCCCTCCATCCACACCACTCCTTTCATCCCCCGTTCCCATCCACATTCGGGATAACATAAAGTCAGTAAGCTACAGAGGTACCAGGAGCGCATACAACTGAGGTTCTATCACCATAAAGCAGGATTTGCTTCCCAAATACCAATATGTATAAAGAAACAGTCAAACAGGTGTGTTTATAGGTGCTCGTGAGAATAAGGACTGTTTGTTTATGTTTACGTCTAAAAAGATGTAAACTAAGTACGAACGTGTAAACTTCACTGACTTGTATTTAAACCATGTTTATTAAGGTGCTTTCATTACTACCACTTACATAACTGGTGGTTTGTTTTTCTAACTTATATCATACTTTGGTAGGTTTAACTAAGTAATTAAAAATAAAGTCAGTCTAAAATATGACATTTCCAATTTTGTTGATGGTTGTGTTTGATTGGTTTTTGGGTTATAACGTCACTGAGAGTGGAACTTGGTGACTACATTGTTACAGTGGGTTCCCATTTGAAAAAACAAATGCAAGTGATAATAGTAAATAAATAAAACTTTGGTGAAACTAAGGTGAATACCGCGCGGGACGCGACTGCGCGCGTATGTTGTTTAAATGATTAGGAAGTCACGCGCCTATTCACGCCAGTTTGAACTTCTCCATACAAGTTAAATGACACAATCGGCGGGAGCAAATTTCTTCCCGCATCCCGCGCGGGATTCGTCTGAGTTTGAACAGAGCTTAAAGCATCTATGACAGTCATGCCCGCGCTGACAACTTTACTGTCTTGCTAATCTATTCAGCTATCGTGAAACCCAATCGTTGACAATTATGCGACTTTAACATAATTTAAAATGTTTATAAAAAGTTGTCAAAACGACTTTCAATGTCTTTGACGTTGAAGCTGTCCTTTCGTGTTTTTTCTATTTGATTGTGACATTATTTTCTTTATTTCTGTCGATTTATGTGAAAGTCACGTAAAAACAGTTTTTTAGATTATTTCTTGTTACGGCTGAGTGAAAGTTAGTTTTTTCCTAGTCTTTTGTTTTGCTTGTCAGTCATAGCAATTTTTTCTACCACCTATTTATTTTTGATATTGGTGAAAAACTAGTGGTATTAAACCATAAACTATCGGTAAGTTTTAGAAATCAGAACATGCTTTAATTATGATTACCTACCTACGAATATTTTACGAAATCTATTTATTTCTATATCGTTTACTTTGAAAACACACTTTCTGGTATCTGATTACATGAATTTTATACAATTAAACAAAAAAAGTTACTGTAGAATATAATTTTCAACTTAGTTCCGACTTCTCACCAGCAGATGGCGTTGTCATTAATTTGGCATTGCAGAGCGATTAGCGGCATCTTAGCGGGTTTTTATCTTACATTAGCATACTACAGAGATTTAAAGATGGTTTTTTGTTGGTGACTGAGATGGTTTTTATTTACATGATAAATAAAAGCATTGTTTTTTACTCCTATCATGTCCTCGTCATTATTATTTTAGCCGAAAGACGTCCACTGCTAGACGCGGCCTCCCCCAAGTATCATGTAGGTACGAACTACATATATGCCAATATTTCATGTTGAAGTAACTATATCCTACGATAATACAGTCGCTTCGTAAAACTTCTTTTTCTTGAAGGATAAGTAACATGAAAGAACATCACGCCTGTAAAGCCCGAAGGGCAAGGGAGGCAAGGGCAAGGCAAGGGTGTGTGGTACCTACACCCACAGTTCGCCAGCTATGTTTAAGTCCCATAATTTCATTTAGTACGGGACGAGCCGGTTCCCATTAATCGGTCACAAATCTAGACTCCGGTTTTGATTCCTCATAGAAAAATCCAAATATCACTTTCAATGGAACCCAGGTCCCCATGCTCGGCAGTTGCGCGACCGACGAGGCGGCCTGTGCTTATCAAATCAAAATCAAATCAAATTTATTTTTTTTTTTTTTTTTTTTTCAGTCTGGCTAAGTTGTAATGATACGCCTTACAATACAAGGGAATCAAACTCAACACCCATGTTAACCCATTAGAACTGTCCTCAACATTACCATAATATAACGGTTATAACGCAAAACGTTACAATACCGCTATAAACAGTTACTAACCGATACGACACGAACCGATATCATAACTGTATCGGTCACGAAAGTAATTTCATTTTAAATATGCTTTTATTACGAAACAGTCGCGGTGGTCTGAAAGTTTAAGAACTTGTTAATTACTCAAAACAAAATATATTTATTGCATTCGACATGTGAACTTAGGCGGTGGGTTTTACATAGACATGGTCGTTGTGGACCCTATCGGGCACAGCTAGGTAGGAGAGAGGAAGAGGGCTTCAACACTTTCCGGGGTCTAAACGCCCATAGATGTCATAACAATAAAACTTCTATTGTGTCTCGTTCAATGTCCCGGAAAGTGTTAATTAAGTGCCACGGTTAAGGCACAGTATAAATAAGTAACAGTATTATAATAATATCTCGGCAGTGACCTTGAAATAATTACCTACTACCGCTGGATAGATAAACCTTCCGCGTCCGTGCCGCGAAATCGATACTGTTGCGTACCAATTATGAGTAATATACACTGAGATTTCAAAGCGCGTCGTTTCAGCCATTTTATATGAACATATAATACCGTTACTTATTTATACTGTGGTTAAGGTTTTAAGCCTGTAATTAACACATGTACCTACTTTGTAAGTAAACATAGAGGTGCACCACTCACTTAAGGCACCTGTCCCACCGCCGACGAGGAATCTACTAGCTATCAATGATTTTCTCGCTTTTGAAACATATGAAAGATTGAAGGGCCCGTGTAAGTAAAAGAAATATATATATTCATAGTTAATAGGTGAATTTTAACAAAAAAAAAAAAATGATTAAGTGAGAAATAAAATATTTTGATTTTGATTGGAAGTCTGCCGCAACACAGTTGACAAAAAGCCAGGATACCGACTTCAAAAAAGAAGAAAAGGTTATGCTTACGTCAAGTTACCTTTCATGTTACCTTCCATCAGGTACCTAAATAAGTTAAAAATAATAGCCTGAACCAAGCAGAGGTGAAAATCAATACTATACCGTGTTCTAAATATCGAAACAACGAAACTGTTGCCATGGCAACGTTTTTATTAACGACCTCTCCTGCTAAAACACAACGTTTTCGAAGTAGAGCCCTTTGTGAAGCAGCTCGTCCGGAGAAGTACCTACTACCACTCCATACTTATTTCTGCCGCTAAGCAGTTGCTTGTTCCACTATGAAAGGTACTCGGAGATTCCAACTCAACATTTGTATTGATACTCAAAACTCTGTATAGAGTGTAGAGCGCTTCGTTCGATATGTGGGTCTGATAGCGGCAATATTTTAAAATAGAAAATGATAGAAATGCCTTCAAGAAAAAGAAACTATATTACTTAATCACTTTATGACAATTCCTGTCGCCAAGCCGCGTTTCTGTGTTCCGATTTGACGGAAAGAAAGAAAGAAAAATATATTTATTTGTCACAGAAACACGTGCATACAAAGACAAGAGTAGGTAAGCAGAAAACAAAATAGATATAACTTAGTACATAATATGCAAACATGAGTATAAAACAGAAACAGTCGGCAGCTGCACGACATGACTGTGACAAGAAGGCTTCCCTCAGCATGGTGCTGTGCTATGGGGACCCACAGCACAGCGCTGATTTTCAGTGGTCATCCGAAAAAGACGAACGGAAATCAAGCCAGGTAACAAAAATAAAATAAACATTACCTAGAACGGGTACGGGTATTGTCAAGTGTAGTGTGTAGTTACAGGTACAGTACCGACCAAAAGTCCATGAGCAATCTCACAAAGCAATAGACTGACGCTTCGGTTTGACTTACGACCTTCTATAAGTTGTTACAATACTGTAGACACGCACATTACACACACACACTCACTTTGTCTGCAACCAATGACTAGTTCAATAATCATCATTCGTTTTTAGTTTCATTCGTCTTGTTCACATAAATATTAAAGTTTAGCAGGTAGACCACAAAAAACTAAGTAAATTATTTCGATTTCTGTGGGGTAGATGCAGTTTGTTACGAGTATTTAATTAATAGAACTTTTTTGGTTCGTGGATAATATTGGTGACGAGTATTTAGCGCAGTGTTGTGGTTATTATTATCAAAAAGCAGGCATAAAATATATTGAAGAGATCAGATCAGATCAGAGAATATTATTGCGCTGCGTAAAAGTGAAGTGAATATCTAATGAAACCGGACTAAGTGTGAGTGTTATCATTAATATATTTCATATTTTACTAAACATAAATCTTAATCAAGGGTATTGTTGATAGAACAGAGGTATTGTTGAGACAGAAGATGCCTTTAAAGTTTTAAATTCATTGTGAGGTTTAATTCGATTAGTGAATAATAAATAATAAGGTATTATGTGTAATAAAAACAATGTTTTTCTTTGTTCTAGAGAAATACTGTGAGGGTTAAGAGATATGAGGAAGGGGCTTATTATCGAGTAGCAGCGACGTCAAATGGTGAATGAAACAAATGGTTTCATACCAACGAGACATTTTGCTGAATTATTAAAAACACGTCATTATGAACCGTTCGCCGTGCACTCTGAAGGCTTGCATCACTGAAGACCAGCTAGAAAACCGTTTTTGACCTTAAAATATTGACCGTACCAACTTAATAAACAACAGATTCGTTATTGCATGAATTTATGGTAACGAATTTTTTAAGCACGTTTCAATAGGGTGTTTGTCGTATTTCTTGCAGATATACCGAAATTGTTTAATATTATTTTAGTAATAGTATTATTTTAGGATAAAAATTTGAGGTTTAGTTTCAATCTTCTTTTCGTAAAGAAAATGAATACTTAAGCTTTAACCTCAATAACAACCAATATTTACTAAAGTCAAATAAAATGTAAAATAATTAATACAAATAAAATATAAACAAACTGCCCATATTTAACCTTAAAATTACCTATTCTGTAAGTAGTTTTTTACATTTTAAGTAGTCTAATATTCTTATTTATTACTTAATTACTTCGACCATGATCAAAGCTTAATATTTATGGTGAAAAAATCCATTAAAAATTTAAAATATTTCATAATTTAAATATGTCTAAATAATACAAACTGCTTCTAAGTTTCTTGACATCTATTTCACATCTTATTCAGCTGAAGTAATGATAAATAATTGTAGCAGTTTATTGTTATAGCATTGTTGTAGTAGTATATATATGTAGCAGTATATAGTTTATACTTATGTAAAATAAATATAACGAATAAACATATTTTTTTTAATTTTGTTATCATTTATCACGCATTTTTTATTCTAAAACCTTTATTGCAATAACAACATAAAAAAGCAGCAATATTTAAAAAAATATTATTATCGAAAACAAAAATAATAATATTTGCAAAAAACCGCACTGTGTTTCACGAGATTAGAACCTGAGGCAGTTTGAATTCCATACCAACGCTTAACGCTTTCTGCTATCTGCACTTGTTAAGTTATTATCGAATTTTAGCAATGCCATTAACTGGTCAAGTTCACGCGCATAGTGCGTGTGTGCTAGCATGTTTAAAGCGACGGAAATATATTGTTGTTTCGTGTAACTGCGTTATCTGTGGTGTGTGTATCGTGTTGCTTACACATACAAATGTACGAGCTATACCGCGTGTTCACAGCAATACGACTCTTAGCGTGCTCATGCACTTTTGAGCGCTTACTGTACATACAAAATTACAACTTTGTCTCTGGGATGGCAACGCATCTGCCATGCCTCTAGTATTGCAGATGTCCATAGGCAGCGGTGACTACTGACCCTCAGGCAGCTTGCTTGTTTGGCAAAAATGCTTCAGTGCTATAATCAGCCTATAATATTCCCACTGCTGGGACACAGGCCTCCTCTCTGTGAGAGGGAGTGGACCGTAATCCACCACGCGGGTCCTGTGTGGGTTGGTAGATGTCACATGTCTTCGAATTCTTGGTTCTAGGACATGCCGGTTTCCTCACGTTATTTTCTTTCAATGTTTTGAGAGCAGTGGTGATGAAATAATTTACACAAAGCTAATTCTTTCTATTTTTTTATCCAGTATCTTAAATAATTACGTTTATAATTTCTTTCTAGACAATTAAACATCGCCAACCTTTCAAATTACCTCCAAAACGCTTCAACAAAGACAAAAAGGTCCCCTCACAATAATTCCTAAACCACATAACTCGCAGCTATCAAAAGCAGACGAAAACTACAATTAATCTGAAGTTACGCAACCGGGAAGTGAACCCGTCACCCGCAGGGAGGCGTGTCCGAGGAACATCAATAATGTGGTCACAGTACAGTCGCTGGAATGGACAGAACTGTCCCGACTTCTGAGGGGTGAATGGACATTGTGTACCTACTTTGGTAATTTAATATTCGATTTGTGGCTTTCCGAAGGATTTGGGAACTAAATACTTATCCGGCTTTGGTGGTTTAAAGAAAAAGAAACTTGCTTCAAAAACAGTGAAGGAAAACATCGTGAGGAAACAGGCGATATTTCTCGACGGCATGTGAACTATGTGAAGGCAAGACAGAGACCCACGGGCGGCATAATAACTCTGACACCAGGTTACTCACTAACCACACGAACAAGAAAGAAAGAAGGGAAAAATAAGTAGAATAAAATAAGTTTTATATTTCGCGGTCCCCGGCGAATAAAATGGTAATATGCTACTACGATAGTTTGCATATTCGATGTTAAGAGGTCCGATTACACTGTAATTTTTTTTCATTCCTTTCCTACGGTTATTTCAGAAACTCTCGTAAAGATTTTAAAGTGTTTTGTAATTAATGTAAAAAAACACTTTTCTTTTGATATTTGAATAATTCCGCTATGATATTGATTAGTTAATAAATAAGATTTTCAAAAAAAAATGTTTTTTATTTTTCCTGTAAAATTTGGTTTTTACGATTACCATTTTATTCGCCGGGGACAGCGATTTAAAAAAAAAGGTAAATAAGCAGCCGAACAACCAGGCGTGAGGCGGTCTATTCTGTAAAAACTACACCGTGAAAAAGGTGACGTGAGCTTGGGGTGAACTGTCATCCTACAGGACAACTCACCTCAAACTCCCTTCACCTAACCATAATCATAATCATGTATTGGTCAGAATATGATACATTATGTGGTCTTAACATTAGTCAATGGTATCATCACCACCTCGGTAAGGTTTTTACAGAATATAGTACTACTGCTAAGTGGTCACCACTGCCTATAATCTATTAGACATTGTAAAAGCGAATCAATTTTCATGCCTCCTTTTTACGACCTGTGTAAACATTACTAGACTTAACAGTAGGTAACTACAAATATTGCTATCCTTTCCTTTCCCGTATTAAAAGAAAGAGATGAATAAAAAATAATATAGACCTAGGACACCTTTTCTCCATCACTGGATATCGCAAAAGGCGACGGAGAAGTTACATCAATAGGACGGGCAGAAGCGTCCTCCTGTCTGCTATAACAACATACTACAACCGTCAGCTACATCTGACGAAACTGGGGATTTTGACAAAATTGGTTCATTGGGAGGAGCCAATGTTCAGCATAGGACGTTTATTGGCTAAAATATGACTGCCAAGTCTCACAAGACAAAATGCTTGTCTATTAATTATAATTTACATTAATTACCGTCATCATAATAAAACCACGGAATATTAAATTGTCTGTACTTAACTTCAAATGATTTACAACCTTATTTCATTAAAGGTAAGGTTTCAAGTAACCGTTTTGTATTGAAAACATCTGTTATAAATATTAATAATTTGCAACTTTATTACAAACAAGATAGGGTGTTAAATTAAGTGATGCGAAAATCCCAGTTTTCTTATGTCAAAGGGGTTAAGTGTATAATTGAATGTTATCTTAATTTAATTACAGGATGTGAGTACATAATTAATGTTCAGCAATTAATGACTTAAATGAGTTAAGAATAAGGTATTAAATTGAATAATTATGATTTCGTGCTTATTACAGGTAGAGGTGTACTGTTTATTAATTACAGTTTCATATCATTGGGGCAAGCCTGTTACCAAATATCGACGGCTATTATTTTGTTCAAAGTATTGAAAATTCTATGGTGAATCGATATATACCTATATTTTTTTTTTGATTGGGAAATTATCAAATAACTTCTCCCGCTCTGAGTGGAGCGGGAGGTCGTGTCAGACTCTTACTGACTAAAACCCACCCGTGTTCCTTCAGTTGCCTGTATGTTGCCAGGGGCCACGGTATCCCTTTCGGACTTTCCCGCGACCCCGGCAGGCATCGGCCCTAGCGAACCCCGTCAGTTGTGCTGACATATCTTTGAGGCGCGCGTGGAACACGTTGCGCCGTCGACCCGGGCCTGGTTCTTATCGGACGGCGAGCTACCCATTGCTCACCGTCCGCAAGCCCGCGCCTACGGTGGCCGGGAATCGGCCTGCGATTCCCGACGCCCAGGGCGTCTCCTGCGGGTGAATCGATGCCATGCAAGTAGTCTACTTGTTTTCAATGAGATATATTAATTTACGGTTTACTTGCTTCAGCCCGCGGCTTCGCCCGCGTAGAAGTTGGGAATTATCCCACGGGTGAACTCCAGGATAAAAAGTATCCTATGACCCAACCCAGGTCTGGTCTGTTTACCTGTATGCCAAAGATTGAAATCCGTTCAACCGTTTTAAGACGTGAAAGATAACAGACAGACAAAGTTACTTTCGCATTTATGATATTAAGATTAAGTATAGATAAACGTTTTTGCTGACTTCCGAAAACCAAGTTTTTAAATAGTCTTATTCTCAGCAATCAGTAGCTGATCCAGGGGGCTAAGGGGCTCAAGCCCCCCAAAAGCGTTTGAGATCTTCCGTGACAAATCTTAAAGTGAACTTGATATTATTCTAATTAAACTTTTTAGCAAGTATATACAATAGTCATCATGTCATCAATTGTCCTTAACTTAATGAGTAAGTATTAGAAAAAAAACTTCAAGTTTTTTTTCTATTGTTTACGTGAAAATTTTGAATCCGCGCGCCACTCTCGCTGCTCGGTTTGGCCGCCATGTAATATTGACCGAGATATCTCTGGTAGTCTGCAACCTAACGAAGTCATTGAGGAATTTGCGAAAACTAATTCAAAGAGGCTTGTAAAATGTTGTGTCCTCTTTTAGTGTTTACTTTGCTAAAACCTATCCTCAGCGGGGTCAAGCCCCTCCCAAACGACAATCCGGGATCCGCCACTGTCAGCAACCCTGAATCTGTATGTGTGCCCTTGCACGTCGAAATAAGGGGTAATATTTACCTCTATCTACATCAGGCGTAATGTTATTGTTATGTATTATGCGACGAAACCTCGACATAACAGTCTCAAATCGCAAACAGAATGATCCAATTGCTTGTTCGTTCTCTGTTTAAGAAGAGAAAAGAAAAAAAAAGAAAAGAAAATTCGTTTATTTGCGGTAAACATGACGCAAAGAAAGATAAAAAAAAAAGCTCGTAAATAACAAATCAGGGGAAAATATGCATCACATCCACGTAAAACGGCCATCGCTCAGCATAAAGCCAAGAGAAAAGACAAGAGCCAAGCCAAGAGCCAAGAGGAAGGCGTCTTCTGCTCTCGGCCCTGCAGTTGCAAGCTGATATTACAATGAATTGCCTACATTTCAGGCTATGTTCGTACATGTAGGCTATATCGCAGACATCAGTCACCGACGGCTGCAGGCGACATCAGACGTATGATATTGCTGTTGTCGGCGACACGCGTCAAGCCGCGCAATTTAGATGAATAGAACCGCTAAATAGTAATTCAGATGCATTTGGTTAGACTGGAAGCTAACCACAATGTAGGAAAAGGCTATCACACAAATTTACAATGAATTTAAGTTAATTCATTTGAAGGGCAGTTGTTCTATTTATAGATTAGAAGCAGTTTGTTAGAAAGGAAAAATATTTTCAACTTAGAAGATTTTGTCTATTTTACGCCGGAAACAGCAGAATATTATGAACTTTTTTTATATAAATAACAACTCTGTAACAATATTCTGACAAATAAATTAACTATTATTAGAGGTTTGAGATAAAAAACCGGCCAAGTGCGTGTTGGACCACGCACAATGAAGGGTTCCGTAGTTGGGATGAATTTATCCCAAGAACAAACTTACTTAACATTATAGTTGAAAAACATGTTCCCCCATATACTCCAACTGCAAATCTCAGTTGAGTATTGAGTGATTTACCATGTTATTTTAAGACCATAAACTTCTAATAAAGCTTTTCCGGTAATCTATAAGCATAGAACGATTCTCTATATATATATTTTTAATGTTGTTCTCATTAGTTTCGGAGATAAGGGGCTATGGTCAATTTTCATCTGTTTTTTCTTAAATATAATCTTTATAAAAGTATTTAGTATAAGAAAAAATGTGAGATCCTCGCAATAAACCCTTTCATTTGATATGCCACACCACACGGTACAGTTTGCAAAACATTTAAAATTTTCTTCTTTGCCCCCCGTTACACGTCCGTGTTTGGGTCACAGAAATACATGTGTACCTAATTTCAACTTCATCGGTCCATTAGATTCGGAGCAAATTGGCTGTGACAGACGGACAGACAGACATACACGAGTGATCCTTTATGGTTTCCTTACGGAACTCTAAAAATGAGCATTGATTGATTTAATACCAATTTTCTAACGTCACATCACTTTTCACACATCTGAAGAATTAATATGGCCGTTTGGCATATTTTCCATTCAAAAGCTTTCAAACTGTCATATTTACTCCTCAGATAAAAGTTATCTGATGACTGAAAAATTTGTCTTAATTTTGTTATCTCCTGACTATGTATTTACCGATTTATTTAACGACTCCCACACCTCTTTCTCTGCCTATCCCGACACACACATCCAAAGTACCAGGACCACAGGAACTCACAAGAGCCCATCAATTTAGAACTAAATCATCATTATTGCAAGCCAATGCCTTGTAGATGGCGTAGCAGATGCGTAGACACGGCCGTAGCAGCTACGGGCTACAGCGCTACGGCGTAGCGGCGTTGTGAGCACAAATATCTACGAGCGTGCTTGCGCTGTGGTTAGGTTATGCTTTACAGCTTGAATGCTTTTGTATACGTATAGGTGATATTATAGCTTGTCTATAATAGACCAAGAAATAATCAGTAAAATTAGATTGGTCTTATGATAATAAGCATAGCGTAAATAAAGTTCTGGCTATGTTTAGTGCGAAAAAATTATGGAATATAAATTATAGACGAAAAAATAGGAATCGAATATCCACGCGTACATTTTAAAAAGAGTAACAGTGGAGTTTCTTCCTCTCCATACTTACAATATTACCATTTGGAACCGTGCACCTAGCTTCTGACGTTTCATAAGTGCCCATGTAGGTTTGTGTGAAATAAAATATTTTGAATTTACATACATCATCTGGCGAGCCTTTTCCCAACTATGTCAGGGTCGGCTTCTAGTCTAACGGGATGACTACCACAACCCAGTTACTGGTTATCAGACTTTTGGGCTTTTGACCACCCGTAACGACTGTCAGAGATCTACAAATGACAGCCGGGACATGTAAAAATGACATGTTTCATAACAATATAATTCTTTGTAATTTCGCTTACAGGACGATTACATTTTTTGTAAAGATTATAACATATCCTTGGATGATTTTGTAAAGGTGTTATAATTGTGATTTAAATAATAACCCTTCCTTTTAAACACGTAGTCGGGTAAAAATACTGCCGTAAACGTTATTCCCCCGATATAGCATATAAGCCCATATCGGCTTTAGATCGATACGAACAGTTGTCAGAAGCCATAGGACAGACCGATAGACCGAAGCCCTTCAAAGTAGTGGCATATCAAGTTACCTGGCGGCCTAGTTACTTAGTTACCCTGTTTGTGTTACCGCCTGTGCCTGCCCCGCCGCAGGGGAACACTGTTCTCATATACGAGGAAGGAATTCATTACCACGCTGGCTAACTGCTGGCGATTACAATTTATTAAGATTTCTTATCGAGGATTCATCCGACGTTCGAATTTTTTAGACCCGGTCTCTGAATTTGAAGTTGAGGACTTGTCAAAGTTTACTTTAGCATTACTTAAGGTGATTCCTTCAAAGTAGACTGCGGAATTCAAAGTTTCTTACGTTTATTGCAAATTGAAGCGCTGTTTTAAGTTTGTTTGTTGAGCAAAATTCAATATACGGCATTTATGATAAAATAATTACTAAATTATAATAATTTAATACAACAATAATAGCTCTCGAAATTATATTTGATGGAAGTCGTCAAATTTTCACGAAATGATCTTCTTTCTATTTGCCATTTATTTTAATAAAGACCTAATATCCATATAGATAATCTTAATGTTGGTCATTAAAAGTTCATTAAAGTTGAAATTAAATTGACATCATTTTCATAATGTAGGAATTGCAAGTCATTTGAATTCAGAGGGCACTTTTCATTTCAGGAATTGCAGAAGTGTATGTGTAGTAAACCCAGATGTCGCTAGTTATGTTTAAGTCCCATGTAATAGGGGCATGCCCATTGCCATAAACCGGGCTCGAGCACCAAATCATGACTTGAGTAAATTTGAAAATGAAATTGAAATATGAAGTTAAAATTAAATGCAAAGTACCAGAGCTACACAAGTCACAAAGAGTCACCTGACTCCGGCGGTCTACAATAGTAACATTACACCTCTCACAAGGACTAGCGGCCTGGTACATTCTCGCATTGTCTGCGCACTATTCTCATTGCTTCAAAATCGGCTTCGAATCCAGTACCTAATTGTGTAATACAACACAATCTGTTTCGATTTGAAACATATTGCTAATCCATTGCTTCATAAGTTGGAAAAAATCTGCTCAACAACGTAAATAACGCAATGAATGTTGTTGAACTGTCAAAATGAAACAAATTAGGCGTAATTGTTTACGAAAATAAGTTACGCAATTAGGGTACAGGCTGAAATATTTTTTCGTTTTTTAACTATCCCATTCAACGATCAACCTAATGTCACACATTGGGCACGTTTCCAAACTTAAGAATATCATTGATGAAATCAAAACAAACCTTTGAAAACGTGTGTGGTGAACCGCACCACAGTGCGACTGAACGTAAAAAGTATTATATTCCGTCATTCTCCTTTGTTATACGATAAACACCTCACGAAGCGATATTCAAGTGTCAAACAGCACAAGATCTTAATACCACCCTCTCTGCAGATACTGCAAAATATAATCCTGTCGATTTTATTACTAAGGGAGATCGCTCTCTCCATGACGTGTGCAAAAGATCGAGGACGATTTGTGTCTATCATAATGACAACTATTTATTTATTAAGGCATCAATATAACTCAAAATATTGCGTTTTAAAAGAATATAGGTAAAACCAGGTCATTATTTTAATAAAACTTACAAGGCGAAGTATTTGTCAAAAAATTACAAAAGACATTTTTACGACAGGCGCTGTTTATAAGGAACTTGTAAATAGTCTGCCCTGGCAGATTGTTGCCATCTGTCGCCTGATGGTTTATTATAAAATAGGTAGCTACTAAAGAAAATTGAATCTGTCAAAAACCTTTAAAAATGAAATGTTCAGACAGTAAAATATGTCAAACATGCTGAAATTTATAACTTGTCAAGTTTGACAGCTCTATAATTATTGTTTCTATCTCTTTCAGGCTTAGCGTGTTAGTAAAGGATAGCAATTATATTCATAGTATTTTGTCTTGTTTACTCAATATCATCATATAATTAGTATGTGTAATTAGTGTAGGCTCGTGACTACTCGTGAGTATAAATTACAGAAACAATTATTATTTGGTAAATAACTACAAACGTAATAGCTTGTTAACAGTAATTAATGAAAGCTTAATAATGGTTAGTCATACGATGTAATTATTTATCATTGTAATGGGTTATTTAACAAAACGATAATGTGGCCGGCGTACAATTATTATTTTATAGCTGTTGTTAATTTTATGATTCATGTTTTTAATTGAACTTTCTAAATGATGAAATGTTTTGAATTACTTAATATAGCATTACCTACCTTATTAGATCACTAACACTAGATAATATATATTTATAATAAACGTGTTCTTTTCCTGTGTTTCACGATCTGTTGCCAAATTATTCTTCTTTCTTTTTGCGATTTAAGACTCGGCTCAAAAGCTACAAAAAAATAAACAAATCTTAAAAGAAGACAATATTTTACCTCCCATTCACAAAATCCTTATTTACCCGCGCGACTCGGCGCTTTTGATCACTCACTGTGTAAGTGTGCGACAACCCTTACCCACCTAATCCCCAGCCGTCGATCTGAAGCGTCACTAAGAGCCACTTGAATGGCACCAAAAGTACCATGAAGTGCCATAAGATGCCGCTGTAGTGCCGTAGTGCCATCGGCTACGGTGGAGCATGGCCTATCTCTGTTTGAGATGTTCCTAACAAGTTTTAACTCGAGATAAAAAGGATGCTGTGGTGTGCATAATATTATATTGTAAGATATTTTTAAGCACGTTTGCCGATAAAGGAGTGTGCACTTGTGTAGTACGGATATGATGTAAGTAGTTTTAATTTTATGCGATGATATATTTTGTAATGTTATGTTATATTTGAATATTTTGATAAAAACGACTCGCTGAAAACTGTTTGAATGATAAATGCCCGGTTTTGGGAACCTACAGTCAATAAATGAAAATATTGAGCACCTTAAGGTTCATTTTTATTTGCACAAAATGGCAGTTCGAAAAGGTATGACATGCGCCCGCTATGTGGGAGAGGAATGTGTTTGAAAATTGCTTTACATTTTTGCTCTTTGAACGTACCAGTCCTAATAAGTGTCAGTTATTTTGTAAATAGCTTTCACGAGTGGCGAGTGGTTCAGCCATTTCCACCGTTTCAGCATTTCATATAATAATACAATAAGGTTTAATTTAGGTACACCTCTGCCTAACCCTTCGTGGATTACAAGCATAATGTTGTGTTATTGACATCTGTTTCGACTTAAATATTTAGCTTAATAATTACGATTTAAAAAACTGTTAAAAAAGTTTTAATCGACCTCCGTCGTTGTCTGTACCATGTCATGACCTATTCTCATAAAGTTCCTACCGATACGCGAACAGTACAAATCTATATAATTATGTCACGTATAATTATGAACTTCGTTAGTTTATAATCTATCGGTATTGTTTCCGTTAGATTAAAAATTGACGAAAAATTGTGAACTGCAACAGACCTTTTACAATTTAACGCATTATTTTTCGATACCTAGTTTATAGGTGGTTTTACCAGTTCAAACTTGCTTGCGACTTAACACACCTTGCTCTAATACTAAATAGCATGCCTAGCTGCTGCGAGCAACTTGGTAGTAGCTAGCGCTCGTTCGCCGCTGCCGCGGCTAAACTCGCTTCGCTCGCTCGACCCGCGCGCCGTTGGTCACCTAACCTATTTCACCCAGTTCACAATTTTTCGACAGTTTATAATCTAACGGAAATAATACCAATAGATTATAAAGAAAGATTCTCACAATCTGACGGTCACATATTTAAAAATCAATTGCCGTACGTTAGTTTCGCAAAAACTCGAAACTGGCTCGACCGAATTCAAACTTTGGTAAGTTGTTATGTGCCCGCCGAAGAAGGTTCTTAACACAAAAAAAATATCGCATGCCGGCCGGGCATTAGCTAGTCAGTAATAAATATCCCGCTGCAGAATAAAAGCCTCTTCTCGTACAGAAAACAGCCTCGTAAATCGTAGCAAAAGGCCTCATAATAAAGTCAAAAAGTCCTCATACCAAATTCAATTATCTTAAATGATATTGTCTCTCTCATGTTCAATTCATACGTCTCTCACATGTAACTCGTCTTAGTCTAATGAGATCTTTAATTCGTCTCCCAAAGGATTTATATGCTCGTAACTTGTGTCAAGTATGTTACTGCCTCTTGTAATGAAAGAATTGCTCTTTAGAATTATGTGAGCCTAGTACTTTAGGGGTGAAATATGGAATAATTGTTTTCAGAAAATGGTCGTTTAGTTCCTTAAAATATAGAAAAAGATAAAGAAAAATTGCGTATCTTTGTTAGAGTTTGTCAAAAAAAAGATGTTGTATTAAAAGATGGACAAAATGCTAAGCTGAGATTAACATAATCCTATTTTAATTTAACTTCGAAATAAACAGAAATACGGTCTGAATTTTTCTTTAAGAGGTCCTCTGTAGCTGTATTTCCGGTTTTAGATTCAAAATTCATTATTTTCTTTTATAACTTTTATAATACGTACCTACCTACTAAACATTTACTTGTAAGGGGAAGGTTTTGTCATTTTATCAATATAATTGGGGTGAATTATTGAAATTAAACATCATGCGATTTTTTAATGACATTAATCACGCATAATTTAATTTAAAAATAGTAGTCAGTGTAGAAATTCTATGAAAAAGCCAATGACTGACCCATTGTAAATACAGTTTCATTTTCCAGCAGTGAAACTGTCGCACTAGTTTGTAAATTATATTTCTATTTAATAATATACAACATCGTTTAACTCCTGGTGGGTACGGTCAGCAACAAAAGTAGATTAACTCTGTAATTTTCAGATAATATCTAAAATTCTAAATTAACATTTCATTGGATTATCTTGTTTGTATTGTATCTCATGTGATCTAGAATATGGTGTTACTAGCTGTGTCCGCGGCTTCGCCTGCATGGAAGCTGTAAATTATCCCACGGGAACGTACTACCGGGGTAAAAAGTACCTATGCTATGTCTTAACCCAGGTAATGATCTATCAGACAGACAGACAGAGTTACTATCGCATTTATAGTATAAGTCAATAAATTAGCTTAGCCTTTTCCCAACTATGTTGGCGTCGGCTTCCTGTCTTACCGGTTAGAGCTGAATACCAGTACGGATTGTAATATTAAATACCTGTATTTCATTTCATTTGTTCAATAACAATTTACATTGTGTTTGAATGTTTCACAAATATACCTGCACAAATAATTAAAATAATAACGAGTTAAACACAGGATTAAATTAGTTCCACACAAATGTTACTAATACCTACCTAATAATTTCATTTCATTTCCAATAATAATAATAATATATTTTTTAAATTCTTTTATTTTAAGAAATATTTAAAAATGTAATTTAATAAGAACCAAAATGAATAAACGAACATAATAATAAAATTATAAATTATAAAACAAATTCACAATATCTTTTCCGTCATAAGTAAAAAAAATATGCTGGACACTTATGATAAAAAGAAAACTGTATTGGTAACCGTCTTTCGACGCTGACTGTACGTGTTTATAAATATCCCTGTCTTTGGGCGCCGCGACGCCCATCATCGGCCACCGTACGCACCGTGTGCGTGCGTCAGTTTCCGTAATTTATCACATATTATAGTGATATTTTTTTAGATAATTTGTACATGTAATTTGTGTCTAGATATTTTATAAAATTGTCTAATTATTTCATGATAGGATGACTGGACGTCTGATTATTTCACTTCTGCTATTAAAATGGGTTTTCAGTTTGCACCTATTCGAATATTTAGGAATAAAGTAAAAAGTTTACAAAATATTAATTTAAGTTTTCTGGGGAGTTTGTTGTGCCGTGGTGTAACTGGACGAAGGTGTTCGGGGCCCTCAACAAAACAATACTATATTGCTTCGTCTCAGAAGCTTACCGGAACGACTGGCTTGTTTGGGCGGATTTCTGAAATTGAAATATGTACCTGAAACAAAACAAAATCAATAAGTATTTTTGTGGTGACAAGCTATATTAATGTGGACCATTCTGAAATTGATAATTCAGTAATTGCTGACAAATCTGACAATAGCCCAATATTTAAAGGCGCATACTGACTGGCGAGAGAGTTCGAATCCAACCCGCTACATTATTGACGAGCACCCAGCGCATCGCAGCCTATACCACTGCTGGACATGTGTCTCTCCCAGGGTGCATCACAACACCCTTATCCTCCGCATCAAGTTTGTCCATCAAGTAATTTGTTGCTTCAATTTAATTGTATGCCATTGGCAAGCAACTTGCATCGTTCATAGAGATTTATACTTCAAGGAATGAACATTGATGTACAAAATGAATGTAAAATGAGGCTGATTAAAAAAAAAATATAAAACGTGTGGCACTCGGGGACTGCCGCGGTAAAGCTATTGCATAGCATTTGTAACCTCCATACTTCCTATTTGTCAACGCTACACTTGGGATGATGACGTGATGATATAAAACAAAAATTACGTTCCCATGACAACGTGATGTTGTCATGGGAACGTAATTTTTGTTTTATGTCATCATCCGTCATTACATGGTAGGCGGAGTGGGGGGTGTTAGGTTTTTTTCGTTACGCCGCGCTCAAAGCCCGAGATAAAAGCTATGCAATAGCTTAAAAACCCACCGACAATTAAGAGTGTTATTGTATTAATTATTTTTAACCTTGCCAATAATATTGACATGTATACATATAAATATTGTACACTCCATGGGTATGTTACAGTGATACAATAATGTTAATTGTAAGAACTTTCTTTTCACCTGTGACAAACAATCAATAAATGAATACGAATATGATTATTGCGGAAGGCGGAGGAGAGTATTGCACGCACAACCATATTTACGTTTGGTTCGACAACATTGAGACTGAGAAAGAGACATACATTATATAGGGGGTACGAGGGACAGACACTATGCTCTACAAAGTGAAACTTTTTCTAAAACTCCATAATATAATTATGTATATATGCCGTGTTTACAACCGGGTACTATTCCTTAGTTAGACGATCAAGAGTAATTAACGAATGTACAATGTTCATTACTCTGCCATCATGGGCCATCGTGTACTCGATCACATCTGTTTATCTCATCAGACGGTTATATAAACGGCGCGTGACGTCATTGCGTGCTATTAATATCTGCGCGGGAGTTGATCGATACGAACTAGTTTAATTAACGGATAAGCTAGAGATGGGACATACATTTGTTTATATACCTATATTTTTTCAGTGGTTTTTTGTAAACCTGATCAAGTCTACATATATTATATAGCATCACGCATGTATTCTTCGAAGAGGTAGGCAGAGATGTTCACTTACTACTTATTTCGCTAGGTATATCAAAAGTCTCCTGTAATAGTGGACGAGCCTATTTTCATAAACAAAGCGGCTCTAGACTGGTAGGAGAGTATTTCTTAATGGAAAAAACCAATATTTGACTATATCCAGGAATTGAATGGCTTTAAAACCAAGCTTTATAGTTTTTCACATATTCATCTCTGGACTACCCCGACAATTTTTGGACTCAATCGGAAATCTGACTTCTGAAGCTGCGACATCGCAAGAAGAACTTCTTTTACTAAACCAACTTCAAAAAACTAGAAGGTTGATTATTCGAGGCGTGTTTCATATCGGGGTGTTTAACCGTTTACGAGCACTGGACGTATACGGTCCATTAATATTCTCTAATTCTGCAGGTATTTCCTAAGTCGATGTACCAGGGTGACATGAGCAGACAGGTGGTCGCCACTGATATATCGCAGCACATTAATTTCACATCGCCAACGTAAGCGACTAATTAGATGCCTTCTAATTATAGAGAAACTAGCTTTAAACGCGGATTTGTTTTGAGTCTTAATGAAGAGTGAACTGGGAAAAATGGCCGAGTCCATTGCTATTAACTCACCACTCTTTTTATGTTAAATTCATATTCCGGTCCGATATCGAATGGAAAAACCCAATAAAAGTTTGGCATCGAATCTGGAACAACAAGCTCAGTAGCGACGAGCCAGCTCGCTGCGACCACCACACCAACGTTTGTTGGTTTGACTTTGACAGACTTTATTTTGGGAAATATTTAGAAAGAAAGAATAATGTTTATTTGATCCTTTAACCTCTCGAATGCCGTAATTACAGAAACAATTAAAAAACTATTGTGTGGATCCACGTACCGTATACCAAGGGTTAAAAACTTTACGACTTTCTAATAAAAGACACTTTTTAAATTAATGAACCTCTAAAAACGTTTCGCGATTCTATTGATGCACCTTTTTTTAATAATTAGAGCCTCTTTTTAACTTTCTGGCTTTTTTTCACAGGAACTCGTCGCAGTAACTAAGCTAGGGTAGCCGGACCAAACGCGTGAGGTTAGGTTGGAAATGGAACTGTGAAAAACCGCGAGCGAGCCGAGCGAGCGATGCTGCGGCAGCGGCCAGTGAGCGTTACATCACTTGCAGTTACTTACTATTTAGTATATTTTTAGGACTCCAAAATAGGAACTATTTGAAGTTCGATTAAATCAATCAATCACTTTATTTCTCAGATAAATATTGGTCAGATTCGACAAAGATACACAATTCAGATGAGTATATATTGTGGGAGACTGCCTAAAGCTAGGCTCATGGCCTGTGTTTCAGGACACCAGCAAATACATGTCCTTTATTTCGTAACAGTACCTAAGGTCAGTTATCTTTTTGCCTCGTCTCGAAGGCCTCATTGGTGTAGTAGTCGCAAGCTCTTAGTGCTGAGCATGAGGTCCTTTTTTTTTGGGTGAGAAATTATCAAATAACTTCTCCTGCTTTGGACGGAGCTGGGTCTGGTCAGACTCTTACTGACTAAAATCCACCCGTGTTCCTTCTGTTGCCTGTATGTTGCCAGGGGCCACGGTATATCCCTTTCGGACCTTTCCCGCGACCAAGGCAGGCATCGGCCCTAGTAGACTCCGTCAGTTGTGCTGACATCTCTTTGAGGCGCGCGTGGAATACAACGCGCTGTCGACCCGGGCCTGGTCCTTACCGGACGGCGAGCTACCCATTGCTCACCGTCCGCAAGCCCGCGCCTACGGTGGCTGAGAATCGGCCTGGGACTCCCGACTCAGTAGCCACCTGGAGACTGAATTCCTATTACATGGGACTTAAACATAACTGGTGAAATGTGGGTGTACCTACCTCAGGTCCACCTCTGCCTAACCCTTCGCGGATTACAGGCGCGATGTTATGGTATATCTCAGTTTACGATACATTCACGAAATCTCTGTAATGTGTGTCAGTGTGTCTGTTCGCATATTTTTATTGCCGCTAATAATAGGCGGCCTCCACGGTCTGATCAGCTAATTAACGTTATATTGTCGCGTTGTCAGCGAGCGCAGATTTAATGTGTTTATGCACTATTTCTGTTTTGTTGGTTGGGTTAAAAAAAAAACTTGCATGTCAAAAACAGTTTTTCAGTATTAGTCAAGTGTGACTATGAAATGATTAAGAGCTTACTCAGGGCTTTAATTAATGAACGGGCCTTAATTATGAAACCTGAAGTGTCGTTTTAATCTGTTGAGTTATGTTTTCTTTTTTTTCAAAACTTAATTCTTTTAACGTTTAATAATTACCTTTATTTTTGTAATTGGATTACCTACGCTTGT
The DNA here is from genome assembly GCA_949152395.1 of Agrochola litura. NCBI lineage: Eukaryota > Metazoa > Arthropoda > Insecta > Lepidoptera > Noctuidae > Agrochola > Agrochola litura. The sequence continues at coordinate 345,872 of OX424519.1, read as the reverse complement.
ATCTGATCTATCTGTTTGATTGTAGACTCACATCAGTCACATAAAAGTTTCAAACTGTAACTATCACAAAAAAGAAATAAGTTTTACCAATGATTTATGAAGTGAAACCCCGTTCACACACCAGAACATTATCTAGCCTTCCACGCGACTGAGCTGAACGCAGCCACGTGCGACTATCAACAGTAAACAATGACTCTGTGGGTAGTTTCATGCTTTTTATATCACTATGACACGCTATGGTTTTGGGATCACTCCCTGCTTATATTCGAAGCATTCGGTGCGTTGAAATAGCCTCTATTTGTCGCAATACTTGATTGTGCGTCTGGAAGCGTCTGGCTAAATATGGCGCGGGGAATGGCTGATCTTTGTGTTATGCCCGTGAACGGGTGCTGCATACCACAAGCAGCACCCGTTCTTCTGGAAAATAATTTTGTTTTGTAATGTTAGTATCTTTACATACAATTAAATAGAATCAAGTCGTCTGACTTAACAGGCAGTTCTGGTGGGGAGTTTATTGCGCCACTTCTTCTTCCCAACTAAAGCACTAGGAAGTGGTGAAGGGCGGTCGTTTTGGGGGACTGTCTTATGTAATTTTGATGTTCAAAAAGTACTGCCTAGTTTGAATAAATGACTTATTGATTTGATTTGGTTGTCTATAGGCAGTCAGATTGTCTGCTAACCGGGCTGGTCTTGTATAGTTCGTGTCGAAACAACAGAGCCCCTTCGACTCCGTGTTTCTGAAAGCACGTTAAGCCATTGGTCCCGGCTTTTATTCGTAGATTATTGATATAGGCTCGCCCCCTATCACATGGGACTTGAACATAACTGACGGAATGTGGGTGTACTATAGGACACTTGCAAGCACTCGCGTGCGCTTGCGCTTGCGTGCACTTCTGCCGTATCCTTCCGAGAGGACAGGCGTGATATTATGTCATCTTTGACATCGTTACGGGTAGTTAGAAGCCCGAAAGTCTGACAACCAGCCTTACCAAGGGGGCTTCGTGTTACCCAGTAACTGCGTTGTGGAGATTAGATAAGCAGTCGCTCCATGTAAAATACTGGTATTCGGCTGCATCCGGTTAGACTGGAAGCCGACCACAACATAGTTGGGGAAGGGCAGGCAGACGATGACTGAGAGAGAAGATGAAGGAAAATATTTTTGTATAGTCTATGTTTACATGTCGTTCATGCTTTAAGTTTATTTGTGTGAGGCAAACGAATAATTTTGTTTATTATCTATCTAAATTATGATCAAAGAGCGTCGCCGCGGTTGCTCATTAATTTTATGTTGTTTCTATTCAGAATTAGATTGAAGACACTGAATTTTGAAATCTATTTTCAGATCTACAAACAGGATCATATAAAAGTTTTTGTAATCTAAATAAATGACTTTAGTTACCACGACCTTGAAAAAGCATTAATTTGTAGTCAATAAAGTATTTTAAATGAGTTTGATCAAATGCTGTAAATTCTTTCTTATTCAGTTCCAGGAGATTTAAAATGTTAAACCCAGTTCTTAGAAACTATCAATTTAATATTAGGAACCTGTATCATTGTTCTAAAAGTGTTGTAAACAATAAGTTTCTGGGTTCGTTATGCTTGTGTTGCGCTAAAGACCAGCACCCCAATTGCGCAAGACTTTCTATCGCAATCCGAAGGATTTTGAAGGAAATTCCTAATCTATTGCTTCATAATCATATATCTATTTGAAAATTCGTCTACTCGACAACGTAAGTAACGCAATGAATATTCAAAATGAAAAGCATTGCCACTGTAAGTGAGCTATGCAATTACCCCGGGGAAAACCAAACTGGAACCCTGTGGGACTCCTAATTGCGAATTTCAATCCCTATCAAATTCAAATCATATATAATAATATAGCAAAAACATGTGAAAACGATGTCAAGGGTATAAGATTTCATAGCTTCGTTCCTCTGGCACTCGATCTCTGCAATAAATCAACATCTTAATGTTTATAAAATATTACGAAAGAAATATGATCGAGCAGCGCCGCCGCGCGCCGCAGTGGAGACGTTACTTAAAACGTCCAAATATTTATTTTATGTGTTGAATTTCTTATGGGGGAACTATCGATCGGTAAGTGGTTAATAAGCAGCAGTGGCAGTGGTCGAGTTTAGAAGAGTGATGCGAAAGAATGAGGAAAATGTCGTGAGGAAAGTTTTGAGTACGACTGTGGATGGCTATAGGAGTAGGGGAAGACCAAAGAAACGAGGGATGGACTGAGTGGAAGATGATATGGGTGGAAACTGGGTGACTACTGAGATGAGGACTAACTAATAGAGAAGTATGGAAGTAAACATGATCCCAAATAAATTGGAATGATGATGGTCGAGGTTGGGAGTTGGATGGGCTACCGTGACTAAGACCATTGCAAATCCAAGAATATTTCGTGTTCCGGAAATCAGAGAATAGACATATTTTCGTGCAATCTGAGTGAATTCGCAAGGGTGTTGTTGAATTTTGTTAGTTAGGTACATTTAACGGTTGTCATACTTATCTAAATGATTTATGTCAGTTAGTAGTAACAGGTAGTCAGAACCCTGAAAGTCTGACAAATGGGCGCCATATCAATACTGCCTACTAATTAAGCTAAAGGCGCTCTAATACACGTCTTACTTTTACATAATGTCTGAAACCAGCTCCATCTTCGTGTAAGTGTGACAGAAAATTGGGCCTTCCCCGTAATAATGCTATTAAAGAAAATAACCAGCCAGTAAGTGTAACCTATTTCCACCCGGGAACCACAAAACATTCCCTAACCGCATTGTACAAAATAATATATTACTAAATTATCACCCAGCGGCGGCCACATTGCCAAAATTCAATAGAACCGATCTACAGCCCCTTTGGAACGCAAATAACTCAGTGACACACACAGACACACATAATACATGTACCTTCACCCCTCTCCAATAGGGGGTAGGCTATAATTCAGGTAACTCACTTCAACGGCAGAATTCTGTTGTCCCATTGTGCTAGTGGCGCCATCTCTTATTGAGGTTGTAAAGTTAGGAGATTGGATGTAAATCTTTTTGCTCGACTCAGAGAGGTGAAAGAGGGTGCTGTGTTTGATTAGAAAAAGGAGAAATGTGTGTTTTTGTTCATTTAGATTCTAGGGTGATACTATTGCCTTTTCTAAAGTGTTATGTGATGAATTAACGACTTACCTAAGTGACGAAATTGAAAAGTTTAATGTCACTATAATTTGAACTAGAAATGCTCTTTGGCTGCGATAAAAAAATGATATAAGTAGTTATTTAATAAATAATATGCTGGGTTCCAGCGAAGGACAAGATAATGATTTTGTCTTTAAAGTTGACTATGCATCAGCAAACCTATTTGTGTCGCGGGTGTCTAGTATGCGGCGGGAACCACTTACGATCAGCTGGACCTTGTTAGCCAATTTAGTAAAAACAAGACCACTCTTCATATTTCTTCGCCAAACAGTCCATTTAGTGCGCCATTTCTCAAAAACTACTAAACACTGCTGCGACCATCCATCTTGCGAGCTATTCAGTGAAATACGGCTCTATTGTCTCTGCCCGGCCGGTATTCTGATGATGAATGGGGGAACATGCATCTACGGTATTTGGGCTGCGGTGCAGTAACGGCAGTACAAAGCCTTTTTAGAGGTTACGTGTGTTTTAAATTCGATTCATAGGTGTAAAAGCGCTGTTCCACTATTACCTACGTAGAATGTGACATTTTCATACAAAGCGAGGCTAAGTACACGTGCGTCGCTTAGCCGTGGGCTGCTGTAAAGCGGCGCTTTTATTGGGTTATTTGCTTTAGAAAATTCTCAGAGTACGGAGTTTCAATAGAATGAGGCCAGCTTATATTGGTTTTGTTACCATTGACGTGCGGCCTGCTGTAGGTGCGGTAGGTTCAATACACCTCTGCATATCCCTTCGGGGAATACACAGGCCCGGACTTAGCAACCCAGGGCCCCTAGGCACTTGACATTTGAAACCCCCCATACTGAAGCAAAATTTTAATTTAAGGGGACGATAACTGACTTTTAATGATTTTATACTGAAGATAACGTCTAAACGAGTAGTGTTAGTGATTTGAAAAAGATATATGTTAAATTAGAGCATTTTTTTAATATTTTAATATAGGCATATTTTTGATTATGTTTATATTACATAGTGAAATTAATTTGTAAAGTTATGTCTAGCGCGGATAAAAAACTGAGAATGACGCAAAATCTATCAAGCGTATTTTTCTGAAAAATCACCATTTTAAAGATAATTAAATAATCAATCTTTAAGTATACGTGTTTTATTAAAATACCTTTTATTTTACGTGTAATAAATTAATAATGCGTCTATTACGTATATTACGTATTTATTCATTGCATTTTGACTGAATTAATTTTAATTGTATTAAACTGTTAATTTTTTATCTGATAATTGTGTTTAATGTTCTTATTTTTTATTATTGCATCGTATTCATTCATTTAAATTTTGCATGTCGAATCTTGGGCAGAATGTATGGCTCAACTTTAATTCTTCACGACCTTATTTGTATACCTACATTCTAGCAAATAAATAATTTGATTTGATTTTGATTTGATTTGTCTAATTTGGGACAACGCTCCTTGATGGGCGAGTCCTATTACTGGCTGGACGTACGACGCGTTGCGTATGCTCAGTACAGAACACGCAAGCTAACCATTCAAGGTCACTGTCATATATCTGCGTCTTAAGACTAAGAGAAAAAGACTAAAAGATTTTTTTTGCATCCCGCCTCGGAGAAGTCAGATTTCTTTTGACCATTGATAGTTAATATTCCATTAGCTCTACGGGTGGTATAGGTACCATGATATGAGCGCGGATCCCCCCAAAGCACGGGGTTTGTTGCATTTGCTACGGAGTAACTTGACCCTGTCCGCCTGCCGTCAGGCAGGCAAGCCACCTGGTAGGCTGGCTGGGTCAGTAGGCACAGAATATATAATAGTACTAACGTACCCTAGGTTAGGACCTTGTAGGCATAGATATTAGATGGAAATCCGGGGCTGGGACTACAGTTATGATTAGGGCTTCCAATACCGGGAATCCGGTATTGGTGATTTTATTTTACTATAGTGAAACAATTTCTTTATATTGCACATTATTATATTTCCAACCAATTTTTTATCTAGGTAAGTTTTAAAAACTGTGTAAGTATTTTAATTATCTCGTGGTTTATTTAGACAGTCAGTTAGTTCCTCGGTTACATATTTGTGCAACCGTTTAAGAAGCTCGCTCTCAGATAAAAGTTTAGATGCTCTTTCCTTCCTACGAACTCTTTTTTAGAATGAAAGAGCCGTAACAGTTATGAATTTGTAACTGATTTATTTGATTTAAGTTAAAAAAAAAATATTTTTTATTATTTAATTGTTGATTTTAAAGAGATTATGTATGATATTACTTTATAGCTCAAGATACTATGTTCCACTCAGTAGTAACTTTAGTAAGTCAGGAAGAAAGAGCCTTAAAAGCACCATGAACAATTTAATTATTTTATCTAGGTACTTTTCTCATACTATGTGTCAGGTTATTTTTGTTAAGATATTCTGTTTGCAACTTAAAGTTACTAAATAAAAAAACAATGTTTTTCAAATAGAAAATCACTTTTTTAAGTGATTTTCTATTTGAAAAACATTGTTTTTTTATTTTTTTGTGAAACTTATTAATTGTTGAATAAAATAAACTAGATGAAGTAAAAAAATCGAGTCTGAATTTTAAATTCTAAAATATAAATTTCCAATACCGGGATCCCGGGATCCCGGTATTGGAATTTTTTTATACGGTATTAATACCGGTATTGGTAAAATCCGGTATTTGATACCCCTAGTTGTGATGTTATGCTGCCACCACGGTTGTCAGGTAATCGTAAAATCTACGTGAGCTGGGTCAACGCTGAAAGAGCGGTGATAAGTAAGCGGTTTTAATAGCCGGCGAATGACATCACAATGTGATATAGCACGCTTTTACTTTGTAAGTAGCGTAGTAACGGGATTCAAGGAGTATTTTATTACCGTCACATTGTAATTCAATTGCATTTTAGCTTTGTACTCGACTGCTCCAGAAGGAAGGTAATGTTTTTTAATGATTTCATCCGGAGATGTTCTACCATTATACCTATTTCTGCCACCTTGCAGCGTTGCTGCCATGTGTTTAGTTTTGGTATTACGTGCCCAAAAAAATATTGAATGACTATACTTTATTTAACTCTGCTCCAGCGCCGGCACAGCGGCAATAACCATTAGGCTGTAGTTTTCTTTTTGTTATCAGATTTATGAACGCAGTTTGGACTTACACGAGGACGCTGTTCATATTTTTGACATTAAAATGTGTATCAAAAAACATTACACTCCTTTTTGGGCAGTCGTGTAAAATAATATGACAATGATCCAGGGAGCGAAGGATATTTTTTTGTCAAAGTTATCGTACTCAACCAATACTTAGCATTAAGACGTTATTAAAATGACAGAGACAGCGTGAAACTTAACTGCGACTTAAAATTAAGTTACGTTTGAGTATTCGACCGTAAGTCACGTACTTAGTTCCGAAGTGAGGATTATTGCATTTTTTAAGTCTCTCTGACTTTAATGACAGTCGTTCTGTGAACGGTGTCAAAAACCTTAAGATGTGTACAGTACCGACCAAAAGTCCATGAGCAATCTCACAAAGCAATAGACTGACGCTTCGGTTTGACTTACGACCTTCTTCTATAAGTTGTTACAATACTGTAGACACGCACATTACACACACACACTCACTTTGTCTGCAACCAATGACTAGTTCAATAATCATCATTCGTTTTTAGTTTCATTCGTCTTGTTTACATAAATATTAAAGTTTAGCAGGTAGACCACAAAAAACTAAGTAAATTATTTCGATTTCTGTGGGGTAGATGCAGTTTGTTACGAGTATTTAATTAATAGAACTTTGTTGGTTCGTGGATAATATTGTGACGAGTATTTAGCGGAGTGTTGTGGTTATTATTATCAAAAAGCAGGCATAAAATATATTGAAGAGATCAGATCAGATCAGAGAATATTATTGCGCTGCGTAAAAGTGAAGTGAATATCTAATGAAACCGGACTAAGTGTGAGTGTTATCATTTATATATTTCATATTTTACTAAACATAAATCTTAATCAAGGATATTGTTGATAGAACAGAGGTATTGTTGAGACAGAAGATGCCTTTAAAGTTTTAAATTCATTGTGAGGTTTAATTCGATTAGTGAATAATAAATAATTAGGTATTATGTGTAATAAAAACAATGTTTTTCTTTGTTCTAGAGAAATACTGTGACGGTTAAGAGATATGAGGAAGGGGCTTATTATCGAGTAGCAGCGACGTCAAATGGTGAATGAAACAAATGGTTTCATACCAACGAGATATTTTGCTGAATTATTAAAAACACGTCATTATGAACCGTTCGCCGTGCACTCTGAAGGCTTGCATCACTGAAGACCAGCTAGAAAACCGTTTTTGACCTTAAAATATTGACCGTACCAACTTAATAAACAACAGATTCGTTATTGCATGAATTTATGGTAACGAATTTTTGAAGCACTTTTCAATAGGGTGTTTGTCGTATTTCTTGCAGATATACCGAAATTGTTTAATATTATTTTAGTAATAGTATTATTTTAGGATTAAAATTTGAGGTTTAGTTTCAATCTTCTTTTCGTAAAGAAAATGAATACTTAAGCTTTAACCTCAATAACAACCAATATTTACTAAAGTCAAATAAAATGTAAAATAATTAATACAAATAAAATATAAACAAACTGCCCATATTTAACCTTAAAATTACCTATTCTGTAAGTAGTTTTTTACATTTTAAGTAGTCTAATATTCTTATTTATTACTTAATTACTTCGACCATGATCAAAGCTTAATATTTATGGTGAAAAAATCCATTAAAAATTTAAAATATTTCATAATTTAAATACCTATGTCAAAATAATACAAACTGCTTCTAGTTTCTTGACATCTATTTCACATCTTATTCAGCTGAAGTAATGATAAATAATTGTAGCAGTGTGTTAACTTATGTAAAATAAATACTTATAACGAATAAACATATTTTTTAAATTTTGTTATCATATATCACGCATTTTTTATTCTAAAACCTTTATTGCAATAACAACATAAAAAAGCAGCAATATTTAAAAAATATTATTATCGAAAACAAAAATAATAATATTTGCAAAAAACCGCACTGTGTTTTACGAGATTAGAACCTGAGGCAGTTTGAATTCCATACCAACGCTTAACGCTTTCTGCTATCTGCACTTGTTAAGTTACTATCGAATTTTAGCAATGCCATTAACTGGTCAAGTTCACGCGCATAGTGCGTGTGTGCTAGCATGTTTAAAGCGACGGAAATATATTGTTGTTTCGTGTAGCGCAAAACTGCGTTATCTGTGGTGTGTGTATCGTGTTGGTTACACATACAAATGTATGAGCTATACCGCGTGTTCACAGCAATACGACTCTTAGCGTGCTTATGCACTTTTGAGCGCTTACTGTACCTACTTGAGTTATTGACTTAATAATTTTTAAGTTATGGAGTTTGAATGTCCTCATTTGACAGTTCTTTTTTTAATTCTATTCTTTTAATATGACGTGTAAAAGTGATTCCGATATCCTATTTACGGAAAAAACAATTTAATTTCTAATTTAATTTAAGTTATTGTTGAATTTATTGAAAAAAAAGAGTTTTATTTGCAATTCGTGGTAATGTTCGTGGTTCTTAGCAAGTTCGATCTTCGGTTTGCACAATTTGGCGGTGCTAGTATTTATTAAGCGCAATTTTTTTTAATACACCTATTCAGCCGCATCCGGTTAGACTGGTAAGCCGACCCTAACATAGTTGGGAAAAGGCTCGGCAGATTGATTCATTTATGATCTTATTTTTCCCGGGTCGGGCAAAGTGTTTTTGGGTTTTTCCATCAGGAATTTCTCAGTAGCACCCTGGAGTGTGGATATCCCGGTTGATGGCAATAGGTTCGCCCCCTGTAACATGGGACTTAAACATAACTGGCGAATGGATGTACTGTAGGTACGTACACCTCTGCCTAACCCTTCGGGGCAACAAGGCGTCATTTTATGTTATTTTATTTTAAACATAAAACACGACCTTTTTAGGGTTCCGTAGTAAACAAGGAACCCTTATAGTTTCGTCATGTCCGTCTGTCTGTCTGTCCGTCCGTCCGTCCGTCCGTCCGTCTGTCTGTCTGTCTGCCTGTCCGCGGTCTAGCTCCGAGACCCTTAGTACTAGAAAGCTGTAATTTGGCATAGGTAAACATATTAATTACGCCGACAAAGTGGTAAAATAAAATTATGAAAAACATTTTTTTTAGGGTACCTCTCCTACACGTAAAGTGGTGATGTTTTTTTTTTTTAACCCATCTTCTGGGATGTCATTGGAAAGGTCCTTTGAAAACATTGTGAGTTTGTGAAAATCATTTTTAGATTCAAGGATTCGTTTGCGAAATATTAAGCTTTAAAGTGCAAATTTTTGTTAGAGTCAAGTGTCGTCGCCCCCTGCCAGCTATATGGTTGGATGTGTGAAAAAAATCACAGCAATAGTTTATATAATGAAATTAAAAGGAAAACTACCACAGCTGAGTAGGCTCTACAAGTTAACGAGTAATAATCGACCAACTTAACTTTGCAGTTGCAAAAACATGTTTTCCCATACATTCGTATGGGAGAACATATTTTTCAACTACAAAGTTAAGTTTGTTTTTGGGATAAATTCATCCCAACTACGGAACCCTTCATTGTGCGTGGTCCGACACGCACTTGGGCGGTTTTTTTTTTAAAGCTAAGTACCTATCTTAGAAATAAACTTACCTATTTTCAAGCCACAAAATTCTGATCAACTGTCCAACCTCCTTTACGGCCCCTACATTTCTTTGTGTAACAAGCCAGAGAACGTCCCTCCACTCCATACGTCATTCCAGACAGTTATAACTAATGAATTAATAGCCCACCATTGTGTTCACACCCTGTATAGGACAGCGGCCGTTTGAACAGCCTGTATTGTAGTCAAACTCAATAATTTTAATGGTTTTAGGACTCTGTGATTTATAGAGCTGAAATATTTCCTAATTGTTTGTAGAATTATAATATTATGGGCGGTTTTAGGTGAAATAGGTGCTTGGTATACTGAAATTAATTATTCTATACTATGCTATAATTTTTTGGGAAATTTTAAAACTTTTTGCGCTTCTAATTATACACATTTTTTTAATAATTGAGCTTCTATTTAAACAGGCGTTTTTTTTCAGTTGGTCACTATAACAGACTAAGCTAGGGTACCCTGACCAAACGGATTAGGTTAGAACAATTACTTGGTTAATAGGAATTATTTCACACAAAAAGAGGCGCATTTTTTATATTAGAGTGTTCAATAATATTTTTAGGAAAGCAAAATGGGAATTATTAGAGGTCCTATTAAATACAATCCTATTTATTTGAGGTGAACGCGTCGACGTTTGAGTTGCTATAAGTGATTATGTACGTATGAAAAATATAAAAATGCAAGTTATTATATTATTTGCCATCACAACATTGAATCTATTTATATTATTTAAGGGCAGTTTCCTCGTAGGAAACTATTATCGGTACCCAATTACAACGAATATTTCAATTCAGTATCATAAATACTGTGAAATATTTTTTCAGTGCTGCCTCGAACTGCCTCGTTGGTCTAGTGGTCGTAAGCGCTACTGCTAAGCATGAGGTCCTGAGTTCGATTCCCGGGTCGAGCAAAGTGTTATTGGGTTTTTCTATCTGGAATTTCTCAGTAGCAGCCTGGAGTCTGGATTTGTGCCCGGTTGCTGGCAATAGGCTCGCCCCCTATTACATGGGACTTAAACATAACTGGCGAAATGTGGGTGTACCTGCTACAGGTACTACACCTCTGCCCAACCCTTCGGGGAAACAAGGCGTGATGTTATGTTATGTTTGTTATTTTTTCAGTGCAAATCAATAAATTCCATGGAAAAGTTGTTATGAATTTACGGAAAAACATTTTACATAGAAAATTCAAACAAGAAACTAAATATGAAATCACTCCTTGGGGTCTTGTTAAAAGTCTCCTACTTATATACTCTTTTGACAACACCTTCCTCTTCTTCTCGTTTCGACGGTACATCTATGTATCTTATATTATTCGGGCCCACGTAGCAGCTGGCCACGTCTATTGCGCTGTCAGAGCAGAGGCGTTGTTCAGATCGTCAAGGGTGCAGGTGCCCGGGTCGACGGCGCGTTGTGTTCCACGCGCGCCTCAAAGAGCTGTCAGCACAACTGACGGTGTGCGCTAGGGCTGATGCCTGCCGGGGTCGCGGGAAAGTCCGAAAGCGTTACCGTAGCCCCTGGCAACATACAGGCAACTGAAGAAACACGGGTGGGTTTTAGTCAGTAAGAGTCTGACACGCCCTCCCGCCCAGAGTGGGAGAAGTTATTTGATAATTTCCAAGCCAAAAAAAAAAACGATGGTCGCCGGTGACGGTTATTTGGGACACTAGCAGATGGGGTACAGTCTGTTTAGGAGCACCGGACTCACACTGGATGTTGGATGAATCGGTAATGCCCCATTTTACCAGATTATGTTTGCAGCGGCCCATTCGGATAGATAGGTACTAGAGGACTAGAGTTTTAAAACAGCCTCCACAAGTGGTGATACTTAAATGTTTGTAGGGTGCACCATGAACTGTCAGCCTCGCTATCACCTTGCTGACTGACTAAGTAATGTTTTAACCAGGGTAGGAAATAATAAAAAAGAATACACGCCGATAGGAGGGAAGAAGTAGTGACTGAAATGGTGTAGGAATTCATCACGTAGGCAAACAGTTTTCAGTGCCCACTTTAACTAGACGCAGCTATAAATGTGTTTTTTAATTAATATTCTCATTAAAACGTAATTACAAGTGATAGAGGCGTCGTAAAAATGAAATGAATCGGTAGTTGTGGTCTGATTACGGGATGTAAGTACCAGTCAGTGTCGGAGTTTCAAAATGAAAAAGACATTTAGTTTTCTGCTGCCATTTTCCTATCCTATACAATAGTTATATTGCCGGAGGACTTCAGGAATCATGCTATGATCATTGCTCTACCTAGCCTGATTGCGCCCTACGCATAGGCTAAGCGTATGCTGAGACGCAGGTGACGCAGCACAGTACAGATTTTGCAGGGTAGGGCAGGCGAGGCAGACATAGGCCGCGAGCGCATGCTGCGACGCAGCTACATACAACACATTCGCGTCCTAGCTAGTACAAACAATCTGTCATTGAAACAAAATTAAGAATCAGTAGTAAAATCTGTGCCGGCTCTACAACGAGACGCAGAGCAGGTCAGACACAAGTGTACGTCGCACGTACCTGCGCCGCAGCTGCCAGTACGTTAATGCATTATAAAATCTGCTCTGCCCTGCGCTGCGTGGACCTGCGTCACCTGCGTCTCAACATACGCTTAACCTTATCGATCCGCGGTCTCCACTCAAGAACACGTCTGCTCCGGTGGCATTTCCTACGGCTACTAAGGCCAGCCTGATGCCACAGGCCATTTGACTGTTTTTTGGCTGGAATATGACAATTCAACTAAGATTCCTCTGAGAATCTCTTTCTAAAAAAAAATCTGTGGAAATAGTACCTAGGTAATATTTTATTTACACGAAACCTTTTAGGACAAACTCACCTGTAATTTTCAGTGATTAACGGGCATTCTTAAGTAACAAAAACACACAGGCCGAGCCGCTCACAACTTGCTAGGTAGTAAAACTTGAGCCTAGACTTCCGCACCAATATTTGGGACCTAGTGTTTCCACATAAGAGCTGGCAGCTCGCCAGGCAGCTACCTCGTAAATAACACTTTACGAGGGCCGCCGGTTCGGCTCCCGGACGAGGCGAACTTGTAGCAAGTTATTTTATTAATTTCTTAGAGGAAGTAAATTAAATGGAGTTATTAAGGCTTTGTAAGATGTTTTGATAGGTTGGATGTGTTGCAGGTGATGTTGAGGAAGTATGATTTAATGAAGGTAGGTGAAGGTGGCAAATTGTAATAGCTGGTTTAAAGCCTAGGCCTTCGCCTAGGCTGACCAGGCGAAGCATTCAATAAATTTTAGAGAGATCGTAAAAAAAAAAAAATATTTATTTTGTATCATGTGTCAATGAGAATGCTAAATACTAAGAAGATTTCTGTATAGATATTTCATGCCAAAGATGATGCGGTTGAGATGATGAGAGAGAGATGTATGGAAGAATTTTGTTTAAGAGCAGGAGGAATGTCCTGTCCTGTGTACCGCGTGGGCCTTGGAATGTCAATCATATTAATAATAAAATTATTACTTAGATTGATTAGTGACAAGACTACCAAGTGGCCAGACTCATTTTAAAAGATAGCTTCTGCCGGGTGTAACCTAAGTATCTACCATATAAAAAAGTCTCATATGCTTGTAATGTCACCCCTTATGTGACAAAGTATTATGGTAGTACTCTAAAACAATATCATAATCAATGTTTCCACTGCTGGGACACAGGCCGAAGCTTTCCTCTGTGAGAGGGAGTGGGCTGTAATCCACCACGCGGGCCCAGTGCGGGTTGGTAGATGTCACATGTCTTCGATTATTTTGTTCGACGACATGCCGGTTTCCTCACGATGTTTTCCTTCACCGTTTTGAGAGCAGTGGCGATGAAATAATTTACACAAAGTAAAGCCTGTCAGGGTTCGAACTTACGACCTCGTAAGTCGCGGCCGTTACCACTGGGCCACCACTCTGCTCACTGCACTACTAAAACAATATAACATCATACAAATACACATACTCGTGCAGTCGGCAACCATTCGCTGATAAGCACACGTTTGCTCTCAAACTTAGCTAAGTAGAATAACTTGCACTATGAATAACTTGTGAGTTGAGATCAATAACAAGCACTACACATATGGGTCAGGTTGGAGAGAATAGGCTGGCCTATTTCTGTGACGTCAGAGTCATTGAGAAGTTAGGTTACAAACATTTATAAGACTTTGGTTCTGCATCTTGGTGAAAAGTACACAAAAGGTATAATAGTAGGAACAGCTGTTTGTGAAGGAGCTCGTTTGAGGAAGTACGCACCAGACATATTTCTGCCGCCAAACAGCATTGCTGTGTTCCCCTTTGAAGGGTATGGTAAGGGTACGGGTGCTTTTTTTACAGTCTTCCTTGACATTTTGATCCTGTTATTTGACATTATATACCTACAATTTCTTTTGTGGACAGGATCAAATTATTCAGATTTGTTACAGTTGTAATACAAATCATGTTATTGCGTTTAATTAAAATAGATTTTTATTTTTACATAAATATAACATCACGCCTTGTTTCCCCGAAGGGTTGGGTAGAGGTGTCCCTACAGCAGGTACACCCACATTTCGCCAGTTATGTTTTTTTTAAGTCCCATGTAATAGGGGGCGAGCCTATTGCCATTTTTATTTTTATTAATTTATTTATCTTTTGCATAGATTCTTTTCCTTTTTGTGAATGTGAGACCGCTGTAGGCTTAGTGGACTGTAGATTTTTTGACCATTTTCTATTTTGTTAAGTACCTGGTACTTGTTGAAAGACATACACTGTTCTGCCATACCTATTAACACTGTCATTTGAAAATGTATTAACTAATTATTTTTAAAAGAGCAACCGTGGAGTTTCTTGCCGGCTCTTCTCCATAGGAAATGACCAATTGGAACCGTGTACCTAGCTTCTGACGTTTCATAAGTGCCCTTGTAGGTTTATGTGAAATAAAATATTTTGAACTTAATTTAAATTGTTGGTGTAATGTTATTACAGGCACTTGGAGCTTAGTTTCTGAAATAACAACAAGTTAATTTTGTTAATAATGTCCATCAGTTACCTTTTACCTGACGATGGACCGTGTATTGATAATAGTCAATACTCCTACTATATCCTACTACGAATTTGCCCGCGCTATTACTTCGTCTTCGGTTGTGTTTTTTCTGACTTTTTTTCTTTTTGCCCGGCTCTTTAGAGTCCTAGCGTGATGTTAAATAGCCTTAGGTATATATAACAATCCTGCCTGCGCGTCCAATATAACAATGCGTTTACGGCGTTGTTGGGGCTGCCGCGCTGGTGCAGTGCGTCGGGCATGTTCACCAGACGCACACTTTGACGGCTTCCTCGCCGTGCTCCACAAGCGATGTGCCGCGGGGCTAGGCAGGTTGCACGCCAGCACCAATAGCATCCTGCCTGTGATTGCGGATAGGCTGGACACGCGTTACGTCCAGCACTGGGTTAATACCCACGTTAGGAAATAAGTATTTATAATTTTTATTACTAACATTAGTTTCATAAGTTTTACTGTACTAACATTCTATGGATTTCAAAGTCTGAAAAAGATTTTTTTTTATAACCTTCCTTAACAATTGGGCTACTAAAATATTTTTTCAAATCAGACTGGTATTTCCAGAGATTAGTACCTACGTTCAAAACTTAAAAAAAAAAAGACTCTTCAGCTTTATTATTAGTACCTATAGATAATATAGATGTAGATGTGAAAGTCTGTTATTTTTTTTTTTTTGTGAGCAACTTAGTAGAAGTTTGTTACTCAATCACGCAAAAACGGCTGAACGAATTTGGATGAACTATTTGGCACACAGATAGTTTATAACCTGGATTAACACATAAGATACTTTTTATCCCGATATTGTTCCCATGGAATAATTTCCGACTTCTATGCGGGTGAAGTCGCGGGAAAAAGCTAGTAATTCAATAAAGAAAATAAAATTCAAAACATCGCCATCTAGTGCCCGACACAAAACAACTAAAACAACTTGTATTAAATCAGAATCACTTGGAGACTCTCTAACAAGCTGTGAGCAAAAGTTAGAATACAAATGATTTTGTTTCCAAGTCCCTTGTAAGGGGCTTACAGTTCCATTGATTTGATTATCTCGAGATGAACTGTAATCTTTATTTAAGTCCTTGTTGATCGGAGCTCGAGAAAAAACAAATTGTATTGGAAATCGTGTTATTTAGTTAGGACACGATTTTTTAAGATATTTTATCGGAAAGTTATTTAGGCTTTCGCCTTAAAGCGTTTTACATAAAACGCAAAATCACGAAACACGCGTTTTTTACATGGGGGTAGGCAGACATCTCTACATGCTATGATCCCAACATATTTCTTTTAACCTAAATATGAGATCAAACATAGTTCCACGTTCAAATAGTGCCGGTTGCGAGTGACCACCACACTACGCACCAGACTTAAGAACGTAATGACTAATGACATTGATGCAATTTCATGATATTATTATGCATGTGCTAGAAATATTTGCACGACTGACAAGTCGAATATAGTGAGTCTCAAATTATTTTACCAAGTTATTACGTATGTATACACGGCTACACATCAAGCTATACATTTCTAGTAAAAGCTGACCTCGCATTGTACGGAAATCCTATACGATGCGAGATCAGCTTATACTGGAAATGTATATATAGCTTGATTTGTAGCCGTGTGTATATACCTATATTCTGGCAAATACATTTCACTTCATTGCGCATTCTGAAGTCAAAAAATCCTCTAATATTTGAACTTTTTTTTTAAGTACAAGAATTGGCCTTCTGAGTTCTGAACTTATTGAAAGACATCAACAATAATTTCAGCTTATGTATAAATAAAAAATCAAAATTGTAATATTTTATTTCACATACACCTACGAACTTATGTAACGTCAGAAGCTAGGTGCACAGTTCCAATTGATCGTTTCTCTTTAAGGCGTCTCCTCCCGGAGTTTCCTGAATAGTGAGTACTAACTGCACACAGTAACAGGTGATTCTAGCAGACACGTGCAGCGATATTGATTGCTTTACCAGGACTTTCGAACAAATGAGCGGAAGTATGGATAGATGGACAAGAACATACCTAACATATTATTACTTACTAGCTGTTGCCCGCGAATTCGTCTGCGTTTATTTTTAGATACAAATATCCACGATGAAAGTAGCCTATGTCCTTTTCCATGTCCTATGTTAACTATCTGTCAAATTTCATAACTATCGGTTCAGTGGTTCAAGCGTGAGAAGGTAACAGACATGCAAACCGAGTTACTTTCACATTTATAACATTAGTATGGATATTCACATCCAAAAGAAATACGGACATACACAGAGCGAAATTATTGGATCCCTTGACTTACTTGAGTTACTACGAAATCAGAAAAACATCCAAGTTACTAGGAGAGGGCCAACAAATCAGAGTCTTCGTCCTAGAATATTTTGGCTGGTTGCCAGTGTCCGCTGTTTGCCGGAAGTGGTAATGTGATACATGACAAATGAGGCCTTCCTTTTACGTTATTTATTTTATTTACAACAATGAGAGAAGACCTTGTAAGGAATTAAAGGTATATATGTATGCCACTATCTTCATGCCTGTATTCTCAAGGGCACATATTCTACTATTAATCGTATTAAACGAAACCTGACATGGGGCTAGTCAAATTTCAAAGTTCAGAATCCAGAATTAGGTTGAAAAAACTCTATAAAATAACTCTACTTGACGTAATAAATTAGTAATCTAATTCATTACCTCACGCTCACCTGCCTAACTAAGTCTTCATTCAATTCTTACATAAACATCTATTAATTTAAAATCTAGACCACCTCACGCAACAATTCTTCCACAATCTACCCGGTAGTGAGCAAAAGACTTAATCCAGCTTCACTACCAATAATTCCCTCCTACATAACCTTTAAGTACAAACTAATAAACTGCTAAGGTTTCATTATTAAAACCTGCAGCTCACTCGAACGCATTCAATAGCTCTCGCGGCGGCTGCGACTAAACACTCCCTGCACGTTTGCACGTTACCTCGTTACTAAATTAATGAGCCAATGTAGACGGTAGGCTTCAGAACTATACTGTGTATGTTATAGTATGCATGTGACACACACCCGGTTTCTGAATTGAGAATTTGAAGTTGAGAACTTGTCAAACTTTACTTTAGCTGGCTATAAGAGTAGGGACTGACCAAAGAAACGATGGATGGACTGTCTGACTATGGATAGAAAGGGGGGACTACCGAGATGACTAATAGAGAAGTATGGAAATAAACTCCAAAAAAATTGGGATAAGAGCAGGAGAATGATAATAATGATGATATTATGGAGATCCTTGAAAGAAGCTCGCGAAGTTCTAACTTTTTACGTTTTTTGCAAAGAAATGTTGAATTTCGCGGCAATCACCTTAAGTAATGCTGAAGTTTGACAAGTTCTCAACTTCAAAATCTCAATTCAGACAACCGGGTGTCAGTCTCGAGGAAATCGAGGTGTAAGTTGGGATATTTACTATTTGTAAGAATAGTTTCCAGATAGACAGTTTCTGTCAGTGCTATAAATTGTCTGCGGGATAAGTTAATATAAGCGAATCCCTGCCAGTAGATTTTTGCCTTGTTTCAAACATAGGCGGGTATCTATTAATAAGGTTAGAATGAATGAAATCGGTTGGGTCGTAGAAAAGTTAAAACGATCCTAAGATAGACATACTTTTTAACCGAATTCAAAAAAAGGAGTCGAGGTTCTCAGTTCGTCGGTATGTTTTTTTAATTTTTTATGTATGTTCCCCGATTACTCGAAGACGGCTTGACCGATTTGAAAAATTATTTTTTTGTTTGAAAGATTATACTTTCAAGTTGGTCCCATTGTCATTTGGTCACGATCTGATGAAGGGATCTTGGACAAATCGAGGGAACTCTTCAAATATTATAGGCACATCTATAGCCATTTGGGTATTTTTGATGAGCAGTTGACATAAGGCTATTAATTGTAACTTAGAGAAATTACAAACCAACCCACTAAAAAGGAAAAAAAAACGTTTGGATGTCGGTTGTTATTTTGTAAAAAGTTTTTT
This sequence comes from Agrochola litura, assembly GCA_949152395.1. NCBI lineage: Eukaryota > Metazoa > Arthropoda > Insecta > Lepidoptera > Noctuidae > Agrochola > Agrochola litura. Next base: position 326,932 of record OX424519.1, on the reverse strand, counting down.
TTTTTCAACATTATTATAATACAGTACAAGGTTGAAACAATATATGGATATTACATAGTTAGAGCCATACAGAAGAATTTCATCAATAAAAAACTATTGAAAAAATTGAATATAATCAATATAATCCTGCATGGTATACAAACTTAATTATTTTGCAATATTGCATCACACATAGTGCAGAATTCCGGTACAAAATGTCGGAGCTTCACTTTTGTAATTAATTTAAATGGCGATCGATCACAGGCCGTCGCCACGCACGCGACTAGTCGCATCTGCCGCGTGATTAACGACTTGTCGATGGATCGACGGTCGTGTGACACGTGTCCACTAATTTGTGTTTAATAAATATATTAGCGCCATCTGTTGGGCGATACTTCTAAATTATGTGTGTATAGTCTACGTATTTCCATAGAATTTTCTGTTTATAAAATGCTTTCATCTGTGTGCGAATTTTTTTTCCTTGTGAAGCCGCTTCATATTTCATTTCAAATTCAAATAACAAAATGAAAATATGTAATTTGCATTATTGTATTATGGCGGAACGGCTCATAAAATTGAATTTTAACATCTTGTACCACATTTTATGCAAATAAAAGAAGAATTGACTGACCTCACGTATAAAATAAGACAAAAGGCAATAGCTTGAAACTTTGACCATTTTCCGAGTGTTTATAACGAATAACCATTTCAAATGTTCAAAGAATTTTACTAACCTCAAAAAAAATACTAACTGTCAAAGTTGACATCTCTTCACCAATAGATGGCGCTGTCATAAATTTTATTACATTACTTTCTTCAGACAAACAATGCATGTACCATTTTAACGGTAGATTTTATTTCTTGAAAAACATACTTTATTACAAATAAATAATCTCAAGTGCCACTATTAGCTATATGTCGCAGCTTCATGGCATCATTGTCAGGAATATGGGTGAATTTCATGTGTTTCGAATCCGCAAAGAAAACATTTTACCGTAAATAGGTACCTATTCTGCGTTTTGAGGTGACAAGTATGACTATGTGTTCAGCATTGTAGATAGAGTTACTGCAATAGGCAGAGCTGATTAATTGACTTTCAGGGTGTTGATGAGGCTAGGCTGCCCAGATTCTGTAGCGCATCAGGGATGTTCGCCGCGTCGCAATATGTTTGTGTTTTTAATTTTTATAGTTAGGTATTTGTTGGTCGAAATAAACGTTATTAATCTCAAAATGGTCAATATATCATTGAATACCAATAAAAAAAAAAAAATTGTACCAATTTTAAAAAAAGCCTCGTCTTTTCGCGTCTAGGCACGCTTATCTGCAACATTAATGATTTCATCATTTGTGCCCGGTTGATGGCAATAGGCTCGCCCCCTATTACATGGGACTTAAACATAACTGGCGAAATGTGGGTGTACCTGCTACAGGGTCACCTCTGCCCAACCCTTCGGGGAAACAAGGCGTGATGTTATATTATGTGTATTAATGATAGAAGTACCTACTATACATCGAAAATCTTTAACCTATACATGTACCCGTGTATGTATAGTATTGTGTACAACGCACCTGTGGCCAGACTGTTGACAAATGGCCGCTGTCCGCTCCTAACGACGCGGTCGTGAATATATAACTACGTAGAACAAGTACCAGGAGCACACAGTTGCGTTGGAGATGTAAGATGCTAAAATATTCGTTGGCTTTGATTACGTCACTGCATGAAATGGTTTCTTTAATCAGTCTACTTGATATAATATCACGCCTGTATTTCCTGAAGGGTTAGGCAGGGAATTATAACACCCAAATTTCACAATCATGTTTTCGGTTACCCACACGGTACACCGGGCACAAATCTTGACCCCGTGTTGCCGATTTGAATTCTGATAGAAAAGCCACCTTTTCCGACCTGTAAATCAAATCCCAAGGCTCAGTTCAATAGTCACACTTGTAGCCAAGAGACTATTTCGTTGATAGCTAGAGACCAAAATTGATGGAAAATATATAATTCCACTAAATCTATGACACCAAAAGAAATTGGGTTATTAAAACTATTTAATAAAAAAATCCTTTCATCTTTTAATAAAATAATTTCAAATCTACAACGGAAATAAGATCTCAGCGTTTAATTAATTCCACAGATTTATCTCGGACATTTGGGTTACCCGCCACTCCGCCAGAGCGGCGATGTCAAAATAATTCATATCGTGATCAAAATCGCAGTTAGTCTTAGCAGTTAGTCGCCAAAATATCTAGTTTGATTAATAACGCAGTAGATATATATATTTCAGTTTCAATCACCAAGAAACCACTTAAATTCGTGTAGAAATTAAACACATAATATGTAGGTAGGTAGGTACATATATAGTGCGTTTGTCCACCGCAGCCATCACCGGAATGTCACCGAGAACGAGATGACGGCACGAAATTAGCGATACATCCATTTACGATGACCGCGAGTCTCCACCGTCACGCGAGCGCCGCTATCCCGGCCGCCCATGGTTCGAGTAGTTCGGCGCGACCGCTAGAACTCGGCCCGAGATTGTGACGGGCCGATGTGCCGGCAATTTAAAACATGTTTGATTTTGTCCACACACTGCCGTCACACTGGGAAAGATAGATAAGGGAGTGAATGATAGTGTGACGGTTGACAGGGGAGAGTGGAAAAAGGAAACGTGTTGCGCCAACCACAAGTAACATGGGACAAGGGCAGGAAGATGATGACTGCCGTCGCACTGGGCGCTGTTCGTCCAGCTGTTGTTTTGTCTATCACAACATACTGAACCGCCGATTTCGATCGCGGTGAACTAACGATCGCCGTCACTGGGACGCCGCGTGCGGTTCGTATAATCTCGTTTCTCGGTGACGTCCTGGTGACGGCTGCGGTGGACAAATGCCCCAACATATGCGGCCATTAATACGGCACATGAGTTTTAGAGAAAGTTCGGCTTTGTAGATCGTCGTCTCTCTCTAAAGGTCGATGTGTCAAAATTGCCGCCCGGGTATTAAAACTATCTGAAATTATAGATACTTACTGTTATGTTTCAGGGACCCGACCTAATAAACAAATGAATGCGTTTATTTAAAAAAAAAACTAAAGACTGTAAACCACAGTCTTAGAATTATACAAATATTGTATGCCCCACACGCTCTACATAGCAGTGACGTAAGGAAAACATCACGACAAAATCTAATCATAATTGGCTAAGTCACAAACAGTGAGCAAGCGTGGTGATCAATGCTCGTTCCTTCTCTGTGTGAGAAGAGGGCTTTGGCCTGCACTAGGAAAACTCAACACATGTTAAAAATTTCAACAAATACCGGAAAATAGGTATGTGGAGTTCACGTTCAAGCCGAAAACCGTAATTTTTAAGCCAAACGTGACTAATCGCTGAAACCGAAACACGAATTTACATTTATTTACTCCTGAAAACTCATCAACTCCTACTGTTTACAATTTAGAAATACCAGGCGCCCATAACCAGATTGGTTTCTCAATCAAAATGTCGGTGCAGCATAAATTAAGAACAAAATATTAGATTTAATACACGAGTGGTTACGCACGCTCGAATTTGGCAATTAACTAAACTACACTACATTTTATTTGTAGATTGTGAACTAGGGTTGCCAAGATTATGGCGTCAATAATGCAAAAAAATTTTACTATCGTTTTCTGACATACGTAGTAAGAGAGAGATGGAAGCAAAATAAGGGCAGTCAGGTTGAACTAAAAGTTAAAAAAAATGTCCAAAGTCAGAAGTATTCATTTCAATTAGACAGTTTTCAGATACTTTGCAACTATTAAGGAGTCTGAAAATAATAGTCAGAAAATCAGGTTTAGCCGATACCTATTTCAGCAAAAACACGCTGAATTTTAACATCTGTCAACTGCTTTGACAGCTGTCAAATCCCATCCCCCGTCTCTTTCTTTCTGATTTTAACCATTAAAAAAAGACAACAATAACAACACAATCGGCTCCTATGTATACATAGCACTTATGTATGTAGAGAGGCTTGCTTTTAACTCACAACCTTCCCTAAAGAGAAGACGCAGCAGCGCGTAAGGACACGTCAGACCATTGTTTTTCAAGCACTCTCTAAAATCTTAAGACTACAGACTATACAGGCTGTGTTTAAGGGAATCCGGGCAGATATAACTTCAGATCAGATAACTACATAACGTAGGTACAGGGCAGATAACTAGGTACATAACAGCGGAACTTCAATTTTTTTATTTAATTTTTTTAAGTTCAACAACTATTTCGGAAGCCCGAAAGTCTGACAACCAGTCTTACCAAGAGGTATCGTATTACCTACCTAGTTACTGGGTTGTGGAGGTCAGATAGGCAGTCGCTCCATGTAAAATACTGGTATTCAGCTGTATCCGGTTAGACTGGAAGCCGACCCCAACATAGTTGGGAAAAGGCTAGGCAGATTTGATTTGAACTACTCCGTTTTCATTAATTTTTTAAGTTAAATGTCTTCATGTTGCTTTAGTTTTTGCTGTAAAACATTTCGATACAATATTTACTTGTTATTAAGTAAATAATAAATTATTTGTATTGTGTATGCCATAAAAATAATATGTCAAAGACATTAAAATAATAAGAGAAGTTCTGGATAAAACGAGCTCAATATATCGTTAACGAGAATTGTCATTTTTGTTGCAGTATTCCAATTTCATGTGGACCCTGGCAATAATAAATAAATATATTTAAAAAATTTATAGTAATGTGTCATTTTTAACGTGAGGCAGCAGACCGCAACCTATATTGGAAATTGTGTACTGCCATTTTCATAAAAAAAATATCATAATCTTCTTTTTCAAGAACGGAACGAAAATCAAACAATATCACGCTTAAATAGTCCTAAGGGGTAGGTTGAGGTGCACTGTATAGCACGCCCACAATACTTTAAACTACGAGAAAAACGAATTTAAATCCAATTATAACGGTCTGTATTTACCGAAGAGTACACCCACACACCACGCCAGTAACTCACGCTGGGTTATTGGCGTGGTGTGTGGGTGTACTCAATTCACCTGAAATGTTATTAATACAATTTCCATGTAAGAGGGAGCAAACTTTAACGACACAAATCTAGACTTCGGGAATCGAGCTTTAACTACTGAATAAATCTATTTACAGTTTGCCCGACCCTGGGACCTTGCGGCTCAGTCGTCGTGCTTGCAACCACTAGACCAACAAGGCAGTCTTTAAGATTCATCATCATCTGCCCAGCCTTTACCAACATAGTTGGGGTCGGCTTTCAGTCTAACCGGATGCAGCTGAATACCAGTACCTATTTTATATGGACCGATGACATTATGAAGGCCGCAAGAATTCGCTGGATACGGGAAGCACAGAATCGATCGAAGTGGCTCGCTTGCTTAAAAAGGTGGCTGGGACAGACTGGATGCAGAAGGTTGAGGGACAACACCCTGTTGTTGTGATGCAGCCTGGGAGAGGCCCATGTCCAGCAGCGGACGTCTTTCGGCTGAAATAATGATGATGACTGTTTCTCTGACCTCCACAACCCATGAACCCAGTTAGATACTGGGTGATACGAAACCTTGGTAAGATTTTTTGTCAGACTTGCTAATTTCTGACTACCCGTAACGACTGTCAAAGTTATACAAATGACAGCTGACTAAATGAATTCTTTTACTTTACGCGCCAGCCCTATGCTATGATATTTTGACATGAATCCGGTGTGTGACGAGCGTCTACCGATATACCGCGCAGATAACTTGCTCGTACCATCACATTACTGAGATCAACTGCAATGGCCGACTGACTGCCCGGCTTCTTGAACTATACTTAGATGAAATATTAACTAGACTAGCTTCTGAATGCGACTTCGGCTGCGTAGATTTCGGGTATAATAAGAGAGTTGATTTTTCTATGAAAACTTCGGTATCTCGCTGATACCTACGTATGTTGTAATTCATCAAAGGTGTATGACAATTCGATGTATAAACAGCACCCGCACGTTTTGTCAGTTATGTTTTGTTAAGTCTATCTTCTACTACTTAAATAATATTCTCAGACAACGCACAACCTAAACCGCTGGGAATTTCTGAAACTTGAAATTTTGCACAAGAGTTTTACTTATCTACCTATAGTGGGCACTAAGGAAGGATTTTTGAAAATTGACCCCTTAAAGGCAGTTTGTATGGAAGTTTGTAGGTAATGTTTGCCGTTGGGAAATCCCATCGGGCACCCTGCTTGTGTACATAAGAGGCGAGTATGTTACCAACCAGGCAAAACCGAAAATATTTCGATCAGCAACCTACCTGATGATAAGTCAATACCAGTCAGGCATCGAGTCATATGCACAGATTTTTTGTAACCTTTAAAAAATCAGCTCGTACCAGGGTATCAGGCGTATAAGGCGGTGTGTGGCGTGTTGCCACTTAGGCGGAGTGGCGCTCGAACAAAGCGCCACAATGCGGCCCACTCTAGCCGGAGTAGCACAGACGTCTTGACTATCAATAGTAGTTGTGGAGCTATTGGAAACGTACCTATGTATAGCTGTTCTTTTATAGCTATCGTATATAGTAGTGAAGTATATAATAGCGAAGTTTCTTGTTTTAACATAAAACACTCAGCAATACTGTAGCTTCCTAAGTAAAAGAATTTTCGGAATTAGATCAGCAGTTCCGAAGATTAGGTACCCTACGTCTATCATTCCCCATTCTTACAATTTTGCCAGACGCCTGTCGTTCAACATCACATTCCCGGTAACATGTAAACATCTTCACAAACAAACACCTCTACAATAACTTTTGGGATATAAGTAAATATGTAAGAAGTACGAGTGTGTATTTAGGTTATCTCAGTAAACTAATCACAAACCGTGATAGAAATATGTCAAACTCAGTTTTGCATGCCAAGTGAACGGTTCATTAACGTTAGTTAGCATTTGCCAAACTCCACGCTCTAGTGTCAGCCTCATCCAGGTTCCTATATCTTACCGACAGTTATTGTTAACTTAAGACTTTACCTTTTTGACTTACAACGAGGGGCACCTTGATTCTCTAGTAAAATATCTCTCAACCCGCTTTTAAATAGGTCAAACTAGTTTTATCATAATTTCAGCCGAAAGACGTCCACTGCTGGACATAGGCCTTCCCCAAGCACCGCCACTTCGACCGGTTCATCCAGCGCAAGGTCATCGGTCCATCTTGTGGGAGGCCTTCCAACGCTACGTCTTCCGGTACGCGGTCGCCACTCCAGAACCTTTCGGCCCCATCGGCTATCCGTTCTGCGAGCAATGTGCATTTCTTCCCGTGGGTGTCGTAAAAGGCGACTAAGGGACTTACTAAGAGAATGCTTTTTATTGAAAAACGATTAAGAACTTATTTACGCTTTGATTTTCATACACAACTTAAAATTACACCTGTATTCTTCAAAGGAGTAGGCAGAAGTGTTACATAGTACACTCGTATTTCGCCAGAAGTCCTATGTTATAGGGGGCGAGCTATTACCATCATCAACATTTCAGCCGAAAGACGTCCACTGCTGAACATAGGCCTCCCCCAAGCACCGCCACTTCGACCGATTCTGTGCTATCCGCATCCAGCGGATTCCTGCGGCCTTCACAAGGCCATCGGTCCATCTTGTGGGAGGCCTTCCAACGCTACGTCTTCCGGTACGCGGTCGCCACTCCAGAACCTTTCAGTCCCATCGGTCATCCGTTCTGCGAGCAATGTGCCCTGCCCATTGCCACTTAATTGGCAATTCTTCGGGCTCTGTCGGTTACCTTGGTTCTCCTGCGGATCTCTTCATTTCTGATTGGATCACGTAGGGAAACTCCAAGCATAGCAGATTGCTACTGAGAAATTCCTACAGATTTTCTTGTAGGCATTTCTATTATTTTCTATTCTAAAATATTGGCTCTATCGGGCCTACATATCTAACAAAGCGGCTTGAGATCGCTCTACCACTCTGATCTGAGTATCAATACAGATGTAGAGCCAACGCCGTTGAGTATCAATAGAGATGTAGAAGCCATTGATCGCGGCTTTTCTTGCGTTGTGTCTGTATGTAGGCCTTTATTCGAAATACAATAGGCACTAGTACTGAAAGTGGGTATTTTTCTAGCATTTTCTCGTTTTTACGATTGGAAACCAATGCTTTTTTTTACCTGCGGTAATTTTTTCTTGAAATGTGATTTAGGCACTTACCATAATAATGTTCGTTTCTAGATATAATAATACTATTATTGTCCCCCTGCAGGGCAAACACCTCTTCTCATGCAAAGAATGTAAGGCACGTAGGGTTGCCAGTTTTTTTTTATTCTTTAAGGGACAAATGCTCAATTTTGTTTAAATAAAACGGGATTTAAAAATTCCCGGGCATATAAAAAACATGTATTTTATTTACATTCTTATTATTATTTTATTGCTACTTATAGTTTAAAGAAGATCGTGTAAGTTTCAATATAGGTATCTTTGTTTGAATTAACATATTTGTAAAATTCAATGCAGTTATTATAATAGTCCTAGTTGAAAATGATCATTAGGTAATTCACTCTTTATCAAATCGGGAGTACATTTATTATTAGTCCATTTCAAAACCATCTGCGATAAAGTCCTTTTCACAAAACAGTTGGAACTAGGGATATCAACTTTCAGATAAACGATATAATTAGAAAAATGTTAGGGATTCATTCTTGGAAAACCATATTCATAATTTGCTTCCACTTCTCAATGTCAATCAACCGTAGTGCGATAGATTTCTTAGTAATAAATCAAATAAGGTTTAAATACGGGACAGTGTCCCGGCGGGACGTTCATAATTACGCCTGAAATACGGGACGTCCCGGGAAATACGGGACGTATGGCAACGCTAAAGGCACGATCAAATCACCTCGCTTACTCAAACTCAAACTCAAACTCAAAGCATTTATTTCAAATAAACCAATTACAGGTACTTTTGAATTGTCAAGGGGTCGGTCAGTCAGAAAGATGAAGCTAGTTGCCCATTCCAAAGCGTAGTAGGTACCTATGGAGAAGAACGGGCAAGAAACTCCACGGACACTCTTTTAAATAAAAAAATTGTTACAAAATATTGGTTACATTATTCATGTTGAAATTATACATGTGAGAACAATGTAGAAAGACGTGCACGTTAAAAGCGTCCGTAACTAAAAACAAAAATAAAATCAATTCAAAAATTAAAATAAACCGTGGCAGCTAAGAGATGACCAGTCCCTACTGACGGCGCCCGTTCACGAACATGACGCATGGATCAGCACCATTTAGCTCAACCATTTTGAAGGGAACTTAATGATCCAACACACACGCCACCATCAGCGAGACATTTGAGTGAGCATGACATACTCTCAGCCGCCAGGGCACATTCAAGTCAATGAAAGACGTACCCAGGTAATGGTAGCTTTATGGAATGTACGTGGTCACAATGCCCACACATGTGATATGCAATTATACAATACAAAGAGATTGAATTTATACAAAGAAAGATAGTTTTTACAATCTTCATCAGCCGCAACAACACTTTCGAATGCTCATCAATTAATTTATGTGCCCTTGTGGAGCTGGACCAGCGCTAAGCCAAGCATTTTTATCAGCGATGTAATCCCCCAACTTATAATATGCTTGGCAGCATAGTGTGCGTTTTATACAAGATTTAAATTTCGTTTCGTTCAGTTGGAGTATGTGGGGAGGTATTTTATTATAACATTTTAAACAGTACCCCATGAAGGATGAGTCTACTTTAGCCAGTCTGAAACCCGGTTGAACTAATTGGTCCCTATTTCTAGTCCTATAATTGTGTCTATCACCTCTTTTACTGAAAAGACTTAGATGTTTCCTTACATACATGATGTTTTCATAGATATATTGACAAGATACCGTCATGATGTTAATATTTTTAAACAGTTCCCTTAGAGAATCGCGTCTGCGGAGGCCATATATTGCTCTGATGGCTCTCTTCTGCAGAATAAAAATAGACTCGATATCTGCAGCCCGTCCCCATAGTAAAATACCGTAAGACATAATACTATGGAAGTAACTGAAATAGACTAGTCTCGCGGTATCTACATCAGTAAATTGACGGATTTTTCTCACAGCATATGCTGCTGAACTTAGCCGTCCCGTAAGAGATGTTAAATGAGGACCCCATTGCAGCCTTGAATCGAGCGTGATCCCCAGGAAAACAGTTTTATCGACGAATTCTAGTTTCTCTTTATTCAATACTATGTCACAATCACTACTTTTAACATTTGGTAAAGCAAATCTTATGCATTTAGTTTTTTTCCCATTTAATACTAAATTATTAGCAGTGAACCAATTTTGGACTTGCAGTAGGGCGTTATTTACGTCGTCAAGATTTGATGCATGTCTATTTATCTTAAAAATTAGGGAAGTATCGTCAGCAAATAACACCATTTGAGGTTGGTTTTTTAATAGATGGGGTAGATCATTAATATATACTAAAAAGAGGAAAGGACCCAATATCGAGCCTTGTGGAACACCCATTTCTACTTTTAGACCGAGTGAATTGACACCATTAATTTGAACTTGCTGTTGTCTATCATTTAAATAAGATTTTACTAAACTGAGTGCAAGTTTACCTAGTCCGTAATGCTCAAGTTTCAAGAGTAAGGTTTCATGATTTACGCAGTCAAATGCCTTGGAGAGGTCACAAAAAATTCCTATGGCATCTTGGGCCTCCTCCCACGCTGTAAATATGTGTTTTAATAAAGTGACACCGGCGTCAGTCGTACAACATCCTTTTGTGAAACCATATTGCTGATCGTGTAAGATTTGGTTGGTGTTAAAATGATTAAGCATCTGATTGAGCATTACCTTTTCGAACACCTTGCTGAATACCGGCAGCACAGATACTGGCCTATAATTGTTGGTGTCTTTACTGTCCCCAGATTTAAAAAGTGGTATAACCTTACTGTATTTCATTAAATCCGGGAAGACTCCTTGATCCACACACAAATTAAATATTAAAGCTAAGTATGGTGCTATAGTCTCGATTGTGGATGTACAAACTTTGATAGATAATCCCCATAGATCTTCGGTCAATTTGATTTTGATTTGCCGAAAAGCTTTTATAACTATCAAAGGGTTAATATGTTTAAATTGAAATTCAACCGGGCAGCCTGGAACGTTTGCTCTTAATAAATCAATTGAGACATCGGGTGAAGAATTTAAAGCTTCAGTGGTTTTAGATGGTATATTAGTAAAGAAATTTACAAATTCTTGAGCTACTTCTAAGTTAGAGCTTATGGCACCACGTGAAGTCTCCAATGTGTAATCAGTGTTTCGTATTTTTTTCCTATTAGTTTCATTATTTATAACTTTCCAAACTGTTTTTATTTTATTTTCTGCCGATTTGATCTTGTTGCTAATGTATAGGGCTTTAGCTATCTTGCAGGTATTTCTAAAAATTTTGGAATATGTAGCAACATACTTGTTGAAAGTTTCAGTGTTAATGTAGGGCTTAAGGCCATAAAGCTCGAAAAGCCTTTCCCTACTTATTCTAATACCTCTAGTTGCCCAGTCACTAAATACAAAGTTAGTGCAAATATTTTTTGTTTTCTTTTCAAAAGTTTTATTGAATTCAGTGTGCACTACTGAAAAGAAATCCTCATACAATTTATTTGCATCGTCCATATTATTATGGCCCAGAACATTTAACTCATTATTTAAGTTACTATTGAATCTATTTAATTTGCCAGTTGTTATTGGTCTAAATTGTATTTGCACTTTTTGCAAAGGTGTTCTAAACTTAAAAGTTACCGTTTGTCCACTATGATCAGACGGCAAATAATTTACGATGGCTTTAGCTAAATAATCACAATCGCAGAAGACATTATCGATACAAGTAGCAGAAGTTGGAGTTACTCTAGTCGGTTCTGTAAAAATATTAGATAAATTGAATGATTTAAAAAGGCTTAACAATCGACTGCTATTTAAAGTATTTTCCAGAATATTAATATTAAAATCACCACAAATTATTGCGGCTTTGTTACTGGATGCAAGTTTCGCTAGGACATCTTCCATTATTGACTCAAATAAAGAAAAGTTCTGATAATTAGGGGGTCTGTACACGCACACGACAACATGCTTATCCAGCTCAACACAGGACAGTTCGATGCAATGTTCAACTGATAAACCAACTATGTCATTACGTTCCTTAGATTTTAAACAGTTTTTTATCAAGATTAGGGAACCTCCATGCAGCATAGATTTACGGTTAAAACAACTTCCCATACTATAGTTCTCATAATTGATTAACATTTGGTAATCTTTTAACCAATGTTCAGTAAAACAAACAATGTCGAACTTTGTTTTTTCTAAAAACATTTCAATTTCTAATAATTTGGAAGAAATACCTTGAATATTTTGATGAAATAATTTCAAGGCATTCTGCTGATATCCTTTTTGGTAATTACTTATTTTAGAGCCAGAAGACACCTTGTTGTTGTTAGTTATAAGAATATTCTTACTGGTACCTTCTGTTGTCTTACAAACTAGTTTAAATGACTATCCGGAGTTGACCCCATGACCTCAATGTCATCACCAGGCAGTGAGCTCATAGTGAGTGAGGGACATGGAACCTCCTTCGTACAATCTGTATAAATATTTATAGCATTTGAGCTACATTTATTCATGCTCACCACCATATTATTAGTACTATTACTAACCATTGTGGTGTTAATAACACAAGACTTCGACATACTACATATGTCTGAGTTTATATAAAAAGCTAATAGCCTTGCTATTATGTGTCTAAAACTAACAGGCAAATACACAGTATTCCTAGTCGATTTTAACGTTTCCACAAAAATGTTGGTGTCAAGAAATACAAGCTTGTCACTATAGTGACTAACTAAGAAATGCATATGCTTATTAAGCATATGAATATAATTGTTTTGTCTATTTGTCAATCTTTCAAAATATGGGAAAGCACACAATATTATTTTACTGCAATTTAACTTTAACAACTCCGTTACACAGTCAGTGATTTCTTCTTTTTTTACCTTAGTACTATTACCTACAAATACAGTAATGTTGGTTTTAGGATGATATACATTTCCTATTACAGATGCCATTATTCGTTTGTAGGTTGACCCTGGCATACAATAATTTTGAGTAGAATAACACAGGTTGTTACTAATTAATTTACCTAAACCTCTTCCTATACTATCTGAGAACATAACTGAATGATAACTATCATGACTACTAAAATATGGACAACTACCAAACTCAGGCTGTACCACTTGAGGTAGATTTTGTACTAAAACAGATGCGTCGTGGTTGAGGATACAGTCTTGAGACAAACTCTCAGTCTGGGACGGGTCCTCCGTTACCTCAGGCTGGACAGCATCAGGGTTTGAAACCATCTGACAAGTACACTGACACATAACTAACTCATTAGCAGCAAGAATATGTTCTTTAATTTGGTTCTGAGAACCCACATATTTAATGTAAAGGGAATTAAGTCTGCCCTCAAGTACCTGTATGTCAGACTGTAAGCGCTGTGTAGTTACTCAAGGCGGGTTGGCGATTTCAGACTTATATTAAGTATAAGTCCAGGTTTCCTTTTCTAGGTGATAGATACAGAGAGAATAATAATACGAAACAATTTTTTTTTTTTTTACTTTTTACGATTCTTAATAATTAATTACCAGTAACAACTAGTAATCAAGGACCAAGGAAACTGCAAAATAAAAATAATATTTTACTCTATTTTCCTACACTTTTCTTTATTTTACAAGCACGCGTACTAAACGTGAGGCTTCAATTCAATTCCATCTTCAGACATTAGTAAAGTGTTTACAATAGTTTCCACATAAATATCCGAGCACTATAAGATAATGTGTCCGCGGATACGTGACGGCTGATGGCGCACGTCTGCGTCCAAATCTCGGCTATTTCAGTTCTAGTGCTAGACGAGTTTTATATCCGACTACATCCGTCCGTCTTCGCGCTTGATAGAAAACTAGGGATGTGAAACGCGGATATTTTTTCGGATATTGGCCGAAGACATTTTTTTTTATTCTTGTTTAAATATTTGTAGAATTTTTTCCTAATCGTATCGGGTGGCATGGTGCAATTCTTTACTAGTACTAAGTTAAGTTAAAATACATTACCCTCCTCTCTTCGCCGCAGTCGCGTAAAAATATAAGAACAATATACTTACCCATAATTCTTTCGCCACACACACAAGCAATGCTGTACGAAGTTAATTTAAAATTAGGCAATTATTTGAAAGAGTTATCGAATTACTTCAATATCTATGCGGATAAATCGAAACATTGAAAAATGATTGACGTTCGATAACGAAGAACGATACAACTGTAAGTACTTGCTACCTTTTCGCTAATGCACCGTCAGATCTAAAAATAAATGTTCCATGTCAGATTAGAATCTGATCGCTCCGAGGTTTCTGAATGCCAGATAGAAGAGATAACAGAGAGAGCAACTATTTTGACATTATCGCAATGATTTTGTAAGACACTAGCTGTTGCCGGCGGGTTCACTTGCATCCTAGGAAAACTACTTCGTGTAACATAATTTAACATCACGCCTGTTTTACCCGAAGGTTTAGGCAGAGGTGTAGGTACATAGTACACCCATATTTCGGCAGTTATATTTAAGTCCCATATAATAGCGAGTGTATATCCAGACTCCAGGCTACTGAGAAATTCCAGATGGAAAACCCCAATAACACTTTGCCAGCTCAGCAGTAGCGCTTGCGACCAGTAGGCCAACGAAGAAGTCTAAATAAAAAAAATATACAGTCGAATTGAGAACCTCCTCCTTTTTGAAGTCGGTTAAAAATGAGTGGCATGATCATTAAATACAGAATGGGATCACACCGCGTCTTATTTCAGATTATAAATTCAAATTCAGCAAGGTTTATTCTTCAATAAAAACTACGACCTTGCGTAATTGTATCCGCCTGCGTGATCGCAATGTGGGACTTACTAACTGATAAATAACTCAAATCCGCTGCATATTCATATCATAATTGTACCTTGTTTAATTCATTATGTCAGAAACAAGCGTGTGACCATTTTTTGGATACTTTCGATAGGAAACGATGAAATATTTTTAAACTCACTGAATAATATTGTTAACCCATATCCCAATTTGCGTAACATACTTCACGAAGGATTTTAAAAGAAATTCCTAAACCACTGCTTCATAGGCTTGAAAAATTCATCTCCTCGACAACGTAAATAACGCAATGAATGTTGTCGATTTGTCAAAATCAAAGGCATTGCAATTGTTAGTGTGTTAATCAATTACTGCGCTGTAGCTTACAATTAATATTCAGCATTTCACACGCCACACGAGACAATGTTCATCTTTAAGTCCAAAATCACACGCGATACGAATAAATGCGGAAGTAATTACACTTATATAGATATCCGACAGCCATCGCAGTCACAACACTATTATAAAACAACATCAATTTTATAGATCATTGATCTTTACCGGCTATTATTAAACTCCTGCGCACGTGTTCTCTATCCTACTCGCACACTACACTAACTTATAAGCTAGAAAGAGACAGACATAGATCTGTAAATCCTTTATTGAAGCTTGCCATCTTTATCGCACTTTAGAATGCAGTGTATGTTAGACAGAGATAGAAATAAAATCGATTAGTAGTAGTGAATTCCAAATTGAGTGTAGTTACGCAGTGTTGGCTTAGATTATGAAATATATAGAAGTGATTTGTGTTTTGGCGTGTGTTTATAATCGGATCAAGATGGATTGAACGCGGCACGATTTAAATAGAATCTAATGCGATTTCCACAGAACATCTGCCTTCTAATGAGTAGTGAGCAAACTGCATTAAGGCTATGCATTCCTGGTACCGCTGTATGAAAAGGGATGTGAGAATTTCCGGGATATTATTAATTTAAAGTGTATTCTCGGTAATTAATGTGTATTTTCTTCGTAGCAATTTATTGGAGGAGTGCCAGAGTGAGGAGTCCTCTTTGAACTATCGCGTATTTAAATGACGCAGTTTTAATCCGCGAGTAGTTCCTACGTTTATGGAATTTTTCTGGTTTTAATTATAAACTTAGATCTTTGTAATTTATTGACACTCATCATCACTTATTTTTCTTTATCATTTAGTGATTTTTTTTTCAAACGAACGTAACCTCTATGTACCTATTCTATTATTTTTGACAGTCCCTCAATGAACTTAGTCTATCACAGTCCGCTGCTGGACATGGGCCTCTCCCAGGCTGCATCACAACACCCTGTCCTCAGCCTTCTGCATCCAGTCTGTCCCAACCACCTTTTTAAGGTCGTCATCCATCTAGCTGGGGGGCGTCCCTACACTACGCTCGGCGTTACGCAGTCTCCCCTCCAGGATCTTCCCTGATTTATATCGGTTTATATTATGATTCAATTAGTATTAGCTGGTCCTTTAGAATGCGTGATTACCGCGTGACGAGTATATATGTATACAACGTCCCGACATCAATCGTTGGAGCAGTTGCCCACCAGACACAACACCCGTCTGGAGGATCCTCCCTTTTCTGTAGAGGATGAGTGAACTTTACACCCTGTTCCTCATACCTCTATAGAATATATCTACTAATCCAATTTAATGCTTAGACTTTGACACCCGCCATGTTAAGAGGGTGATGACCAAAATAATCATAATTCTAAACATAATATTTTTGTACTTGCATTGACATAACAAAATACTGTCCCATCTATACAATACCTTACTCTATGCACACACACACCTACACACACGCTCAAACGGCCACACACATTGACAAAATGATGGATGTATCAGTAGATCTTTGTAAAAGACTTTTTTTCTTCATTTCACGGCCACGGCAAGATGTATGAGTTTACATCACTAAACTTTGGCGACGGAATCCATTTTGACATTTCTACAAAGGCCATTGCGTTTTTCCTGCTATCGAGATCACGAATTTTTCAAACGTGTGAAGCAATGGATTTTACCGTTTTGTCACTTTTAAAGAGATTTTCATTCGTAGTGATAGGTGAGGGTGCCGGATTTGTTCAAATGTCATATAACTGTCCATCCGTCGTGCAGTGGGAGTTTGTGACTGAGATATTACAGCAGGTGGTCGAATTAAATGGTGGATAATAGTTGTATGCAAAACATGTAGATTTTGTGTTTGTAGAAATGTCATCATTATTTTGTTAGTCTCGTAAATGTCCATTGTTAAGCTGTCTTGTTTGAACAATACTGGAAAGTGTCCTGTTATTGCCACTTTGTCTTCTGCTCTCGTATCTGCCACAATAATACAAAAACACTGGTTTTAATCTCTAACGAGGAACTCAAAGACGTAAAATAACCAATCATTTACGTACATACATACATAAACCCACGCCTTTTTCTCATCGGGGTAGGCAGACACTACAGAACGCCACCTGCTACGATCCTTACATACTCCTTTTGCTTCGTTTACGTTCATACATCTGGTCATACACGCACGCCGGTTGCGAGTACTACGCACCTGACCTTTCACATTGTGACTAGATTTTTTTTTACCATAACTTAGCACAAATGTCAAAAAAAAGCAAGTCTAGGGACGCGATTAAGACCTTGCGACCGAATTCTGTCGTATAGCGATCGCTATCTTGTAACGCGTCGATGGTAGCATATACAACTGCTGAGCGTCCTTGTTTCGATGTTCCAATTTCGGGCAAAGTAGGTATTATTGGGCTTTTTAATCAGGATTTTGAAGGCTCGGCCTCTATTACAGAAAAATAAAACACAATTGGCGGAATGTAGTCTACTGTACACCTAGAAGAGTGATGTTATGCCATCGTAACAGTATTGGCGGCAGTTTCAGTACCACATGTAACGGATACCGATATAATTTATGTCGTATTGTTGTCTGTTACACTTCGATGTTGTGTGACTGAAGCGAGACCGAGATATGCTCTGTTCCAAAACAATCTGATGTAAGTGTAAACAAACCCTGTTCAGGTTTATATCTTGCGCTATCACTCACTAAAGCAATTAGTAACACATTCATCTATATTTAGGTTTCAACTATAAACGTTACCACTTTTTCTAACAATTATTGTTTGAATAACTTTAAGTATACATTTTTTATTTAAAAAAACATCGACGAAAGTTGAGGCTATAAAATTAACCATAACTATAAAATGAAAAACATCTTTAAGGTAATTTATATCTATTTATCTAAAGCCATAGAAAATAAAAAAATACTTTCAAGAGATCCAACCCGACTGGTTGTCACAAAATTAGAAGCACACTATTTCAGAACAATGGGGTTAAAAACTGAAAGCTCATAGCAGATGGCAGCACGGTTGTGCGTCTTTAGTCCGCCATTGTTGTTTATGTTTTCACTGTTGTGTCGATATCGCTTATACGAAAACTAGACAAAAATGTATGCGATTTGGAGTGTAGTACAACTAAAAGCCGAGTTATGGAAAAGAGATGCGTCTACCACGGGTAAAAAAGCAGCTTTAGTGGAAAGGTAAATAAATAATGACCATTTTATATTTGATAGATTGTTTTGTTTACATTATTTAAAACTCCTTTTTTTGTTGAAGACTGGAGGCATACGACAGGAATAACTTGATCGGAGTTGAAGAAGAGCTTGAGGATGATAACCCTAACATTCCGGCCCTGGAAAAGTTCAGGGATGTCAATTCTAGCACTGATCTTCCAGCGCTATCTAAAACCCACATTCAAACGTTTGCTGAAGGGTAAGTTTTCATACAGTGATCAACTTATGATGCATTCACTACTTCCTTTGTGAGTTCAACTATAAAAAAAACGTGTAATATAGGTACTTAATTTAATGTTAATATTATTTCAGGTTTCAAATATCTCCTAAAGTGAAAATCCTCTATGAAAATAGGAGCTTGATCAAGCTAATGATCGTAACCATGCTTATTTTCATGCACAATGCAAGGCACAAATGAAAAGATTAATGAATAAGACTGGTATGATATGTGAAAGTCATTGTGAATGTGCAGCTGGAAGTGGCTTGGAAGCACACTGTAAACATATCTTCACAGTCCTCCATGGTATAGAGGATATAGTATGTACAAAGATTACAATTACCTATGCATACAGTATGCACAGAAAAATTAATGATGTTCAAACAACCAAAAACAACATCATTTTATACTGAGTATCTCCAACCAGCAATTTACGATAAATACTATGATACTGTAATAAAACCAAATTAATATTATATACAATATTTTATTTATCTCCTTATACACAATACATATTACATAATACATTCCCTAAAGTTACAGCACATAAGACAAACAAAAAATATCTTTGATGCGAGGGGCACAAAATTGTGATGTTTTGTCAAACATAACAAACATTCAATGTGAACGCGTTTACTTATTTATTAATGAATAGGTTAGCCTACAATTGTTTACACATTAAGTACATTTCTTTTAAAACTACACGATATAAGTGCAACAATTACTTAAAGCTAACACCACATGCACTATATTTGAATTTAACATTTTTATGACTGCAATTAATTTCTAATAATGGCTGATTTAGAATTATGTAAAAACAAAGCAATAATGCAATAAACTAGGATCAAATATTTGGTTTACATTAAATAATAAATTAAATTACATTGAAATAAATAACATTTTCAATAGTAATATTCTTCACATGACTTCCATAATACTTTATTTTGTGAGCCATTATACTTAAGTCGAACACACAAAATAGAACTTTTGGTAGGTTTCAAAACCTGTGTAGAAAGCAATGATACTGTCATTGTTTCTACAGTTCTTTATAGATCCATAAATGTACACACAATTCACTTGAGTATGCCTTGATGATACAGTATGTTGGTCCCGCTCTGGCCCATAATCTGGCTCCAATGGTGTGCTAGGAAAAATTTCTATTTCGTTAAACATTGTAAATTACTCGTCTTTATATGGCTCTTCATAACTATCACGGGTTTGAACATGGCTAGGTCCAGCAATTTGATCACTTATATGTATCAAAACATTGTTTTTTCTCATTTCTCTGTAACAGTCTATTTGCTCTGTCTTCAGCTAAGGGGTGGACTGGTTGACTTTAGTAAAAGAAAAAATAGAGGGTACAGCAGTCTTCCTGAGCCTTGTGTAAATATTTTCATCACCTAGAACAGACAAAAAGGATTTATGATCTACTTATCTTTGTGCGAAACATTAAATACAAATATGATGAGTGGAAGATATATTTATCTATTTAGCCCGTAATGTCCCACAGCTAGGCAAAGGCCTCCCATTCCCTTTTCCACACAGGTTTGTCCACTGCCACTGCGGGCCAGTCCTTTCAGTAGGATTCAGAGCAGGATATGTGTTAATATTAGGCAGTAGGTAGTTTGGTATGAAGGTATTAAATACAATGCAATAAAGCGAATGCTGCATAGATGCTTGCTACTTAGACATACGAGTATTTTGGTCGATTAAAAGATAATCTTAACAACACAACCTTAGTATAAAGTATATAAATAAATATCCACAAATGCCTATAATGAAAACACACTTAAGTTCACTGTATTATGAAAAAGAGCATCACCTGTATACGCATTCGTCTGATAGAAGTCTTCAGGTTTAAAATGAATAGTACATAACCTCGACGAATTATTTGGTTTCCAATTTTTTCTTCGGAGAGCTCTCTCCCACACTTTTCTTCTTTTAAGATCTTTGGGGAATACATGGGCCCCCGGATTTTTGCAGTCAACAGCTGCGCAAGGGGGCATATTATTTAATTAGGCGTAAAATAAGTTGATTGTTTACAAAAAATGTATGGATATTGACAGCTAGCTGTCAAATTTAAAGACGGACAATGATAGCGACATCTGAAGTGAGCAAATGGCAGTTTTTATCCCCATTGTTACAATTGTCTGTCAAAATCTATAACCAAATACCCAAACAGATCAGAGAGCTGCCACTAAACTACTTTAAAAAGAAACTTAAGAATGGCTCTATAATAATATGTTTTATACAATAAGTGAGTTCTTAAATTATAAGAAAAGTTCGAAATATGATCTCATTAGTAATATAATTAAATAACATAGTTTTAGGGATATTTATTTTGTACCTCATCAAATAGTAACAATTGAAGTGTTTTTGTATATAATTATATTATAAGATATTTTTTGCATGCTGAAATAAGTAAGTAAGCAAAATATGTGGAACTTCTTATATTGAAGACCTTTTATGTACCATATTTTATGCAAAATAAAGAAATTCTAATTCTTTAAAATTAGAATTTCCGGTTTAGGTATTTAAGTGATAAAATCAAAGCACTCAATTTGTAAGGGGCACTAGGTTTTGTGATCCATTTGTTTACATTTTTATGAGATACTTTTGGAACAGACTATATATTGATTAGCATTGCTGTGCTAGAGACCTTGTTTCAAATTGTGTTTAAATATAGATCACATTAGTGCTACAGCTGGCAGTTGAGAACTCATTGGGTTATAATTTTAATCCTACTGTGATATCAGAATGAGATGTGAAGATGTGTGGCTGTTTGTAACTTCAACGCACATTGATGAAGAGATTTGGATGGAGATAAACCATATCATGTGTTACAAAGAATATTTTGTTTGTTGGTAAATTGGCGTGTGCTAGCTGACACATCATGGCCAATACTTTGCATACTATTGTATAGAATCAAGTTCTCACTGAACAGATAGCTGTGCTGCTGGGGAGTTTGTTGCGCCACTTCTTCTTCCCAGGAATTTTTTGCGCGTTTTGGAGGACTGTCTTATGTAATTTTGACATTCAAAAAGTGCTGATTCTCAGTTTAATTTGAAAAAATTACTTGATTTTCTTTAAATTGATTTTGGATTTAAAAAAATACATAGGTAGTTATCCTACATTGGTTGCGAACAGTAGGTATAGCAGGCAGTAAAAAAAAATTGATTAACCGTGGAGTTTCTTGCCGACTCTTCTCCATAGGAAATGACCAGTTGGAACCGTGCACCTAGCTTCTGACGTTTCATAAGTGCCCTTGTAGGTTTATGTGAAATATAATATTTTGATTTTGGTTGATTTTGAACCGCGTGACAACTCTCATGACCACGTTGTTCATTAGTTGAAGTGACCAGCGAGGGATTGCAGTATTAATCGATAAGTACCTACAGTACCAACGCTCATTATAAACATACCTCATGCTATTCAATTTAAAACGATATTAATTACTTGCCAATACCATTAATTATTAATTTCACACTTCACAACGTTCATTATTTAATGCACTTTTAAAACTCTCCATGTAAAAATAATAATTAAATTTTAATGAATCGAGAAATTGTATAGAAATATTACATACCGATAAGTTTTTAATTCAGCTCCAGTTTACGACTTAAAAACTCCTTGGTTTGTCGACCAACCGTAGTGAGAATAGTTTGATAACTTACCTGGAACAAAAAACAATCATTAATATCATGTCGCACTTCTAAAACTAAAATATTCACATCTCTTTCTAACGGGCGAAATAAGAGAGAGACATATCGACTGTCAAAATGACAGCTGTCCAAATGCCAGTGTGTTTTTGCCTTAAGGCCAAAGTTTTCAGTACATTTCAATTAATGTTTTCGTCCCATCCATGTATAGGATTTATTGCCTTTAAAGACACAGCTGCTACTAAGATATTCCTAATAGATAAAAATAGATAGACAATCACAATTCAATGGTTTTGAAGGAAATTCCATTGCTTCCTATGTTTGGAAAAATTCATCTGCTCGACAACGTAAATAACAGACTGAACGTGGCATTACTCTCAAAATGAAAGGAATTGCGATCGATTGTCATTTTATGTGTGTTACGCAATTACCCCGCTGGACTTTATGCTCAATAGTCTTTACCTGACCCGAAAATAGAATCTAGAACAGCTCAGCAGTAACTCTTGCGACCACTAGACCAACTAATGAGTAAAGGTCTCCATCTAATACCGCGCTGATCCACGCTCTATCAGAAACTGAAAGTCGACCGCAATTGTTTTTATGATTAAAAACAATTTTTGCGGTCGCCAACAAAACAACAAAGAATTGATCTCTCTCAGAGAAAGTCACAAATTGCCAGCGACAATGTTCGGAAAACGCAAATTGGATGTGATTGGGTTTAACTTCACAGTTTACCATTTTAACTGCTTTCCCAGCAAAGTTAAGGAAACCTCTAAGATGAGTACCTACATTTAAGACAGCTAAAGCCTCGCCGATTAAACAAATTTTTGGGTTTGCTAATAATAACTGCGATCGCCAATTTTCAAATCCAATCAATGTCCAAATGTCAATTGACCAATCATTTTCTTGGTTATTAAGAAGTCCATCTTCAGATAGAGTTTGAGAATTGTTTTGATTTTGTTCAGTTCGAGAATTGCAATATCTACCCAGAAAGCCACTGTGAACATTAAAATCAAGTCACCCACATAGCAATAATTTCGTTCCAAATCACATGAGACCCAATACCCGTCATCAGAGTGTGTACACAACCAGTCTCTCTGCCCACCTCCTTCCAGAACAAGCGGCTCGCATATAAAGGTAAGCCGTAACACCGCTTTTATAGCCTATCCAGGTCAAATGGCCACTGAGGCGGCTATTTTCGCAAAATGAAAATAAAATCCACGCTAAAGGCTACTAGTAAATAAATTGCGAATTCAGCAACTGTAAAATAGGACTGCTAGAGGTACACCGCGGATATTTCCCGTTCGTATATCCGCGGATATTTTGAGTTCCAGGTTTCGGATATTTTATTTATCCCTTGTACATACATAGATCTCATACCTTCTTCCAATGGGGGAGAAACTACAGAACGTCACCTGCTACGATCCTAACATACTCCTTTTGCTTCGTTTACGTTCAAAATAATATACATATGGTTAAACACGCACGCCAGTTGCGAGTACTACGCACCCGGCCTTTCTGAAGAACATCACCAATAAGGTCCTCCTAGGGCGTCCCCTCTCGGGGTTTCCACTCACATCTGTCTTGTAAATACCTTTTGTTGTCGCCTTTCATTCATCCTGTCAACATGACCATTTTTCAATTATATTTACACTTGTCGTGGAATCGCTGTGAGCTATAAATTTTCTTATCTTGTGAATAGAGTTGTGTAGTGAGAGTTGTAGGTAGAACAATTTTACGATGATTTTTACGATTGTTCACTACTTTCTAGATAGTAAACCAACAATATTGTGCATTTATTGTTGTTCATGCGTTCCTTTTCTCCCATCGACGCTGTAATAACTGATGTTTGTTTGTTTCTATAAATAAGCCTCCCTGCCTCGTTGGTCTAGTGGTCGCATGCAGTGGGTTTTTCCATCTGGAATTTCTCAGTAGCCCGGAGCCTAGATTTGTGCCCGGTTGATGGCAATAAGCCCGCCCCTTATTACATGGGAGTTAAACATAACTGGTGAAATGTGAACCGTTCGGGGAACATGGGTGTGATATTATGATATTTTTTTCAAGTCAATACTGAAGTCTTGTACTTTATTGAGTACCTATGTGACTATTCGTAACAGGAAATAAGGCGACATGTTGACGGGTCAAAGTCTTTTACAGTCCACGTGATGTCTTTAAGGTCCTTTATTTTCACTTTTTATTATCTTACATTCTAAAGCATGCCAACCACGATTCATTTTAATCAATTTAAAGGACATAGGCCTGTCCTAGGCTGCGCCACAACACTCTGTTCCCCGCCACGTTTTTTAGGTCGTCGTCGGTCCATAAATCTGGGGAGCGTCCCAAACTATGCGTGCCGATACGCAGTCTCCTCTCCAGGACTCGTCTGCTCTACCGACCATTAGTCCTTCGACAAACATGGCCAGCCCACCGCCACTTCAACTTGCTTACAAATTTAAAGCATGCCAAAAAGTCACTTACCGTCCTATACCAATCTATTTTTGAACACAAGTGTCATTTAATAAAAAAACCCATCCCTACTTCAATATCAACGACGTTAAAAATCAATACATCTCTCATAAAAATCTCTACTACCATTGTAATCAAGTGCGGATATTTGAAAGCGCGGATATCCGCCACCGACCGCGTCACATCCCTACTTCATCACGGATGGCGAGATCTCAACAGCCTGCACTACAAAGTCGAAATATTTGCATGTCCTGTCCATACCGCCGTCTTTCGTACGGAAATGTTACAGTAATAACCAGGTGGTATGACGAGGTACCTACTTTTGAAAGGTAAATTATTATTATTAGAGCTGGAAATTGTTTTATTATTGTACTAGTGTCCCGCCCTACACCCTAGTTACGTAACACACGATCAATCATAATTGAATCAAAATATCAGAGTCCATCCCTTTCACAGCAAGACCCTTCAAATTAAGGTCACAGTCAACTAACGTAGCTAGAAAAATATTAAACTCTCAACCCACTATGACGCCGTATCGACCGCTTATACCTCATTACGGTTGGCCTCGCCCCGGAACTCCGCGGGACTGTCGCTTCCGTCCGGACTCGGGAAAAGTCCCGGGAAACGGGATTACGGGCTGTAGGGATGGAACGTTTTTAGAAAAATATTACTAATGAGGGATGAGAAGGTAGACTCGAAAGGGGTTTTGATTTAGATCAGATCAGTCTATTCCTACCGTATTATGTCTTGGTCGATGTGAGTTCATACTTAACATGAAGTAGCTGATTTTATGAACAGGTAACGCTTATGTACAATAGTAAATTATTATACAACTATTTAACTAGGTACCTACTAAATTAAATAACTAACTATATTTTACTTTATGAGTGTCTAGAAAAAAGTTAGAAAAGTATAATTTATCGGAGTCCACACGGAAACCTTTAGCACAATATAAATAGATAAGAATACTGAATGCATATGTCATCGTAGAATTATAAACTTCGTTAGTTTATAATCGATCGGTATTATTTCCGTTAGATTATAAACTGTCGAAAAATTGTGAACTGCGACAAATTATTTACATTTTTCGATAGTTTATAATCTATGCATGGGAAACCGACAAATTGTGAACTGGTATAAAACTTTCTTGTGACGTAACGCACCTTGCGTTAATACTAAATAGCCTGCCTGGCTGCGAGCAACTTGGAAGTAGCGCTCTCGCCGGTCGCTGCTGCGGCACAGCTCGCTTGGCTCGCGCGGTTGGTCACAGTTCTAACCTAACCGAACCCAGTTCACAATTTTTCGACAGATTATGATCTAACGGAAATAATACCGATAGATTATAAACTAACGGTGCTCACAATCTTACGGTGACATATATACTGCATGAGAATGCAGCCTGAATCTACAGGATGTTGGAAGACATACTTTAAAAGGAAGTGTAGTGTGTGTGACTCTGAAATAAGAACAAAATAAAATGAGCTGTTACCAAAATTTTGTCGATTTTGCGACCACTTTTCCCCCTTAGGGGGGATTTCAGGGGGGATTTCGGGAATAAGCCACATAAATGTATGCAACAGCTGATTTTTTTTCGCGATTTGATTTGAGTACTTCACTCCCTTAAAGCATGTCCCTTGTTTAACCTAAGACGTGAATGAAAAAAAAATATAATTCATAATATATTATGAAATATCGTTGCAGCCACCTCTGCAGGGAAAAAAAAAGAAACGGAGATAACAAAATTAATAACTAGTAATTTTCCGCGATTCCCGAGACTGTCATGTTCCCGGAAGTTCCCGGAGCCGCACCCCTTTCCGCGTCACTATCTCGTGTCAAATTGTTTAAAATACTAGTTTTATTTATCACTGTAGACTTGTAGGCTCGGTGGAATCTCTAGAACGTTGCCAACATGCTGTAGTAATGGAGAAATATCGATTGTTTTTTGTTTAAAATATAATTTTGATGTGAAATCGATTCTGACCTTGTCCTTTCAGTCTCGTGTCGGTTTGTGATCGCGAGATATATTGTGCTTATAATATAGATTAGTTTGTTGTTTAAAAATAGATTATTTGTGACGTGGGTTGTTGGTTTAGAGTCGGAAACTAAACTACCTAAATAATTTTAGAGAAAAGAAAATTTTTAACACGACTACAGCTACATAAACAACATACTAAAATGTTCTTAGTTTACAAAGAAAAGCATCTTGTTGCTACACAGAGGAAACTTGATTCGTGGATAAGGCTTCAAAGTTACCTTTGCTAAACATTACGTTGTTTTGAATTGTACATACATAAATAACCTCACGCCTTTTTCCATCGGGGTAGGCAGAAACTACAGAATGCCACCTGCTACGGAAGTAATAGAGGGAACGGAACGTAAGCGAAGGACTGAGTGAGTGAGTGAGAGAACGAGGGACTCTGGAAGAACGAAGATGGCTACGGTGAGTGGGGCGAGAGTCATAGGACGGTGTTGACAAACGGTGTATTTTAAAGGAGGTCAATCAAATAAACGTTTGTCTTAGCATCAAGTAAAGTGATTTTATTGGTACTCGAATCCCAAACACTACAAATTTCTGCTAGGCTGCTACGATCCTTACATACTCACTCGAACTCTCTTTTCATCGTGTAACTGTGAGTACGTATCACACAGAGTCAGATAAAATTTTGCATTCCATGATTTAGGTGCCTAATACAAGTTCTGTAAGAAAATTCACAATTGCTCCTCGATTTCCACTTCCAAATTAGAATTAGGGCCACTCATTTGAAAAAAAGGAAAGTACTCATGAATAAACCTGAGAGCCTAACCAGAGTGATATTCTATCAGCGACATTGGAAAAGCTAATTTGTATTAAATTGACATGTTAAACTACATGATGGAAAAGTCGAAATCCTATACTATTAAACGAGCAATATTTGTATGTATTAATACTTGTTTCTACTCACGTTCTCGAAATCTGCTCTAACGTTTTCGATGAAAGTTGCAATATGGGGGTTTACGGGGTCGAATAATCGATCTAGCTAGGTCTCACATCTGGGAAAATTTGTTTTCTCCGTACTTTCACCCAAGCAGAGCTCGTTCGCCCAAAATTTAGAACAAGATTCTATTGTTAATAATGACATGACATTATTGACAATAGAATAATGATCATGGCAGTATGGAATTAGTAGGTACTATCCTATACTATTAAATGAGCAATCTCTATTTTCACCAGAGCAGAGCTCGGTCGTCCAGGTCCAGTATTAGATTCACATAGGCTACCGAAAAGCTTACCTATGTTGATCTTGTTGAAAGTCGCTGTAGAAATTCAAAACGCTTTGAAAGCGATTGTGACTTGTCTAGGCCTTCAGGTGTTACAGTCTGAACTCCCCGCGCCAGTGAGCAAGCGTGACGTGGTGATCCACACTCGATCCTTCTCTGCATGAGAAGAGGCGTTTGCCCCAGAAGGACATCAAGTCGGTCATTATTACGAATCATGGCGTAATACACACTACTAGTGATTACGATTGAAAATATAATAATGTGAATTAGATCGCTAACCTTGAATACAGCCGGAAACGGAAGGCATTTACGTCGGAGTGAACTTTGAAATATGCTCTATGATTCGAATCGGTTATTTGGTCGAGGTAATGAAATTATATTTTCTATTTTTACACGTTTGTCGTGTGATATGTGAGTCATTTGGAGTGGGTGGGATACTGCGTGGTGGTGTGTGGTAGGAGCTTCTTTCAAAGTGACAGTAACTGTACTGTCAGAGAAATTACTTGGTAAGGAACTACCATCTTAAATAGTCCGTAAATTCAAATCACAACTATCATTCTTTGACAGTTGTATTAAATGGCTCTATCACGGCAAATAATTGACGTAGTGTGTCAATGCTTTACCATTAATTTTTCTGATTGTATTTAGACTGAACGTTATGTCGACCGTCCTCTGCTACGTAGGATGTGCACCGAGGTTAGCCACGCCAGCTGTGCGGTTCATTTGTTTGGCAGCCGCGCGTTAAACTGAACGATCTCGCCTACATTTTCATACAAAGTACACGTTTTGCCACAGCTTCGCCGCGGCCTGCTGCGGAGCGGCGCCTTTATAGTTTAAGGCAATGACGCCTGCTATTAGCTTGGTAGGAGAGATGCTAAGTAGCATAATAAGCAGTAATAAGTATAACAAAGTTGTAATCAATAGGTGGACATAGTGCGACCACATTTCTTCAGTTATGTTTGAGTCCCATGTAATAGGAGGCGAACCTATTGATCTATTGACCGACGTCATCGATTCACGCACAAATCTAGTCTCAGGGCTGCTATTGAAGAACTAAAAATACACACATACGTAAACTCACGCCTTCTTCCCATGGGGGTAGGCAGCAACTACAGAACGCCACCTGCTACGATCCTTACATACTCCTTTTGCTTCGTTTACGTTCATACATCTGGTCATACACGCACGCCGGTTGCGAGTACTACGCACCTGGCCTTTCTGAAGAACATCACCAATAAAAATAATCAGTTTATAATGTTCCCACTGCTTTAACACAGGCCTCTCTGTGAGAGGGAGCGGGCCGTAATCAGAAATTATTGACGAAAAAACCCAATACCACTTTTCAACTAGGGGATCGAATCCAGGACCTCATATGAAGCAGTCGCGCTTGAGACCTCTTAACCAAAGAGGCTGTCACACATAACATAACATCACGCCTCTAAACCCGAAGGCTTAGGCAGAGGTGTACCTATAGTACTACCCACATTTCGCCAATTATGTTGGAGTCCCAAAGAGGCTGTCATCAGCCATTATTATGCCTAGCATTTCTTATGTATCCTAATCTCCACAATTTCCATCTCCGACCTTGCTCTGCTGCCCTGGTACAGTAAGTAAGTGGTCACGGGCATACGGCATATAATTGTACACCAGTCTAGACTGGCGGTGCTTTCACCTACGAGTACTAGAAGTGGAAGTGGGTCGCGGGGGTCTGTACTTACGTGTTATGCTGCCCTAGTACTATTTTGTAGTTCTTAATATAATACTGCCATCACATATTAACAATGGCTCAAAATTAATTTTAACCAACAGGTTTTCGAATTGGCAGCAATAGTTTTGATTACAGTGTGGTTATTCAACAGAATTGCGAAAATCGTAGTAAGTTTAATGTAAAATACACAGAATAATGTGACCAGGCACAAACTGACCCTTGGCCTTTCATGAAATAAGTAAGCCAAGCCACAGTCACAGTATTGAAGTACTTCTAAACAGTACATAAGCGTTACAATGCTTAGTATTCATCCCTAACCTCATTTAACCCTCAAAGGGTGTCTGATTAAAAGACCTCGAGGTCAACTCACCCAGCACCCTGTAATTTATACCCGACGCGTCAGGGTTACAGGTCAATTAATTTGGGAAGAACCCAAGAAACAAGGCGCAGAAGTGTGGGCTAGGGTCGGGAAAAATTCGGATATTTATCCGAAATATCTTTTTTTTTTTTTTAAGTGTTTTATTCTAGACGTGTGTTTATACTCACATTACAAATATGACCCGGTGCATGTTTTATTAAGTGTACTTTTAAATCGTGTTAGAGAAATTCGTAATCGTATATGAGTAACCAGTATCGAAGAAAATCTTAAAAGGATTGTGCCACCAATGTTTTAACAGTTTCTTATTCAAATTTCTCAAACAAAAGAGCTATAAGTCTAAACAACGGGCAGCACTAAGATGTGTCTGGTTCGGATACACAATAAAATAAAAATAAAATGAATGTTTTCCTATCCGAACTATAAATAGTTCTTGTTAGAATCATAATATTTTAAACTTCGGATACTTGAGGAATTCAAAACAATTCGGTGCAGTAGAAAGATATAATATAGAGGTGGGTGAACCATCTTATTCTTTACTGGGTTCCGTACCAAACCTGTCACCCTGTCTGTCACATGATAATTTTGTATTAACACTGTCAACGTGGACCGTTTTATGAAAAAAAAAAAATACATGTATCCCTATACAAGGCAGGCCTAAATCAGTGGTGGCAAGATTTTATTTAACCTGGAGCAAATCAATTTTATTCTTCTTTTTATTCTTTCTTTATTTTTGTAAAAATCTAACTTATTAAAAAAAAGACTTAACTACTATCAAAATGTCTACCAAAATTGCCCAACAAATAGCTTTATCACAAATAAAAGTTCAGTAAAAACGACCCCAACACGGAATCCTCAGCAGCCAACAAGACTCGCACTTACCAGCTTTTAAACTATTTCCTACCACTGCCATTCTCTGTTAATTGGTAGCTGTACGTTATTAATGTCCTGATTAGCGACCATGTCACTATCGCCCTGCTGACTCGGCAGCGCGCTCGCTAGTGACCTTAGGGGTCTTTTAATCAGCCGCTGTTGGATTGCCTGTTGAACACTTACAAGATTTCCTGCGATTGGTTAGTTCTTGTTCGTTAGTGTTTGTTAGTTTTTTTTTCCATTATGTTTAGGTACGTTGGACAGAAATGGAATATTATGGGGAGATTTTTGCCCAAATCCAACCCTGTGTTGACACCAAGGTATAAAGCATGTATTCTACATTTTGTGTCTACTGTTTTCGTTTATCGTTTACACCTAAAACAAGTTGTATACAAAACTTGTTAAGAAAGTTAAACTGAGCGACATAAACTCAAAGCATTTATTTCAAATAAACCAATTATAGGCACTTTTGAATTGTCCAGAGGTCGGTCTGTCAGAAAGATGAAGTTGCCTATTCAAAAGCGTAGTAGGTTCCTATGGAGAAGAACGGGCAAGAAATTTCACGGACACTCTTTTAAATCAAAATATTGTTACTAAATATTGGTTATATCATTAATGTTGAAATTATACATGTGAGAACAATATAGAAAGATGTGCACGTTTTATGTAACCGTAATAAAAAGATAAAAAAAACAAAATATTAAAACAAATGTTTTGAGGTATGATGTAATTCCTTCGTATCACATTTTGTTTAACTGGATTGGTACCTACGTGAAAATTTATGTCAGCTTGTCAATACAGACTAGCACATTTTAGCTCCAAACACGGCCGCAGGTGGCGCCACCAGTCAAATTAGATATTTTCTACGATGCCGATGGCGCATGGAATACGTCGATAAAATGCATTTTATATTGTGAATCCGTAAAGTTATTGATCGGTCTTGAATTACGATTCCTCAGACGGAAATATTAGTTAAAGTTTTAGGTCCCAGGTCGAATTTCGGATTTGTATCCGATAAATAGTACAACACTTTGCCAGGTTATAAAATTACATGTAAAATTGTACAACGATCATTTGGCGCGTGGCCAAAATCAAATGCCGCCATCTTGTTTTTTCAATACAGTTAATGTAATTTTTAACCGACTTGAATAAAAGGAGGAGGTTCTCAATTCGACTGTACCTTTTTTATGTTTGTTACCTCAGAACTTTCGACTGGGTGAACCGAATTTGATGACTCTTTTTTTTATTTGATAGCTGTTGCTTCCCGTGTGGTCGCATTTCAATTTGGTCCAGTTCTGACAATGCCATTCATGAGAAAACCATATAAGTCTTTATGTGCGCGACAAATGAACGAATAACTCTTCCTGTCAGTGTTAACATAGCAGGTAGTGATATTCGAATGTGTGTGGGGTAGGTACCACAACTAAAAAGTGAAAAATAAAAACTTTTAACGAAAAAAAATTTTTTTTTTGGGAAATTCTGGTTGGGTTTTAGTCAGTAAGAGTCTGACACGACCCTTAGTCAGTAAGTCTGACACGCCCCGGGAGGGCGTGTCAGACTCTTACTGACTAAAACCCACCCGTGTTCCATGGTTGCCATGTTGCCGGGGGCCACGATCTCCCTTTTGGACTTCTTCGCAGCCCCGGCAGGCTTCGGCCCTAGCGGACCCCGTCAATTCTGCTGACATCACTTTGAGGCGCGCGTGGAACACAACGCGCCGTCGACCCGGGTCTGGTCTTTATCGGACGGCGAGCTACTCATTGCTCACCGTCCGCAAGCCCGCGCCTACGGTGGCCGAAAATCTGCCTGCGATTAGGAGTCCTGCGGCGGTTAGGGATGCGAGGGCGCGAAATTTGCCTCTCCCTCACGCGTTCCGCCTCTTCCTTCGCGGGCATTACTGCTTCGCAGAAGGAGGTGACGGCTTCCCATTTCCTCTCGCTCCGTACCATGTCCTGAACCAGTGCCGGACGCGAGAGATCACCGCCGCCGATTGCCTCCACGAGGACACGGCGATGCTCCGCCCATGCCGAGCAGACCCCCACCGTATGCTCCACCGTGTCCTCCGGGCGATCCACGCAATGATGACACCCGGGCGTTTCCTCCCGCGTTATCCTGAACAGGAACCTCCCGAAACAGCCGTATCCGGTGAGGACCTGCGTCAGGCGGAAGGTGAGGACGCCGTGGCGCCTTTCTAGCCACTCCGCAAAGAGGGGTCTTATCGCCGCAATTGTGGCGTGCCCAACAAGTCAATGTCAGTCAAGTGCCAAAAGATCCTTGGAGCACTGTATAAACTATGTATATTATAGGTAACCTAGTATGTTTCCCACTAGCAAACACAATTTTTTATTTACAGAAAAGGAACAAGACGATGTCAGACCCTACCATCAATTCCAGATTTGATCTTAGTTCGTTACAGTAAATTCGCACTCTACTAACTAGGTACTAGAAACATGTAAACAAGCCGTTAGAGCTAAATCTATTACTAAACTATTAGCCTGATACCCGCCATCAAACTTCGCGATGTATCACGTCTATTAAATAACCCTTTGACAATTACCCGGGTGGATACTCGTATTACCCGGTTCTACCCGGCGGTAACTATCCGTCTCCGGTTAACCGTAACACAGTTAATTTTAATGGAGAGCCAGTATATATATAAGTATAACTTCGCTCTTATAAGTTAGAAAACATGCTAGTAGGTACCTACTTACTAAGTTTAAACTTGCAGTACCCACCCGATCGACCGAGCTCTGCTCGGGTGAAAATAGAAATAAACATATCGTCCAGGTATACCAACGTTGTATCACATTCCCGAGGCTGTGAAAATAGAGAAAACGAAGATATGAGACCTAGCTAGATCGATTTTTCGCCCCCGTAAACCGTTAGAGCCGATTCCGAGAACAGGAGTAGAAATCTATATACAAACAAATATATTTATACATACTACGATACATAAAATATTGCTCGTTTAATAGTATAGGATTTCGAAAGTGGAGCGTACAAATATTCATGGATGTCATTGATACTAAAAATTGATAACATAATTATATTAATCAAACAATATTAATTAGGATGACTATAGGTAATATTCTCGTAGAAAATCTTGGGACGTTACCTTCAATCTGCCTAGCCCTTTCTAAATTATGTTGGGGTCGGCTTCCAGTCTAACCTTGTACAGCAAAATAACACGATGCAGTTACTGGGTGACATGATACCCTTTGGTAAGACTGCAGTTGTCAGACTTTTGGGCTTCTGACTAGTTCTGACTACTAGTTACGACTGTCAAATATCTACGATTGACAGACGGGGGGTCTCGATAAGTAATGGATGGTTACCCATCCACGAACTGACCGCGGCAAGCTTAGCTTAACCATCGATCGACTCTTGCAGCTGTTATTATTTAGCCACGAAGCCCTAGTTTTTATTTTTAGGTGGGAAATTATCAAATAACTTCTCCCGCTCTGAGCGGCTTGGGACATTAACTTTCTATAAATAAATGTCAAAGTTATGAACTTATGATGCAGTATTGTTTTTAGAGCAATTGGACCCTTTAAGAAAAGAGCTGCTAAAAAAACAGTAGACATATTTCACATCAATAAAATAAATAAAAAGGCCTCCGTACACTTAAGACAAAAAAATGGCAGCGTGACTTTCTTTAAGGCAAAACATGACTGTGATATGATTTAATTGTAACATCTTGCATGCCATGTGTGTGTATACTCATGTTTTGGACAAATAAATGATCTTCTATCTTTCTCTACGGTACGTAGCTAAACTATGCAGAGAAGAGGATTATACATATTTTTCGACGTGAAGAAATCCTCTTGGATATCATCCTTTTGGGGAAGGCGTAAGAGGTCAGTTGACCCGATCCAGCCTGTCCCTTGCTGCCCTCCCCCAGGGACTTCCTAAGCCGAGGTCCGTACCTCTCATGGGGTGCACTTACCGTGTAGTCTCTTAGTTTATAAGTTTAATGCCCTGGCGGGAGGCCTTAACTTATGAAGGCAGCCACAGGATAGCCTGGTTAAGCAACCGATAACCTCCTAAGATCTAGGAGGTTGTCGCCTGCTTACAGGCTGCAGGCAGGTCGGTTTAGGACCTAGACGGACCTAAAAAATAGTTTACATAGTTATTGTGCCAAATCGCCCTGAACTTCTCTCCTACCGACTACACAAAGACCGTCCTTAGCACAGACATAAAAGAAAGAATTGAAGATTCAAAGTAACTTGCATGACTATGTGCTACAATATAAGCCAGTGACATAACATAGAAGGTGCGCCCGCGCCATGCGTGACAGACAATGCGCGCTCCATTGATCTGGTTACAAGACCGACAGACATAACGTAACCATCCGTTATGTGTCCGGACAGTTACTGATCTTCGGCATATATCTGAACACCATTATAACATCACGCCTCTAGAAGTAGCCAAAGGTGTAGAGGACCCTTTTTTTTTGGGTGGGAAATTATCAAAAAACTTCTTACGCTCTGGGCGAAGCGGCGTCAAGCCTTTGAACCCGGCTGTCATTCGTAGATCTTTGACCGTCGTTACGGGTAGTCAGAAGCCCAAGACTGACAAATAGTCTTACCAATGGGTACTTATCGTGTTACACAAATACCCAGACACTGGGTTGTGGAGGTCAGATAGGTAGTCGCTTCATGTGAAACACTGGCAAAGCTGCATCCAGTAAGGCTGCAAGCCGACCCCAACATAGTTTAGAAAAAGCTAGGCAGGTTGACTGATAGATTTTGTATATGAATCGTAAAAGTGCTACGTGAGACTCTTCTTACTGCCCATTTCCCATGTTAGGTAGCTCGGGTCACCCGGCACAATCGGCTTCTAGTCTCCGCAGTTAGCCGGCACGTAAACATTCATTTACATGTTCCATTTTCATTTAAGTATATCATCCCTCACACGAGCTGTCCGTCTTTTCTTTGTTCTCAGCCTCCCATATCTCCCTCTCTTTTCTTCTTAAGTAATGTTAACTTGAAACTGATAGCACGACACCTTTGTTATTAATCTAAGTACTCAATTCCAAATCTGAACGTCAAATTGTTTTAGAGAAAAGTGACTGTGACAGACAGTCTCACACGAGTACAAACATGTTACTTTTTTGTCAGTATTGGTGCGGATTTTTGGCAAATCATTGATTTTGTAACAGAACCACGTCATCCTTTCTAAGGGCAAACCCTAAAGATAATAATAATTCCGGGTACTTCTTAGTAATTAGGTAAACGTCGATAGTTTTCCACCGGAACTAGGAACTGCTGGTCACGCCCGATTGGAGCGTGACCACTTTCTTTTGCACGCCGCGGCACTCTACCGATTGTTTACTTGAAGTACATTAGCAAGGTATGTTCGGGTCAGCTGACAGTCACTTTTTGATACTAATCGAATCGATTACGATTTATCGTCATGGTAAAACCTCAGAATAATAACTAACAAATAGACAGTCTACACCAGAGGTTCCCAAACTTTTTTCTCGAAGACCCTTTCAAAATTTTCCTGGTTTCGGTGGATAAATTCGGAGTGGTATAAATAAAACAAGCGTTACTTGCTTTGCAAGTCTCAACACGCGTTGCACTGAATATCAAATTTGCAAGTTTTTATAAGTAGCAGTCGCAAGTAAACTTCTAAAATACACTTCTCAAAAATTAAGGGAGGTTTTAAAAAAAGGAAATTAATGCTAAATAAACAGGCTATCTACATTGACAGGTAAAGCCAAGCCAACATTTTTGTTCTCTACTATCAAAACCAAATAAATTTT
The DNA here is from genome assembly GCA_949152395.1 of Agrochola litura. Lineage (NCBI taxonomy): Eukaryota > Metazoa > Arthropoda > Insecta > Lepidoptera > Noctuidae > Agrochola > Agrochola litura. Next base: position 290,098 of record OX424519.1, on the reverse strand, counting down.
AATTTTCGTGGATCCCCACTTATAACTTGTGAACCCCCATTTTTATTTCACGCTAACGTAGACCCCTGTCGTGTCTCCCATGTACCCCTGGGGGTCCACCTGGACCACTTTGGGAATCACTGGTCTACACTATATCCGTTGTGACCACATTGATCACTAATTCACGGTGGTAAGAGCGTCTATAAGCCCTGGTGATTACGGTGCAGTGTGCCGTTTATATCTGCGGGCAAGATTTGCAGACCGCACTTTGCTAAGTACGCGTCGCATGTGAATAATGATTCGTACACAGTAACATTCGTTTTAGTCAGTTGTTTTATTTTTTCTTAATACTTGCTCTTTATGCGCACATTACAACCGCGGCAGGTCGCAACGCGCCGTAGTGCAATATTGCGTCAAAGCACATTAGGAGCCGCGTTGGACCGAGCCGCAACGCAGTAATTGTTTCAGGCAAATTCAAATTTGAATTTGAACTGTATCCAGTCCAGTGCAATCCTTGTAATGCGGCGCGGCAGACCCTCATCTGCGTCTTTCTGGCCTTCCTCTGAGCGTAAATTACTTCGGTAAATACTTAGTCAATTTGATTCAAGTACAAACAGTTTAATTCAAAGTTATTCGCATGTTTATCCAGTTAAACTCATAACCCTTCATTTGCCATAGTTGGTTAAAAATAACAATAAATCGTCAAGCACGAGTGGCGCATCCAAATAAGGACAAGTTGATTGTGTTCATAAGTGTGTGTAGTTGTTAGTGAGTCACGCAGTCACCAACGATGTGTGATTATTAGGTAAACAAGACAATGAAGAGCTTTGTGTTGAGAAGAGGTCATCTGGCTTGCAGTGGGTATCATCGGAGGATTTAAGTCAGCAGGTATGTTTTAGAAAGATCTGTCTTCTGAGAACGCTACACTAAAACTTAACTAAACTAAACTAAAACTTGAGTGAACTTAACTTACAGATTGACAGACACAACCAGCGCCCTAACTACGTAACACAGTTCCAGTCACAATCCGAAGTCAAAGCCAAAGTCAAAAGTCAAAGTAAAACTTCGTCTGCTCAACAACACGTCTGAACTGTCAAAATGAAAAAAAATGCGATCAATTGTCATTTTATGTGTGTTACGCAATTACCCCGCTGGAGCTGTTTTAGTTCAAATAAATGTTTAGAGATGACACCTCAGAAAATGACAGCAAAGTTTGACAGCTCGAAAATTTCATCCGTCTCATTCTTATTTCATATACAAGTAAAATACGGCAATAGTTTTAGTGCAGCTTAGATCATTCCAAAAACGGCTATTAAAATTGAAAATAAAAATAGTAGAACAATTTCCATTGATTTAAAACGAGAGGTTAGTAACAATGATTGCATGTAGCTCCACATAGCCGTGACTGTCAGTGTTACAGGTCACCGACCCCTGACTATTGTCACACCACATGACAAGCAAGCCTTCCGGGTAGTCTGACATGACCCTTGCATAGAACTTCCGGGTTTTTGTCAGATTTTGGGAATATTTGTGACCCGATCAAGAAGGTCAAGGGTCCAACATGCGTTTAAAAAAACTACCGACTTCCAAAAAAAACACTACAAAGTGAAAAATAACTTTAATTTCGGAAGTCGGTGTCTTGGGTTTTGTGTTTTCACGTTTTGCCACCGACTTCCGAAATTAAAGTTATTTTTCACTTTGTAGTGTTTTTTTTGTAAAAAGTTTTTATTTTTCACTTTTTAGTTGTGGTACCTACCCCACACACATTCGAATACCACTACCTACTACCAGTGTCAGGAACTTATCATATCATCTACATACTAAGTGGGGAAAAAAATACGTATTTTGTAGCTAACTCAAAAACTACCCAAGTAAAGTTATTAAAATTTATATGGGACCAATTTGGGAGCATACCCTTTCAAACAAAAAAAGAATTTTCAAAATCGGTCCACAAATGACAGAGAAATCGGTGGACATACATAAAAAAAAAAAAAAAAAAAAAAAAAAAAAAAAAAAAAAAAAAAAAAAAAAAACATACGCGTCGAACATATAACCTCCTCCTTTTTGGAAGTCGGTTAAAAAAATTAAACATCGATTTTTCTTGGTCAGGCTGCCAATCTAGCTTTTAAAGCTGTATGCGTCACAAAGCAACGTGCGGGATGTTGGACAACGTTGCACAAAGATCGAGCAACGTTGCTGGGCGACACCGCAAGTAACTGTTCTTCAAAGCTGATAATATTTAAGTTTTTCCTACTTATGTTGATAGGTTTTCCGAGGTTTTTGGACAGAGATATTGTTATACAAAACCTGATCATAACATAACATCACACTTGTAATCCCCGAAGGGTTAGGTAGAGGTGTTCCTATAGGTACACCCACATTTCGCCAGTTATGTTTAAGTCCCATGTAACAGGGGGCGAGCCTATTGCCATCAACCGGACATAAATCCAGACTCCGGGCTGCTACAGAGAAATTCCTGATAGAAAATCCCAATAATACTTTGCCCGACCGAAGCTCACACTCAGTGGTAGCGCTGGCGACCACTAGACCACCGAGGAAGTGGTTGATCATTGTTGCATCATTCTGATGTGCAACCAATGTTGTTGCTCAGTTCGGGGCTATGACTGGGCTAAGTGCCATTGGGTCAGGTGGCAGTCGCTGATTATTCTAACTACATAGTGTGCACGACTACCTTTGACCTTCACTATTTCTGAGTCATATAACAAGCAATAATTCTAAAGCAGCAGTTTGATTTAACGTGATACTTATTCTTTTATACGATTTTCATGAGATTAAGAGCCATTTCATCATCCTTTAGTGTGCGGTCAGCAACCTAAGACAGCTAACCTGTGCGGGGTAGACAACGCAGTCCTTCAAAAAATAATAGTAATACAGAATTTAATAAAAATTGGCAGCACAAACAGTCGTGATTTCGAGTCGTGTCGCTGTTTTTGGTCTGAACCACAAAAAATTTTAAATCCGTTTTAGGAATTGCAGCACAAATAATCTAAAATTTTGCTAAAGTTAACTCTGAAGAGGAAGCCGTGCAACATTTGACAAAGTCGGGATATCCCAGGGAGGCAACGGACTTGAATAAGCGCTTAGACTTATAACTAGCAACTTAACTTGGATGTTCCCTAAGATCACAGCAGTCTTGACCTAATCATGGATCTCACTTACTTCACTCTCACTCATACTCTTTTGTAACCTGAATAAGACTTTAGCTTTACATAAGTCATCAACAAAGTCTTCTATCTGTAATCTACCAAGCCAGACAAAGGAGTTATCACCCCTGTGTAAGGCTTTGTTTGTAATTCACCAATGTCCTTTCTGACCCTCTGCACATCAGTGATCTAAAGTTAGACCCAGGAACAGTTCACCAAGGAGGATACTCTTAAATCATCCCCGCCTGCACAGGCTTTGGCATGATAAGTGATAAAAATATGCAACATAACGTGCAATGTCCTACCAGGGGCGCAGCGCCGCGAGAGGACCGGTCGGCCGTGAGCGAGGTCGATGACCCACGAGTTCATTGTCGACTGTCGAGCGAACTGGCGACGGTAAGGTCGGTAGAGATCGCGCTGATTGCGATCGCGTATTGTCTTCGCTGTTTGTGAACTCCTAATAGGCGAAGGCAGATTTGTTCTTAGCAGATGTCACTGTGTTCTTATTGCCTGGCTATTTAATGGTGCAAAAAAAACTGTCCTGCTTCTGAAAAGTTACTTGACACTCACTTTGAAAGTGCATAGTTAACCGTATATATCCGAAATTCAGGACGGATGGTATTAGGACCATTTGCGCCTAATGCCACTTGTAGGAGATTACCATTTACCCGCGGCTTCACTCCCGTGATCTATCCTACAAGAACCGTGCATTTTTTCCAAGATAAAAAGTAGTCTGACCTTATAAACTACCTCTATGCAAAAAATTACGTCGATCTGTTGCTCTGTTGCTACGTGAAAGAAGGCCAAACCAACTAGCTCGTTTTTGTAGTATTATGATGATTAATAGCTTAATTAATTTGCCAGGCAACCAAACCAAGGTTTTGGCCATTATTAAGATTAAGTTGTTAGCCCATTAGGGAAATTATTAGAAGTTACCACAAGTAAAGGTACAGACAAATGCGCTTCTTCGATAGAGCGACACATTCCTCGGAGGAATTTGATCTTTATCGCCACTCGTTGCAAAAAACGCTTGTTACATGCCCAGCTAAAAGCTGTTTCTCTTCTCAAAAGTGCAAAAATGCTGCTCTTTAGTAATTGTACCCTTAAGCCCCATGTCTCATGCCACTTTTAAAACATTCCTCAAAAATGTTTGGCCTCGTCATCTCACAAATTCCCTGTTCACAAAAGAACCGAAAAAACATATTGTACTACAATATTACATAGCCAAAAAACTCATCATTTGATTTGATTTGATTTAGACCACTCAGGATTAGGTGGAAAAGTACTAGAACTCCTAGGTCTAAACATTAAGGTCACCAGGCAAGCATAGGTAATCAAAAGTCACTGACCTGTCGCCTACAAATAATACAATAGGCTAGCTGGTCCTTCGAGCCGCTGAGTTAATTGAAAATGTATGAAAACCAGTATTTCTGATAACAAATTAAATGAGCATTATAATTGTATGACGGTATATACGCGAACTCGTGTAAACTTTTCACAAATACCTCGTTGTTCTTGTGATCGTAAGCTTGGCTACTGAGCGTAGAGTACTAGGTTCGATCCTCAAGTCCAGGGTTTTCCAATATGGAAGTTCTCAATAGCAGCCTGGAGTCTAGATATTTTCCTGTTGCAAAAGGCTTACTCCCTATTATCCGAAGCTTGATATAACTACACAGATTACTACCTTCAGATGACAGGTGTTTACACAAAAACTAGAACGCTCTACAAATCGCGGCATACTTCCTGCACCAAGCATTGTACATGACGTATGATATGATTACTATTACGTATGTATTCACATCACCAACCAGCGCCCGTGACCTTGACGAGCAATTTAGACGAAACACTCGTTAACTACCGTCAGATTTTGAAAGATATCACTATGAAATATGGTGCAGAAGGTCAAATGTGCACAATGTTTAGAATAGTTTTTAGAATAGCAACCCGCAGTAAGTCCGCGTGGGCACTCTCACAGAAAGGACGCCTGTGTCATTGCAGTGGGGAAATTATATGAATAAATGAAATGCACCGACCCCAGCATGGTTTGACTAGACTCGATTATTCGAATGAACCCAAAGATTTGCACTGGCTAGCCCCAGAAGCATCATGTTTCATGGGGCTACAGAGACCATTGCATATCAAGGAGTAGACCGGGGGGCGCGGTAATGGTAGGGAAGACATGCCCTTAGGATATGGAAGGATTTGCGAGCCTACCGGATATGCATCCTAGAGTAGGCATATAGCAGTGGGAACATTATAGACTGAATATGCTAAGCTATGCAAAATGAAATATGGGTGTACTATAGGTAACCTTTAGGGGATTATAGGCGGGCGTGATGTTATACTATGTATAGAGGAAGACCAGAAAATGAAAGATGGCTTGTGTGACAGATGATATGGCTAGAAGGGGAGTAAGTCTGAGATGACGGCTACTGTAGATGTATGGAAGAAGAAGACATGCGCTATAGAACGACGCCGATCATAAATACATTAGGATACGGACGGAAGGGTGATGATGATGTTTAGATCAAACATTTTGGGTTTTTCCAGACCACTGATCGTAGATTTAAGTATGTAGTAAGTGCAGTAAGTAATTTCATGTAAACTAGGAAAGAGGAACTAGGAACTATGCCTATGTTTGCCTACGCAACGGCAAACCCCATTAGTGTAAAAATAGGTCGTTGTCAACATGGGCTTGTTACATGACTGCTCAAAAAAGAAGTGTAATGTTTTCAGGGTCCATGTATGTATGTGCCTTTATGTTCAGCTTATTGAATAAAAAAGTCGGACGTTCAAAGTTTATTAGAAGTGACAGGTACGAGTGAAATGCTTTTAACTGTATCCGAAATATATCATCGTATTAGGTATACACAGCGAATGTTATCGAATAGAATTACTCTATATTTCAACCATGACGGGCTGTCCATAGACTATCTATAGACCATAAGACCGTATATTATGAAAGAGTATTCTACATTGTCTATTAAGTGACAGCTCACTACCGCCACAGCTGCTAATGACAGCTATTAAGTTTTATAATCTATACCAGTGTATAATCTGTGCGCGTTAAGTTCAAACTGACGAAATTTGAATGAGAATGGAATGTTCTTATTTTGAACTCGATGCTTGTATGAATATGAGACCTTTAGAAAGATGAAACATTTTAATGGACATGTAATACTTTCTATGGTGGTATAATCACTGATATTTATTTCTTTAGGCCTTTGTGCAATGACGCCTACTATTTCAAGCTTGGAGATTGCTATATACTAAGAAATTTCTAGCAAGAAACACATAGGATCCAAAAGTCTAGAAATGTTGGTCCTTACGCTGTTGCTTCTGCCACCAAGGACCAAATAATAATAATTTGAATGTCTGTATATTTTTGAACAAATAAATTATTATTTTTATTCTTAAACTTCTAAAGGATATTGAGTGACTCCTTTTTACTTAAATAATCATCATAGTTATCCTCATTTATTGGAGTCATATCTTTCGTCGTCGTCAGCTCGGTACTCACTCCCTTTCTAGCCATAGCATCTCTCACACAGTCCATCGATCGTCTCATTGGTTTTCCCCGCACCCACATTCATACTCAAAACTTTCTTGACGACATTTTCCTCACTCCTCCGATTTTTAGGTAAGATGGTATTAGCATTATGTAGGTATACAAATTCGAGTCAGCATCTCTTTTATTTATTACGTTTTCACGGCTAAACATTTTGGCAGGCGACAGGTAACATGGGTACTTAAGGAAAGACAAGGCATTTTCCCTGAATAATAAAAACAAAACACGCTGTCGGCACCGCAGGCTGAGTTACCTATAGTCATACAGAAGACGACCTATTCTGTCTTAATCTCACCGTGAAACTTAGGTGAAGTGAGCTGTCAATATCATCAGGTGGAATGACAGTTCACTTCAATCTCAGTTCACCAGTTTTTTTTGAGGTTTTGACAGAATAAACCGGCAGATCTATGCTTCGTTTGCTACAGCTTTGCCCGCTAAATGGTAATAGACCATCAAAATAGTTTGCTAAATTGCCCATAAAACTAATATTAAGTAACAGGTTTATTTATGTATAGTCTGCTGCGTATTACTTTCACTGATTGATCATACTAATAATATAAAGGCGAAAGTTTGTGAATGTGTGTGTATATTTGTCTCTTCTTCACGCCCAAACGGCTGGACCAATTTGGATGAAATTTGGCACACAAATAGTTTATAACCTGGATTAACACATAGAGTACATTAGATCCCGATATTCCCACAGGATCGAGACTTACGCGGGTGAAACCGCGGGGCGCAGCTAGTGTAACATAATTGAAAGTAATGGGAACTTGTACGACGGGTTTCAACGCTTTCAAAGATTAAGCACTAGACAAACATACATTGAAATCTTAAATGCTCACATAAATATTTTTTTATACAGACGACTGCATTTTTTTATCTTGGAAAACATTTTCACGCTGTTAAAGCTACGAGCTAGTTTTACCATGAGAAAGTCCACCGTTGCTGCCCAGAGTTTGGATTTGAAAGGCTTACCTCTAATTACATTATGGGACTTAAACAGCATGATCATCTGTCTAGCCTTCCAGTTTAACCGGATGTAGCTGAATAGTAATACTTTGCATGGAGCGACTGCCTGTCTGACCTTCACAACCCAATTTCTGGGTAACACGGTACCCCTGGCTACGACTGGTTGACAAACTTTCGGTCTTCTGACTACCCAGAACGGCTGCCAAAGATCTTCAAATTACAGCCAGGACCAACAGCTTAACGTGCTTTTTGAGGCACAGAGACGAGGGGATATGGGTCTTGAACATTGGGGAAATGTGGGTGTCCCATAGACCTCTGCCTATCTCTTTGGAGAAATACAAGCGTGATGTTATGTTAAACTATTGAAAGATCCCCAAAGCAGTTTATAAAGGCGGAGTCTTTGACCGAATCCTGCAATAAGACTTAGACAAATAGCTTGTAGACAAAAAATATGTTACTGTCCATCATACAGAACAGACATATTTATCGCTCGACCTAATAAATAAAAGATGTATTACATAATATAATAATTCGCGCCAAGAGTTCGTGTTCCGTCTGTCAGTCATACGGGTTGGTCGAGTTATCAATTATATTATTTATTTTACATCACTATTTTTAAAACCAGTATTTGACTGACTAAACTATGAAAGACAGAAATGTAAGGAAGAGATAATAATGGTCTCCCCATCATCAGCCGAGCCTTTTCCCAACTGAGGTAAGGTCGGCTTCCAGTCTAACCAGGTGCAACTGAATACCAGTATTTTACATGGATCGACTGCCTGTCGGACCTCCACAACCCAGTAACTGGGTGACACGATACCCCTTGATAACACTGGTTGCCAGACTTTTGGGCTCTGACTATCCGTAACGACTGTTAAAGATCTAAGAATGACAGCCGGGACCAACGGATTAACATGCTTTCTGAAGCATAGAGGGGTCGCAATATGTAATGGATGGTCACCCAATCCCGGAACGACCTCGGCAAACTTTTGACCGACCCATATATGCGGCAGCCATTGCTGTCTCTTCCTTACATCTGTCTGTCTTCCAAATGTTTAAATCTGCAGTCTGTGTGTTTATCTTGTCTACCAAGCGTGGTGATTAACATACTGTGGTCGTGAACTGGTGACCGCAGTATGTTGTTATTAGCAGACAGGAGGACGCTGATGTCAATCCTGACATAATAACCTGTTAGCCGCCTTTTTGACAACCATGTTTAGGAATACGGTATTCGGGGCGTAAGAGTTGTAGAAAAAGACTGTCACAGGTGTGAGTGACTGAGATAACGCGCTACAAGGACGATCCCTGGCTGGAAGTTTTAAGTGGCACCCACAGGAAAGCCCGGTTAAGTAGCCATGATCTCAGAGGTCAACTACGAGATGCACTAAATAAAAAAAATCTACAAGGGCGAACTCTTTCTAAAATTCGTTCTTCTTAGCTTGTTAATGGTAAGCTAAATTAAGTCGGCTCAGAATTTGGTTACGAGTTTGGCGCCTTTAGTAACGTCCATCAGTTCCTGTAACGTGCAGACGACAGGACACGATATTAAGTGTCCCATCGGTTGAGGAAAAGCACTCCAGGGAAGAGTCATCTACGAATCTCCACCTGAACAGGTTTTCCTTGCTTCGGCCAGCCAGAGTCTGGAGTATCGATGTGCCATATTTTCGGCCGAGGACTGAGTTATTTTTATATACATTCAACTAAATAATACGCATATTTAGTTTTTAATATGCGTAAATCATAATATTAACCAATCGACAGTAATTCGTCATAGTTTTTAACTTAATTATTTTTACAAGCGTGCCTTATGCGGAACGAATTTATTAAATTATTTGCTGTGGTTTATTCTAATTCATATTTCTCTCATGGTGCTGTGGGCATTTCAAAATGAACTGGTAATTCCTTACAAAACTCTGTGGTTGGAATTAGGTCAGGTAGGTAGGTAATACGCGCACCAACGCAAGAAGGTTGGCATCCTTCTGGTGGCTAAGGACCAGAAGAGGCCTAATTCCAGCAGTTGAGTCCAAAGGCTACTTGACTCGAAGAACTGGCGGTACGAATTAAACATATAAAGCCGGAAATGTATAAGTCGAATTTAGTGAGCACTTGAGAGATTGTCATAATTTAATTAGGAAGTACCGCACACGTAACATTACTGCCAAAACACGTTTGAAAACAACACAGCTCGTAGGTAATTAGAACAATATTAATTAAGGCCCGTGATTGTCATATACTTATTACTTGTTCATCACAGAAAACCGATCGATTTACATCGAAGTGTCGACTACGCAGGATTCACACGCGACTGACGCAAAACAATAGACGCAGAAAAAATGTAGCAAGAAGTTTGTAAGGTCAAGAGTGAGGTTGTTACGTTTTATGGGAGCCTGGTAGTTGATCTCGAGTTATGTTAGGATTACATACGTTTTGTAATCTTCACGTTACGCTATGGAGGTAAGCAGCACTAAGGAGTTCTTACGAAAATGTAACAAAAAGTTTGCAAGGTCAAGAGTGAGGCTGTTATGTGAGGTGAGCCTAGTAGTTGCCATTGAGTTATGTTAGGATTACATACGTTTGTAATCTTTACGCTTCGCTATGATTGACTGCTATATAAAAAGTTAGTAAGGGCAAGAATAAGGCTGTTATATTATTATATGAGCCTGGTAGTTGCTATCGAGTCGGATCACATAAATCTTCACGCTATGCTATTAGGGTAAGCAGGGCTTTCGAATGCTATGTACAAAAAAACCGCAGGATAGAGCAAGTAAAATAGTAAGTGACAAAAATGTTGAAGAAAATAATGAAGAGTAAAGTGCTATTATTATTATGTTAACCTAGTAGCTGTTAGATTATATTACCATTTTGTCAGAGAGGTAAGCTGAGCTAGCTAAGTAGGTGTTACTAGAGGAAACAAGTCGTAATAAATTGTAAAGTCAAGTGTGAGGTTGTTATGTAATTATGTGAGCCTGGTACTCCGATTACATTATATTTTGTACGAGTACACAGAGGCGAGAAATGCCAAGTTACGTGAGACATTGATAGAGCCTTTATAATTTAAATAAGATGTAATAAGGAGAGACGTGAGGAAATCTAATGTACTCGTATGTTATTACTTATTTAGGACCAAAAAGAAAACAAAGGATAGCATCATCTGCCTAGCTTTTTCCCAACTATGTTGGGGTCGGCTTCTAGTAAATTACCGGATGCAGCTGAATACCAGTATTTGACATGGAGCGACTGAGGAAAGCATTAGGACCAAAAGAGGAGACAAGATACGTCGAATATCTATTTTCTTTTATTATTCATTTTGCTCAGCAAATCATGAGCAATATTTAGTCAAATTGACGTGAAACATGATTACAGGAGGTGGAGGTGTGGAAGATTGTGTGGAAGTCAGTAATTATCCCATGGGAACGTACGAGTACTACCGAAGTCAAAGTATGTTATGTCCTCACCCAGTTCATGGACTACCTGCGTGCCACAAGGCCCACATGTCATCGAAATCCATTCAGCCGTTCAAAATCTAAATATTTTATTTACTTATGTAACGTCAGAAGCTAGGTGCACGCTTCTAATTGGTCGTTTCCTATGGAGAAGAGCCGGCAAGACACTACGTTACTCTTTAAAAATACTTAATTGTCTTTTAAAATGTTTTCAAAGTACACTGGTGGTAGGTATGGGAACACAGTGTAGGCCTGTCGACAAGTATACAAGTACGTACTTAACATCTACGAGTGTAAAAGCGTTTAAACGTAACAGGTAGATAGAGTTACTTTTGTATTCACAATATTAGTATGAATAACATTTTGATTCGATTTCTTTAACGAGTTAACATAAAACATAATCTAGATAGCAATAAACAGTTAACAATAAACGCTGCAGAACGATACGCGTGTAAGCGCAATAAACTGATGAAATTATGTAAATCTTATATTTTACTTTCCGTTTCTAGTCCACGACGTGTTCAGCGGTGAACATCGGCTGAACATTACTTATAGTGATGTTTGTATGTTAACTAGCTAGTAATTGTGTAGCGTTACACTGGAATTGGTAGAGTGTGGAGATTTATTTGATAAAGGACGATCGTAGATTTTAATACAATAACAGAACATTTAATAAAGTATTTGATGTAATAATTGTGACTCAATGGAAGGCAGGCACTTTACTTTGTGTGAATTTATATCTTCACCATCACTGCTCGGTGAAGGAAAACATCGGGAGGAGGCCAGGTGTCCCAGCAGTGGGAACATAAAAATTTCGAACACATGTGACATCTACCAACCTGCACTGGCACCGCCTGGTGGATTACGGCCCATTCCAGTAGTGGGAACATTATCGGCTGATTATGCTTATGCTATAATAACGCAGATTTCCACCAACCTAAGTAACCAGGGTCTCATAAGCCTTAACTATTGTTAAATGTAATATCATACTCTCAGTACATCATGGTATCGACAGAGCAAGCACCGCTATTTGACCCACATCACAAAAGTAAGAGCAAAATAACCTATAGCTATAAATTTTAGGCTTTTCGCTATCTGAGTAATAACTGTTTATTAGAACTAGGCTGAACTCGCGCTGCTGACAGTAAGAAAAATCGTTTAAAAGGCAGTTAGTAAGTACCTAACCTGGTTACTGCAATATTTTTGAAGTGAAAACTTCTTTAGGCGCGTTGGGCATTTTTGAGATGGGACTAAAATCTACACCATTGATTTCGCGACACCATGACGACATCTCATTTTTGTAAACGCGATTGTGCTCTTCATTTATGTTACGTTACGGATTATTTATTTATATTACGTTACGGATCAATGTTCTATGTAAGTATTTTTACTTTAAAGGTTTTGTAAACGCGATTATGCTCTTTATTTATACTCCATTTCGAGTCAATGTTCTATGCAAGTATTTTTACTTTAAATGTTTCGGAAGAATAAGTTTTTTTTGTAAACGCGATTGTGCTCTTTATTTAGATTTTAGATAAGGTTACGGACCAATGTTCTATACAAGTATTTTTCTTCCACCAAGGCGATCTTGTTCAAGTTTTCACTTCTGTCGACACTCCCAGAGTGCCATCACTTTTTTCTTGGCCTGCTCTGGTCCTAAGGTCCTAAACTCCTTGGGTTGGTGCAATGTGAAGGTTGCTACTTCGTAAATCTAGCATTTGCTTGGAGGAATATTTGAATGCCGTCACTAATATTCAGGTTCGGGACTTTAGCCGTGGTAAAGCAAGCAGTAAGCCCAAGTACGCACGGGCGTTTTTTAAACGCAACTTTTTTTTAACGTACTCTGGATTTGGAACACAACGCATACTAGCTCGTTGTCAAAGCGCACAGTTGGATTTTTAACTCTCGGCGCTAAGCTGTGCGTTGAAAATATAGAGAAGGGAAAAAAACGTCCCCATAAAAAGCGCCCGTGCGTACGTGAGCTAAAAGTGCAAAGAGTATTTTTCATATAGGAAAAAGTAGACTCACGAGCGGAGCTGGGGGCACAGCTAACTTATTTTGGTAGCTTAATATTATGTTAATTCATTCATTTATTCCAGATTTATATTTAGGGGAGTTAATTCACCACAGGGGGTTGCAAGAAGTGACTTATTTAGTCACTTGAAGAATACAAGAATTATTGGCCTTCAGATCAGATAGAATTGCTTCACCTGCTCTGATGCTATACTCTTAGAACAACACAAGTAGTGTTAGCACAACGTAGCAATGTCTTGGCACTTGGTACATCCCGTGCGGTGAGCTGCCATTCCCCTAACGGCACTTGTCTGACAGTTCGCCGATCGTCGCGCGTCGATACAAAGTTATATCGAGCGCGTTCGTGTTACATCTTACATTATAATGCTGCTAGCACCTCGCTCCTGCTTCGTACGGTTTCTACAACTTGACAAAACATCAAGATTTCTTTGTAAATGTAAGTTTAATATTGATACCACATACAAATAAGCCTTACCTTCCGGAATAAATTCTCTAAATATTTGCGAACATTGCATCAAAATGCGTTGAATAGTTTAAAAGAACAACGCGGTCACACAGACAGACACGAGTTTACAACTTAAATGGGACTGGGCAGGACATGTCTGCCGCATGCCGGACAAACTGTGGGCCCAAATAGCACAGAACTGGTGCCCTGAGACAGTGAGGTGGGGTCGTGGCAGACCACGTAGGAGATGGCGGGACGAGCTGGATAGGTTCCATCAAAACTGGAAGGAGGACGCGCGGGCTCGCGAAAGGTGGAAGGAGTGGAGGGAGACCTTTGCCCAGGAGTGGGATAGCGTCGGCTAGAAGAAAAAAAAACAGTGGCACTCCGGGAGTGCCGACAGAAATGAAAACTTGAAAAAAAATCGGCACCGCGGTAATCAACGCGTTGATGTCTTTTACTCCACGCACCGCGGTAATCAACGTGTTGATGTCTTTTTAATGGTCAAAAGCTGGTGTCGTCACAGTGTCGCGAAATCAATGGTTTAGTCCCATCTCAAAAATGCCCAACGCGCCTAAAGAAGTTTTAAAAAAAAAAACCTCCCAGTCTGCTTCGTTGGTCTAGTGGTCGCAATCGCTACTGCTGAGCATGAGGACCTGGGTTCGATTCCCAGGTCAGGCAGTATTATTGGGTTTTTCTATCAGGAATTTCTTATTTGCAGCCCAGAGTCTGGATTTTTTGCCTGGTGGATGGCAATAGGCTCGCCCCCTTGGCGAAATGTGGGTATTCTAAGGTGCACTTCTGCCTAACCCTTCCGAGGATTTACCGGCGCGATGTTGTGTGTATAGATAATGTAGACATAGATTGAGGCTTTAAGAAAATATGGATAGATTGTGTGAAAGATGTTATGGCTAGAAAGAAAGTGACCACTGAGATGACGACTAATAGAGAAGTATGGAAGAAGACATGCTGCGCCGACCGCAAATAAATACGTTCGTATGACGTAAAAATATCGCGGCAAGATTTTTTTGCACACTGGAATTTCAACGCTCTGCTTAGCACCGAAAGTTGAAAATCAGACAATGTGTTTTTTCGACGCGCTGGGATGCACTCTGTTGAATTCTCAACGCTCGGCTTGAAACCGAGAGTTGAAAAACCAGTGCGCGATAAAATTAAAAATTAAAATTCATTTATTACAGATAACAGGGATCCATATTATGTTAGTATTACAAAAACAACTTATATTCTAGTGTTAGTAGTATTTAACGGTAGGTATAAAATAAAATAAAATACAATCATGCACACTCCACCCAGAGGACGAGCAGGCAAGAAAACATGTTTCCTACCTGAGCAACCTCCGGATAAAATGCCGAATATTTGGAGTATAGCTCTCCGCCACAGCTCTCAGGATATAGTTGCGACTACCTCGCACTCTGCTCAGCAGCGACGCGGTTTTTTTACGGATTATAGCATGAAAGCCATCTGTGTGAGTCTCAGCAAACATTTCCGAAGCGCTGCAGAAACGGGGCAGTCGCAACAACATCCTGAATGCATTATTATATTGTACGCGCAGGGCATCCAGCGATCTCTTGGTGTAATTGACCCATAGATTGCTCGTATAAAAGCTCTGACAGTAGGCCTTAAAAAGCGTAATTTTTACTTGGTCAGAGTACCGAGCAAATCTACGGGCCAACATGTTACCTCTGACCGCTAAAGCCCTACGCTCCCTCTCTATGTCTATATCATCCCTAAGGTCGTCGGTGATGAAATGTCCAAGATATTTAAATTTGGACAGTGGACACCCTGTTTAACGGGAGCCCATTTAGTCTTATTATTTCCGGAACAGAGTCCGGACACCTACCCGGGGCCTTAAAAATCATATATTCACTCTTAGTGACATTATAAATCAGTCCGTGTGAGGCAGCATAATTCTCACACACTCTGAGCAATTCTCTGATTGCCCCAGCAGTTGGGCCCAGCAGCACCATATCAAAATCCCGCCGCGATATTTTTACGTCCGTGCGAACGTGGGCTAAGGGCAGGAGGACGATGATACTGGGTGACAGAAATGTGTTTTTCTTCGACAAATTCATTTGCTAGTCATTCTCTGTATTTCTCATAATAGAAATCACCCAGAAATCGTATCACATACAACGACTACACGGCGTCCATAAATCTTAGCAGATCTTTTAAATGGACTATCCAGCTTCCATTGGAAAAAAAATAATAGAATAATTGCTGATATTTTAAATCCGACTACCTTTTCGTTGTCCTTCAGTTTTCAATCAGACTCAGTCGGCCGCAACCTTCGCCGCGCGATAGTTAGTACTGCTTCTAAATAATTCATACGCGATCGACCCGCACTCTCTCTAAGGCTCTAGCACTTGTGACGCAACCAGGGACTTCTTGCTTTCTTATGATCTCCTGGTACCTACCTGGGTCATTCATGCTGCCAGGTGATGCAAAAAAACTTCCTATATACGACATTAACGTATGGTTTTTTTTCCTTCAGGAATTTCTCTACTGGAGTCTGGATTTGTGCCCAATTGATGGCAATAGGCTCGCCCCCTATTACATGGGATTTAAACATTCGACATGTGGATGTAACTATAGGCACACCTCTGTCTAACCCTTCGGAGAATTACAAGCGTGATGTTATGTAATTTATAGCACAACAACTTTTATAAAAACCTCGTCTGTGTAAAGCGTTGCTTCTGTCACTCATGTCTGTGACATGACAGTCTCTTTCTATAACTCATAGAGGAAAGTAATATATATCGGCTATAACTTCATGTGCTCTAATAACGCCTGGAAACCGAAACTTTTCTTCTTTGCAAATAAATATTTTTGTTTGCTTACCAAATTATGAGTTGGCCTTTTATATATAAGTCTGAAGTCGATATTTACCTGTAAAAGATAAAAAGGAATTTAGTATGTAAAGTTAACACTTAATATAAGCTTCGATATTAAGGAAGACATGAGAGTGCTAGCCAGCCAGGACACAATATAGAGTTACCTAGTACAGGGGCTCACAGAGCATAATATTATTATGCTTCATCAACTTCAAGATGAAAGTCTCTTCATCTCTTGAAAGTTTTGTCATCTTATTCATGACAAATAGATAGTGACCGAAAGAATCTCAAACTCGTTTTTGGAACTCAAAATCCAACCTGGATGTTCGTATCGATACGAGAGAGGAAGAATACAACCAATAACGTTAGGAATCGAGCATACAACTAAAAAAATCCACGCCTGTAATCCTCGAAGGGTTAGGCAGGGGTTTAGAGTGCGCCTACATTTCGCCAGTTATGTTTAAGTCCAATGTAATGGGAGTCGAGCCTATTGCCATCAACAGGGCACACAGCCGGGCTCCGGGCTGCTACTGAGAAAATCTTAATGGAAAAACCTAATAACTCTTTGCTTGACCTGGAAATCGAACTGACCTCCTGCTTACCAGAAGCGCCCACTAAACGTACGAGGCAGTCTACACATTATTATATATTACTGTAGATCAAAAGCTTGGAATGACACACAGCAAAAAGACTCCCGGAAAAGTAAAAAAGAAAATTGATTAGTAGTTTTTGTATTGAAGAAAACCCGCGTAAATCAATGCCAAAACACATTGACAACACATAAGATTCTCCGCTACCAGGACAACAGCGTCAACAAGGAGACCATCGTAAACATTGACACGGACGCGTCCATTGCTGGGTGGCGTCCAACTTATTCGACAGATATCCGCCGGATATCGCACAGCACCGCGGACTCAGCCGTGACCCATTTAGTAGATGTTATTTACTGTATATATTTGGTCGTAAATAGGTTTATATAGGACTAGATTTTCTTGGTACAGTCCACCGCACATCAATGGTAACACTGGCACTACGAAAAGCACCTTTACTGCTACGACATGTGCGGTCGACTGTAACATTTTATTTTTATTTTCTGAGAAGAAAAATCTTGTTGTCAATAAGTTTCCTTAACAAAAAACCCGCCGAAGAAACTTTTCCCGTATGAAATATGTATGTGTTTGAAGTTTTCTTACCTGACAAATTATCATCTGTCAAGTTTGGGAAATCTATCAGACTATCTCTAAGTATACTGTTCTTATCAGATACAACCGGTACATCAGAATTTTAGTAGAAAATTTGGTACCGTATTTTATTTAACAAATAAATACTGAAAGGAGAATATTATTATTTTACATCTTAAACTAAAAAAAAATGATACTATGAATTACAAAGTTATTTTTACAGTTGCAGAAAATCACCCATATTTAAATAAAATACCTCGTCAATCGGCGTTTTTAGTATTTGTTGATTATATACAGTATATGGTACATGATCATGATATACAGAAGTTTCAAATTCCTAACTTGTTCAGTTGTTGAGATAGAGCTCGTACAAAAATGGTCTCAACTGACAACTTTTACGGCCCTCTATTTCATCATTTTTAAAGATTAAAAAGAACTCGATGAACTCTAGACAATGACACCCCACATGTCAGGCTTAGATATTTTTTTTCAAATCAAATGTTTATTGTATTTTAATTTTAATACATTTAATTTTTATTATTTGTTGTAATAGCGGCAATAGAATGCATATCTGTGATATTTTCAACTGTATACCTATTACGGTTCACGAGATACAGCTCTCTGACAGATAGACGGACAGAAAGACAGACGGACAGCGGAGGCTTATAGTTCCGTTTGGCACCTTTCGGGTACGGAACCCTAATAATCAATTACGGTAGATAACGTACTAGCCACTGAGCAAACTTTGAAATTATGTAATTCAAAATAAAATACCGATAATTATAATTTATGAATTATGATGTACCGATAGTAGATAAATAAGGGTTAAGAATATGCATGTTCTGAACTTGTTCAGCAGCCGAACTCCTGAAAGCTTAAATTGAAGTCGACAGTAACAGTCGAAGTCGGCAGTCGAAGTCGTCCGAAGTCTGTCTCGGTATCTCGATGTAAGAGCAGCCGTGACCTATTTATAACTAAGACAGGCCGCCTGTCACACCGACGCGTACCGACGAACATTATATGAATTAATTTTCTTCATGAATAATTTATGAAATGATTCTGTAACAGCAGTACTAAAAATATACTTGGTTATAAACTTATAAATTACTAGGTTTTAAAGCTAATAGCCAAAATAGAATGAAGTACGGTGATTGAAAAAATTGAGCTGTCGCGCGTCGCCGGCCGCCTGGCAGATGTGAAACATCGAAACTATTTTGTATAGAAAATCTGCATGAGAGGATGGTATAATAAAGGAAATAAATATGACATAATCAAAATTATATATATTTTAAAGAAAAAATATAATCTTTATTGAAAAAATAGTTTTTTTTCTTTAATTAATTTAATAAATTAAAAAACTATTTCCTGCACAAAAACGACACTTAAAACTTCGAAGCTTGAAGTTCGAAGCTTGAAGTCTTCGAAACGCGATCCAGTGTGCGTCGCCACACTCGCCACACTCGCCACACTCGCCACACTCGGCCTCACCCGCCGCATTACATGTTTATATCAAAAACGAAAGGAAATTAGCAAGCGTGGTGACCAATGCTCGTTCCTCTTCCGGAAAAGGTAAATTTGTCCTACAGCGGGACAATTTACAGGTACATACATACATAACTAGTTTCTAGCAACTTTGTATGTTTATTCATGCTCCTCGCAAAGTGAGAGGGAAATCACTACATAATATAAAACAAAGTTCCCCCGCCGCACCGCGTCTGTCTGTCTGAACGCAATAAACTCAAAAACTCCTTAACATATATTTTCAAACGGTTTTCACCAATGGACGGAGTGATTCATGAGGAAGATTTAGATGTATAATTCATTACGCTTTTGTGTAAATTGGCTGAAATATGATGACGTAAAATACTCCAAGTAGGATGAACATCAGTTAAATTTGAACCTTACCCACATGCTTGACGCAATAGGCCCATTCGAAACTACGACAGAAAAAAAAAATGCCATAAATGCTCTGCTATCCGTGCAAAGCCGGGGCGGGTTGCTAGTGATTATTAATATCACTGGTCGTCAAGGCAATAATCTAGTGAAAGCTGAGACAGATAAGCTAATATCTTGATTTTGCACACGAGGTTGTCGACATGCGCGATGTGGACTCAACAGTCATTGCTTCGATAGGTACAATGGCCAGTGGCCTACTATAGCCAATAATTTCGGTCAACACCTTAAGAGGCTCTCATTGAGCAGCTAGAGCGCAAGGATCCCAACTCTGAAACATTTGTTTTGCGGATATATTAAAATTCCCAGTGTCTGGACACTACTTTAAACTATTTCTCAATTTCATGTTTGACTGACAAAAGGAACAACAACCAATCGTAGTTGATAAGAGAACTGGCATCAGATTCACTAAACTCCTCGGCAACTATCGTTTTGTTATAAAAGCCATCGAAGCAGTTACATAGGTCAAAATCGATAGCGACGAAATTAATGATGTATCGACAAAAAACAGAACATAATAAAAATCCATTATTAATAAATAGTTCGGCGTAACAGTCGCCTGCTCTTAGTCGTCGCCGACTACGAGATAATCCGATGACCATCGCGGTTTGTGTCGCCTTACACTTCAGAAACTACGCGTCGTTAACTAAGAATACAATTATTAATAAACGCTCATAATGTTACATCATCATGCCTTTAGTTATTTCAGCAAAGCAAGGCATCTTCTTGTGTTGAGAAGGAGCATTGATCACTACGCTTGCTCACTGCATTTCGACGATTTCAGACTTTGCTAATCCATTGCTTTATATGTTTTGAAAAATTCGTCTGCTCAACAACGTAAATAACCCAATGAATGTTATTCAATCGTCAAAATCAAAGGCAATATCATTGTAAGCGTAGCGTATAACCTCTTGAGGAAACCTGCGCGGTAGTTGCGTAACTACGCAATCACCCGCAGTTTCTTCAAGAGGTTTACCTTCATCGCTGCACCGACAAATCAAATCAAATCAAATAGGACATTAAGAAGGAAGAAAGTAAATCATAATCGAAATTTGCTCTCAATTTTGACAGATCAACGCAATCTAACTAACTCAACGCAATGGATATTGCCCAACTGTCAAAACGGAATATTTCAGTGTATTACGCAATTATGTTGCTACTGTTTAAGATTTTTCAATTAATACGTCGGTTAAAACCGCTTTTCAGCCGTCTGAATTCATATGTAACGTAACGTTCACATGTAAATAATGTTTTCAGCGTAAAATTCCATCAAGTGTAGTTCATTAAGGAGTTCATATTAATAAAAACGCCGGCACAGTTTACATTACGTGCTACACAAACAATCGCTCGTCATGTTTACACAGCGAGCTATCAATGTAAACAAAATACTATTGATCGACGATTTTTCTAGGAGTTTTAAAAGCCAATGCGTTGTGTACATTTACGAGATAGATACGTTCAGAAGGCCGGCTTTATACAATGAACGAAAACGCACGCACACATTAACACGCTTCACGTACAGCAAGTGCAAGCGCACTCGCGACTGGCATTTGGTTGATATCGCCGCACGTACGCGTCTGTGTGCGTGCGGCGTTTCGCTAGTTGTATGGAGCTGGCCTTCTGTACCTGTCTATTCTGTGGTACATTGTAGGTTGTTAGTGCTTGAGTGCTTGTTATATCGCTTATTAGCGCTGATTGATGGTGGTTTCGCTTATCAATCATTTTGTAAGCGATGGATGATGGATAAGCCACTTTTGTACGTTTAAATGGAACAACATAATATTATGTGTCTGTCTACTCTTTAAACAATGTTTGTCCCGGTGGAAACAGTTGGTGGAACATGACTGAAATGTGATTTTATATGAATGCTGAGTCCACCGAACCAGCCGATGTATTCTGGAAAAATCTCATCGTAAAAACTTGGTGTAGTGAGCTTGAAGAGAGCTGTCAAAAGTGTCAATCCGGTGGAATGACAGCTCACTTCACCTAAGTTTTTACGGTGAGTTTTTTTTTTTTACAGAATAAACCGGTTGAACACTAATTTTCATTCAACTCTTTCTAGTAATTTTGTCAGAGATACCCAACATACGGAGTGTGTGGTATCACTTACTCAATTAAGTAAATTACTAGAAGCAGCTTTCTTGCAAGTAAAAGACACAAACATTTACTGGAAGCAAAGAGTAGGTACTTCCCCGAAGTAAATCCTCCTCAAACTCAACTATTAATCTTATTAGTTTCATTTCAGACTTATTCCAACATCAAAGCATTTCCTAGAGCTCTGCCCACCCCCTCACCCCTTTTATAAACAGTTCCTAGTTATCATAATTCTCATTAAAGTTACCGAGAATTGCGGACTCGGTTACCTCTTCACAACCTCCCCTGGTACAAGTTTGATTAGATTTTTACTTCGCGAGATGGTTCAAAGGGTAACCCAGTGAAAAGTCACAAGTATGGAAGGTCAGACAAATAATTTTAATAAAGTTGTTAATGAGCTGTCAGTCTGTCACCAATCAATATGATCTTATAGCCCATGTCATTCAAGACATCCATTTTATACAATTTATTATTAACTGTCTGCAACTAACAGGCATGTCAATTTTTTTTGTATCCTTTAAATACTTGAAACCATTAATGCACACATAATACCGGCCCTCTACGACCAATGCCCTTGATTCTCCTCAACCCCAATACTTGGTTCCCCTTATCGTCTCGTCTCGGCTACTTGATTTCAAGGCACCTGCTTTTATTTACATTTTGTATTCGATCCCTAATTTGTAAGAGACCTATCTTTTTTACTGTGCGAAAGACATCGTTATAAATCAAGGTTATTATGAGTCAGCACAATGTGTACCCAGTAAACATTTTCCAATATCAAAATATTTCCTTTTCTTTACAAATAGGTAGGTACATTCATATCAAACAAAGTGCTATCGCATCCGACCTGCCGCCACACGCATATCGCAGCAATAATCATTGTACATCTCGCATTACGTTACGAGCAGTTCCGACGCATGCCTTCGACACTGTAGGTAGCGCCACCGATCTGACGTCAAACACATCTGTTCTCCGATACACACCTAACCGGAACTATCCCATTGTCTCCTCTCTCACTCACACAAACGAAAGGAACAGGAATTTCACGTCAAGAATGAAAGAGACAGAGATACCTGTTGGGCGTCCCCTAGGGAACGATTCTTGGGACACTTTATTCTCGTTTTATACATTGTAAAAGTTTGAAAGGGTTGTTTTGGTAAAACATTTGTTTCGTCGAGTTGTTACTTTTTCTTATTGTCTTTGAGATTGGAGTCCTCGTTCTGGGCTAATTAATTTTCGGAAACAAAGGAGTTTTTTGAGTAATTGTGAGAGGTTGTTTGTAGGTCATGCTTTTTGTGATACCACTTAATTATTCTGTGTTTTGAGTTGAAAATTTGGGTCATTTTAGTGAGTGGTAATGAACACGGGTTGGAGTTGCTTTCATTTTTGAGTTTCTAAAAAATAAAATTTCTCACGTTATCGTAAAACTGATTTCTGTATTTTTCCCAACTAACAAAACTGTTTCGTCTTTGTGTTGGGGTCGATGCAAGGCTGCAAGCAGATAAAATGTTTTTGAGACCTTCTGTCAAAAAGATTAAGAAGCAAGTACCGTAATTTAATACCTTTTAAGATGATCCTTCAACTATCATGGACATGTTGTCAATATAAGAATACACTGATTGAGTAAGAAAGAACATTCCTTAGCCTTTCAATGCATGTTTACGATTAACGACTGACGACATTCGCGTGACTCGACATACGAGTCCAAGATGTAAATAAATAATTAACGTATGACACGCATGAGATTCCACTGGGTTTAATAACAAAATTCAACAGTGGCAGTAAAAGAGTTTTTCCGGACGAACTAAACCCTTCTTTTATCCAATTTTTGCTGAGACAGCATTGCTCTGCTTTGAAGACTGGTACTGCGAAATGGATGGGCTGACGACGTTACCATCGCATGTAGAACCTGGATGAGGCTGGCTCAGGAGCGTGGGGATTGGCACATGAAGAGAGAGGCCTATGAAGTCGGGATATGGATGATGATGCTGATAACTGCGAATTCAAGGGCTCTTTTGACGTCTTAATTGTGTCTCTAAGATTGGCATGGCAAAAACGTTCTCTTTTTGTTTTTTATTTTTAGTGCTACCTAGTTAGTTTTAGATAATTCACCATAGTTTTTCTATGCTAAATAAGCCCTAATTCCACAAGCTATTTCAAAAATAGTCTTGCACAAATCACAGTTTGTAGCTTCTTCTAGTGAAATCAAAACCTTTTTCTGATGTTTTTTTTTTTACTTTCCAAATTGACCATGATGACTATAAATTAACATAAATAACATCTCATTGTACCAGGGCCACAGACAGTGCAGGATCTGCCCAGTGAACAGGGAACTCGACACCGACGCGGTTGCCGCTCCGGGCAGCGTGTACGCAGCGGCAACGTCGCACAGGTGAGGGGCGCGCGCCCCGGCTGACGTTTCATTGCAACGTTACTTGAATGGAAGGGGGTTGGTCATTTTTAATTAGGTACACATAATTTATTTTTGGTACGCGTGCTCGCTTTTTGCATGCATATTTAGAATTTTGTCAAGCTGATTTTTATTAGCTATACAATTTGATTTTAGTATAGTTTTTTAGCCAGTTTGTATTGCAGACCGAACCATCATAAGCCAGATGTGTGAATGATGATATGGTTAGAAAGAGGGTGAATACTGAGTCGACATCTAATAGAGATGTATGTAGGTATGGAAGTGGAAGACATGGTGTGTCGTCCACAAATAAATTGGTATAAGTTGAGGGGGATAATGATGTTACTAAAGTGAATCATAATGATTTCGTTACTAAATAAGATGACTTTGAATAGATCTGTCAAGAATTTGTACCTTTTATCAACTCGGCATTGCACAACATTGCCCTCTTGTCAACTTCTTGTAATGTTTTTAACAAACTCCGTAAAACTTGGGTTTATGAATATTCATATTTTAAGGTCGATTTGCTAAATTCATTCGTGATTACAAAATTTGATCGACTTAGGTGTTTCTATTCTACGGGATATGAATTATTTTCTCTATAGCTAGAAATAGGTCACTAGTTTATAAAAAATATTTACATACCAGTCATACGTCAACTAACGTAAGATTCAAACTAACTTCTTTTGATTTCGGACGCCCTCGTACCGCCTCTTTCAAATTGATAAATAGAATTCGCAAAAAAATATTATAAATTACATAATCAAAATAGATTTTGATAAATGACGAACATAAGTTATTATAAACTTATAAATACACATTTGTACGCGTCGGGGTTCGACCTCGGGACATCGCAGTATCAAATTACTAACCACTGAGCTACTCAAGGCTATGTAAATTATAAATTTATAATATTTATTAATTGTAGATTTAAGTTTATGAAAATTAGAGAACTTAAGTCTTATCCTATACTATTAAATGAACAATATTTGCATATACTATATTTCTAATCACGTTCTCGAAAACGGATCTAACGATTTCGATGAAAGTTGTAATAAAGGGGTAGAAAAATCAATCTAGCTAGGTCTCTTAACTGGCAAAATTCGTTTTCTCTATTTTCACCCGAGCAGAGCTCGGTCGCCCAATGTTTAGAACAAGATAGGCTACCTTATAATAATGACATGGCAGCATGGAATTAGTAAGTACCTATGATGACAGCCATCATGGCAGCATGGGGTAACGGCAGAAGAATGATGATAAGTTTCTGAAAACCAAAGGAGCGATGGATGGACCGTGTGAAAGATGATATGGCTAGATAGTAAGGGAGTGACGGCTAATGCAGAAGTAAGAAGAACGTAATTATATTGCGCTGACCAGAAACAGAATCCGATGAGAGTAGAACAAAGAAGACGATGGTAGATGAGAATCGTTTAAGAAAACTTGATATGAAATTACAACATAATGAAGTACTTATTTTGCTACCGAACGAACTTCAGATCAGTCGAGTTAATATTTTAGTATGGAATGTGCTGACTCAGGCGAGTGAAGTTAATATGTTCCCAGTCAAGGCCATAAATTGATGGAATAGTTATTTATTTATAAAATGCGAGTGAAAGAATATAAATATGGCTTAGAAGTAGAATGAGGGCTGATATAAATATTGGAAAGAAATTAACTACGGCAACCTTAGGTAATGAAATGGGGTAAAGACTGGTAATGAATAGATATAATTTATTCAATATTCATCTACGAAAAGGTAGATATTGATTAATTATAAAACTCATTCAAGGAATGAAGGAACATTAGGAATGATTAAGAACTCGGCCTTATTACAAAACATGTTTTTTCTTTCGACCCAGGTTTAAACCATCAAGCCAGACAAAGTTAAAGTAATTCTAAACACCAAAACAAATGTTAACCCCGAGGATAAGTTGCCGATTTTGTATTAAGAACTTAGCACAAGGTTCGAAATACGAAAACTTGTTAGAAGATTTTTTTCAGCTTAGATCAAAGTTAGAATACGTTTTGCAATGAGACGCTTAATAAATAAGACGAAATAAATGTCATCTAAGAGATTGTTTCATAAATAAAAGAAGATAGAGACGCTGCAGACATACCATATTAGGAAAACATTATAAAAACATACACCGGAAAACACAATTCAAGCATGGTTTTTTCACACACATATAATTTTTTATGCTATATTTTTACCTTGTACCCTCAGTCCAAATAAAAACCAAGACAGCGCTGCGAACAATACAGTGAAGCATGCCAAAACTACACCTCCGTTCTGTGCATACACACTCACACTCACACATGTACAATCAAACTACACCTCACTAAGTGCACACATGTTTACGAATCCGGCCTCATGTCACTGTTGACAGCACTATGTCTTGGTTTTTTATTTGGTCTGAGCTTGAACCGAATAGAATCGGCCATATAACTACTGTGCTCATAAAATTAAAAGAAACTCAATCAGTTATCATTATGCCACTGCTTGTATATGCAAACTAGGTATCGAATAATTTCCAAGAATCGATTACAATCGATTGTCAGGTAATTGCGACTCGCTTAAGTTTTTAATTGAGTTTTGTGTTCGAGTTCAAGCTACACGTGTAACTAAATAATAGGGAAGCATATATAGTTGAGGAAGTTGGTTTTAGATAAAGGACATGGTTTTAAGCGATAAGGGACACTTGACTTGATGGCATCCCTTTCTAAAACCCGTAGCTAAAAGGAGAAAGAGATGGGATTGAGAAACCTGTCGCTTTGTTGCCTTGTAATATTTTAAAGATTTGTGTTGTGCGTCATACTCCTCGTCATACGTCGTCACCATCATCCTCCTTTCCCCAATGTATTTGTGGTCGGAGCAATACGTGTTTTGGTTCCACATATCAGCCGTCATCTCGGTGTACATTTTTTCCTAGCCATGTCATCTAAAACAATCTATCTATCTTTTCTTCGGTCTGTTTTTTTGTTATAGCTATCCACATTCATAGTTAATGCTTATCTTGTCACAGGCTCCTTATTCCTCTGCATCACTAGACGGAACCACAATAATAATACCTTGGCTTTTCTATCATTATCATACTGTCAAATTTGTGGCTATGGATAGGAAATACCGAGTTCAGAACTGTTATTTTCATATCTAAATGTCCAGGTATCGCTTTACTAGATTCCGATATTGTTATCAAATAAATCTAGATCTTCTTCCATTGTTTCTGACTGTCAACAACGATCTGTGTTTTTCAGTTCAATGAAGTCGTCGCCATCTTTGTTCGTTATTGTACAATCAAATGTAGTCTCAATTACAAGTTGAATTCAGAATCTAATAGAATCTTTACAGAGCGATAATTAAAATAGAGCAGTACAATAGAGTGGACTTTCTATCGATAAAGAGGATTATTCATTGCTGTTATAAAAAAAGTGTAGGTATTGTTATGATCGCCTGGTGTTGGTGGTGGTGTGAGCGAAGAAGTGCAACTGTGCCAGGAAAATTGGCCATTTGACTCATTTGCAAATGCAAATGGAAAATGTGTAATCCAGAGTTTGATTTCCAGGATAGGTAAATTGATTTTTGCCATTATTTGTACGGAAATTTTAGAATTTCCGGTCGCAATCCTGCAATGCTACTTAGGTAGCATTGCAGGATTGCGACCGGATCTAGAAAATTTGCTTCCTTGCCAACGAGTATCTTTGAACTAAGGTTGGCCCTTCTAATCTATGAAACCATCATTCTATGTCACGCAAGTGACCTCTCTGACGATCCCTTTTTGCAGAACCTGCAGTACTTTCACTATTATCCGTTATACTTATACTTCCATACTTCTCTATTAGTCGTCGTCTCAGTAATCATTCCCTCTATAGCAATTTCATCTCTCACACAATTCATCCGTAATTTCTTTGGTCTTCCCCTATTCTTATTGCCACATTCATACTCAAAACTTTCCTCACGACATTTTCCTCATTCCTCCGCATCACATGCCAATTTTTCAGTCACCTCACCACAGTTTTCAGGTACCACTTTCAGACTTCCTCTAATATGTCTACCTACCTGCCTCCTATATACCTACAGTGCATTCATGATTGTTAAAATAATTCTAAAGTACAACAAAAGCAAAGTGATCTCGTTTCGTGCTTGACCAAAGTTTTTTTTTTATTTTTTCATCAAAACGAATTTGCGAAATCGATATTACTTTCTAAACCGTCACCGCACTGCTCTTGTAATAATGAGATTACATTCAACCTGCTTGCGGTTCTGTACGCCTGGTACTCGAATGCAAAATTGTATCGAATTTTTTGCTTTTAATATCACGCTTAAAACGGTAATGGAGTAGACAGAGTTAGATCATGACTTTTTATCTTTTACATATATTCTTTGCTATTTTGTGAATGTGAGAACGTGGTTGGCCTTGTAGACTCATAGATACTTCGATCTGTTGACCATTTTTTTATTTTGTTAAGTAGCTGGTACTTGTTGACAGTGAGGGCGTCACGTTGAGTGTATAAATAACTTTTGATTTAGGCCTATACTGTCCTCCCATACCTATTAACACTGTAATTTAAAAACAAAGCCATTTATTTTTTAAAGAGTAACCGAGGGTTTCTAGCCGACTCTTTGCCATAGGAAACGACCAATTGGAACCGTACACCTAGCTTCTGACGTTTTATAAGTATAATAAGTGCCCACGTAGGTTTATGTGAAATAAAATATTTTGAAGTTCACTATTAATACTTATTTAACTTATTGATTCGACAGTTATCTACGAGTATTTAGGAAGGAGGAAGTTCTTCCTAAATTAAATATTTAGAAACGCAATGTGTCAAGATATCGAACCAATAGCACACTTGAATAGATGAACTCTTATTGAAATATCCAGTAACCAAGCAAAACTTGGTATGAATTAGTCAGGCTAACTGATAGTTTCAGTCCAAAGCTACTGAATATCACAGTATGTTTACTTCACACGCCGCCTGCCGCCTGACCTCTGCGACCCCACTAGCGAACTAATTCGATTTGCTTCCAAATCCAAAAGCAGCACACTTTCAACTCAGACTCGTTGCATAAAAGATTGGATAAAGCGAAACTCCGACGAAAAGAGATTAGTTTTTATCTTTTCTAAATATAAACAGGATCGATATGGACTGCTTTTGCCTACATTATTTAAATATTGGGTAACTTTAAAGTTAAGCACACCAAAGTTGGTTTAGTGTCCACTAGCGCGAACTGCTGAGCTTGCGGTTCAGCTCCAGAGCATCCCCAGGTCGGGAAAGTGTTTTTGTAAGCAGCCCGTAGCCCGGATTTGGGCCTGATTGATAACAATAGGCTCGCCCCTATTACGTGGGATAGGATTTAAAGATAGCTGGCGAAATGTGGCTGAGATTAATACATTTGAACCCAAGAAAGCTAGAAAATGGAATTTATTTGACCCAGAATAAAGCACTCAAAAAGAACAGAAAAAACTTAGGTAAAATAACAGTCACGGGACGGGCGGACGGACAGTGACTCCCTACCCTAGAACTAAAAAATAGACAGAAAATCTTAGTACCTATAATAACAGTAACAGGACAGACGGACGGACGGGCGGACAGTGTCTCCCTGCCCTTTCGAATACATGCGGTATGTTAAGAGTAGACCAAATTGTCAAACTTTGTGGTTTCTGAGTTTTGAGTACCCGAAAACTGTCAAAGATATTCGTATGACAAACTTGGTCCCTGACCGCGTTTCACACGTCCAAACTCAAGGTTTGCTAAACGGCGATGGAGCGAAGTTTATTAGATGTTAAACTCAGTCCCCGAATACTAACACACCACGATACGACTCGAAACAGCAATCGCCGGCTAGGATTTGGGAGGAAACTTTTCCCAACAGTGACACCAAAGAGGTAAAAACACATAAGTCCCCCAAATAAATGCCTTTAGTTCTAAACATATTTAAAAGATCATTTTGCCTCTGCCATCTTCAAACGATTGGCAGAAATAAACCGATGTTTTAAACACTTTTGATTAGTGGTCCAAACGGGCCTAAAAAAAAACTCAATGAAAGAAAAAAACGGTCATCCGTCCCCAAACTGACCGCGGGAGAGCGCAGCTAAACCTAGCAGACCGAACCATCCGCAGCGCCTCTTATTCGTCCATAAGTTCTGATGAATCTCATTAAAACCTCGATTTCACAACCATGTGACACGAATGAATCATAATTCCCACCTGCCTGTAGATCGAGCCACCTGTCGGGAGATTCAGTTAGCTGTACTTAGCATGTTTGATTTGATAACGAGTTAGCATCTGTACGTGAGGATTCATTTATTTCTTTAGCATCTTAATCTGTATGTTGCAGTAACCAATTACTTAAAGCATTACGCCTTTATATCTCAAAAGGAAAGGCACAGGTGTAATTAAGTTCTTCTAACATAACAGACAGATCTGTTGCTGGACAGTTTGTTGCGCCACTTCTTCCTTGCTAAAGCAGTAGGAGGTGGTGAAGGGCGGGCGTTTCGAGGGACTGTCTTATGTTATGCTAATTCTCAGCCTATGTGAATAAATAATATTTGATATTTTTGATTTTGTATTGTAATCCACATTTCACCAGCTATATTTTTAAGTCCCATGCTCAGGGGGTGCCTTTTGACATAATCTGGGTACAAATCAAACCTGTCTTATCCGCTGCTTTGTATGACCTAGGGCAAGATTCACACACTTTGACTTTACTTCGCTATGTAAAGTAAGCGTCTCACACGAATCCGAACTTTATATGTATGTACATCTTTAATGTTCATATTCATATGAAACGCTTGATCATATTAGCTTATTCGAATATAGACAATTTATTGTTTATTTGAATCTCGCCTCTAATGTGGCACTCAATCTTGGGTCGAGCCTTAGGCTCCATACTCACGTTTGCGACCACTAGACCAATAAGACAGTCTGTTGTAGTAATCGGTAGTATGTTTGCTTTGAAAGTCTCTCGATCCACACTTACTACATATTTTTAACTGTCTACCTATTACCTTTTCAATTACTTTTCATGGATTAACAACGGCTTTAGAAATTTGGCACACAGGTATGTACACCATGACTTGGGTTACAGAGTTAGGACATTTGGATTACTTTTTATTCCAGTAGTACGTTCCCGTGGAATAATTTTCGACCTCAACGCGGGTGAAGTCGCGGGCAGAAGCTAGTTTGACTATAAAGATGAATCGATTCGCAGATGACCAACGTATTTCGTAAAAATGAAAACTCAGTTCACCGTGTAGGTTGATATTTTCTTTGTCTCTCCCAACAGTAAATATAATATTTCCACCGATACTTTGGAACATTTTTGTCAAAAAATTCATTATGTTGTCCCTTTTGTGTCAATACAAAGCTGTGTATTGGGAAACACAGTATTTTGGCAACCTTCGCGGAAACAGTTACCTCTGCGTGAGGAGGATGCTAATGCATGCATTTTGAAGCATCGTGAGGAATCCATTGTTTGGTTTACGTTAAACAGATTAAATTATTTCCCTAATCTGACCTTACATTGGCTGACCTTGATTCTGATTTTGAGCGACGAGTTTGATGATCTGTATTTTCACAAAGTCAACACTGCTACTGCCGCCTATTGAATCTGTAGCATCCAAGGGATGAAGTACCAATACTGACCTAAGTGGCAAGATTGAAAAGTTATGTACATAAAATGACGATCTTCCATACAAACTTTCATCCCCTATTTCCGCCTTCCCCTTTCTGAGACGAATTTTCAAAAATCTTTATTTAGTGCTCACTTTCGTTACATGTTTATGGAACCCTTGTGCTGATTTCATGCTTCTAAACAGTGGTTTAGGCAGCACGTTGGCATCCAGTGAGTGAATGAAAATAGCGATGCTACTGGGCGGTTTCCGACATGTTTGTGTTTTAAAACATTACTTGGTTTTTTTTGCCACCTGACAAAAAGTAATTTTCTCTACTGCCAAGTACTAAGCCGACATGAATGAAAAGAGCTTTCACCGTCATTCCCTTCGCCATTGTAGCCATCTGTCACTCATCGGACCGAATCGCATTATTCTGCCAAAATACAGCTTAATTTTAGAGAAACCATTAATTACAATGTACCACAAGGCGTTCTATGAAAAACCGCGTATAGCGCGCCTAGCAGATGTTCTGTTTGACAATGAATTGGCAGATCGCGGTTTACAGGAATTGTTATTATTTATACCTTCATCAATGCCTGTGAGCCTGGTACCATTCTTCATCATGTACTTAAATATCAGCATGTCCAATGCTGGACTTAGAAAATTCCTAATAACAGTTTTTCTTGGCTCAGGGATCGGTGATTGCCATTTGTTGTTATTAACAGAAGATTTTAACATCATCATGATCTGATGTGTCCGACAGGAACTACCGAGGGCCTGGACATGCTACAAGCACGTTCGAAGCATTTCGTATTTCTACAGTGAATTTCAATAGGATTCACTTAAGCTTTTCGGAAGCTTAAAAATACATATATGTCAATCCAATAAATTTTTGACGTTTTCCACCATCGTTATCGCTAGTAGAATGTTGCTTTGTCTAGGCTCTCTAGTTGTGAAGAGTACTTCAGAACGATTAGTATTAGGAGTATTAGGCCTTAGGGATTATTAAATTCCCAAGAGGCTAAGTGCTGTCTAATAAGATGCCCCTGACAGGACACTGTGTACGACTAAAATTATAAACATTTATATGTTACATATAAATGTTGACAACACTGATAAGGTTGTTTAAAATATCAAGCTGAAGTTTACCATCATATGAATGGTTTTATAGCTCTAACATTCTTACAACTCTGACTCGTCTAACGTATTTAGTTTAGTCGTTGTCCAAAACCCTGGTCTAGTGGTCTGCTCCTTTCATCTGACCTCCGGTCTCCACAGTTTTATATCTAGCTATATTAAACTAAGGAAGGGACGACCAATAATGGTGAGGATCTTTAGAAAGATCAGTACCCTAATTGCGTAACTTATTTTCGTAAACAATCATGCCTAATTTATTTAATTTATACAGTTCAACAACATTCATTGTGTTATTTACGTTGTTGAGCAAAAAAAAGTGGCGGCGATACGTCAAAAATTGTGGTGTAGGCTGATTTTTGAACAAAAAAAGTAATTTTTTCCATTGTGCGGCTTGCGTGCCATGTATGAACGTAAACGAAGCAAAAGGAGTATGTAAGGATCGCAGCAGGTGACGTTCTGTAGTGTCTGCCTACCGCCATGGGTAGAAGACGTGAGTTTATGTATGTAAACGTACACTAAATCAGCTGCTGTTGAGTGTTGACTATTATTATGGCCTCATAATAGTCACTGGCACAGTCTGTAATCAATGCGATGTGTGTGTGTGCTCACACACACATGTGCAGACAGTATGTGGACAGTAGTCTGTGTTTAGAGTTTTAGACACAACAGGAGAAATTCAGAAGTCTTGCATGCTTTTCATTGACAACTAACAAATTATTATTTAAACACTTTATTGTACCTACTCCATATAAAACAATTGTTGGACAGACGGATTTGACTAACCTATAACAGAGTCCTTTGTTTTCCTACGGAACCCTAAAAAAAGACAAAATTTAATATTTAAAGCTAGTGTTCAATGGGCGGTCTTATCGCACAAGCCGATCACTGCTGACAACCATCGCTTTTAGGATATTGATTTAACAATTTAAATAATGGTTGTTTTTTTTTATGATTGTTTAAGGGAAAATTTTCCGAAAAGTAGAATTTCAACCACGAGATCAAAATTTTTAATGGATTTAATTTTCTTTGGTTTGAACGATTAAAGCCCGATTTGCAAAAGCGGTTGTCAACTTAATTATGTAAATTGATTAGCCAGGTCGGCTTGGAAACAAGGGAGGAATGTTATACGAGAGCACTTTAGATGAACCGAACAAGTTCAATTTGAAAAGTATCAGCTGCGAACTGATACTAAGTACTTAATATAATTTCAGTACGTAGGTGTTTGATGTGTAACATCTTTCCTCTTGCTTTCCTGCAAATCTTTCGGGACGGAAGTGTGTAACAGGAAGCCGCGGAAGCGCGCGCTATTGATTGGACCAATGTGCACGCGCGGTGCCACAGTCCAAATGGGTTGGACTCAGTCCATTGGAGTCCATTTGGACTGTTTGTACTGTCAGCCAATATGTCAGATGTTACACATGATATGCGACTACTGTAAGCCTCGCTCGTTTGAATGCTTAATTTAATGGTTTGAGAAATCATTTCACATAAACCTAACATAACATCACGCCTGTAGACAGGGTTAGGCAGACATGTACCTATTGTACAGTACTTATCGCCAGTTATGTTTAAGTCCTGTGTAGGTAACATGTGATAGCCCATGTCACATGTCACATATTATTCGATTCAGTAACTGATCTCAGATAGCTACATGTCCATGCCAGCCCCACCAAAAACATTTTCATGTAAAACGTTGCCGAGACGAGACCATATGACTCTCACTGTCAAAAAGTTATCAGATCTCATGTAGAGCCAAGTTTCTTACTCTGCAAGCCCTAACTTCACAAACTATACACATTAGTCAAAATATGTGGCTTGGCCGTTTCGCTACCGTCACCTGGGCGTAAGGCAGATAGAGGTATTGTCACACAAGATTCATAGTTTGTTCCATTACAGTTAAATTGTGTAGATAACATAACATCACGCGTGGATTCCCCGAAGGGATGGGCAGAGGTGCACCATAGTACACTCACATCATGCCAGTTATGTTTAAGACTCATTGTAATAGGGGCGAGTCTATTGCTTTGCCCTCAACCGGGCACACATCCAGACTCCAGGTGCCACTGAGAAATTCCTGATGGAAAAACCCAATAACACTTTGCTCAACCCGGGAATCAAACCCAGGAGCTCATGCTCAACAGTAGCGCTTGCAACGTATATTGTGAGCGGTAATTCTGACCTCCCCACAGCGTGGTCCATTTCGGTGGCGAGTACAATTAGATAGATTGTATTGATTCGCTCGTTCGGCCGGTTGGACCAGATTCTCGTGTGTTGTCGTTACATAACATTACTGAATGTGTAGTCTAATTGTTTATAATACCACTAACGTTTAATAAAAAATTAGAGGGTTCAAGTCTAGAGTGTCTGCGATTTCACCGGGACTCCTTCAAATTGGGACACAGCAATGCTTGACGGCAGGAAGGGTGGAATAGTATTTGCAGGAGTCTGGGCGACACGATAACTCTAAGCTGGGAATGTTCAAGACACGAGTGCATAGGTTGCTTCTAGGCAAACGACTCCATCGTTGCTTTACATCAGTGCACAAAACGAGAATTAATTTAGGGTTAGGCTCAGTAACTACATATTTTTTTCTTCAATACCTCTATCAGTCGTCATTTCAATGTTGACTTCCTTCCCAGTCATCCCCTTGCTCGACCAGCTCTCCTGGAGATCGATAACAATTAAAATTCTATTGTGTCTCATTAATGACAGTTGAGCTCGTAATAATCATCATTTATACAATCCAATCATCTTTTCGTTTGATCTGCCATAACTTCACATTCATACTCTGCTTCGTTCAATCAATCAATCAATATTCTTTGTTGCGTTGGTCTTGTGGTCGCAATAGCGCTGCTACATGATGTTCCGGATTCGATTTCCAGGTGGGACAAAGAGTTAATGGGTTTTTTCCATCAGGAATAGCTCAGTAATAGCTTAAGTCTAGATTGTGTGCCCGGTTGATGGCAATAGGGTCGCCCCCTGTTACATGGAACTTAAACATAACTGGCGAAATGTAAGTACCCCTCTGCCTAACCCTTTGGGAAAAGGAAAACGACGACACCTAGTTTCGCACTAAAATAATACACCCATTCTTTGTAATCGAAAAAAGGTGGCATTGCTTTTCCTGAAGATTTGTGTCACAAGGAGCTCAGCTACCAAAAATCCGTGTTCCGTCGCCTGCCACAGTATGTTCGAAGTAAATAAACATAGTCGTAAAGGCTGATCCGTTAACCGTTCTGCGAATTTTACGAGTTTAGCCGACTCCGACCGAGCTGCTGACATCTTTTATTATTCTGATATTCTTTTACTTCTTTCTGATAAGTTACTGAGACTGCTGATATCGGGAAACTGTCGGTTGGATTTTGAGCGGTTCCTATTTTTTATAACGGACCGTTTTATTTTACAATAAGTTGCTCTTTTCGGTTCCTATTTCATTAAAGGATCCTTTTTTTCAAACAATGGCAAGGTTGTACGTAACTGGTCCTCGAACCGTATCGCGTTAATAAACGCTTCGAAAGAATGAAATGGTCGCCTCTGCTAAGCAATGAAGATTATACGTTTTGATAATAGCAAAGATATGAAAGTGCATAAGTTATTGACGGACATTTTATCCTAAAAATCAGAGCATTCAAATTCTGGGATTGAAAGTTTTACTACCTATGTTTAGCAGAATCTTGACGATTCTGCTGAATAAAGTCGCGCACTATCTCGCGAGACTTAATATCACTAAACTAGCTCTGCATGATTTTGTTAGGAAGTTCTCAGTACCTACTGTAGCCGAAAATGGCATAAAGCTCACCCCAGTGTTATCGGCGACCTGTGCGCCTACATCTCTACCTTATTATTCTGGCGTAATAATGTGAATGTGTGAAGTCTGTGTGACTACAAAGATAATCTCAAAGTTCTGAGAAAAGTGGTATATGACACCATGTTTACATTGCAACTACCGGGAAAGTATGAGCATAGAGAGTAAGTACGTCTGACTTTAGTCTGTAGTGAAGTGGATTTATCAGTTTGATGGCGAATATTTTGTAGACGGTGAGACGTGACCAGGGAAGCATGGCACAAAAGGGAGGAGGACAATACTCAGCAGTGGGTAGAACAAGGTTGCCAATGATGATGATTTTGATGAGATGCCCTTTCCGAATTCTTCCTGTCCAAATACCTACCT
This sequence comes from Agrochola litura, assembly GCA_949152395.1. Taxonomy (NCBI): domain Eukaryota; kingdom Metazoa; phylum Arthropoda; class Insecta; order Lepidoptera; family Noctuidae; genus Agrochola; species Agrochola litura. Next base: position 253,085 of record OX424519.1, on the reverse strand, counting down.
TTTGATTTACCAATTGCATCTTCTAGTCTCCTGATAATTAATAAAAATAATTGATGTCATCTTTATGTATTAAAGTTTCTAATGGATGCAAATAAAGAGTAGCGGTAATAGCCTAACAGTTAAGACGAAGACTAGCGAAAGAGAGGTCATGATTTCGATCGCCATCCGCTGCATTTTTGCACGCTCTCCTAGCACATGCATGTTTATGTATTTATTGTCATAGATCGTAGATTCGAACCCAACCAGGCACTTTACTTTCTGTAAAATTTTTTCATCGCAACTGCTTTCGAAATGGTGAAGGAAAATATCGTGAGGAAACCGCCATGTCCTAGAAGGCTAGAACCAAAAAGTCGAAAACATTTGTGATATCCACCATCCCGCACTGTGCCCGCGTGGTGGATCACGCTCCTCTCTTGAGTGGCCCAGCAGTGGGAACATTATAGGCTGATCTTGCTTTTGCTAATGTGCGATAAACATTACCACAAAAGTCTACATCGGGTTTAAAAATTCAAATCTCAGAAATTAGTTTGAAATTGGTTAGTTGTTTTTTGCTCATCGATTCTTTGTGCGAGCGATTTCTACAATTTTGTTTATAATAAACCACAAGCATTATAATCGTTTCTTCTTGTATCATGATGTAACTGAGCGTCCTCCACATTAATAAAACAATCGGCTATCAGACGCTTGTAAACTTAAACTCCTATTGTTTATGAAGCCTCGCCGCTATTTAGTCTTTTCGCTATTGTGTGCGAAACTAATACATAACATAGCGATTATGATTCCCTGTATCTGGAGTTATTTAGGTGCGAGCTGCAGGCATTTTATATATTGGTCCTTCGTTCCGCTGCCGGTTTTGGGGGTCTCCCAGAGGTGTCTGCGGTGGTAGCTGTAGTCCGACTGTAATCTTAGTAGTACTTAGATATCAGGATAAAAGTCCTGCAGTGCATAATAACATTCTATTATCTTAGGCATCATCCATGTCCTAGAATTTGCGAAAAAGTCCGAAAGGGATATCGTGGCCCCTGGCAACATGGCAACTGAAGGAACAGCTCCACCCACAGCGGGAGAAGTTATTTGATAATTTCCCACCCAAAAAAAAGGCATCATTCATGTCCTAGAATTTAGAAACGAACGAACATAACAGGTTTACTATCTTGTGTCTTTGTAGGTACCTATCTGAGATGTTCTAATATTGAATTTTTTCATCCCCGAAGAAAAACTTCGTAGAATTCTAAAGAAGTTATTTGAGTGTACTTTAGAATCCTGTTTTAAAGGGAGAGCTAAAAAATCCCCACGACTGACGATTTTCGTGTACGTGGGGCGCTGCCTGGCCACTGTGCAGTCAATATTGATGCCAACCGACGCGGACTGGGTAATCTTTTCACTCTGGGACGTGAGTTATTCACGTATAGATCGTGAATGAAAAGAATTTGAGCTTGTTACCAAGTATTTGACATTGGTAGGAAGTATACTGCCGTCGCTTTCTACTGTCACAAGATGCGAAGGAATTCCAGAGAAGATAAATGTCGTAGTTTAGATTCCATTAATGACATTTTTTAGAAAAAAACTGTCGATTAATGCAAATGAAAAAACGCAGAAATGGTCCTTGGAGCTGGAGATCCTAGAACCCACAACTCGTTGGCAAAAACTGGTATTTAATGTTAGTAGTTTTCAAGTAAAACTATTTATTCCATCCAATTGTTTTTTTTATATACCTACCTAGGCATGGCGAGTACTTACCTAAATTTTAATTAACAAAATCGTGTTTGCTGCAATAGCATCCTGATATTATGCGATCCTGGTACCTCGCGCGCGGATACACTTACTTACATACATATTATGTACAACATATACATACATTGTACTTATGTAGGTACGTGCCGGTAAACCAATGCTCTTTGATTTATCATTAGGCAATCGTAATATCGGTCGAATTCATTTATATATTAGCCACACAGTACTTATTGAATAGTTTCGTTCAGGATTTGACTCGCATTTCCAGTGCAAGGCAGAATATTTATCCAAAAATTGTCTTCTTAGCATGTTATGCTGTGAAATTTTAAATCCCAATTTTCAGCCACGTGAGCTCCGTTCGCTGACGCAGTCATAAGATCGTCAAGTGCACAAGCGAAAGCGGGAGGTGGGCCAGTGTCTGAGCAGAGACGCCGCCGCCGCCGCCGCATATACCATAACCCCCCATTTATGAAGATTCTGTTTGCTACGGCCGACTTGGTTTCGTACTCCATGGATTTCCAAGTCGGCAAATTGTGAGAAAAGTGGTCTAGGTAACAATTTTTGTGTTGGCCCACCTCAGTCAAAGTGGTTAGGATTAGTCAATTTATTAGGAAACTGTCTTCCACCGCCAGTTCCTTCAAGGAAATGCCGATGTTGGGTAGGTACCTAATACCAGTCACGATTTATTAATGATTAAGTTGATAAATTATGATTAATATTTAAAATCATACACAGATTCTAGATATCACACTAATATTATAAAGGCGAAAGTTTGTGAGTGTGTGTGTGTATGTATGTTTGTCTCTTCTTCACGCTCAAACGGCTAGACCAATTTGGATGAAATTTGGCACACAGATAATTTATAACCTGGATTAACACATAGAATACTTTTTATCCCGATATTCCTACGGGATCGAGACTTACGCGGGTGAAACCGCGGGGCGCAGCTAGTTCGACATAATTTGTAAATGCAAGCAATGAAGAATAAGGAATATCAATATTTTTTAAATTTTCAAGTGTTTAAAAAAAAAATCGGAATAATATCAGTAACAAAATGTTGTAGGGTAAATCACCCAGTTATTAGACTTTAACTTGATTTTGTTACTAAAAAATAATTGCATATTTTCTAAATATATAGGGTGAGTCACCCAGTTATCGATTATGTGAAATGACAATGTTGTTGGTAAGTATATTTTATTGCATTTTGAAGTTGGAACATGACGTAGTCTGTAAGTAGTTTCGTTTCACCACTTTCTGATATTAAATAAATACATACAACCAAACAGTGCTACGATGGAAATCGCAACCTTGGTATAAAAGAAGTCAATTTATTTCATCGGTCTTTTTTGGTGTTTTTCCTTAAAATCGTTTGATACGGTCCAAATTGGATGATTATATTATTCTTAAGAAGTGCAAAACGGTTTCGATTGACCACAAAAGGACTTTTCTATTCAACGCAAGTTACAAATTGGTTAATTGATGACAAGCTTAGATTAAACTTCGGAGCTCACTGTTGGAATCACTTTTAGCGAACTTCGGAATTACTAAATTCTTACTAATCATTTATTTTTGGCGTTAAAGAAAAACTTAACCCATAGTCGAGCTCCTATAGTTTATTTGCATACAATGCAACATTATTTTAAGACTTCTAGCGGATCATTATTTTAAGACTTCTATGTAGTCTAAATTAACCATGTCTTAATATGAAGGAAAAAAGCCAGTCAGAACCACACTCAGCAGTGTGGTTCAAATTGACTCTCGCCGAGGCTTCTAAATGGTTTCTAACGAGTAGACGACTCAAAGATACAAACATTAATTATAAACCAACTGTTTCGGTTATAGCTATAAGGGTCGTTCTGAATTAACTCTCTCCATAGTTTCACGAGCGGCCCTTCTGTGAAAACGTACACAAAGCGAACAGAACGATTGTTAGCAAAACGAAACAATAAAAAAGTGGTGTGGACGAGGCTTTGTTTAGCCAAATGAGGGAATTAGGCTGCAGGGGACGAGGGAGCCAGTTATTCCATTATAGTATAACTATTATAACTCTGGGCTTGATTGTTAAACCAGATACGCTGGGCGTGATGGGTAAATGACCTCGAAAGGATCGCGGTAAAGACCTAGTTGTAATGAACGTAGGATGTTTAACGTTGGTACTAAAAGCAATGGTTTGTGGCTAGGAAGATAAGATATCGGTGTTTCTCTTGTTGGCCACAATTAATGGCCCTCATTAATTGATGTTGTTTCGTTTTAAATCCTCGAAAGGTTTTGTCCATGCTTAGTGCAAGGGTACTAGGGATGATAAATGACCATTAAAGACCCCCAAAAGTTCAGGTTCTAGTCAGAATTTCTTACTTAATGTAAAAATTAATAGTAATACTTAATTGTAGACGGTGGGCGCACGAAACGTTGCCCAACCGCAGTGTTCTAACGATTTGCTCTGGCACAACTAAGTTAAGCCCTGTATAGCTGAGCTATGCGGCTCGGCGCAACAGGAAGTCGCCGTGTTTACAGCGACGCGACGTGCCCGACACGGCGACGACTCGACACGCTTCCAAGAACAGCCGGCACGACGAAATCACACATCGATCCGTGCGAAACGATTTATTGACAGAAGGGGTCCATTCCATTCCAATTCATGTTGGAACAAGGTGCAAAGCAAACAGTCACAAAGTTGAATCAAGAAATTGAAGCAACAGTTTTCTCTCACGTTTCTCGCGTTTTCGCAACACAAAGCAATCAAAATCGATTCCAAACGGGAATCGATTTTGAACTCAGCCCTGACACGAGCGAATCGATTGTCTCGATCAGACGGCAATTGAATGGAATTTAATACTATTTTTAGTAGACGGTAGCTTCCGATGCTATTGCTTCGGATATCGAGATTGAAAGGAGACGCCATCGGTCTTGACCGTAAGCTGTACATGACTCGGTTTGGAATCATTCACATTGAGATCACTTGGAACACAATAATGGTTGGTTGGTTGTGAGAAAAAAATATAGAGCGACGTCGTATCGACGTTTCATTCGTCGGTCGCTGGAGCGTTACTGGACAGACGCACTGTCGCGGCTGCGGCGCGCCCGCCGTACATAACAACACTTTATAGGCATTTTTTATGGCTTCGGCAAAAACTAAGAACACTGGCACTTGAACACAACGTGCGGTGGTCGCAGAGCACCGCGTCACACACTGCTCACCTGAGCCTCACGGGCGGTGGGATGTTGAACGCCGGGTACAGTTTCGCGTTGGGACTCTCAAACAGCATCGCGATTGTTTTTTTCACCGTGCACGCATCGTGCACCCGTCCACGCGAGTTTGCGGCCGGCCGTACACTGCCGGCGCTGCGCCGCGCCACCCCGCGCCCCTCCGCGCCGCGGTGCCCCGCGCCCCCGTGACGTCACGCCCGGAACGCTAAGCTAGGCTTCTTCGTGTCAACCGTAGCGCCCCGTCCCTCTCGCGCGCTCTGCTCGCAAGCGGGACGTAGCATGTCTTTACAAAGGATATTGCGTCGATGCGTATTAGCAGCAGAGTACAGCCCGCTGGCGCTGGCGGGCAGCCCCTCCACGTTAGGGCTTCGCGGTGGATGTGGAGCGCAGACAGCTCTCCAACTATTTTATTTAAGCTCATGTGACCTCCACGCGCGGGGCTTATGAAATATGAACGTGTGCTCACCCTAAGGGTGATGTAGATCAGCTGTGTGTACACCCCTCGCAAGCGCCCGCACGGAGCAAGGTCGAGGGTGCCGAGGTGCTCAGAGCGCCACGAACGGCTAATACACGCAACACTGACTACCATTCGATCAACTGACTTGAAATAACTTTCATACATTTGTTATCTTCAAACTGGATTGCTGAGGAGGCAAAAAACTTTGAACGTGCAAGTCATGAGTAGTCATGACAGTACTCGAACAGAATAAAGTCCATAATAAGGTCGTGGGCGGACAAGCACTCGAGCACTTGACTGTACTTCAATAATGAGATACTGTAACTTCTGTGATACAATTTTGGAGGCCTAGCAGTGTCTGTAAAAACCTTTACTGCTTACAATAATATTATAGCAGTTATAATGCCTTCTATTTGAAAGCATAATTTCCACCAATTAATTATTATTTTATCATTGCCACAGCTAAAGGATTCCCTATAACCAGTAAAAAAGCTATGCCACGATCGTCAAAACTGGCAGACAAATAAATTGGCGTATTATTGGGAGACAGCACGACGACGGCGACGCTTCTACTATTCCTCTCGACGCAGTCTCTTAGTCACCATTCATGACGCACGGATGAAAATGGTAGCCTTAGGTAAACTGAAAACTTCGCGAAACACTTCCTGAAAAACTCGGTACTTCCCGTAGTTTCCGCGCTAAATAAGTAAGAAAGAAAAAGTCGTGCGACTTTTTCACATCGGTGATAGCGCTATATGTGACTACTCAGCTCAACTCAACTCAACTCAAAGCATTTATTTCAATTAAACCATTTACAGGCACTTTTGAATTGTCAAGGAATCGGTTGGTCAGAAATAAGAAGCTAGTTGTCCATTCCAAAGCGTAGTAGGTAAGCAGCCTCTGTTCACCTACTCTTCTTAACATAGCCGTAATAGGAAATATCCATGACCGTGATGCTTAAGATCAGCGCCGCAGGGCGTCATCTGTCTAATGACAGATGATTGTTTTCAATATTACTATTTGCAACGTAAACAAAGCGATATAATGGCTCTGAAAGATTATTGTGACGGCCGTGAGAATCTATCGAACAATAACAGCGTAATAAGAAGAATATGTCAATGACACAAGTGTTCTTTTTACAAAATAAAATTATAATATTTTTTTTTAATTGTGATACGAGAACTGGGGCTGTCACCCTACCATTGTTTCTTAGGATTTTTTTGGCGGCAAATATTTTTATTTGAACTTATAAACGAATTATATTTTATTTGTATGGTCTACCTATCTACCAACTGTGCTAATTAATAGGTAGGTAGGTAATCATAAAATGAGAATCCGGAAATACCTGCCCGAAATTAATTTACAAGTCTTGCGTAAACTTACAATAATGTAAGTATTGGTAGTATGAGGAACAGGGTGTAAAGTTCACTCATCCACCATAGAAAAGGGAGGATCCTCCGCCCAGACGGGTGTCGTGTCTGGCGGGCAACTGCCCAACGGTTGAACTTTTTTTCTTTTTTTTTTGTATTGCATCTTGCAGGTCAACCTAGGAGGTTGTCGGCTGCTTAACCGGACTTTCCTGTGGCTGCCTCAATAAATTAAGGCCTCCAGCCAGGACATAAAACTTAGAAACTAAGCGACTACACGCTAAGGGCGCCTCCTGTGGGGTACGGACCTCGGCTTAGGGAGTCGCTGGTGGAGGGCAGCAGGAGCTACAGGCTCAGCGGCGCGGGCTGGCTCGAACAAAGGTCGGGGCGGGGATGAACGGGGACGTCGCGGCGGGCCTCGGTGGCGAGAACGGAAGGACGGCGGTCGGTTTTTGTTTTTATGTGCTTAAGTACTGGTTTCCCTACTACTCTCCTGGAGGAGGATTGTGGGGTCGTCTGGGATAGTGAGAGTATGCCTTGGTGGGCGAATCTTATGCGGGAGGGAGTGTAACGGGCGGCTGCCGCAATCAGGGGATTGGGGTGCTTTATAGCAGAGTCGAAGAAACGCTTTGAGAGGCTTTTCATGAACTGCTGGACGGTGGGCATTTTGAGATCTTAGTGAAGATCCAAATTGCGGACATAGAAGGGGGCTCCCGTAACCCTTCTAAGGAAACGGTTTTGGAGGGTCTGCATCCTATGGAGATGGCGTGGATTAGCGTGTGCGAAGACTACGCACGCGCAGGTCATGATGGGACGGATGACCGCGGTGTAGATGCGCAATTTGCACTTGAGTGACAATTTGCTGCGTGCGGTCAATATGAATTGGAGCTTACTGAGAGCGAAAGCGGCGCGCGAACGAGCCGTTTTTATGTGCTCACGAAAGTTAAGAGTTGAACTTTGAAGTCAGATAGTCTTAAAGTATGTCGTTCGCGCGGTAAACTCTAATTGCGCGATGCAGGATTTGTGTGACGTCATGTCTTTTGATGCGTAGTTTGTATGTGGCGGTGTAATTGCTACAGTAGAATGATAAAAACTGAGCATGCACCATAACATACCGATGTAGGCACATATTTTAAGTGGTTATTCATAAAGGAACCAATTAAATAGTAATTAGTATGTTTGTATATGTTTAAATATTCGTAAACAAACCTAATTTCAATTATTTTGCTTGTTTTGCGTAAGAACGTAACTAAATATGTATGCGTAAATCTGTAACAGCTTCCTGCAACTGCAGGTCATAGGTTACTTCTCACACAGAGAAGAAATGTGCATAGAACGCCCTGTATCACTGCGTTTTCATTTAACGATTTCAGTACATTCAGACTAGGTTTCACGATGTTTTCCTAATAGGGCAAGCTTAGCTTTAAAAAAAACAAGTTCACTAAGCTACTCATGACTATTACGGAGCTAAATAAAGACAAGTAAAGCAGTGACGTCAATTACCGGAATTAACAATCAATTAAAGTAACACATAGTTCGCTATGTGTTACTTTTCAAGATCAATCCCGAAGCATAATATGACGAGATCTCGCTCGAGATTGACAGGGTTGGACGGCAGTAGTCAGCGACGCTCCAAACGTCCACTCGGTGCGCGAGCGATGTCGGCCGGGAGTGTCGAACAGCGAAAGCAAACTATCCCGACTATTTACGGCTGGTCGCGCCGGTGTCTGGCTATGTTTGTTTGTTCGCGCTTATCTCCGGAACTACTGAGCGGATTTTCATTTAGTTTTCACAGGTAGATAGAGTTTAATTTGGAACAGAATATAGGGTTTGTTTAATTAAAATCGGATGTTGTAAAAAAAAGTTACCGTGATATAAGGCGGTATTCTGTTCACGACACGTGCAAAATTTCTGAGAGTAACCTAACAAAAAGTATTATGCATTACATGATGATTGTAATACTCTAAGATAGTATCCCATTAGGATTTGGATGAAAGGCACACAAAGCTAACGGATTTGGATGAAATTCGGCACATGGGTAAACCATAACCTGGGTTAGGACATAGGATTCTTTTTATCCCGATATTCCCACGAGATCAAGACTTATGCGGGTGTAAAACCGCGGGGCGCAGCTAGTGTCAATATGAAATGCTTGCTGCATAAAAAGTACCTAATTAAAAAGAGTACTTAGAAAGACAAAATTAGAACACAAAAAAACAAGACAGTAATTTTATTATTTTATTTACTTGGTACCAGGCACACATAAAATAGGGATAAATGCTTTACATTCCGTGTTGCGTTCTCGCCGTTGCCCCGGCAACCAAATCTCAAAGATGGCGCTACCAACCACCATACCGACAGGTTTTATTCGCTTTTAACCAATCATTTTCATATACCTAATCTACATTTAAAAGACGTAATAGAAGATTATTATCGAATGAATGAAAGCGATAAAAAGGTCGTTGTCATGGTAACGATGGGGGAGGGGGTCATTGAAGAAGGACAAAACATCTTATTGATGTCCTTCAATAAGGTCAGGTGCGTAGTAGTACTCGCTAGTGGCGCATGTAGCTATGAGGAGATGAAATGAAGCGGGCTATGCAAACGGAGTACCTACCTACCTGCATAATGTAAGGCCCCGGAGCACGGCGATGATCAGTACGATATTTTACTGTATGATTTTGGGATCTCATCACATAGCAGCTTCATACTGCATATTTGTTTTTAGGTGTACGAACAGTGGCATGTTGAATGAATGAAATGCACCGACCCCAGCGCGGTCTAACCAGACTCGACAAATCGAATGAACCTCAACATTTGCACTAGGTAGCCCGAGGAGAAAAATTCGTAAAATATTTGTTTACACTATATTCGTAATGAATGAATAGGTACCTTTTTTTGGGTGACAAATTATCAAATAACTTCTCCCATCTCTGGGCGGAGCGTGTCAGACTCTTACTGACTAAAACCCACCCGTGTTCCTTCGGTTGCCATGTTGCCGGGGGCCATGATCTCCCTTCCGGATTTCTTCGCGACCCCGGCAGGCATCGGCAATAGCGGACCCCGTCAATTCTGCTGACATCGAGCGGTCGGCAAGCTACCCATTGCTCACCGTCCGGAAGCCCGCGCCTACGGTGGCCGGGAATCGGACTGCGATTCCCGACGCCCAGGGCGTCTCCTCCTGCGGCGGTTAGGGATGCGAGGGCGCGAAATTTGCTTCTCCCTCACGCGTTCCACCTCCTCCTTCGCGAGCATTACTGCTTCGCAGAAGGAGGTGACGGCCTCCCATTTCCTCTCGCTCCGTACCATGGCCTGAACCAGGGCCGGACGTGAGAGATCACCGCCGCCGATCGCCTCCACGAGGACACGGCGATGCCCCGCCCAAGCCGGGCAGACCTCCACCGTATGCTCCACCGTGTCTTCCGGGCGATCCACACAATGGTGACACCCGGGCGTTTCCACCCGCTTTATTCTGAACAGGAACCTGCCGAAACAGCCGTGTCCGGTGAGGACCTGCGTCAGGTGGAAGGTGAGGACGCCGTGGCGCCTCTCTAGCCACTCCTCAAAGAGGGGACTTTTCGCCGCAATTGTGGCGTGCCCAGCGCTGGGTTGCGACAATCACACTCTCCACGACGCCATGAGATCCCGCCGGAGCTCTGTTCGCTGTGCCGCATTTCTTGCGGCACAGCGGACCGCGTCTCCGGCAGGAGGCGTTTGGACCCCCCAGATTGGGCAGGAGCCGCTTCAAAGCAGCCCCGGCCCGCTCCAGTCTGGGAGCCAAACGTCGGAAATGCTCCACGAAGTTCCACCGGCTGTCGAGGACCGAGTACCAGATGAATAGGTACCTATGGAAGATATGAAAATTAACGAATTTTATTTATGGCTTAGAAAGGCTTCAAGCTATATCGCGAGCCAATTTTTAAGCTCTTGCGTTTATTTTATAAAATCACACATAAAATCTCTATCCGAGTCAGGATGCTTCAATTTTCTAGCTCGCTTAGCTCGCTCTTGCATCCTCTTAGTATTTAACAATACAATTACAATTTAATCCGGTCCTGAATGCTCCATTTTTCAAGCCCGAATTGTTTTTTTTTTTTAAGAATAACTTGACGTGTCCGAGTCAGGATGTTCCAATTTTCTACCTCGCTACGCTCGTGCTTGCAATTGTTTTAGTAAGGTCACAATTTACAACAATTCAATTTCAGCTTAGCCTCCCGAGTCACAATATACTATTTTATTTTGTAACAAAAGCAATACCCTCCTTAAAAAGGGCCCCCAATTATTTTTTGACAATTTGGGACCAGCAACGCCTCTGTAAAACTTTAGAATAGAATAGAATAGAATATTCTTTTTTTTTTTTTTCTTTTTTTTTTTTTTTTCTTTTTGTGTTCTTTATTGTTGTTTCTGTCTGAATGTAAACGAATAAAAGCGTCTGCACGTATCAAAAGGACAATCTTTGAGTCTGTGTGTCCATTTTTTATCTACTTGGTAAAGGAGCCAACCGAAGTCCATAGTTAGCAGTTTGACTTCTCCTTTATGTCTTAGTGGTAACGGCGGTTTTCGTAACTCAAGTGCAGCTCAAGAAGTAGTCAGAAGCCCGAAAGTCTGACACCCATTTTTACCTTGGGGTATCGTGTTACAGTCACTCCATGTAAAATACTGGTATTCAGCTGTATCCGGTTAGACTGGTAGCCGACTCCAACATAGTTGGGGAAAGGCAGGTACTTAGATGATGATAAAATGTTACTATTGACTTGCCGTACGGTTGACCTTACAGTTTATCAGCAGTAGGTCGACTTCAGGCTGAAATGACGAATGTAACGAAACGTGCTATAAATCTGGTGTAACATATCGGTAACATTGACGATAACCTTCCTTTTTTTGAAGTCGGTAATAAACAGCAGATATCTTCATAAATACAGAGCGTGTGTGTCCCGGGGGAGCCGGCAGTGGTTTATGGAACAGTTTCACTCGCGGCTGGAGTGTCGTACAAATTGATGCTGTATATGAGTATCAAAATAAGCCTCCATGTCTCTGAGAGTACTTGGAGCCACCGGCCCAGTTCTTTCGAAACTATGACGTTGTTGTGTGTAGTTTAAAACGCAAATCCATGAACAAAGCAAAAGTCTGCAAGTATGACAAAGTAATGATTGACTGAGTTGATGTTATTTCAAATGTTAAGTTATGTGATAGTGTGGCTTGTTGTGGGAGGCGTCGTGTGGTGCTACTTGTGTAATTTCTTTAGACGATGAGTTCACACCTGATTTAGTTGTTTCTTCAATATTTGAAACAAGATATTTTTGTACTTCCTACATTCATAGCAATTAAACATATCCTATCTATTGTATTCTAAGTTTTCTATCATCCCTCTTTTAATGCACACTAAAGTAGTCACTCTGTGTAAAATCGATCGACAATCGACCATAAAAAGAATGCATGATGTGATGTACAATACTTTGGAACCTAAGTAATAAGTAAACATTTGACCACTCAACTCGTTTTTCTTACATTTGCCTCGGCTTACTGTGTTCATCGTAAGATTTGCAATACTAAGTTGATTTGGTGCAACCAGAATCAGCGACAAATATTACAAAAAATCTCTATTGCAATTCTCATCTCAATTTCGCAAACTTTGTGAGATGTCGACATGGCGGGAAACCTTTTAATTCAGCAATAATAAACAATCCGTTTCATTTGTTACGTCACATCGCGGTCGCCGCAAGTCGCAAGTCGCAGCTCTCGCCCCGTGACTTAATATAATTGGGGAAACAAATGAACGGTTGTTGGCAACGTGGCTATATCGATCGAGTTCGTTGAGCTGCTTGTGAGACAGTTCGTCTGAGGAAGAACAGTAGGCCGCACGTTCCTCTGAGCTGACCTGGCGAAACACTGAGTTTCAATATAATAAGAGGCCAGCTTTTACTGGTTTTGTGAGCACTGACGTGCGGGTTACCGGCCGTGCCGTTAGGACCGTAGGTCCGTTCCTATACGTTTTCCTGAGTTTACCGACTTCAAAAAAAGTAGGTTCTTAATTCTTCTGTAAGTAAGTATAGTGTATTATAAGTCTGTATAGTGGTAAATGAATTTGTGTGGGGTAGGTACCACAATTAAAAAGTGAAAATTAAAAAAAAAAACAAACAATAAATAACTTTAATTTCGGAAGTTAAAGGTGTTTTTTTACTTTGAGGTGTTTTTTTTTGGAATTTGGTTGGTTTTTTTTTGCAGCTAAGTGTCGTGTACTGGTTTGTAAGGTTAACTTACCTTAATCTTATGGGTTTTGGAGTTTGGTAGGTAGCTATATCACCCAATTTCCTTCGTGTTGCATGTTGCGGCGAGGTGGTTCTGGATTTGATTGCGCCCAACTGGCAAAAACATGTGCTATAATAGTCGAGGCCACGTTTCTGTTTCAGCTCATAGTTCAATAATGTAGATGTAATAAGTCGAATAAAAAGGGAGTAAACGTTTACTCAACGCGATTTGGGCGCAAATTATTCAGCTAATAGTGCTATGAAAGTCGTGTTACTGTTGAATAAGGAACATAATTGTGAAATAATTATCGAATAAAAGCAAAACTGGACCAAATTTAGAGTAGCAATAGCAATATTGCTGCCTTTCCGTGACCATTGATGAAGTTAAAGCTTTTTCGTTACTATTAATCAACAAAATCATGGAGTAAATGTTGCCGATTAGCCATAAATCATCATTTTTGTCAGTTAAAAGCAATAATTTGCTATTATTCCACAATTTCGCTGTGTATCAGTTATTTCATCACAATTTTTCAATTATTTTATGAAACGGAACTTTGTGTGTGAATTATTATAACAAATATGTACAAATATGGAAGTACTGAATATACCTAGTTATTTAATGTAGAATGTTATAGCAATATATTGTCTATAGAATTTTGCATATCTATATGTAAATGAACATGCAAAGTAACTTTATCGATGAAATCGTAGGAGTTATTTAACATATGTTTGTGGGCCACGCTAATTATTAATAATGTAATAAAAAAAAACAAACAAATACACAAATAAATTTTATCAAAATATTAGATCAAGATCCATTAAACAAATTTAAGTAAATATATTGCTATTACATCACAATATATCGGTTATTAGTCGAATAATTGTATGATTTTATCTCATTTATAGGACATAATGCCGCCATATGTAGACAATTTTGGTATTTCTTCATTAAAATATTTTTATTCTTTTTCCAATTTTTTTTTCCATTTCGTAATCCATCACGTAAATTGTTAATATTTTTCAATAAAATACTGGTGCGCTGGATGAGATATTATATAGCTTGTAAAGTAATTGAAAATCAGTTATACAACACCTAATTCAATAAATGTGTTAAACCAGCATTCATAACGATTCAAGTTCAGTAACTGCAATATAAACACTCACATGCGTCTAATCGATTTAGCATGCTATTGTAGATATTAAAATACTTTTCAGTAAATAGGCAGCTTTTATTCGGCGAATTCGCTCCAATATGGTAATGTCGAGTAGTAGCCATATATCAGCTTTTTAAACATGAAACTTGCGAATCGATTACTCTAATAGCGCAATTACTGCACCACATGTCGTATAAACGAGAAATGGTAGTTACTATATGACTATTGAATAAATGCACTATAAGAATATCGAGTAAACGTTTATACGACACGGTTAAAGCACTTAAATCAAAAAATGCTAAAAAGTTGTAATAAACGCTTTTACACTACATTGTGGCTACTACGTAGCAACTACTCAACATTTATTCTATCTGTAGCTGAATAACTCATTCATTATTCGACTGTTTTGCTAGTTGGGCGGTCACCTTTTTCATTGGACTTAAACCTTACTTACTGCCGAAACATGGGTGTTAAATTCAAATTCAAAAGTCATTTATTCAAATTAGGCTGAGAATCAGCACTTTTCGAACGTCAAAATTACATAAGACAGTCCCCCAAAAACGCCCACCCTTCACCACTTCCTAGTGCCTTTCGCTGGGAAGAAGAAGTGGCGCAACAAACTCCCCAGCAGCACAGCTGTCTGTTCAAGTTAGAAAAAAAATAATTCTATACAATAGTATGCAAAATAATTTACATTACGCAACACAAAACATAATTTAAATGATAAATTATTGGCCATATGTCAGCTAGCACACGCCAATATACCAACCAAAAACATCGAGAACTATACTCAAGCAGAAATAAAAACTAAACGTAAACTAAACTACATATCTAAATAAAAGCCTCCAGGCGTAAAGTGCGTGCCCGCTTACATAAAGCTGTAATTGGCAGTTATAAATGATAAACTAGGACCATCGAGGTAAAAAATAAATAAACAGTTAATTACTAGTTACAATAACAAAACCATGATCAGCAAGACGACCAGTCACCACAAGCAGCACCCGTTCACGAGCATAACGCAAAGATCAGCCATTACCCCCCTCGCCATATTTGAGGGAAGGAGGCAACCCGACCCCCGACGCTACCGCAAGCAGTGACATCGGGAGCATGACGAACTTGCTGCCGGTTGCTCAGGCAAAAAAAATAAAAAAAAAATAATGATCAACTGTCGAGGTCGCTAGCTAACCACAAATTGCAATACAACTCATAACAAAATATTGTAATGAGTAGATTAAGTCAACAATAAAATAAAATAAAAATAAATTGAATTATAAAAAAATAAAAATTGACTTATAAATACAAATAAAATATTACTGTTTTGCATTAAGACAAAACAGGTATTATATGTTGGAGAAAACACAGCAATGATATGAAGAAGCAGTCCTTATGATTCTGTGAAAATACGAGAATATCTTCTAAATCTGTAGGAGTATCGAGCATACCTTCCCTTTTCTGTCACTTGAGGGCGCCGTAAGTAGGTACCTTACCGCCAATTTAGCTGTCAAGCGTCATTGCAGTCTTCATCAACAGCAAGCTCCTTGACTCATTGCTGTGTTTTCTCCAACATATAATACCTGTTTTGTCTTAATGCAAAACAGTAATATTATATGTATTCGAAAACACAGCAATGATATGAAGACCTGTTTGATATCTGCTGGTGACCAGAAAAATAAAACACAAGAATGCAATGTGAATGCAAATTGCTAGATTAACCCAAAAAATTAAAACCATTTTTTTTTTTTTTGTTGAACTTCCATATATTAAACCAAAGGTTAGGCTCTAATATTGGGAAAATTTTTATAAATCAAATTTAACAATTATTACTGAGTCATTTAAAGTCATTAATTCAACTGACTTTGTAAATGAAACAAAACAAAAATAAAAAACTTATTCTTTTCAATAAACTCAAGAAATTATGCAGTCACACATACTGCAAAAATATGCATAAATCAGCACAATAAAGAAACTAACAAATAATAACAGAACAGACAAGCTTCTGTCTTTAAAACATGAAATAAAAAATAATAATTAATTAAACAGTTTTAAAATTATTGTAAAGTGAACCGCCTGTAGCATCATCACTGACAGGCCGAATTATTTCTCTGCAGTAATATTTCGAAAATGTGTCTGCACACTTCCAATTTCCCCTTTCTAATATCTCCTGAATTGGTCTGTTGTCCAGCCATCCCCGAGAAGCTACAGCTGATCTTATACTGCCTGGGGAGGCATCTATCTTAGCAAGCTTAAAAGCTGACCGCACCCAACCTGCAATCATTGTCTTGGATGCTGGCCTGACCACTCCTGTGATGGAGATAAAAAGGGGTTTTGTTTGACTACTATCCTGACAGCGTCTGGTTTCTGAGATCCTGATCAACTCTTTAACCTGGGTTACTGGGCAAATTTTAGGGTCTTGATGCCGTATAAGAAGCCAGCCTGATTGTCTGTGCGAACCTGTGTCAGTTTTTGAGCCAAACCTTGGCCAAAATGTCAAAGTGTCTTCAGACTCTGTAAACCCCTGCTCACTGAGTTCCAAGAGGGTAAGGTCATGTAACCTTCGACCAGAAGCTAGTAAAAGTATCAATGCAGTCCGTCTGCTTTGGTCAAACAGAGAATTTGAAAGAGCAGATGACTTTAACCAGTCAAACAAAATATTTACATCCCAAATAGGGAGTTTAGCTGGGTGTGGTTTAGAAAGAGAGACGGCTTTTAAAACCTGTTGAATAAAAAAGTTCTTTGATAGGTTCTCTACCGTTGCAGCGCAATATGTTGAAATAGCGGATTTGTGTAAAAGAATGGTACTATATGCAAACTTGTTTTGTAAATATAGATTGGCCAAAAACCTAGCTACGTCCTTTCCCTCTGGACGCTTACTGTTTACACTATGTGACTTGCTCCAGTGCAACCATCTTTTCAATGGGGCACTATAGGTGCTCAAGGTAGAGGGACGCCAGCTCTTTTTTAGTAACAGCTGCTCATCCCGACTCCAATCAGTTACTTGATCCTCCCACCCCCAACTTTCCAAGCCTGAAGTCTTAGCTTGTCTACTTGAGGAGGGCTCAACCCCGTCGTCCAATCTAACAGAACCTCCCTCAGGTTCTCTATCGGCAGAGGAGGGGCTAGCGCGCGTGCCTGCAGATCCGGGAACCAGAAGCACTGGGTCCACCGTGGCGCTATCACATAGTATGTCCCTACTGCCCTGTTTAGGTGAGCCAGGACCCTGGGTATCATGCTCGGAGGTGGGAATACCCATGCTGTTTGAAACACCCATTTTTGGCTGAAAGCGTCGCAGAAAAGCGCGGAGCCATCTCTTGAGTCTAAAGTCACATACCCTGGGACGACAGCGGTTTCTCTTGTTGCGAAGAGATCGACTTCGGGGACGCCCCACTGTCTGAAAATTGCATCCGTGGCTGGTGGTAGCAGATGCCACTCGGGTACTGATCTTCCCCTTGATAGGCAATCTGCGATGCCGTTCAGGTTCCCTGGTAAGTGGAATGCTGTCATCGTTATGTTGAATCGAAAGGTCAATTCCAATAACCTGGTTGTTAGTCCCAGTAAGTTTAACAAACGAGTTCCGCCCTGATTCCGGATGTATGCCACCAAAGTCCTGTTGTCTGACTGTATTAAAATGTGGGCATTTCGTAACAGTGCACCCTGGCACCTGATGACGGCAAAAACGGCATACATCTCTTTCATATTGGAGTGCCAGGCTTTTTGGTTTGCAGCCCATTTTCCTGAGAGGTATTGACTGTTTAAGTTTGCTCCCCAGCCCGCATCCGCTGCGTCTGTCGTTAAGAAATGAGTTATTTCCCTTTTGTGTAGTGGGGTTGGACTGCCCTCTATCGCATCCAACCACCACCGCAGGTCCTCTCGCACTCTGGGGCACAATGCTCTCTTCTGGCCTCTCTGAGTAAATCTTTTCAGAAAGAGTTGTGTCCTGCGACAGTAAAGCCGCCCCCGAGGGACCGCATGGTTGGCGAAATTTAGCATGCCCAACAAACTTTGGAGCTCTCTTAAAGAGCAGCTGTCTCGGCTCAACATGTTTGTCAGAGACCTTTTTATACCCAGAACTTTCCGGGTGGGCAAGGCTACTGTCTGGTTCCGAGTGTCCCAGACTAGCCCTAAGTACTCCAACTTGGGAGTGGGCTCGGTTACGGACTTCTGGTAATTTACATGCCAACCTAAAGATTCCAAGATGGCCAGCGTTTCCGCAACCTGTGCCTTGAGCTTGGATCTGTCCTGACAAGCCAGGAGATAGTCGTCTAGGTATACTAAGAGGCGTATACCCCGATCCCGAAGGATTTCGGCCACCCAGTTTGAAACTGCTGCAAACGCACGGGGTGCCGAGGACAGGCCGAATGGAAGTGCTGTTAACTGAAGGATTTCTCCATCGTAAACAACCCGTAAAAACCTTCTGTGAGTCTCCGCGACACTCAGATGGAAATAAGCCTGGTGAAGATCGATCTTCACTAACCAGTCGTTGGCCTGAAGAAAATCTACTACATCTATCTGTGATATTAGATGAAAATGCTTTGTTGTTACATATATATTTAAAGCCTTGAGGTCGAAAATTGGGCGCAATCCCCCATCTGACTTCTTGATCAGGAACATTTTGGAGAAGAAGCCCGGGTCTAAAGTCATTGGTCTTTCCAAAATACCCTTGCTTTTCAAATTGTTGACCATTTGTGTCATCTCCGGGGAAACTTTGGTGGATAGGCATTCTAAAAATTTTCTGGTTGGGTATTTCAGAGGGGGTTTCTTCATGAAGGGTAAGCGGTAACTCGCTATTGAATTTATAATAAACTGGTTTGCCCCCAATTGAGCCCACTTTTCTGTGGCATATTTCAGGCATCCCCCTCTGAAATCCCGCTGCGAGTCAATTATCTTTGGACTTAGGGTTTGGCGTCTCCACATTGGGACGACGCTGACGAAAGGGCCGAGTCTTATGTTTAAACTTTTTATCCGACTTCCTGGTCTTATTTTTATTAAAGCCTTTCCTATTATGGAATGTATGATCCCCACGCTCTGAAACCTTCCTTTCTTTTAAATAGGTTGGAGTATTCAACCAGACCTGAGACCCTCCGAGGGACTGTATTATAGGCTGCAGAGCCTCTCTACTAAATAAGTACTCAGAGCTGGGTGGGACATTTCTTAACGTATTTCTAAGATTTTCATTAGAAATTTCCTTTAAAATACGTTCGCGCCTAACCTCAATACACTCGGAACGCTTCCCGCATATAATTTGCATGGTAGTTTCCGAGTTCTTATGACATAATGATCCCGGTCCAAAAATAACAGAAATCTTCTCAAACAAAGTATTTGGATTTAAGCCCTGTGGATTAGTACTAGCCCAGTCAACAATAGACTGTAATCCTGTTCTTAATAGTTGCCTCTGTTCTAAAACTTTATTGGATAAGCCAGCTAAAATCAACTCTGTTGAACCTAGATAGTCTTTGCTTTTATTGAAGTGGCATAATTCATCATTAATATGAAGGCCTGTAAAACCTGGAGTCGCCAAGCAGCCCTGTAAGACCTGCTTGTACCTAATGCCTTTCCATGCCTGAGAGTCAAACTGTTGTAACTTATTTAATTCTAAAAATCTATCCCTATCACTAGCCGGGATAATCTTCTTATCATCAATATCGGTGTTTAAAGAACCCCAATTGAGAGACAGCGACTCGGGTTGAGAAGGTAATGTAATGAACGGTTCCGAAATACCTTCATTGTTGTTACTATTAACAAGATGTTGTGAATCAATACTTGTAGTAGTACTAGGTATTATCTTACCACTATTTCGTGGGTTTGCACTATTAAAACAAATGGGATAATAGCTTAAATAATTCGAAATGTACGATACTTGCGACATTAAAGTATCAATACGAGGATCGGTTCGAACCGGTTTCGACTTGTACTTACGGTTTCGCGCTGAAGTACGAGAACGCTTATTGGGCAGGGGTGACGCCGTGCCCTCCTCAAACTCCGAGGATGAGGAGGAGCTACTTTCCGATGCCCTAGAGCTTGTTGGCGATAAATGTTCTCCATCCGGAGCAACAATACCGGCTCGCTCGTTGTTCTCATTAGCGCTACCTACCGGTTCCATTTATTGGTAAAATACACTGCTGCGTTTTCCGAAAAGCACTAAAACACTATTTTTAACACTTTTAACACTCATATAACTTGGTTACAATGGTTAAATGGCACTTTAAAATACTCTTTTCTTATTAGATAAAAGTTTCGTTCTAACTCGAAAGAATCACAAGAATGCAATGACGCTTGACAGCTAAATTGGCGGTAAGGTACCTACTTACGGCGCCCTCAAGTGACAGAAAAGGGAAGGTATGCTCGATACTCCTACAGATTTAGAAGATATTCTCGTATTTTCACAGAATCATAAGGACTGCTTCTTCATATCATTGCTGTGTTTTCGAATACATATAATAAACAATTATGTAACTGTCCGTAGGTAAACTAATTCTGGAGAAAGAACATAAGTATTGTCTTGAGTTAATCACAGCGACCAACTATTCTTATCATTTATGTAGTCGTTGATACAATAGTATGCCTTTGAACAAAGGTTAGATTTTACTTTAGTTTTAAACGCATTAAAACGTGTTAAATATAATAATAATTTGCAGTCTGTTCCAAAAGTATCCAAGTTATGAAAATGTAAACAAATTGATTAGAAAACGGTCCTGTGGATACCAATTTATTGCACCACTTACACTTTGAATTGATTATTTGAATACTTAACCCGAAATTGTAATTTGACCCCCCGAACTGCGATCGTCGCGCGAGTTCGTGATCGTCGCGCCAGTTCGCGATCGTCGCGTGATTTCGCGATCGTCTATGATGCTTTTCATTTGACAATTGAAGTTAATTTTATAATCTCAATTATCATTGATAATAATTTTTTCAATTACTTACAGTTTAATAATGTTATTAAAATAATAATTATTTGCAAAAGTGGTGAGATATAAAGTTGAAACCTCCTAAATGACTTGTTTACCTTTATATTATATAGTTTTGGAGCAGACCGTAGACAGGTAATGTACAATACACTTTTACAATTTCATTGTCAGAAAATCACAGACGCAAGACGCAGTTGTACCTGCGATGGCATGCATGGCAATTTTTTATATTTCTATAGACAAACCCATTCACAAGATGCTGTAGGTACCTTACTAATCAGAATGATAACGTCGACATAAATGATCAGCTACACGCGTGCATGTTAGCATATAATCAATTAATCAAGCCGATCACTTGTTCAGCGAGTGCCGCCACCGGCCGGCGGCCACTACAGGGAAAGAACGAAGTAAGTAGTCTGATACTTGCGACATTGCGTTAGTTTCACCTACAACGTCACTTAGGTGCTGTACGCAATTTTAATTGTAGTCATTATAAATCGGTAAACTTCGACTTAAAAGGTAAATGCAATAATTGCAATGCTTATTTACAACCCATTAAAAATATATAATGACGTCGCAGCAAGTGGCGCCGTCTAGTCTCATTAAAAATTTACTGTAAGATGTCTGTACTGTCCCTTTAGCAGAGCGTCGCATGGATGGTTGTGTGGCGGCTGTCTTCTGTTCTGATGGCAGATGACGTCGGGGGAGCCGTTTTCGCACCACGTCCACGACGAGCTGCTCTATTCCGGCACAATCCTGATGATATTGAAGCTTCTGAACCACTACTACCACCACTTCTGGTGGCTAGCCTGCGCCACAGAACATATATAAGTACTCCTGGCCTGCGCCGTTATTATAACATCTTGTAGGTATTTAGCGACGCACTGAAAGCGCCTGGAGGAGCTATTGGTCAATGAAAGATCTAAAAGAAGATCTACAACCATGTCTCAAACGGACACGTGTATTCTACCTATTCTCACATAATATGGTGCTTGTTGTGTATGTGGTATTATAATAAAGCAATTGTATGAAAATGTAACTGTGTTTTAATTACTGAAGCAATTACAATGACCAAGAACAAAGGACATCATTTCCTCTATGAGCGCAGTTATAGATTATATATACATCCGTCTGAATCTTCTACAGGCCCGCACGTTTACTAGTGCTGTGTGTAACAGTGCTCAAACCTGGTCTTTGACACTTCAGCAGAGGTTCAAGCTCGTTGCCAGCGAGCCATAGAACGCAGTATACTGGGGGTTCGAATTACGGACCGTGTAAGGAACACAACACTGCGCGCCAAAACTAAACGCACGACAACATCGCGGCAGGCCGACACGAAAATGGCGGGACGAGCTTGACTCCTACCGAAAGGACTGGCTGACACTACCAGTAGACAGAATTGTGTGGAAAAGGGAGAGGGAGGCCTTTGCCCTGAAGTGGGACAATACGGGCTAGTTAGATTAGATTTAGCAATAAGCCGTGGGATATCCCATCAGCAAAAATGACGAACTTCCATACAAAACATCCATCCCCTATTTTGCCCATTCAGGGAATTGATTTTCAAAAATCCGTCCTTACTGCTAGGAACGTCGTTAGGAACTGTTGTGCTAAATTCAATACTTCTAGAGCCAGCAGTTTAGGCTGTGCGTTGTTTGACAGTTAATTAGCCTGTCTCGTTGATCTTGTGCTCCTCGTGCTAGCTCGACTGCTGACTGTGAGGTAGGTACTGATTTTGATTCCCAGTTCAGGCAGTGTTACTGGGTTTTTTCATTAAGTAGGTACCTACTAATTTCTCAGTAGCACCCGAATTTGTGCCCGGTAAATGGCAATAGCAATAAGGCTTAGGATTCAGTGTCGGGTCAGGGGGGTCTGAGTTATCATAACCAGAGTTTTGCAACATTTTTTTATAATTTTTTTACAACTGAATGTGTTAATATTTTTGATTTCACAGAGCTTGCAGACTTTTTTGTACGTATTAAGGGTCGGCTATAGGCAAATGGTGTTCTGGGTTTTGATAAGTTTATATATATATAAAACTTAAAATAGTAGCCACGAAAAAAAACGTCTGACTAGCTGAAGAGTTTCACTAGTCAGTGAAAAAAGCGGTTTACGGATAAATCTTATAGATGATTGTTAAAAAATATAATATTACTAAAAACGTGAAAAAGGCACTGCCGTATTTTCATAACTTTGGTGAAAATAAGAAATCACCCAATTAATATTATACTTAAATAAAGACAACAGTGAACCCACAGATTTTTTCTGTTTTCCATAACATTACTTCTGTTTTGCGTAAAATTTTCAGAAATTTTCTGAATTTTCACCGTAAGTCAATGTTACATTTTTTTGACCGTTAAAATTCCGAAAACCGAACTTTGTACGCAAAAAAAAAAGCAAAACGAAAACACAAAACCCAAGACACCGACTTCCGAAATTAAAGTTATTTTTCACTTTGTAAGTAGTGTTTTTTTGGAAGTCGGTTGTTTTTTTTTTTTTTTAAGTTTTTATTTTTCACTTTTTAGTTGTGGTACCTACCCCACACACATTCGAATACCACTACCTGCTACCAGTGACAGGAACTTATCATATCATCTACATACTAAGTGGGAAAAAAATACGTATTTTGTAGCTAACTCAAAAACTACCCAAGCAAAGTTAATAAAATTTATATGGGACCAATTTGGGAGCATACCCTTTCAAACAAAAAAAGAATTTTCAAAATCGGTCTACAAATGACGGAGAAATCGGTGGACATACATAAAAAAAAAAACATACGCGATGAACATATAACCTCCTCCTTTTTGGAAGTCGGTTAATTTTTGATTGATTGATTGATTGATTGAAAAACAGAAGGAATATTATGGAAAACAGAAAAATCTATGGGTTCACTGTTCTTTGTTGTCTTTATTTAAGTTTAGGTGACTGCTTAAAGTTATCAAGATACGGCAGTGCTTGTTGCACGTTTTTAGTGATATTCAATTATTTTTTTACAATAATCAACTTGGTTTATCCTCAATCCGATTTTGTCACTGACTTTAAGTTTTCTATATAAACTTATCCAAAACCCATAACACGATTTGCCAATAGCCTACACTTAATAATGAGAGAGTAAGCTGGAGAGCGTCTACCTAGCAATGAAGTGTTGTCAGGTGTTGGGAATTTTGGATTCTATAATTAATTTGCTTACTAGCTGTGCCCGCGACTTCGTCCGCGTGGAATAGTGACTTTTCGGGCAGCATATTTTGAATTACATATACCGTCGTTTGGGTAGCTAAAAATTTACTTTACAGTAATGCTTCTCTGTATACAATATTTGACGTATGGCCATCGGGGATGAAAGCATACAGACTCCTAGGATTGCTAACCCGTGACAGAGCCACATACAACTGACCGTGCGAGAAACAGCTGATACTTAGATCTACACCCACAACTTTCAGCGTCTGACCTTGGGCTTTATTAATTGTCATCGCAAAACATAGGCTGACTGGAAACTGGACTCGTTTAAAACTAAATGGAAAATTGTTTGGAATGAGAGGAATCCGAGGAATGAAAACACTTTCACCTTTTCCACACCCTGTTAAAATCTCTGCTTCTATCAGATTTCGTTGTAAATTGGTCACTTTTAACCTGGTGCCATTGCAAAGTTTTGGGGGGCTTAAATTTCTAAGAAGCATTATGGGTACGCCTTCGGATCGAGCATTTGTTGTCCGTACTCTCTGGGAGTTCAGGCGGATTTCCCTGTCAGCAAAAGTCTCAGACTCACGCGATAGCGCGTGAGCTTCGCGATCGACAGATAAACGTGCCTTTCGTTGTTCCCCGTTTTCCCTATTTCGAGTTGTCATCATTCGAGAACGATTTGAACTCAGTCGAGATTCTCGCGGAGTCGAAGTTTCTGCAGCACGAAACCTAGCCTGATGTGCCCGAGTTGCAGAGAGCCTTGCCTCACGACCTTCCTCAGATTCCTGTGATCGAACTAATCTCATCCTTTTAGCATTTCTGCTACATTGGGAGAGGTTAGAAGATCCAACCTCTCCCAATGTTCGAGGCATTCTTACAATAAAATAGTACTTACTACTTAACACACAGTTATTTAGTAAACACGTACTATCGTGATTAAACAATTATATTATACAATACAGATTATTATACAATCTAAAATTATCACAGTTTAAGTAGGTACTAATAAGTGTTAAGACGTGTAAACCAAACGTACTAACTTTATAAAACAAAAGAATTCCTAGAAAAATTAATTACTAACCTGAGCTAATAAAGCTGATAACTTATACTTAATAAAGAAAATCAAGAAAAGAAATGATTAACCTATACCAATATATACAAACCCTCTAAATACAAATTAAGATAAGTATAACGAAAATCAAGGAAAGAAATGCTTAACCTATAACAAATGCTTAATTTATTTACAAACCCTAAATAAAAATTAAGATAAGTAAATACCCAAAAATCAAGGAAAGGAATGCCTAACCTGTTACAAATGCTTACAATATTTATTTACAAACCCTAAATAAAAATTAGGATAAGTAAATACCCAAAAATCAAGGAAAGAACCGCCTAACCTATACCAAATACTTACAATATTTATTTACAAAATTTTAAAGAAAATTAAGAATAAAACAAATTATTAAAAAAAACAAAAAACCCGACTGCAAAAACTCAACAGAAAAGAAAAAAAACAAGCATTATAATCTATAGGATTTTGGTAATGCAGGCGGGGACAAACAAAAGTTTCACCAAAATTTCAGGTTATTGGTTTGTCCGGCCTGCAATACCAAAATCCTATAGATTATAATGCTTGTTTTTTTTCTTTTCTGTTGAGTTTTTGCAGTCGGGTTTTTTGTTTTTTTTAATAATTTGTTTTATTTCAAACTTTTTAGTTTTATTAATATATAAATAACTAGCTTTTGCCCGCGGCTTCGCCCGCGTGGATGTCGGAAAATAACCCACAGGAACGTGCTACCGGGATTCAGAGTATCCTATGCCCTAACCTATCTAGGTCATGGCCTATCCTATGCCTTTCATTTAGAAATACGTTCAGCCCTTACGGCAGGAAAAGGTAACAGGCACATAATAAATCTATTTTAGGGTTCCGTATCTCAAAATGAAAAATTTTAACCCTTAAATGATGATTTATTTTATTTTTTTTCTACTTCGTTGTCTGTTAAGACCTTTTTTCTCAGGAACGAAGAGGCATCAAGTTGAAATAGATATCAAAAACTTAGATCTACGGTCTCTTGGATCTGTAACGAAATCAAACTTCCAAGTCAACGCAATAAAAAAACGACAATTTATGCCGCATATTTTGACACTCGCAAATAAACCAGTCTATTTGGTAATTTCCGTTGGCCCAGCAGCATGAAGTTTGGCGAGAAGCAAGGTCAAGTAAAGAGGAAAATCCGAAAATTTATGAACTGCAAAGTTAAGTTTGTTCTTCAATCCAGGATCAAAAATTATAGACCGTGTCTTGAAGTAACATTTAGTACGTATTTCATTCAAATCGGTACTCTCCACTCTATTAAAAGTTATTTTTCAATTGAAAAGTTAAGTTTGTCCTTCAATCCTGATTTGCGAATTCAGGCAGCCAATCAAGCACAGCTTTGAGACGGAACCTTTAGGGCGTAAATCCTACTCATATTTGTCCGGCTTTTTAACATAAATAAAACAGGTTTATATGATTCTAAATGCCTTACTTAAAATACTAATTATTATTCATTTTACTATTATCACCACCATTAATTTGTAATATCTAGGTACTCTAGTGCCGCCATTGAACCGAAGTAAAACCCACATGTTAGAAAGGTTAGTTTACGACTAATTGTGATAACTTTGACAGAGTGGGCCGATTTTAATTAAATATAGACAAAATTATATAATTCAAGATACAGACTATGGCTATATTTCCAATTTCCTTAAATCTCTTAAAAAGAAGACACAAAAAAAATCAATTTAACATGTGAATTTTAAAATCATCCCCCAAACAGGTAAAATAGGGGGTTTACTTGTTTGGGGGATGATTTAAAAAAAACGCCGAAATGTGTACTTCTTTATTTCTTAACAAAAGCATAAATTTTAATTTTCATATCTCTAACTTAAGAAATGCTGGATTTGCCATACAAACTGTCATCCCCTGTAGGATCTCTCATCTCATGCCCTTTAGGATTATTTTTGAGACAAAAAGTACCCTATATTCATCTCCAGGATGCCATCTATCTCTTTACCAAATTTTATCGAAATCCGTTCAGTGGTTTAGCCGTGAAAAGGTAACAAACATACAGGCACAGTTACTTTCGAATTTATAATATTAGTATGGATGAATTGATGATTGACTGCTTAGCTCTATAAAAGTATAGCATGATGATAATCATTTAAAAGGTTAAATCTTTAACTATCTGCTACATTCGTTCCTTATTCAGCCCAGTGAAGTATTGGAATAATTCAACTGTTGTATAGTGGTATATTGTGTTCATTTAAATAATGGTAACCTCATTTAAAAGATTTTTCAACATACAAAGGTATATTGTGTTCTATCTCTTCTCATTTCCTACGAAATGTATGGGAAGTTTTTTTTGCAATTTCTGACTTTTTTCGTACTCAAACCTCAGTTGGCCTAATATAGTTTTTTGATCTTAGTAATAAGAAATAGGATCGACCGGTATCAAAAAAGTTGTTGTGAAAATTGGCAATTTTCTTGCTGACTGTACAATTTTTTCAAAATCTGTGAATGCAAATAAAAATGTTTCAAAAAGTTAAGGACAGTCTTCTAAGACTGTTTTCTTGTAGCGACAACGGTTTTGTACCTGCCCTTATTGCCCCATCTCAAAATCCACCCTGTATATGCGAATTTCCAAAAATCCGTTCTTAGCGAACGTCTACTAAGTATAAACTACCTCCCTACCAAATTTCATCTTTTTACGTCAAGTGGTTTTCGATACTTCGTGATGAAGTCAGTGAGTGTGAGTCGCGTAAGTGAGTGAGTGACCTTTCGCATTTATATATTTAGATTATGCATATGTATTTGGAATTGACTCATTACTAACTTTTATTTGATACCAATAATGTACTTTTTTAAACCTACCCCTCCTTTTTTTTATTTGCAGATGCAATATATAAAGATTATATAGCCTATGTCACTCCTACTATTAAGACGAACCTAACGACACCTCATACGTTAAAATCCATCAAGCCGTTTAGGCTACAGAGCGTGCCAAAGAAATAGACATACATACATACATACATACAAACTCTCGAAAAACATTACCCTCCTTCTGGGGCAGTCGGGTAAAAAGAACCTAACCTACAAACCCTAATAAAATATAAATAAATGAAATATGCAAACAGTCAGTAGGTATTCAAGTGAATCGCAATAATCGAATGCAACTATTCGCCTATACTCTCCAAGATAAGTGCGTTCGCTACGAATAACTAAATCCTTATAGCAGCGGCGCGTTTTTTTTTTGTTTTTTTTTAAAGGGCATCTCGCAGTACTGACCACTTAGGTCTTGGCTGCTTAACCGGATTTATCTGTGGGTGCATAAGCTTCTACACTTAGAGCCTCCAGCCAGGAGCTTTTTGAACTTATTCTAAATTAAAATTAAGCGAATGCTCGCTAAGGGCACCCCCTGTGGGGTATGAACCTCGGCTTAGGGCATCGCTGATGGGAGGACAGCAAGAAGGGACAGACTGGATCAAATTTATATTTTCATCATGATTATTATGCGGGGTATTTAAAGCTACGTGCTCAGCTGCAACAACTGCTGGCACCTCGTTTTCGAGCACGGGTCGGGGGGGAGTTTCATTTACTCGGGGATTCGGTCGCGATCGCAAAGGACCTCGGCGGCGAGGTCGGAATGACGGGAGGCGTCTGTTTTTGTGCACTGTACTGGTGGCCCTATTCTGCTCCTGGAGGAGGGTAATGGGGTCATCTGGGTCGGAGAGTACATGCCTTGGGCGGCGGGTCTGACTAATTCGGGATGGGATATAATCGGCTGCTTCGACAACCAGAGGGTTGCGATGTCTGAACAGCGGCGCGGCTCTCAGCGCGCTTTATATAGCCACGGACGCGCGCGAGGCGTGTACGTACTCTGATAGAATACCGTAACAAATGTTCGCCGTGATTCTTTAAATTGACAAAACTTTTTTATTTATGAACCGATTGACATGAAATAAACACTAAATGTTAAGTGAAGCTAAATCGAATAAGCCGTTTCTGATATTAGCGTGCACAAACGCACAGACAAACAGACAAACCGATAAACAGACAAACAGACAAAAAAAATATTAATTACAATTTCGGGTTCGGCATCCGTATAATAACAACCCCTGCTACTTTTTTTGATATATTTCCATTGTACAGACACCACTTTTTAACCGACTTCCAAAAAGGAGGAGGTTATATGTTCGACGCGTATGTTTGTTTTTTTTTTTTTTTTTTTTTTTTTTTATGTATGTCCACCGATTTCTCCGTCATTTGTGGACCGATTTTGAAAATTCTTTTTTTGTTTGAAAGGGTATGCTCCCAAATTGGTCCCATATAAATTTTATTAACTTTGCTTGGGTAGTTTTTGAGTTAGCTACAAAATACGTATTTTTTTTCCCACTTAGTATGTAGATGATATGATAAGTTCCTGACACTGGTAGTAGGTAGTGGTATTCGAATGTGTGTGGGGTAGGTACCACAACTAAAAAGTGTAAAATAAAAACTTTTTACAAAAAAAAACTACCGACTTCCAAAAAAAACACTACAAAGTGAAAAATAACTTTAATTTCGGAAGTCGGTGGCAAAAAACGAAAACACAAAACCCAAGACACCGACTTCCGAAATTAAAGTTATTTTTCACTTTGTAGTGTTTTTTTTGGAAGTCGGTAGTTTTTTTTTGTAAAAAGTTTTTTCTACAATTTTATTATATGTAAATAGATGATTGATGTGTAGTCGGGTCTGTTTTTAATAAGTACCTAGTTTTATGAGTTTGGTGCAGGCAGAAAGAATGAAAAGCTGGCGGACTCTGAGAACTTTCGTCTCACGATAAAGTAAGTCAGTAGAGAATCGGTAGGTAGGTACGGCGGTACTTAGGGCTTCTTAAAAGTTACTTTAAGAAGCGCTCTCTGTGCTCGTTCTACTTCAATCAAGTACCTAGGTCTTTCCCTTTCAAAACGACAATAAATTACTACATAGGATATCTAATGAGTTCCCAGTTCCGTCTGCGTACAACAATTCAATCAAATATATCAGGTACAGCTAGTCAAAGATTGGCAAAACACATCGTCGGCCCATCACTACTTTTTATTGTTTTAATCCCTTTTTTATTAATTTCAATATTAGGATTTATTGAATAGTTCCAAAAGCAAAATGCTCGTACCTATGCATTAGTATTGCCAGTGTTTTCATTTATTGTCGTGTTGTCGTTTCCACATCACATCAAATAAAGTCTACTTGTTAAGAATGTTCCGATGTGGTACCTCTCATCGATGACCGCGCGCAGTCGGGA
The DNA here is from genome assembly GCA_949152395.1 of Agrochola litura. Lineage (NCBI taxonomy): Eukaryota > Metazoa > Arthropoda > Insecta > Lepidoptera > Noctuidae > Agrochola > Agrochola litura. The sequence continues at coordinate 222,513 of OX424519.1, read as the reverse complement.
CTCACTCGAGCGCGGCGCTTCTACTGTACCTACTATATTCTCGTATCGCATCGAACTGTCTGTAATGACGTAGTAGTTTCAGCAATCAGCTGATTAGTTACACCTTCATAATTTGTATGATTAATTTATGGCTTTATTAGTGTTGCACTCGCTAATTGAGGTAGGAACTGGATTATTGAGTATTGGACGTTATTCCGTCTGAGTTAAGGCTCGATTTTAAAAGATGTTACTCCACTGTACTATACCAGTCTTTTCCATAACCTGATACTGAAACTATGGAAGTGGTCGCTCTGAACTTGACTTGGGGCAAGATTCACAGATCGCACTTTGACTTAACTTTGCCAAGTATGCGTTAAATAGGTGCGTGTCTGTGTCTGTACTGTTGACCGCTGGGAGTTTTCTCGTCTGGAGCCAATTATTATTCGTTTAATGCGTTTATAAACAATCGTGTCGGTACTGTTGACCGTTGAAGAGTCCCCTAGTCTGGAGCCAATCCTGGGTGCAGCAGCCAGGTCATGGTGAACTTTAGAACGGGCTATCATAATTGAATGCGTAGGTATATTTTTGGAACGAAGTTTCTTAACGCGCGTTGCGAAAGGGGGCTAGACGGAAAAAATTAAGACCAAAAGTTGTAACGACACTTTAGCTAACAGCTAGAACCTACATTCAGTTAGACCCTTTAGACCCCATTTTTGACCCCCAATATCTGTAATTAAGTTATATCTTACAACTCTCTTATATATATAACCTCCCCCCGAACCCCCCCTCGATATCCTCCCGCGACCCCCTGATCCCGATACACCCCCTGCACACCTCACACCCCCCCCCCCCCCCCGGGTCTTAACTTTGGAGCCAGAGGTCGTAGACCTATCAAGTTTGGGGTCCCCGAAATCAGGAGAAAAAGACCTCTCTTTTGGCTCCATTTAAATCACGGGAAAACGCCGCATTATTACCTATTTTGGTATTGTGTGGTGCTGCGGTGTACGCTGTGTGTGGCGTATGCACTCACTTACTTACTCATTTTATTACAATTCCTTCACTAATTAATCGAAAGGAACTTCGTTCCATCCGGGTGTCCCTTGACACCTCGAAGTTTTTTGTTTTGTCTCTGCTGTTGAACAATGAGGAGTTTCCTCTTCTGGAGCTAATCCTAAGTGCCACAGCCAGCTCTCGGTAAACTTTAGAACGGTCTGTCATAATTATTACTGTTGTAAGGTTCCTTCGTCTGGAGCCAATCCTGGCTGTATAATCAGGTCAAGCATCATTAAAAAATGCATTGTCTTCGAAACTGAACCAACACATCAATTTTCAACTCCGCAGGATAAGAGGAAGTGGTTTTAATTCAGCTTACAAGATTTGTCTACTAACTAAAGTTATAAAAGCTTGTAAAAAGTCAGAAAGAACACTAAGCGAAAATGCACGAACGAACGGAGCGGGCGATGCGTCGGAGGAACAAGACATCTCACGTGGATGAAGTCGCGGGCACGAGCTAGTAGTTTATACATAAGAACAGTAGCGGATCCAGGGGGGGGCTAAGGGGCTCAAGCCCCCCCAAAAGCGCTAGTTCTTCCGTGACAAATCTTAAAGTGAACTTGATATTATTCTAATTAAACTTTTTAGCAAGTATTATGGCTTAAAGTTTTTTTCTATCAGATGTTTTGTTTACGTGACGAATTTTGAATCCGCGCGCCACTTATTCTGCCACTCAGCTGGCCGGTTTGGCCGCCGGCGCCATGTTTATTCACCGAGATATCTCTGGTAGTCTACAACCTAACGAAGTCATTGAGGAATTTGCGAAAAGTAATTCGAGGAGGCTTGTAAAATGTTGTGTCCTCTTTTAGTGTTTACTTTGCTAAAACCTACCCGCAGCGGGGTAAAGCCCCTGCCAAACGACAATCCGGTATCCGCCACTGCAGTCTACGATATGCTACGAATGTTGCGATGCGATGATTGCTCTGAAAAGAGTAGGGAGGCCTTTGCCCAGCAGTGGGACATTAAATAAATAAAACTGGCCAAGTGCGTGTCGGACCACGCACAATGAAAGGTTCCGTAGTTGGGAGTGAATTTATCCCAAGAACAAACTTAACTTTGTAGTTACGTTGATACCTCCACCAGGCGTTCCTGAAAAAAAGGTCTTGGCAGACAGCCAGACGGACAACGAAGTGATCCTATAAGAGTTCCTTTTTTTCCTTGTGAGGTACGGAACCCTAAAAAACATGTGTCCTTTATTTAGTCATGTGATGACGCGGGGCGAATTGGAATACCATTCTAGCGTGTGATCAGTGCTTCGGTCCTTATCTGTATAAGAGGCTTTGCTAAGCAGTGGGACAATTACTGACAACTTAAATATTCGCCTGCTTTAGGTATATATGCTATAGGAAACATCAAGAAAACAACGAAATAGTCAATCCAATTAATATAGATTTTATTTAAACTCGGTCGCGACTCGACCAGCACCACACTAAGTACAAGATCGCACCCGACATAATAATAATTATATCTATTAATAATTAACATCACACCTTTATTATTATTATTTGTTACAACAAACTGCTGGAATAAGTATGTATTATTTTCTATTACAATGTGAAATAGTAGAGATATGAGACAGTGGTGCCGATTCTCTTGTTCACAAACTAAACTAAATTTGAGTTCAGTGCATCTTTTTCTTTCTATTTCATTAAGAAAAGGACAGAAGATAAATTTTAGTTTAGTCCTGTCAAATTAATCAGCGCTTGACGTCGTAAATTGACGTAATTTTAGTAGGCAAGTTTTTAATCACGTCTAAACTTGTATGGAGTAGTGACAGGCGCTGATTAATTTTACAGGACTAAACTAAAATTTATCTTCTGTCCTTTTCTTAATTAAATAGAAAGAAAAAGATGCACTGAACTTAAGTTTAGTTTAGTTTGTGAACAAGGGAATCGGCACCAATATTTAACAACAATACAGACATATATTTTTTATTGATAGGGAAAGCGAACTAACTCACAATTTACGAAAGTCTTATTAATATATCTGTTACCAAATCTCATGTTAGCTGCAATTGTTTGGCAGAAATAACAAAAACATCTTAAATTCAATCACTGAGACAACGCACAGCTAAACCGCTGCTGGCTCTACAAGCATGACGTAACGAAGATCGAGTTATATAAGGGATGAAAGTTTGTCCAGTTTGTGTAGGTTTTTCGTCTAAATATTCTCAGTAGCAGCCCGGAGTCTGGACTTGTGCTCGGTTGATGGCAATAGGCTCGCCCCCTATTACTAACATAACTGGCGAAATGTGGGGGTACTATACAGCGGACCAGACACTATCAGTAATAATAACATTACAATTAAGTAATATTATTACTACCGACAGTGTGGTGATTGGAATGATGACGTCATCTGAATATTTTAATAGTTTGAAGTCAATATTGGCATGATATTGATGTCAATATTACTGATAGTGTTTGGTCCGCTTATGTTCAGGAACACAGACATGTTATCGTCATTTGACATCGCTTGTTATAACTTATGATAGTTGATACAAGTATTGACAACAGATTTACACCCAGTTTCTGAAGTGAGAATTTGGTTGAGAACTTGTCGAACTCCATTGCTTAACGTGGTTCCTTCAATTAGTCTGTAAACGTGAATAATTTTCAACTTCAAATTCTCAATTCCGACAGCAGGTGTCGGTTCAACAAGCTTTCATTAACCGAGAGTTAGAGCACTGAGTTTACAATAATAAATTATACAGGCTGAGTTTGAACCTGTATAGTCTACAGAGCTAAATTAGTATAATTCTGTAAGTATATGTTAGATGATCGTGTTTGTGTGCTCTCAGACGTGATGGATGTTTGTGTCGATCTATCGTCCGCAGCCGCCGCCGCCGCACTTGGACTTCTTGGGAGGTCGGTACGACGAGGACGAGGCGCCCGCGCTTAGTGGCATGTAGTCTGGTGGAAAGTAAGGTTTTTAAAGTAAATATAAACAAGCTTGTAATTCCCTGCGCGGGCATCAAACCGGCTATTCGTTGTTTTAACATACAATACTGAAAACACAATGTTGACAACCTTTTTTTTTTTTTTGGTGGGAAATTATCAAATAACTTCTCCCGCTGTGGGTGGAGCGGGAGGGTGTGTCAGACTCTTACTAATTAAAACCCACCCGTGTTCCTTCGGTTGCCATGTTGCTGGGGGCCACGATCTCCCTTTCGGACTTCTTCGCAACTCCGGCAGGCATCGGTCCTAGCGGACCCCGTCAGTTCTGCTGACATCTCTTTGAGGCGCGCGTGGAACACAACGCTCCTTCGACCCGGGAATGTTGACAACCTGGGGCTTTGTTTTTTTTTATACGAGCGTTAACTTTTAATGTTTTAAATGAGATGTGTATAAATTGTATCTTTTCATTATTGTAATTGGTATTTAACCATTTTATATTTTACTAAAGTAAATAAATAAATGTTACACGTTGACAAAACAGCGCTAGTTACGTTTAAAGTGCGTATTCGAGCGTCGAAGGCGAGAAAAAGAACGCCATGTGCATAAGCCTTTAGGTAGGAGCAAAGTTTTAAGTAAAGTTACATCCATTCAGGTCCCAACACAATTCAGAACGCTCTACTCTCGGTACATTCTCCTCTCGTACAGCTCCAGGGCGTATGCTGCGCGTTTCGCTGGTACACGAAGTAGCGGCGTGTTGTTCGGTACGTACCGTCGTCCTTCTCTCCGCTGCCGAGCTTGTGGCCGGCCGCGGAGCCGTACTTCTCGAGGCGCTCTGCCATTTCTGCACGTTTACGTTCCTCGCGCTGTGAGACAATAAACAAAACAATTACTTTAAGTTTGTTCAATGTAAGCATTCGTTATTTATTTAATTTGCAGATTTACATTGACAATAACCAACGTTATTGTTAGTGTCATAAAGTTCAATGTTGTACAAACAAACAGTCGCTTTTTGTTTGTAGGTTTCTCTACCACTTGTGTGGGCTAGTTTACAGTTTCAAGCACTGATTTGTTGTTCACCATACTATATCGAAATCCTCTGCCCTGTGCTTCACATAGGTCTGAATAAAGCCCTTTACAAATTCTTGGTTATTTCTTGTAAACCACTTTGATTTGAAACATCCCTCATATAAACAAACGACTAACAATATTGGGGTTAGTGTGTACCTCTTTCTGCAGCTCAAGCGCCCTCTGCGAGGCCTCGACGAGTTTCTGTTGCTGTATCTCCCGCGCACGCTGCACCGCCTCCATGCGAGCTAGTGCCACGTCCGGGTCTGGAATGTAAAGTAGTAATGTTTCAATAATATGTTACTCATTCAAAATCATCCAATTATGGCTGAACTTACATCACAACTCTCTCATTCGCCTATTCCAGAATTTGGCCACACGTCAAGTTAAATACAGTGTCTATGGATTGGAAGGTGAAGTTAGACGAACTTTGACATTGTTTATTCAAACTTGGTTGCTGGCTTCAATTCAACGGGCAGCAGGATTTGCATTCTAGATCAAGAGCTCAAGCTTCCTTTCTCCTACTACTTGGCTGTGCCCGACTGTCCATAATGATCTCATTATAATTTAAGTAACCACCTAAGTACACATTGCGAATTGCAATAAATGATTGAGTATTGAGAGTAATTGTGCAATAATAGTCATAAATAGGTAGTTGAAAAATAATAGTTAATAGATCCAATAGCTCAACTTCTGTGCTGTATGTGCAGAGACTTCTTTGATAATAAATACTTACTTTTGTGGTACTCTGCGTCTTCCCTCGCTTGCTGCCACTTAGCCAGCACGGGCCGCAGCCGGTGCGCGATGTACAGCGTCACCGCCGCACCTCCTATTACGAACCAGCCGTATGATGCCAGGAACTTGAGCACTGAAACAATTCAAATTAAATGTTTATTTCTGTAAGTCGATCTGCTAAGACACTTTAATTTGGTTAATATTTTAAAACTAGCTGACTTATCTCCAAGAAGAAATGCCGAAACAAACTTAGAGGTCATGGTCTCTTCGAGTCCAAACTTTATATTACCAAAGTCAAACAATGCAGAGCCATGTCCATGTCTTTAAGATTGAGATGCATTTAGAAGGAATAATTAGAATAACAGATTACTGCAGTCTCTACAGGTAAAAAAAAATTGTTGTTTTAAAATGTTATTCAGGCTGTTAATGGTCATAACATTGTAAATAGAAGTGATATTGTATTGTTTTCAGTTTAGACTGACTTTGTTATCAACAATAACTAAAAAACTAAGTTTATTGCTCACTTTGTTATCACTTTACATAAACATCAACTATACAAATACAAGTGTTTTACTGAAATACATAATAACAGCAGCTTATCAGGTGTTTTCAATGTATTGAACACATTATGTTCCTCGTAGATGACTCATAGGAGATGGTCATCTGTAGGAGTGAATTGAATAAAAATAGATTAAATTTTTTTTTTTTTAATTTATGCTACCTTTAAATAATAATTTAAAGTACGAAGTTTATTGAGTGTATAGAGACTCACCAACCCCACAGTCAAACCACTACTATGGTTTTGTGGGACTTGTTTATTAGTTAGTAGCTTTTGCCCGCGGCTTCCGGAAAATATCCCACGGGAACGTACTATCGAGATTTTATACCTAATAACAGAGGAAAACGTCATTGACTCCTACCGCTGTGCCCGCGTTGCTCCGCGTATTTTTGAAACTGTGATATCTTTGAAACTATTTATTTAAATTGTATGATTTAGAAGCATATTTTAATCTAAATTAAATGCCCAATTTAAATAAGTTATATTTTTGGATAAGGATTAATACTATACCGGTCAAAAAAGCTTCGGAAATAACAATTAAATTTTTATCAAATTCTGAAAGATAATAAAAAAACCGGCCAAGTGCGTGTCGGGCCACGCACAATGAAGGGTTCCGTAGTTGGGATGAATTTATACCAAGAACAAACTTAAGTTTGTAGTTGAAAAACATGTTCTCCCATACAGAGAGAACATGTTTTTGCAACCGCAAATGTAAGTTGGTCGATTATTACTCGTTAACTTGTAAAGCCTACTTAGCTGTGATAGTTTTCCTTTTAATTTCGTTATATATGCTACTGCCGTGAATTTTTCACATACCCAAAACCAACCATTAAGCTTGCAGGGGGGGGGGGACACTAACAAAAATTAGCACTTTAAAGCTTAATATTTCGAAAACGGATCCGAAAATCCAAAAATGGTTTTAGCAAACTCACAATATTTTTGAACGACCTTTTGAACGACACCCCACATTATGGGATTATGAAGAGAAAAAAAATCGCTTTACGTCTAGGGGAGGTACAGTAAGCGCTCAAAAGTGCATGAGCACGCTAAGAGTCGTATTGCTGTGAACACGCGGTATAGCTCGTACATTTGTATGTGTAAGCAACACGATACACACACCACAGATAACGCAGTTACACGAAACAACAATATATTTCCGTCGCTTTAAACATGCTAGCACACACGCACTATGCGCGTGAACTTGACCAGTTAATGGCATTGCTAAAATTCGATAGTAACTTAACAAGTGCAGATAGCAGAAAGCGTTAAGCGTTAGTATGGAATTCAAACTGCCTCAGGTTCTAATCTCGTGAAACACAGTGCGGTTTTTTGCAAATATTATTATTTTTGTTTTCGATAATAATATTTTTTAAATATTGCTGCTTTTTTATGTTGTTATTGCAATAAAGGTTTTAGAATAAAAAATGCGTGATATATGATAACAAAATTAAAAAAAATATGTTTATTCGTTATATTTATTTTACATAAGTTAATAAACTGCTACAATTATTTATCATTACTTCAGCTGAATAAGATGTGAAATAGATGTCAAGAAACTTAGAAACAGTTTGTATTATTTAGACATATTTAAATTATGAAATATTTTAAATTTTTAATGGATTTTTTCACCATAAATATTAAGCTTTGATCATGGTCGAAGTAATTAAGTAATAAATAAGAATATTAGACTACTTAAAATGTAAAAAACTACTTACAGAATAGGTAATTTTAAGGTTAAATATGGGCAGTTTGTTTATATTTTATTTGTATTAATTATTTTACATTTTATTTGACTTTAGTAAATATTGGTTGTTATTGAGGTTAAAGCTTAAGTATTCATTTTCTTTACGAAAAGAAGATTGAAACTAAACCTCAAATTTTTATCCTAAAATAATACTATTACTAAAATAATATTAAACAATTTCGGTATATCTGCAAGAAATACGACAAACACCCTATTGAAACGTGCTTAAAAAATTCGTTACCATAAATTCATGCAATAACGAATCTGTTGTTTATTAAGTTGGTACGGTCAATATTTTAAGGTCAAAAACGGTTTTCTAGCTGGTCTTCAGTGATGCAAGCCTTCAGAGTGCACGGCGAACGGTTCTAATGACGTGTTTTTAATAATTCAGCAAAATGTCTCGTTGGTATGAAACCATTTTTTTCATTCACCATTTGACGTCGCTGCTACTCGATAATAAGCCCCTTCCTCATATCTCTTAACCCTCACAGTATTTCTCTAGAACAAAGAAAAACATTGTTTTTATTACACATAATACCTTATTATTTATTATTCACTAATCGAATTAAACCTCACAATGAATTTAAAACTTTAAAGGCATCTTCTGTCTCAACAATACCTCTGTTCTATCAACAATACCCTTGATTAAGATTTATGTTTAGTAAAATATGAAATATATTAATGATAACACTCACACTTAGTCCGGTTTCATTAGATATTCACTTCACTTTTACGCAGCGCAATAATATTCTCTGATCTGATCTGATCTCTTCAATATATTTTATGCCTGCTTTTTGATAATAATAACCACAACACTGCGCTAAATACTCGTCACCAATATTATCCACGAACCAAAAAAGTTCTATTAATTAAATACTCGTAACAAACTGCATCTACCCCACAGAAATCGAAATAATTTACTTAGTTTTTTGTGGTCTACCTGCTAAACTTTAATATTTATGTGAACAAGACGAATGAAACTAAAAACGAATGATGATTATTGAACTAGTCATTGGTTGCAGACAAAGTGAGTGTGTGTGTGTAATGTGCGTGTCTACAGTATTGTAACAACTTGTAGAAGAAGGTCGTAAGTCAAACCGAAGCGTCAGTCTATTGCTTTGTGAGATTGCTCATGGACTTTTGGTCGGTACTGTACCTAAAAAAAAATTTTTTTCATGATTTTATTTTACCACTTAGTCGGCGTGAATATTATGTATACCCATGCCAAATTACAGCTTTCTAGTACTAAGCGCCTCTGAGCTAAGCCGCGGACAGACAGACAGACAAACAGACAGACAGACGGACAAACAGACAGACAGACGGACATGACGAAACTATAAGGGTTCCTTGTTTACTACGGAACCCTAAAAATGGTTATTGTGGGTCATCCTTAGAAGATAAACATATGCCATCGTGGACTTTTTTGTTGAACTTTTTAAGATGAACAATACCGTAGAACATAAATTTGATGTATCTTCTCCGGTTAACGCAGCGCACGCCAGTAAACCTCCCAGTCGGCATGATTTTTTCCGACTTCTTCAACAATAATCGTTATATTTCAGCCAATTTACACAAAACTTAAATGAATTATACACTAAAACCTTCCGCATGAATAACTCCGTCCATTGGTGAAAACCGTTTGAAAATCCATTTGGTAGTTTTTGAGTTTATCATGTTCAGACAGACAGACAGACGCGGCAGGGGACTTTGTTTTATAATATGTAAGGATACTTACCATATGTGAACATATATAATAAATAATAATCCACAATCAATCAGAAAACAGCATTGCTTTTACGTAAACTAGCTTTTAACAACAGCTTCACCCATGTAAAGGTCGGAAATTATCCCAAGGGAACATACTGCTGGGATAAAAGTATCCTATATCCTAACCCAAATAAGGATCTATCTGTGTGCAAAATTTCATTAATATGTGCTAAGGTGAATAGGAACCCTCGGGTCACCCAGATCTTTTACAGATGTTCTGAACAGACCAGGAGTTTTAATTAACTTCTGGAGGGAGGTTGGCTGGTTGGAATAACCACCAAACAGCCGCCATGGCCCACGTACAATGGTCCACCTTATGGACTAAGTGCGGAAACCAAAACCAAGATTCAAGATTATTTATTTGTGGAAACATGAGTACACATACAGAGCATGCAAGTTATTAAATTACATTATAGTTTAAGATCAGTCATGTTTGGCCTTAGTGGCGTACAAATATTTAAATGTCAGTAATAAAAGTTATTGCATAAAGTATTAGATTATACAGGGTGATTGGAAGATGGGTGCAAAGCTTTAAGGTGAAGATAGTATAGACAATTTAGAACCATTTAAGCCATGGTTGTCTTAGACGAAGTCTTACCAAATTTTTAAGTTTTTTTTCGGAAATTCTCAAAATTTAATGTAAACTGCATAATTATGGCCAAATTGAATGATAAATGAATTAATTTTTTAACCGACTTCCAAAAAGGAGGAGGTTATATGTTCGACGCGTATGTTTGTTTTTTTTTTATTTTTTTTATGTATGTCCACCGATTTCTCCGTCATTTGTGGACCAATTTTCAGAATTCTTTTTTTGTTTGAAAGGGTAGGCTTCCAAATTGGTCCCATATAAATTTTATTAACTTTGCTTGGGTAGTTTTTGAGTTAGCTTAAAATACGTTTTTTTTTTTCCACTTAGTATGTAGATGATATGATAAGTTCTTGACACTGCTAGCAGGTAGTGGTATTCGAATGTGTGTAGGGTAGGTACCACAACTAAAAAGTGAAAAATAAAAACTTTTTACAAAAAAAAAAAACAACCGACTTCCAAAAAAAAACACTACAAAGTGAAAAATAACTTTAATTTCGGAAGTCGGTGGCAAAAAACGAAAACACAAAACCCAAGACACCGACTTTTATTTATTTAATTAAAGTAACGTGTAAGCAACCAAGCAAAACATGTTTTAGGCTTCTGTGTCATTAGATCTTTTTTTTACAGATATTTAAAGCTCAGAAAAAATAAAAAATTTGAACAATACGTCTTTTAAACCTAATTTAAAAAAAAAAACGGAGGGTGCTTTTTTTGTTCAAACCTTTTTGAAGACATGCTTGATAATCGCTCTTTCTTTTGAGGTATCATTTATGCGGATATCTTACAAATTATTGAAATTAGGACCTACAAACCAATTCGAGGGAGAAATTTTAAATTTTAGGCAGTCTAACAAAACACAAAATTTTTGCTTAAAAGAATACTTTATGTGCTCGAAATGATAACATTGTTCAATTCTAAGAATTTTTGGCACATGCAGGAACCAATTGAGGGGAACCCATTGAGGGGATTCTCTAAACAATGGCCACCGAGCGCGGTGCGACGGCATTTCCAGGTAGAACGCCCAATGAATAGCAAAAAGCGATAAGAGTTGGTTTTTACAGCAAAATGGTCTTAGTTACTGAGGCAACAAAGTCGTTTTTCTTTAGTCAGGGTCAGTCGGTCTGTGATGAAGCCGTTACATCTTTTACTTATTAGTCAAACTACTGCCCTTGTGAGTGGACGTTGTCGTGTTGATTCACAATTTACCGTGTTCAGTTGTAGCCCTTTGCGTTCCTGCACGTGTTGTTTGCGTTAGTTTTGAACTTTTTTGTTTCACCGTGTCCAGTCGTAGCCTCGCGCTCCTGCACGTGTTGATTTTTAACTTAATTGTGTTGAGTTGACATTTAGTGCGCTCCTACGCCGTTTTTCTTAATTGTTAAGTGACTATGGCTACTTTTTCCAATCAAGAATATGCGGATATCGTATTTATGTACGGTAGAGCAGACGGCAATGGATCTTTGGCGCGATGGATGTATCAAAAGCGCTATCCGAATCGCAGGATACCGAATGTCCGAGTGTTTTACAACACGTTTCGTCGTCTTGCCCAAGATGGGTTTCACCGCGTGGAACCTGGAGTCAACCCGGGCAGACACGAAACTGCCGTCGACGAAGACATTTTAGCAGCATTTCAAGCGGATCCTACTACCAGTACTAGAGCAGTAGCTCGAAATTTAAACATTTCTCAATGGAAGGTGTGGCATACAATGCACCAAAATGATAAGTATCCGTTCCATGGCAGGAGTGTGCAAGGTCTAGTAGAGCAAGATCCTCAAAGAAGAATTCAGTTCTGCCGTTTCCTCCTCAACAGAGACATCGAAGATGCGTGGTTTCTGAAATCAATCTTGTGGACGGATGAAAGTAAATTTTCAAGGGAAGGTATTACAAACTTTCACAACATCCATGAATGGGCCGACGCAGACAACAATCCACATTTTAAGAAGCAGGTGTCATTTCAGATGAAATTCTCTGTGAATGTATGGGCTGGAATAATTGGCAGAACATTGATTGGGCCCCACTTTTTGCCTGATCCATTGAATGGCGAAAATTATTTGCAATTTCTGCAAATTGATTTACCACTGCTGGTAGAGGAATCAGGTGTCCCGATCTTCGAAAGAGACCGAACAGTCATCTTTCAGCAAGACGGCTGTCCAGCGCATTGGACTTTAAATGTAAGGGAACACCTCAACAATTGCTTTCCTGATAGCTGGATCGGCAGGAATGGACCCATCCCTTGGCCCGCTCGCTCCCCAGATCTGACCCCGTTGGACTTTTTCGTGTGGGGCCGGGCCAAGGAACTGGTGTATAACAACATAGAAATAAACACTAGAGAAGAATTGATACAAAGAATAAATTCAGCGTTTGAGACAATGAAGCAGGAGATGATGTTGAAAATAACGACTACAGAAGTTAGAAGACGGGGCCGTGCTTGTATTAGGAATCACGGCCGTCATTTTGAACATGAAAAATAAATAATTTTAATTCAAATGTTGTTTTAATTAGTCTGCCTAAAATAAAAAAATTCTCCCTCAAATTGGTTTGTAGGCCCTAATTTCAATAATTTGTAAGATATCCGCATAAATGATACTTCAAAAGAAAGAGCGATTATCAAGCATGTCTTCAAAAAGGTTCGAACAAAAAAAGCACCCTCCGTTTTTTTTTTTAATAAGGTTTAAAAGACGTATTGTACAATTTTTTTATTTTTTCTGAGCTTTAAATGTCTGTAAAAAAAATGTCTAATGACACAGAAGCCTAAAACATGTTTTGCTTGATTGCTTACACATTACTTTAATTAAATAAATAAAAAATGAATTCATTTATCATTCAATTTGGCCATAATTATGCAGTTTACATTAAATTTTGAGAATTTCCGAAAAAAAACTTAAAAATTTGGTTAAAAATATTTGGTAAGACTTCGTCTAAGACAACCATGGCTTAAATGGTTCTAAATTGTCTGTACTATCTTCGCCTTAAAGCTTTGCACCCATCTTCCAATCACCCTGTATAAAAACAAAAATAGTAAATGTCAATTTTGAAAACAAATTAATTAAATATATGGTCATAGTTACGTAATAATGATTAAATGTCAATTAAAATTATCATCATAGTAATAATATGTTGCTTTATGTAGATTATGTCAAAGATGTATTGATAATATTGGTTACTATACTATATTAGATGTTATCATTAAGAAATTCTAGGATACTATAGTATGCTTTCCCTTCTAGCATTATCTTTAATTTATTTTTTAATTGACGGACATTAAGCTCCTTCCAACTATTTGCGAGTTTATTGAAAATTTTAGGGGCCATACAGAAAAAACTCTTATGCATTAATGCTGTTTTCGATCTATGTAGACAGAGAATACTGTCATCGCGTCTACTATGGTTGCGATCGACCACTTCTGATTGACGTGGAAATAAGTGTCGATTTGATTTTATAAACATAACAATGTCTAAAATGTAAAGGCAAGGCAGAGTTAATATTTTATATTTTGTAAAGTAGGGCTTACAACTTTCGCTTGACTGTAACTTAAACATAGTCCTGATGCACCTTTTTTGGGCTTTAAAGGGTACGTCCTTTTCGGTTGAGTTGCCCCAGAAAATGATTCATATCTTAAATGTGAAGAAACCAAACCGTGATAAGCCATGAGCAAAGATTCAGTGTTAAGCACTGGGACCAGTTTGAACAGCGCGTAACAAGAATTACTAATTTTTTTACTGAGTTCTTCTATATGTGCTTTCCAGTTTAGCTTTTTGTCAATCGTCACACCAAGGAATTTAGTGTTGTCAACTTCTGTAATAATTCTATTATTGTATTGGACGTTGAGATCCGTCATAGGTGATAAACGTTGACTGAAGTGCATTATGTTAGTTTTATTAAGATTGATTTTTAGATTATTATTATTCATCCAATTTATTATTGATGTCAGAGAATTATTAATGTCGTTATTGTAGCTATCTTTAGCATTACATTGAATTGTGATAGTGCTATCATCAGCAAAGAGTGTAACTGGTTGGCCTACATGTTTAGGTAAGTCATTTATTATATACTATGAATAGTGGGGGACCCAACACACTACCCTGGGGGACTCCATACTTGACTACTTGTTCGTGTGAATGAAATATTTCTTCACATTTAGTTTTAACATTTATCCTAGATATCTCCGTGACCTGTTTTCTGTTATCAAGATATGTATTTATTAAATTTAGAACATTGCCCCTTATACCGTATGCTTCCAACTTATTTATTAAAATATCATGCCTGACGTAATCAAATGCCTGCGTCATATCACAGAATATAGTGCAGACGGGATTGGTTCTATCGACATTTACCATAACCTTATGTAGGAAATCGTAAACTGCCATATTTATAGTTCGGTTTTCTCTGAATCCTTTTTGTTCGTTAACTAGTATATTATGTTTTTCTAAGTAAGCACTTAATTCTTTATTATATATATGCTTTTCAAAAATTTTGGAGAAAACACTAATTATCGAAATAGGTCTATAAAATTCCATGGATAATCTATTTTCTTTTTTAACTATAGGTTTTACAATTGATTTTTTTAAAGCATCAGGGAATATGCCAGTACTTATACTTAAATTAATCAGATGGCTTAGATGCGTGCAAATAATAAGCATAACATAGAACATGCGCTAAGGTGAGAAAGTGACACAGTTAGTCAGTTACAGTTATTTATAATAATGGTATGGATAACATGTTGCACTTCGAGACAATCTTGTAACATTCAAGTAATTCTGTTTTGGTCAAGGTCATGATAACAGTAACGGGTTACTGACAGGTTTGTCGTATCAATAATCTTAATACAATTAACCTAATTTCAATTATTTCTGGCAGTACTAGCATTTTACAGGCTACAAGATATTAAGTTAATGCACTACTTATTAAACCGTGGTGTTAATAACATTTGTTTATAATATTGAGTAACTTGAGTAACTTTTTATGGAAAGAAAACTATGATAACTTACAAAATGAGTATAAAGTAAGTAGGTGTACTAACTGAAGCTGAGCGGATTGATCATGCTGAGCGTTGACGGCTCCTCCTCTGCCATAATCTCCTCCTCGATCAGCGGATCCATGTCAATGATAAAACCTTCGGTTTCGTACACAAAACAGGATATTTCACAATATCAACACCCACACAAGAACGACTCGGTACTGTGGTATAGAAACGTTTCGAACTGTAAATATATGTAAATAATTGAGATTCAATGTATATAAATACAATGATATACTTTTAAAGTAATGAATTAACCTTTTACTGTAGAAATTCTAGAATATTTTCCATTTTAAGCTTCGTTTGAGATCAAAATGACGTGTGTCATTGTGGATCTGCTGTCAAAGTAGTCAAAACTAACTTTTTAATTTGGTGTACGTGTTCGTACTGGACACGGAGCTTTTGAACTTACAAAAAATTTCTCAAACATGCATGGAAATATTGTCATTATTTTCGAACAAAGAACACGCGAAGTGTCGAATTTACGGTCAAAGAAAATCAAATCCATTGCAGGCGCGTTTTTTGAATTTGGAACATCACAACGCTCCAGCAATGTTGTATGAAAAGGCGTGCTGGGGTTATTAAATACTCTTTGATTGGATCTTTTTTATCATTCTTGGCATACCAAAGTTCTCTTTGCTTAGTACAAATTGCGTTCACGTGGCTGTATAGCCTTAGCACTGATGATAAATAGAAAATTGGCGGCAAAGCTGAAAATTCGTCTCGATTTGTTATTTACATAAACTTAATTAAAATGAGTTCCAACGGTTCAGAGAGTGAAATGGAGATTGATTGTACTCCACCAGATTTAAGATCTGAAGCCAAATTAGCAATGGAAAACCTGCTTCCAGCGAAGTCAAAAAAAAATACATGAAAGCATATGAATCATAGAAATATAAAAAACAGCTTCTTTCTTATATCTATGATATGAATACATAAATTGTTAAATAAATAAATAAAATTTTATGATTTGGAAAAACGAGAGTAAAGTGAACATTTTCTACAAACTGTGTACTTTTGGCGTATTTTAAAAAAGCCATCTACATTATGGGCAATTTATTCCTTGCTGAAATGTACAGTTCATGTTAAAAACGCATTATCTTGAACAAATGGAAATGACATGTCCAGTTTCTGCCCTCTGGTCGTGGTCTGAAACGATAATGTTCATGATCTAAGGTTTTACAGTAAGATTTAAAAATTTAGATTTAAATTATTATGGATTTATAAATTCAGTAGAGGTTGCGTAACATAATTCTCAAAAAAACAGTACTCAAATATAATTTCCGCCTCGCCATTTTTAACGGGAAGTACTAAAAATGTTTTTGACGTTCCATTTTATCCCGTAATTACCTTTAAAGAGTGTGAACAATAACTATAAGCCGCTTATTTTAGATCTAAAGTATTTATGTAATTATTGTAATGTAATTGCGTATAAAATATGACAATATTACTAACATGTTTTTGTGTACACATCAAAAGAGGTTTTTTTTAATTACCCACTTCTTAAAATTAAGGTAAGTATTTATTATTTCTTTGACATGACATTGACA
Source organism: Agrochola litura (assembly GCA_949152395.1). Lineage (NCBI taxonomy): Eukaryota > Metazoa > Arthropoda > Insecta > Lepidoptera > Noctuidae > Agrochola > Agrochola litura. The sequence goes on along the minus strand of OX424519.1, from coordinate 205,564 downwards.
TATTATTTTGAATTGACCAGTTTCTGCTCGCTTTGCAGTTCCACAGAGTACATTTTTATATGCGCAGTTCCAAGTTGCGTTGCGTTCCTCGCTTACTGTGCGATTATTTTCTGATATTGATATTTTCTTATAACGACCATTGCTATTCTACACGGACTGATATCATCTAGACACGATTACTATTGCTGCTCATAAAGGATTCTGTTTTGCTACTTGATTTGGATATTATGATGAGGTGCATCAATTGTGGCATCGCTGTGCAGTGGATTCGCAGACACATCGTGTCCAGGCTGGCGTTACCCGTAAAGGCAATATTTTGAGTTGTTGTGTTATAAATTGAAAAATACAATGATATTTGCTATTGTTCCAGCTCCCATTAGATGGATACGCTTGTTACGATTGTTTTAATTGATTAAATACCAAAACTGCTGACAGTGGGAGATTACTAGGCCATACAATGGTCTGCCGTGGATGTGGTGTGTCAGTCGGACTCAGAAATCCAAGACGCCGACGTTTTTATACTGTTGCAGTGGACGGCCCTTTAGTACTCAATGATAATGATTATTAGGTGAATATTTTTTTTCCCCAACTAGGTACGTTTTTATTATATGTAGGTAAAGTCTTTTAAAGAAAATGGCTAAATGAATGGGACAAATCTCTCAAAACTGGAACAACGAACGATAGAAACGACAATCATGAAAGATTAAAGGAGTGTTCGTCATGTAAAACTCAACATAAACATAGGTATAACATCACGCCAGCGATTTCCGAAGGATTTGGGCAAGGTGAACTCATCCCACATTTCGCCAGTTATGTCATGTCATTTTTAATCAAATGTATTTTAATAATATTTTCAGGATATGGCAACAATTATTCATGCCTGTTGGGTTCGAGCGAATCGACGCCGGATTCATGACGCATCAAAGGACTTGCAACAGGATGTTGTTCCATCCGTGGTGTGCAGCCATCTATCGGTCAGTAGCAACATCGCCCGCAAATCAATGTCGCATTCCAACTGTATTTACCTCAAATGTATTATTTAACGATGAGTTACCTTGGTGTTGTAAATTTAGTTATGAGCGGGACCAATAGATGGCACTTTTTATTTGAGTCCAAAGTCTAGATCGCGGTGTCGAGATTCTCCACTGATTAGATATATGTGATTAATTAATAAGGTTTAGGTTCGTACATTTTATAGTGTATACCAAAGAAGGTGAAGTAAACAGTGGTTTTTGGTACCCGATGTTTCATTTTTGAATTCAGCCTGAGCAAACGTAGGGAACCGTCCAGATAGTGTCATTGTGACCCTCACGAAGCCCGAGGGTTCGCGTGACCTATCACTGATCAGATTTTACCAGCTCGCAAGGTGAGCGAGCACCACCCCCAGACCCTCACGAAGCCCGAGGGTTTGACATGGTCCTTCGAAGCCGATAATGATGATGAGCTAGTCTCAAAGGTGGAACCAGTTCATCAAGCATCAGATGCTAAGCCTACTGTGACTAAGGATAGCATCAGCCCGAACGTGCCCAATTCAAGTGGAGTTGTTCCGGTGTCAAGGCGGTCGAGCAGCGACCGGACTCGGAGTCAACAGCAACAGGGAAGCGCTGCAGACGACTATAGTCGTAAAGAGCTAAGTGTTACAAGTGAAAACCGTGAGTACTTTTCAAATTCATTCCTGCCAAGCAAAAGTGATCTTAATTTCAAGGTGTAAATTAACTTTAGTGTTTGTGTAACGTAATCTTAGACTTAGTTAGATTTATGGTAAATTGTGTCAAGACGGGGAACCTATGCCCGAATTTTATTTAAATTATAAAGTCCCAACACAGAAAAATTCGTTTGTTTACATCGACTTAGAATATTTTCTTCAAAAATAATTTGGACTTGTAAAATTTTTGCAAAGTTTGAGACTTAGAAAAAATTGGTTGTTTACTTCGACTTAGAATATTTTCTTAAAAAATATTTTAGACTTGTAAAATTTTTGCAAAGTTTAACACTAAAAATTTGGTTGTGTATATCGACTTAGAATAATTTCCTTAAGAAATATTTTCAACTTGTTATTGAATTAAATTTATCTCATAAAATTAATTAGTAAAAATGTCTCAATTACAAATGTTCGTCAAGGTACAGGATGATCTGTATGCTCGATTGTCGAGAGCTAAAAGTAACTTTAAGAAATCACCCAAAGATAGGATTACCAAACAACACGTAGAAGCCAGGTTAGAAAACGTTGAAGAGCTGTGGGCTCAATTTGGCTTGACACATACACAGATGGTTAAAGATTGTGAATCTATTGAGGTAACAAAGTCGCCTTATACTATAAACGAAGTTTACTTCAACACCGAGGAATTATATTTAGATTTTAAATGCGAACTAAAAACTGTTTTAAATAAATTCAAGAGTAGTAGTGATGTCTCTCCAATTGCCGGGTCGTCATCAAATTCAGAAAGTAGAAACATGCCTATCAAATTGCCTAAAATATCAATCCCAACGTTTTCTGGGAAATACACTGAATGGATCACATTCAGAGATTTATTTGTTTCTTTAGTTCACAAAAACGATAAAATAGATAAAGTGCAGAAACTTCATTATTTAAAAGGCTACCTTACAGGTGAGGCCGAGCAACTTTTGCGGCACATTCCAATATCCGATTTAAACTATGATAAGTGCTGGGCTCAATTGGAATCGCGTTACAACAATAAAAAATATCTTTCACATTGGATTTTGAAACGGTTATTCAGTCAAAGAAACATAACCAATGAATCAGCTAGTGGTTTAAAGGATCTAATGGATACCACATCTGATTGCTTAAATGCACTCATTAATTTAGAGTTAAATGACACAGCAATTAGAGACATATTAATCATTCATATCCTCACACTAAAGTTAGACTCGGACAGTCGCAAAGAATGGGAGTTAAAGGTGGCGTCAAACTTTGAGTCAGATAAGCTACCAACATTTGAGCAATTTAAAGACTTTTTAACCAGTAGATATAGAGCATTTGAATTTTTAGAACCTAAGTCTAATCAAAATAAAAATGTTAATACAACTAAAGCAAGGGTATTTCACACAGTATCTTCGAGTTGTCCGGTGTGTAATGATGATCACAAGATAGGGACTTGCAAACAGTTCATGGATAAAGATGTGGACGCTCGGCGTGAGTTCGTACAGGAAAACCACTTATGCTTCAATTGTCTGGGGGGTAACCACTCTGCCAGGTTTTGTAAGTGCACAGTCACTTGTCGAATCTGTCAACGTAAACACCACACTTTATTACATTCTAAAAGTGAGCAGGAATCTGTAGGGGAGAAGAGCACGCATACGGTTGAAGCAGAGAATCAAGAAATAGTTGCTTGTTTTTCCAAGGGTACAGCTAATAACCAAGTCTTATTAGCCACAGCTTTAGTGAAGGCTGTATCGAAAAACGGGTCTATGTTCACGGTTAGGGCTTTGTTAGATCAAGGCTCCCAAGCATCATTTGTTACGGAAAACATTGTGCAAACCTTAGGATTAAAGAAAACATCAGCTAAAGGTTCGATAGTCGGTATAGATGTCAACCACAAATTAGAGTTGAATTCGGTTGTTAAAGTTAAAATACAGTCAAGGGTTGATCCGTCTGTGGAATTGGTAGTAAATGCATATGTTCTAAAATCACTTACATCTTTATTGCCTAGTAGGGAAACAGCACATTTGGATTGGGTACAATTCCAAGACATACCGTTGGCGGATCCCAAATATCACAAACCAGATAAAGTTGATTTATTATTAGGGGCAGAAATTTACGGCAAGGTTTTACAAAACGGGTTGAAGAAAGCTTCAGGTTGCAGCGCGGTGGCGCAGTGTACTTCTCTGGGGTGGATTCTGTCAGGAACGATAGCTTCTGCTGGCCACAAGTCTTCTGACTTCACCGTGATGCACGCCCTCGTAGGTGATGATGAGATTCTGAAAAGATTCTGGGAATTAGAGAAAGAACCAGAGGAAAACAAGAAACATATACTCACCGAAGCAGAGGCCAAATGTGAAGAGATATTCACTGCCACAACTACAAGAGATGACAGCGGACGTTACGTTGTAAACCTGCCATTCCGAACCGAAGATCCAGGCTGTAAATATGGAAAAACAAGAGACGTAGCAATCAGGAGGTTTCATGCTCTAGAATCTAAGCTACGCCGCAATGAGGAACTGGGGGTTAAATATGCAGAGGTAATCAACGAGTATCTCAAACTGGGGCATATGAGGCCAGTAAACAAACCGGATGATCATGCAAACGAAGCTGTATATTTACCTCATCACGCAGTAATTAGGAATGATAAAGATACAACCAAGGTGCGTGTGGTATTCGATGCATCTTGCAAGGGAAAAACCGGCATTTCGCTCAATGATGACCTGATGGTTGGGCCAAGTCTGCAACCTGACTTGCGGCATCTGTTGATGCGTTGGAGAAGACATCCTATTTGCATGGTATCAGATGTAGTCAAGATGTATCGACAAGTACGCGTAGCGGATAAACATCAGGATTTTCAACGTATCTTATGGAGAGATAACAAGGACTCTGAATTAAAGGATTACCAGCTTCAGACGGTCACCTTTGGCACTGCGGCTGCACCATTCTTGGCTGTTCGAGCTATGCAACAAGTAGCATACGATGAAGGAAAGGATTATCCTCTTGCAGCTGAGAAAACACTAAAAGATTTTTACGTTGATGATCTTATGACAGGTTGTGAAACAGTAGAAGAAGGAATAGAAATTTGTACACAAATGGAAGAGATGCTCGCCAAAGCAGGGTTTGAGTTACAAAAATGGTCGAGTAACAGCAATGAGCTTCTGGCGAAAATTATAGATGGGAAAAATAAGGAGATGGATTGTGCGGAACAGGGAATTTGGATCAAGCAAGATGAAATATTAAAAACACTAGGACTTACCTGGAATCGAAGCTCCGACACCTTCCAGTATTCAATTCAGCTGCATCCAGTAGAAGAACCTGTAACCAAAAGAAAAATGTTGTCTGACATTGCAAGATTATTCGACCCCTTAGGGTGGGTCGCTCCAGTCATTGTGAAAGCAAAAATGCAAATACAAGCATTATGGACTTCGGGAATAGGATGGGATGAAGAAATTCCTATTGAAATAAAAGAGGAATGGATTACTTACCGACATCAGTTGCAAGGTTTAGCAGAGTTTTCAGTACCTCGATGGTTGAAGATGAAGCATGGTGACAAACACATCGATTTGCATGGATTTTGTGATGCATCCAAATCAGCATACGCCGCGGTTGTGTATGCTCGGGTAGTCGATGCTAATGGTGGAGTATCAGTCACTCTTGTCTCTGCTAAAACTAACGTTGCACCTATAAAAACTATCTCAATTCCTCGATTAGAGCTGTGCGGGGCAGTACTGTTAGCAAAACTCGTATCCGAAATATCGTCAGTCATGGGAATTAATAAATCTGACTTGCATTTTTGGACAGATTCAGAAATTGTATTAGCTTGGTTAAACAGTCACCCCAACAAGTGGAAAACATTTGTTGCTAATCGCGTATCAGAAATTTTATGCATAAGTGAACCACACCAATGGAACCATGTCACATCAAAAAACAATCCTGCTGACTGCGCATCACGGGGTATGTACGCCTCAGAGTTCATACATTTCAAATTGTGGTTAGAAGGTCCCGAGTTTCTCAAAGACACAGTAATTGCAACGGGTAAACGCAAATCAATTTCAACTGAACTGGAGGAGAAGAGGGTACACGTATCAGTGAACACTGAAAGCTTTTTCTGGGATAAATATTCATCCCTTGACAAAGTATTGCGAATAGTAGCTTATGTGAGGCGGTTTCTCGAACTAAGAAAACCAAAGACTACGAGGAAAAACCTCAGCTATATTACCGCAGAAGAGCTCGAATTAGCGTTAGAGACATGCATCAGGGTTATTCAAGGCAAAGGATTCGAAACGGCGATCAGCAACCTGGAAAAAGGGGAAAATTGTAAAGAGAAGGTCTTAAAGTCCTTAAATCCTTACCTGGATTCAAAACAGATCTTGAGGGTGGGCGGTAGATTGGAACGTTCAGATCTTGATCACAGCCGTAAACATCCAATATTAATTCCCAGTAACGATCACTTCACCAATCTCTTAATATCAGATGCACATAACAGAAGTCTTCATGGAGGTCCCCAACTTATGCTCAACTATTTGAGTACGAAATACTTTATCCTAGGAGCCAAGCGGTTAGTAACAGCATATGTAAGGAAATGTGTAACTTGTATCAGGTATGCAGCGGCAACCAAACCTCAGTTAATGGGTCAATTGCCACCTGCGCGGGTTACACCAAGCAGGCCGTTTAAAAACAGTGGGGTAGACTACGCGGGTCCTATAAAGTTAAGGACGTCTAAGGGTCGGGGTCATCACGCATACAAGGGGTATATATGTTTATTTGTGTGTATGGCCACAAAGGCTGTCCATATCGAAGTCGTAAGCGATCTTACCACAGAGGGGTTTATTGCCGCATTTAAAAGGTTTGTGGCCAGACGAGGTCACTGTAAGGGTGTATGGAGTGACAATGGTACCAATTTTCAGGGTGCTTCTAAAGAGTTAGATGCAATGTTTCGCTCTGAAAATTCAACCTTAACTAAAGAAATTGCAGCAGCTCTAGCTGCTGAGGGAACAACATGGCATTACATTCCACCACATTCTCCGAACTTTGGCGGTCTGTGGGAAGCTGGAATTAAATCATGCAAGAGGCATTTGCACAGGGTAATAGGCAACTCTACTTTAACTTACGAAGAAATGTCCACTCTTTTAAGTCAAGTAGAGGCATGCTTAAATTCACGGCCGTTCTGTAGGGTAACGGATTCCAACAGTTGTGATGCATTAACACCTGGGCATTTCCTTATTGGTGAACCTGTTATAAACGCACCAGATAGGAATTACGAAGACACTAACATATCCAGTCTAAAGCGGTGGCATTTAGTTCAACAAATGCTGCAACAGTTTTGGAGACGCTGGTCAACAGAATACCTAACCACACTGCTCCATCGGTATAAGTGGTCTACGCAAACTCCCGAACCGAACTTAGGAGACATAGTTTTAATTAAGGAGGATAACATGCCTCCTTGTCGGTGGCTACTTGGCAGGGTGGTTGAGAAACATCCGGGGCTGGATAATTTAACACGAGTAGTCACACTGCATAGCAACGGTTCAAAGTTTAAACGACCAACCTCGAAACTGTGTGTCTTGCCTGTCACTTAAACAAGTTGTTCAGTCAAAACTTAATATTGATAAATTTGCGCATGCGTGTGAATGTGTATGTAGAAAATAAGCTATATTTAAGAGATGTCTTCAATAAAATATTTATCTTGTAACCTCCCTTGTAATGTGTTTAGTGAGATTAATTCTAGTTTGTAATTATTTTAATGGCTTGAAGGACATAATGTTCACAAAATGTCCTTGGTGGGCGGAATGTGCAGCCATCTATCGGTCAGTAGCAACATCGCCCGCAAATCAATGTCGCATTCCAACTGTATTTACCTCAAATGTATTATTTAACGATGAGTTACCTTGGTGTTGTAAATTTAGTTATGAGCGGGACCAATAGATGGCACTTTTTATTTGAGTCCAAAGTCTAGATCGCGGTGTCGAGATTCTCCACTGATTAGATATATGTGATTAATTAATAAGGTTTAGGTTCGTACATTTTATAGTGTATACCAAAGAAGGTGAAGTAAACAGTGGTTTTTGGTACCCGATGTTTCATTTTTGAATTCAGCCTGAGCAAACGTAGGGAACCGTCCAGATTGACCTATCACTGATCAGATTTTACCAGCTCGCAAGGTGAGCGAGCACCACCCCCAGACCCTCACGAAGCCCGAGGGTTTGACACGTGGAACATAGATCATCAACACTGTCGCCACCACTTTCTTTACAAACAATACCGCCGCTACCACTGTCTTCTTCTATTTAAATTGTTATTGTTCACACAAGTTCCCAAATGATTGGGTTCGTCCATGTATCGGTGAACACGCTCTATTATTTGCTGAACGTTTGGGTGGAATTTATTTAGGAGGGCTCCTGCTATTCTTAAATCAAGCATGAGATTACAAGAAGCAATATTAAAATATCTTTGGCGAGTAAGTTGATTGCTGTTGCCCCACATATAAAGACTCTGGTTTGTCATAGAAACCTTCTAGAAATGGAATCGCATCCTGGGATCCTCTATATAGTATACAAATATCGTTTGGTCTAAGTTACGAAACGGACTATCTCCAGTTACGAAACGGACTTCTCCAATTTCGAATAAACTTTTTATTATGTCAGCATCGCTTTGTGTAGCAGCATATGGCCCTAAAACATAAATTATTTATGTCCATCGCAGGAACAAATCACGAAAGGTTTGATAAGATTATCGTACTTATGCAAACTGTAGTTAGAAGTCTGCTGTAAAAAAATATGTATCAATGTAGAAATAAGCCCAGCGCTCTGGGGTAATGAGTGCTAGTGAGTCCAGTCATTATTGGTCAGTGGGGAGTTGGGGACATCCTGTCGCATCATAATTTTTTTTATTTAAGTGTGTCTGTATACCTACAATAAAAGAATTTATTTGGCAATAAATACATTGTTTTATTTATTTTAATCCCAATTCAATACCAACAAGTAGGTAAATATAAATAATATTATGGGTATTGAGGATAGACACCAAAATACGGAATTGAAGAAGATAAAAATATCATTTTATGTGTACTTATGTATTCAATATACATAAGAATTTGGGATTTAATAAAACAATAGTAAAGCACTTATTTAATAGGTGCTTTACACTTTTCTTACACAACTAAAAATATCCAAAAACAACTGCAGAATCTGATCCCAGATCAACAAAATATTAAATACACCAATTAGTACATGTGCTCACTCACAGATGGCGTTATAATAAAGAAAAATCCCTAGCGTATAAACCTGATTTTGACCAGTTTTCGCAAGTTTTTGAATCCTGAAACTTATTAATTGATAAACTATAAAATACGGCAATTATAATAATGTAACAATCATTACTGAACATTGGTTTTGACTACCTAGGCAAACGTCCATTGCCCCACCAGACATGTCCTTTAACGACTTTTATTTCCCTGCATTCTTTTGAGAAAAGCACTAAATATATATGCTCATATTAGCGAAGTTCTCGCCTACGGCTCGGCCTTCAAACTCATAACTCATACTCGACCTGCAATTGCCTATTTCCCGGCCTTTGCAATAATGTACTATTGTTCACTAGCTTTTGCCCACGACTTCGCCCGCTTGTTGGGGGTCGGAAATTATCCCACGTTCATCAAAATGCGTTCAGCCATTTTAACGTGAAATCTTTACAAATAAACAAACTCATTTTCGCATTTTAGGATATTAGAGGATTAGGAATTTAGGATTATTTAATAGGTACGGTCTTCACTGTCTTCAGGTTTTCTTAAATATTATTTTCTCTGATAGAGTTAAAGAGGAACACAAAAGAAAAGGCTGTTCTAAGGATTTCAATAGGTAATACGTTTATTATCCTTTTCTTTATACATTGTGTATTGGAAGGTTTGGTTTTACTAGTATTTCGTCAGAACTTGTCAATACAAGTTGGACAATTCCCGCTGCTGGGCAAAGGTCTCCCCCATAGTTTTTCAGCCTTCCCTGTGCGTTGCTTTGTCCGGCCAATCTTCCATAAACGCCAGCGTTTCCTAGACCTCCCTCGGCGGCGATGCCCGTCTGCTCTTGTGACAGTTGTATGTCGTAATTATTTTGAAGGGAAAAACGAATGATGTGAAGCGGGTTATCATCACAGGACTTGGAACCCTTGGATAGACGGAAAAAGGTTGGTGGGTACTCTTGGAAGTTAGGATTTTTCACTTCGGTTTTCAGGTGCCATTTTTAAGTACAGTGAGGTGTCGTAAAGCACTTTTCACAAATTTTTATTTTTGCGTCGATTCACTCACCGACTCGTCGCCAGTTTCTGTTGTGTATGAGGTACTTATTATAATAAAGCGATTGCATGAAGTAACTGTGTTTTAATTACTAAAGTAATTACAATGATCAAGAATATTTTAAGAACAAACTTCTGCTACGAGCGGAGCCATAGATTATATCACAGAGGATTATATTGGATTATTTAGGATCTGCTAGTGGCGCGCACGTTTACTAGTGTTGAGTAGGTAACAGTAAGTTGTTATATCTTCTTCTGTGTTGTTATATGAACATCATTAAAGAGCAATAAGTATTTCTTATTTATTTCTTTGCATTCAGTATTTTGTAAATTAGTACAACATAGAAGGTAGGTACAGTAAGCGCTCAAAAGTGCATGAGCACGCTAAGAGTCGTATTGCTGTGAACACGCGGTATAGTCCGTACATTTGTATGTGTAAACAGTCAGACGTCTGTGGTGTGAGTGCCGTACACACACCACAGAGAACGCAGTTTTGAACTACACACTATCGTATCGTCACGGTTCGCGGGCGCCGCACTTATATTTCCATAACTTTTGTTAGCACGCATCATACTCGTACGCGTGACCTTGGCCAGTGTATCGCATTGCTAAAATTCGAAAGTAAATTATATGTGCAGATAGCAGAAGGCGTTAAGCGTTGGTCTTAGATTCAAGATGGCTAAGGTTCTAATCTCGTAAATCACAGCGCTGTTTTTGCAAATATTATTATTTTTGTTTGCAATAATAATATTTTTAAATATCCTGCCTATTTATTAATGTTGTTATTGCAATAAAGGGTTTAGAATAAAAAATGCGTGATATGTTATAATAAAAAATAAATAATATTTATTCGTTATGTTTATTTTACTTAAGTATACCTAGTTATCAAACTGCTACAATTATTTATCATTACTTCACCTGAATAATATGTGAAATAGATGTCTAGAAACTTAGAAGCAATTTGTATTATTTTGACATATTTAAATTTTGAAATGTTTTAAATTTTAAATGGATTTTTTTGCACCATAAATATAAAGCTTTGATCATGGTCTAAGTAAAATATTAGACTACTTCAAATGTAAAAAAATCTACTGACAAAATTGTTGATTTTAAGGTTAAAGGCAGTTGTTCATATTAATTATTTTAAACTTTATTTGGCTTTAGTAAATATTGGTTGGTATTGAGGTTATAGCTTAAGTATTCATTTTCTTTACGAAAAGAAGATTGAAACTAAACCTCAAATTTTAATCCTAAAATAATACTATTACTAAAATAATATTAAACAATTTCGGTATATCTGCAAGAAATACGACAAACACCCTATTGAAACGTGCTTAAAAAATTCGTTACCATAAATTCATGCAATAACGAATCTGTTGTTTATTAAGTTGGTACGGTCAATATTTTAAGGTCAAAAACGGTTTTCTAGCTGGTCTTCAGTGATGCAAGCCTTCAGAGTGCACGGCGAACGGTTCATAATGACGTGTTTTTAATAATTCAGCAAAATATCTCGTTGGTATGAAACCATTTGTTTCATTCACCATTTGACGTCGCTGCTACTCGATAATAAGCCCCTTCCTCATATCTCTTAACCGTCACAGTATTTCTCTAGAACAAAGAAAAACATTGTTTTTATCACACATAATACCTAATTATTTATTATTCACTAATCGAATTAAACCTCACAATGAATTTAAAACTTTAAAGGCATCTTCTGTCTCAACAATACCTCTGTTCTATCAACAATACCCTTGATTAGGATTTATGTTTAGTAAAATATGAAATATATAAATGATAACACTCACACTTAGTCCGGTTTTATTAGATATTCACTTCACTTTTACGCAGCGCAATAATATTCTCTGATCTGATCTGATCTCTTCAATATATTTTATGCCTGCTTTTTGATAATAATAACCACAACACTGCGCTAAATGCTCATCACCAATATTATCACGGCACGAACCAACAAAGTTCTATTAATTGAATACTTGTAACAAACTGCATCTACCCCACAGAAATCGAAATAATTTACTTAGTTTTTTGTGGTCTACCTGCTAAACTTTAATATTTATGTGAACAAGACGAATGAAACTAAAAACGAATGATGATTATCGAACTAGTCATTGGTTGCAGACAAAGTGAGTGTGTGTGTGTAATGTGCGTGTCTACAGTATTGTAACAACTTATAGAAGAAGGTCGTAAGTCAAACCGAAGCGTCAGTCTATTGCTTTGTGAGATTGCTTATGGACTTTTGGTCGGTACTGTACAATACAGAAAAATACTTATTCGAGTACCTACCTACCCACGTCATTACAAAGGTATCACAGGCCATGTTTTATCCGAAAGGGTTATCGTGGCCCCTGGCAATACAGGCAACTGAAGGAACACGCTAAATCTAATCTAAACTTGATTTACTTACTTACTTACTTACTTACTTACAAAACAAAATCATTAAAGTATTATTTCACTACCACTATCTATTTCCAACAAAAAAATTATACGAAAAAACTAAACTACTAAATATCAAATAAATTTACGCAGTAACCTACAACACAAGAAATAAAAACAAATTCCAACTAATAACTGCACGAGCACGGACTAATTACGGCAGAAAAACAGTATTAGTGGAGGGTACACGACTGTTCAATGATTTACCGGAAAATATAAAGACACAGAGCATGTGTATAAAGAGATGTGAAAGTTTTTTTTTTTTTGTTAGCCTATATTGTGTCCCACTGCTGGGCAAAGGCCTCCCCTTTTTCCTTCCAAATCTCTCTGCTTTGTGCGATTTCAGGTCATGCACATACATAAAAAACTACCCAAAAATAAGGTAGATATACCTACTTACATAGTACATACTTAGGTTTTCGTGTAGGTAGTAGGTAGGTAATATATTTAAGAGCAAACTCTTAAAACATGTATTGTTGGGGATTCATTAGGATTTTATTATAAATAAAAAGCTTCCGATAATTTTATAATGGTGTATTCCATTTTTCACAATAAGTCAAAGAGACAGAATCAAAATAAGGTTGCAACAAAGGAAATTCTTTAAAAATAAAACTAAATAGACTGACGTAAACATTCCCCCGGGCGTTGAGAGATCTTCTCTCAACCAGATTCTTCTGCTTGAGATACCGGAAGAGGGCATATCTTGCTGAATGCTCGCCGAACCACTCCGCACGCCGTCTTAATGTCAGCGACGCGACTGATCCCATCTTTTCCGGGATAAACCGCTGTTACTCGACCTAATCGCCATTCTAGAGGTGGGAGATTCTCATCTTTGATGAGCACGAGAGTATCCTTTTCCAATGGCTTAGTCCAGGATTGCCATTTCACTCGATGTTGCAGCTCTGAAACATACTCTTTGCTCCAACGGGCCCAGAAGTGCTGCCGAAGTTGCTCGATTCTCTGGTATCTTGTCAAATAATTCACGGAATGGTCGTCAAGGTTTGGCGTAGGCAGTGCTATGAGTGGCCGTCCTATTATAAAATGTCCAGGCGTAAGCGGCGACAAATCGCTGGGATCCGATGAAAGTGGTGTAAGTGGGCGAGAATTCAGTAAAGCTTCTATCTGAACTAACACAGTGTTTAGCTCTTCGAATGTAAGGTTACAATTTCCCAGTACTCGCTTTAAATGATATTTGATAGATTTAATACCGGCCTCCCAAAGACCTCCAAAGTGAGGAGCATAAGGAGGTATAAAATGAAAGTTTATTTCTTCATTAGCTAAATCACTGGATAACGAATTGCAACTACTCTTTATGAACTTACTAATTTCATTACACGCGCCAACAAACGAGGTCCCATTATCAGAGTAGATGTGCTTAGGCTTGCCTCGTCTCGACACAAATCTACGAAGGACCGATAAAAAATTATTACTTGTTAAATCACCTGCCAACTCGATATGTACTGCCTTGGTTGTAAAACATACAAACAGAACAATATAAACTTTAGTAAGACGACAACCTCGTCCTCGTCTATTTGCTGACATTATAGATCCAGCATAATCAACGCCGACTGTTTCAAAGGGGAAGCCCCCGGGTTTCAAACGCTGCTGTGGCAAATCACCCATGACAGGAGAGACTGTCTGTCCTTTCATACGACAACATAAAAGGCATTTGCGAAAAACTGATTTAGCTAAACATTTACCACCGATTGGCCAATAATATTCCCTAATGGATGCTAGCAACAATTGCGGCCCCGCGTGCATAAGATTTTTGTGCATATATTCAAATAACAATTTTGTAACAATATGTGTGGACTGTAATAATAACGGATGTTTTTTGTCATAACAAAATTGTGAGTTTGTGAGGCGACCTCGTACACGCATTAATTTGTTTTCATCTAGGAAAACTTTAAACTTGATTAATGGACTCTTTTTTGGTAAATCCCTTTTGTTTAATAACATCGCATATTCCGGGAAAGAATCTATTTGCGAAAGTCTTATAATGAAATATAATGCTTGCTTCAATTCGTCCGTGTTCAAAAATCGATTAACAGGTGGTTGTTTTTTAACGTGAGTCTTAATAAATCTTAAAGCATAGGTATGCTACTGATCGTTTAAGTAATGTGAAATTTGAGAACCTATCAAATTCTATAATTGGTCGTGGATTTGCAGGAGTAACAAGTAAGGATACTTCAGATCGGATTTCAGGAAGTACCGTTGTCACTATTGGATTTATAGGCCACTTTGAAGCCTCGTATCTCAAAAATTCAGGGCCTGACCACCATAAATCTAAAGATTGTAAAAAACTTACATCGATTCCGCGTGATATATGATCAGCGGGATTTAGATTAGTAGGCACATGTCTCCAGCTACATGAAGGTGTTTTGTCTAATATCTCTGCAACGCGGTTGCGGACAAACGGCTGCAATTTACTCGGCATCATCTTGAGCCAACCCAATACAATTGTCGAGTCAGTCCAAAAGGTGACACTCCTTACTTGAGTGCGGAGAGCGTATAACACCTTTTCGTAAAGACGAACACCAACCAGTACTGCGCACAGCTCTAATCTTGGTATCGTAGTTGGTTTTATTGGAGCAACTCGACTTTTGGCTGTAAGAAGACGAATCAAAACATCACTATCATTTTTACTTCGGAGATACAGGCATGCACCGTATGCTACTTGCGATGCATCGCTAAATATATGCAAGTCTATTGTTTGATATGAATTGGTTAATACAGCTCGTGGAATACACAATTCATTCAACATTGATAAGTTACGAATTGCATTGGACCATACCTTTAATATATCTGATGGCAACTGATCGTCCCATCCTAATTTATGCACCAAAAGTTTCTGCATAATGGTTTTCATAGTAATAATGAAAGGAGCCAATAGACCTAACGGGTCAAAAATTTGAGAGATTGTAGAAAGAATTCCGCGTTTTGTAAATACATTAGAAATATTGGAATTAATTGAAAAACATAACATGTCAGTCTCAGTATTCCAGCTGAGCCCTAAAGTTTTACAGGGTTCCATTGAACCAATATTCAAACTTAATGAAGAATGTTCTAAGTTAGACATTAAGTGAGCGTTGTTGGATTTCCATTTCCGCAATGGCATTCCAGCTGCAGCCAACTCTGATGTTACCTTCTGGCGTATATCAAGAACCTCTTCAAAGGTATCCCCCCCTGACAATAAATCGTCTACGTAAAAATCATGTTTTATGATAGTAGCAACTTTGCTGTCAGTGCAATCAAGCCCTAATTGTTTTAAGCACCTAGTGGCGAGGTATGGTGCGCTAGCAGTACCGTACGTAACTGTATTTAATTGGTACGCCTCCATCGGCTTCGAGGGGTCATCCCGCCATAGGATCTGCTGTAGATGCCTGTCATCAGGATGTACTAGTATCTGACGGTACATCTTCTCCACATCTGCCGAGATAACATATTTATATTTTCTAAATCGAAGAAGAATTGACAACAAATCATCTTGTACTGTAGGCCCTATCATTTGTAAATGATTAAATGATACTCCAGAGGTAGTTGGACTACTGGCATTAAACACTACCCTGAGTTTAGTAGTTGAACTACTTTCACGTACAACACCATGATGAGGTATAAAATATGCAACTTTACCTAGATCAGGTATGCATTTAGACATGTGTTGTAACTCAATATATTCTTTCATGAATTCACAATAACGTTTTTTGAATAACGGTTGACCCTTATATCTGCGCTCTAATGATAGCAAACAATGTTTTGATCTTTGCAAAGAATCACCTAAGCTTTCTGGAGATTGTTTTAAAGGTATCCTCACACAAAAACGGCCATCCTTGAGACGCGTTGTATTATTTTTGAAGTGTTCTTCACACATTTGTTCCTCTCGAGAATATACTGATGACTGATGGCCAACTTCCTCGAGTTGCCAAAAACGCATTAACAGGTTTTGAATGTCATCAGTACTAGAACTATCCTGTATAACATTAATTTTATTATAATTAATGTTTCCAAAATTACAAAGCATCGGAAACGAAAAGGGCACTTGACCACTATGTAACATAGGGCCTGAAGCTATCCAACCAAGTCTAGTTTCAAATAGCACCGGTTTCCCATGACCTAAACTTATCTTTTCTGTACCCAATATATCCCAAAAAACATCTGCACCTATAATAAGATCAACAGATGATGGGGAATAAAAATATGGGTCAGCTAGACACAAATGACTTGGTATATTCAAATCATTAAGATTCAACTGACGACAAGGCACTTCATCAGTAATAGAAGGTAAGACAAAACAGTATATGTTAGTGGAAAAGTTTTCATTTAATGACATTATCGGGACGCAACACATTTTACTTATTGATGACTTAGAATTATTTTATACCCATCAGAGACTCATTTATTTTAATTGTTTGTAAATTTAATAAATTACACAATTTTTCTGTAATAATGACGTACTACCACTGTCTAGAATCGCACGACCGAGATGTTCACGGTTATTGCCATCATAAAACTTTATTAATGATGTGGCTAAAAGTACTTCACCTTTGTTTTGAACTTTAGTTGAGACTTGTGCTGATAATGTAACATTACTTGCGGGCAATTGTTCATTAGACGCGCCAGCAGTGTTTTCGCGATCACCACTTGAAGTAGTCGATTTAATAAATGACTTAACCTTGTGATCTGTAACATGAACAAGTGTGTTGTGCCTGCGTTTGCACACCTTGCACCCAATTGACCTACAATGATTGGCATAGTGGCCTGATCGAAAGCAATTAAAACATATTTTAAATTTTGGTAACAATTCTAACCTCTGTTCATTACTAAGACCAAGAAATTGTGAACAAGTACTAAGGGGATGATCACCTTGACATTTAGGGCATGATTTCAGAGAATTTGTACTATTGTTAGGCTGACTAGTTGACGCATTGGTTACAGATACCAAGCTCTTATGTTTATTAGTCTTTGGATTGCAAGTGTTACTGGCATTATTATGTGAACTTTCAATAGTTTCAAGTAAGTCTGAACGATTTCGCAAAAAATCTAAGAAGTTGTCTAATGTTATTAATTTATCTTTATCTATGCCACCTTTAAATTCTTCCCATTCACGGAAGGTTTTAGAATCCAATTTGTGCGTGACTATTTGAATTAAAAGCGAGTCCCAATGCTTTATTGGTTCTCCTAAGGATTGTAATGAGCGCAAGTTCTTGTTTATAGAATCAATCATATGTTTTAAAATGATCGATGACTCTTTTTTGATTGGCTCAATGAGTATTAATGCATTTATATGATTTTGTATTAAAAGCCTCTTATTGTCATATCGATCACACAAAATGTTCCATGCAACAGGATAATGAATCGCAGAAAATTCTATAGATTGTATTACCACAGCAGCTGAATCCTCAAGAGACGCCCTAAGGTAATGGAATTTGTTAACGTCATCTATGTCATCATTGTTATGTATCAAACTAGAAAATGTATCGCGGAACTCCAACCACTTATCATAAGGACCACTAGTAATCGCACCGGTAATGAACAAAGAACCAGTAATGGACGAAAAAAAAACAAATCTTGTAGAATAAGGACAGGAATTCGTTTTTATATATTGGCAACACTTTGACATAGACAAAAGTCATCTAGCTGCAAATATTTGACGTTTTGTTCAGTTCGGTCTTTTGGTTTCAAAATGGCGTGAAGTAGAAAGGGTTCGTGTGTTTGAAATTTTTTATTAACGGTTTTTGTAAAGAAAATTCTTAGTGAGGTAAGTAGAAAGTTTCCCTGTCAATTTGGTATTGCTTTATTTTAACCAGAATGTGTTTTCTTGCTTGGTTTAACCATGAAATTAAGACGACAATACACTGTGTTGTTACTCCAGAGCGGTTATGGTTTTTGATATTTTGCCAATGTTTATTACTGGTGCACTAAGGTTGAACGATTGCGGTAATGGACAAAATGTCCAAACTTATTTTTATTATTGTTTATTAAGATTTTGATTAAATTTTATTCTCCTTTTTATTCTATATTACAAGCTAGTTGAAAATTTTAAATATGTTGATCCGTACCAGTAATGGACGTATGTGTCCATTATTGGGAATCGCATAGAAACCCAGTTATGGACATTGAAACAAAATGTAATAGATTTTTTTATTTTATTTTAGAAATGGCGCCTAAAAAAGATTATACACCTCAACAAATGGGCTTGGCTATCGAAGCTGTTAGAAAAGGCGTAAAAATATCCGAAGCAGCAAAAAAATTCAATGTGCCTAGAATAACTTTGCACAATAAAATCACCGGGAAAAGTCCCATAGAGTGCTCAATGGGACCCAGTACCGTTTTGTCGAAGGAAGAAGAGGATATTCTAGAAGTCTGGATTAAAGATATGGCAGATAAACATATCCCAATAACGAAAGAGGAATTATTAGACAGTGTCCAACGTATAATATTGGACAAAAACAGAGTGACTCCTTTCACTAATAACAGACCAGGCAAAAAATGGTATTCCTCATTTATGAAACGACATCCTACGATTTCTGAACGTACTGCTCAAAATTTATGTACAGCAAGAGATAATGTTACTCAAGACGACATTGAGAAGTGGTTTTCGGAAGTTGAAGGTGATTTGAAAGATAGAGGGCTGACTGAAATACTGAAAAATCCTAAAAGGATTTTCAATACAGACGAGAGTGCGTTTTATTTAAATCCAAAACCAGGACGTGTCCTTGCTACAAAGGGAGAAAAAAATGTATATGCTTCTTCAGGCGACGATAAAGAAAATTTAACAGTTTTGGTTACTGGAAATGCCGCAGGAGATCTAGCACCTACTCTGGTAGTTTTTAATTATGCAAGGATACCGTCATCAATTTCAGAAACATTCCCCAATGAGTGGGCTATCGGTCGCTCAGAAAGCGGATGGATGTGCGCAGGGACATTCTTTGAATATATGACAAATGTTTTTAATCCTTGGCTGATAAACGAAAATATTGAAAAGCCAGTGTTATTTTTTTTGGATGGACACAAGTCACATTTAACTCTGCACCTGTCTAATTTCTGCTCTGAAAATGGGATCGAAGTTATAGCACTTAATCCAAATTCTACACACATTTTACAGCCAATGGATTTGGCTGTCTTTAGGCCTTTGAAGTCATCATGGCGAGAAGCGGTTAAGACCTGGAAAATGCAAAATTTGGGACAAGTCCTCAAAAAACATAATTTTGCTCCAGTTTTGAAGATAGCAATCCAAAAAATTACTTCTGAGACAGTCAAAAATGGATTTCGAGCGGGGGGACTGTACCCATTTGGTCCAGAATACGTAGACATGAGTAAAATCAAATCTCAAAACAAAAAGCAAATTGACTCAATGTGCCAAAACGAATTTTTGAAATCGTTAGAAACCAAAATACAAACAACTTTCTCAAGTGACAAATTAAAGCTGTTCAAAGATCTCTATTATAAAAGTCGCTTCGAACTTGATAATCTATTGCCTAATGAAGACATATCTTTATACTTGATTTGGGCCAGTAGTAAGCAAACTGATCATGACGTAGGTCATGAAGTATCAGCACCCACTACCTCCGTTGAAAAGTCAGGTCCCTTATCAGAAACTAACAATGACAATGATTCTCCAAAAGAAAACGAAACTATTGCTGTCTTGTCTCATAATACGAACCATTCCGAACCAAGCCCTTCAAGTCTCGGCCAGGGAGATTTAGTAGACATCACTACTTTACCAAAAAGTTACAAAACACCTATCAAGAGTTTTAATCCTAGCACTTCAAATTATGTGATACCATCGCCTTTTAAACGAAGCTTATATTGGCCAGAAATAGATGAAGCAACAAAAAACAAGAAACGCAAATTAAAAGAGAAATTTCCATTTACGATTACAAGCCCTGCATGGAAGGCATACAATACCAAAAAGGAAGAAGAGAAAAGGAAACAAATAGAAGAGAAGGAATTGCGAGCAAAAAAACGAGAAGAAAAGAAATTGGAGAAACTTAATAAGAAAAAAGTGTCAAAAAAACAAAAAAACAGGTCTGAATCATCTGAAAGTGAGACTGAAATAATTTATGCCGAAAGTGATGATAGTTTCTTGTCTGAAGGATCGGACGACGGTGAAGCATCAATGAATACGTTGGTCTCTTCACGACAGAAACACACGAAAGGAAGTTACGTGATAGTTTTATACGAAGGGCAACATTTTCCCGGAGTTATTGAAAACACAAATAAAAACGAGTTTGAAGTTAGCACGATGACATTTTCAACAGGAAACACCTACAAATGGCCAGAGAAACCTGACAAAATGTGGTACCAAGGAAAAGATGTCGTAGAGCACATCAATCCTCCAATCTTGATAAACAAAAGAGGATTTTACACCGTAAAAGAAATGGAAAAATACTCTGTGTTTACTTCTTAAGTGTTACCCAAAATTTAAAGATATTTAATTTAACATGTGATTTTTTTAAGAGTTTGTGATTTACAGAGTTAAGTGATTTTTTATTTTTGTTTTTATATAATTATATTTTATACTTGCCAAAGTAATTGAATAGATTCTAATCTAACAAGAAATTAGAATATGTTTCAATGTTTATCTCTTTTTCAATTTTAAAGACTAAGAAAAACAAGTTAATGCTCGTGAATTACAATAATACATGAAAGGCTGAATAAGAGTACCTAACTAGGCAAAGTGATTATGTAATTAAGTTCTTCTATGCTGATCTCATTGTTAATTTTCAAGACTTACATATTTACATTAAAAGTTGATTGAAAATAAAAGTTCGTATTATTATACCTATTCAAAATTCAATACTCCACATCAAGCGATTCACCACAGGTCTGTCGATTACTAGGTGTCCATGACTAGGTTCATGTTCATTTCTAGGTGTCCATGACTGGTTCGTGTTCATTACTGGGTGTCCATAACTAGATTTTTGCTGTCCATGACTGGTTAAAAAAATTAAAGTTTTTATTTGTTAGTTATATTGAAACCAATTGCAGTATCTTACATAAAACACAGCAGAAATATAGAATAAACTCAGGACTTTCAACCACCAATACGTTTAGTGTTAAACGTTCACAGAGTTGAGTGAAATTTCAAAAATAGTAGGAAATCGTTCTTAAAGTGTCCATAATTGGTGTGTTTACCTTATGTAATCTGTGACCAAACTTAGGCAGTTGTATGGTAGGTAATTTAACAAGCGAACGATTATTAATTCTTGGTGAACAATAATTATTACTATCCAACGAATCATTATTGGTAGCTTTCAAGGTGTTAGTAAGCCTTGTGCTTGTGTAACGCTCCTATAATATAAGGATTCAAACTCATCTCGCTCTGAGTTTCGAACAGAGACTTCATCAGCCAAGCACTCTAATCTTAACTGAACCTCATCATATTGTGCAAATACACTTTCCATCTTAACTAAACGTAATTGCAATTCACCAACCTGTAGTGGATTTAGTGACTCGTTCAAATCCTTTACAAAATTAGAGAAAATTGTTAATCGTCCTTTAAAACTTGCCCGTTTTTTAATAAGCTCCTTTTCCTCCTTGTCAGTCATTTTGAGAGGTCGGTATCAAACTGAAACACAGTTATGAAAAATTAATAAGGTACCAAATACCTCTCAAACACAAGTGAAGAAATCTACCTAAAAGATTGTTTATTTGATAATAACTAACTTACGAGTAGGTACATTTGAAACTAATAGGAAATATGAACAAATTGAACAAATATTATGACAATCTTTATAGTTCTAATGGTACCTACATATTTTATCAATGAACAGTACCTAGATCCTACTTCGTTTAAATAATTATACCTAATACGTTAACTAAAGTAAACAATCTACATAAGTAAAATAAATTAGGCGACAATTTTTCGCATATTTGCAAGTTCGTGAAAAATCCTGTAATCTTCTTTGCGACGCTGTATTTTCGTTCAATATTTATTAATATCCGCTCGTTAGGACCATGTTGGGGATTCATTAGGATTTTATTATAAATAAAAAGCTTCCGATAATTTTATAATGGTGTTTTCCATTTTTCACAATAAGTCAAAGAGACAGAATCAAAAAAAGGTTGCAACAAAGGAAATTCTTTAAAAATAAAACTAAATAGACTGACGTAAACATGTATGTACCCTATAATGTCTCCAACGCCCCAGAGGCAAATATTATGTGTATATTATTAAATAGAAGTAACTCTGTATCTCATTATAAGTGAACTGTTATATAGTTCTTATGGGAAATAAATATCTATAAACCTAACACAGGTGGGTTTTAGTAAGTAAAGCTCTTTTCAGACTACGCTATACTATTGTGATTTTATTATAGAAAATAAGAACCTAATGCTATACTATATAGCATGGCGTTCACATTACGCGACATAATCGCAAGCATTTATAGCTTATGGCAAGCTCTTGACTCGTTTCACTTGCGGGACGGCCGGGGGTGAGGGAAGAGGAAGACGGCGGCGCACGATATAGCACAGCATGAACTCAGCGCACGCTTATAGATGTAAGGCCGGTTTAAACCAATTAAACCAATCAGTTTAAAACGAAAAAAAAACGTTTAAAACTGAAATAAACCATTTTTTTCGATTTAAAACGGTTGGTGTTTATGACTATGTTTTTCTTAATTATAACTATATTTTCTTGATTTTACCGAGGTAGACATATAAACGAGTACCTACCTATAAACTGTGTAAAGATTTTTTAAATGTGTGATATTACTTACCTATACTTACTTATATACTTAGGTTTGCTCAGGATCGGGTTGGGTGGAAAAAGGAAAGGGAGGCCTTTGCCCTGCAGTGGGACAATACGGGCTAATTATTATTATTATTTTCCTTTATTCATTCTAATTCTTATTTGATTACATTTTTAAATATTTCTTAAAATAAAAAGGATAAAAAAACATTTAAAAATATAAAAAAATAGAGTTCCGCCGGTGTCGGGAGCAGGGTCCAAGCTACCGGTGGTTAGGGCTGCAGAGACAGGAACCTCCTCACAATGCGAGCCGTATCGAGGAGTACTGCCTTCTGAATCAGGCGTTTGATCCAACCGCCTAACGAGAGCCTCGAGAGATGTTGGTCGAGGCTTTCGGCCATCAGGCCATTTGCCGTTATGACAATCGGCACAATGATAGCCGAGCTCACATTCCACATGCAACACACAGCATGCCCCCTTTTTCGGCGTTCATGGTGGTCCTGCTGAAGGGAGCGTGACTACCGCCACCTTGAAAGTCGAGTTTCTCGAAAACTACTAAGGTACCAATTTTGTTGTTGGAGCAATAATTAGTACCAATTGAGTACTAATTATTTACCAAATTCGGAAGCGTTTGGCGTTGGTGGTCCGGCGGTAGTCACGGACATTCAGCTGGGCCAAATCCGAAACTATAGGTGAGAGATAGATAGAGATAAAATACTTTAGTCTCGGGGCCGATTTCGATGAAACCTAAAACTGCACCATTAGATGTTTGTAAAATCAAATACTCTTCCTAGCTAAGAAGATAATTTGTAAAAAGAAAACGTCCCATAGTGCCGCTAATAAGGATGCAATTCTGGGAAGTAACAAAACACGGCAAAGTTAAAAGTTCTCTAGTGTACGCCCTTTCCAACGGAATGGTTAGTGTCTTTGTTCTGCTGGCTGGCGAAAAGCCTTTGAAGCAATCAATAAAACAGCGTGAAATTCCAAAATATTCATTTTATTGTTTGGTATCAACTCAGCGCCGCGACGCACGGTCACGGACGCACATTCTCTCACACGTATATACATAGGTACAATGTACACCGAGCGACTTGAGCCGCCCTCGGCCACTAAACAACACTTATTCTAGACTAACTGCTAACAAAACGAGCGGGCGATTGACGTCGAGCGCGGTTGAGCGTAGTAGAGCTCGCTCGAGCACTTTTGAGCTTATTAGAACTGACTCGAGCACACTAGGGCCCAGTTAAACTTTGAATTCGCATTAAACAAAGTCACTTGGTATAAAATATTGTCGGTACAAAACACATTGGTTTCAACGCTGTTTGTAATATAGAATTGAGTTATAAAATTGTTGCTATTTATAACTATTACATTGCTTTAACACAGAGAATTAAGTATAAACATCAATATTTTAATTTTACTAACTGGCAACACAAAGCTTTGGATAAGAGTGGAGACTAAAATGTAAGCTCTGGATACGGCATTGTGTTGCCAGTTGTAAGTTGTAATAGAACCTTTGAGCTCGCGAGTGAAGGCAAGTGCAGGTCACATAGTTTGCTCACACACCTTGCCTTCCTTATAAATTGCTCTTTGGTGTTGCCATCGAGCATACATAAACTTAATCATATTTTCGATTTAAACATTGATAGTTATTTGTGCAATTTTGTAGTTTGTTCATACATGTCACACAGTGATAATAATAATTAATAATAATTGATGCATCACTTTTTCAAGTCCACACTGCTCGTTGCATACTTAATATCACAAAGATAAAATAATAATAACTATTACTAATAGATTTGTTACATTTTACAAAAATATTCCCATCAATTTATTGTAAATAATGTTGTCATAAAATAAAAACCCGACTTCGGTGTTGTCATATAATTACAATTAGATGGTCAAATAATTACATTACTATTATAAAAGAAAGTTACTGCGAGATAGATTACATAATTATGGCTATAAGGCCTGAAACTGCGTTAAGCGGACGTCCGTGCGGTTCCATACAAAAATGCTCCGTTGCGGGGACAGGCGCGAGCGTCCGTCGCGGGGAAGTGGTCCGCGCTCGTGCGACGGCCGCCCGCGCGGGGCCAATATATATATATATATATTTGTAATCACGTTTTCGAAAACGGCTCTAACGATTTCGATGAAAGTTGCAAATTGTAATATAGGGGTTTACGGGAGCAAAAAATTGATCTAGCTAGGTCTCAATGTCTCATATCTGGGAAAATTCGTTTTTTCCGTATTTCACCTGAACAGAGCTCGGTCGCCCAAAGTTTAGAGCAAGATAATGAATAATGACATGAAGATAATGACATTAGAATAATGACATGGCAGCATGGAATTAGTAAGTATCAACTATCATGACATTAGTATCTAAGTGGAATTAGTACCTAAGTATATCATGGCAGCATGGAATTAGTATGTACGTACTATACAAGGAATTAGTATGAACTATCCTATACTATTAAACGACCCTTATCAATTTTCACCAGAGCAGAGCTCGGTCGCCTAGGTACTAAAATATTAAGTTCTCCATCGACATGACTGTGCATGCACACCGTTAAAATTGAACTAGCAACACTGCGTGAATAAAATAATCCGGTCTCCGCGACGGGTACTCGTGACGGGGGCCGTCGCGTTCCCACGGAGCCCATCCGCGTGTCCACGCACGTACGCACGCGTCGGGTGCCCGTCGCGGGCGACGCGCGTACACACGCGTCGGGTGCCCGTCGCGGGCGACGCGCGTACACACGCGTCGGGTGCCCGTCGCGGGCGACGCGCGTACACACGCGTCGGGTGCCCGTCGCGGGCGACGCGCGTACACACGCGTCGGGTGCCCGTCGCGGGCGACGCGCGTACACACGCGTCGGGTGCCCGTCGCGGGCGACGCGCGTACACACGCGTCGGGTGCCCGTCGCGGGCGACGCGCGTACACACGCGTCGGGTGCCCGTCGCGGGCGACGCGCGTACACACGCGTCGGGTGCCCGTCGCGGGCGACGCGCGTACACACGCGTCGGGTGCCCGTCGCGGGCGACGCGCGTACACACGCGTCGGGTGCCCGTCGCGGGCGACGCGCGTACACACGCGTCGGGTGCCCGTCGCGGGCGACGCGCGTACACACGCGTCGGGTGCCCGTCGCGGGCGACGCGCGTACACACGCGTCGGGTGCCCGTCGCGGGCGACGCGCGTACACACGCGTCGGGTGCCCGTCGCGGGCGACGCGCGTACACACGCGTCGGGTGCCCGTCGCGGGCGACGCGCGTACACACGCGTCGGGTGCCCGTCGCGGGCGACGCGCGTACACACGCGTCGGGTGCCCGTCGCGGGCGACGCGCGTACACACGCGTCGGGTGCCCGTCGCGGGCGACGCGCGTACACACGCGTCGGGTGCCCGTCGCGGGCGACGCGCGTACACACGCGTCGGGTGCCCGTCGCGGGCGCCCGCTTAACGCACTTTCAGGCCTAAGTTATAAAATACTACTGACCTGAAGACTTCTTTCCTATATTTTATAGTGAAATACTAAAACATACATACATAAACTCACGCCTTCTCCCCATGGGGGTAGGCAGACACTACAGAACGTCACCTACTACGATCCAAACATACTCTTTTTGCCTCGTTTACGTTCATACATCTGGTCATACACGCACGCCGCAGAGTGGAAAAAAATGATTTTTTGTTCAAATATCTGCCTACACCACCATTTTTGACATATTGCTGCTATTATTTTTTATATATTCCTGAGTTAACACACTTTGGTGTGTCACTGCCACTTTCCTTTAAAGTCAATACAACAATTTTTTTTGTATCCACCATTTTGAATTTTTATAAACAGAATATATTCATGACCAGGGACCTGAAAAACCCCTGGAAACTGATTTTTGTTAATTTTTTTTTTTTTATTGTTTTTGCTTCATTTTCCGATTTTAAGAGGTATTGACTTTTAAGGAAAAGTGGCAGTGACACACTAAAGTGTGTTATCTCAGGAGTGTATAAAAAAAATGGCAGCGATACGTCAAAAATTGTGGTGTAGGCAGATTTTAACAAAAAAAAGTTTTTTTTTTCCACTGTGCGCCGGTTGCGAGTACTACGCACCTGGCCTTTCTAAAGAACATCACCAATAAGGTCAGTATGTCCTCCTAGGGCGTCCCCGCCCGGCCTTTCCCTTCACATCAGCCTCGTAAATACATTTTGTTAGTCGCCTTTCATTCATCCTCTCAACATGCCCAAACCATCTCAGCATACCCTTTTCAATGATTGTCACTACATCTTCTTTTAAATCACACCGCTGTCTTATCACATCACTCACAGTCAGACCACACATGCTTCGCAAGGAACGCAGTTCCACAGCATTTATTCTACTTTCATGCTCGTTTAAAATATAAATTGATCTAATAGATGCAAACTAAGTAAGATGGCGGCCCGGCTACTAAAAAACAACCATAACGATTTATTTGACACAGAGTAAACTAAATGACGTAACAAGTAACACAGGAAAGAAACAATCATTTTTTTCTTTCCCATCCCTTTCTTTTATTATCCACAAGAAAGAGATAGCGTTACTTTTGGCTTGGAACCCTTGATCATGTTAAAAATAATATTCACTAAACAAGAGAAAATTCTACTTAAATTACGATGATAATTAAGATTGCATTTCATCAAAATATTGTAGTAATATCGATACATAACCGTAGTCGGATACACGAAGTAATCAATTATAAGTAAATTACGTATGAAAGTGCGGTACAACTGTACAAGTAAACTTAGCGCAGGTACATCAGTACACACTCAATCTAATCTCTATGTTTATGCACATTTCATTCTGTTTAGCTACGTTACCAAGGCGCCCTTCGCGTCTACAGTTGTACAAGAATATATTCGCGTGTGCGTGGCGCCATCTAGTTCTGTCAATACATTTTCTGTATACCAGCAACAAAAACCAGTCAATGTCATTAAGGCGCCAAAATATCCTTGTAGCATTCTAGCTTCGGATTGTTTCAGGATGTTTTCGTCATTGCGACGTCAACCAAAGCCAGATAGGAAGGCAAACTTAAGAAATGTTAGAAAAAGATGGCACTTTACTAATAGGAGCTGACGTCATAGCACTTAAACGCCAGTGACTCGACGCCGTCCGGTACGGTCCTTTCAGTTATGTGTTCCCTCTGATTTTGCATCATAGTGTACTTTATTCTCATTGCAATAAGGTTGATGTCAGGACTGTGTCCGTTTGGTGCAACAATGACAAAAAAAAAAACATCTACATTTGCCTTAATATCGCCAATTACAAAGAGAATTTAAAAAAAAAAACAACAATAAACGCTTTCACTGAGCTCTGTTCACAGTATTGTTCATTTAGCTGATCAAATAATAAGCTAACGCAACGTACCCCGACCCGAACCTGCTACAATACCATTTACTACAATTCGCCACGGCACTTCAATACTGGCAACACTCAATATTTACAGTATAGAAGGCCTATGTGGCGCGTATAAAGCCCCTATATCTTATTATAATATTATAAAGTGTGGATGCTACATTTATA
Source organism: Agrochola litura (assembly GCA_949152395.1). NCBI lineage: Eukaryota > Metazoa > Arthropoda > Insecta > Lepidoptera > Noctuidae > Agrochola > Agrochola litura. The sequence goes on along the minus strand of OX424519.1, from coordinate 176,915 downwards.
AATAAAATGAAACTTGTGCGTTAAGTACTTCACTGACAATTGTCTAATATTTACAATTAATTCTTATTTCATTTACATTGTTCTTAACATCACATGTAAGGGGCGCGCTACACTCGACCGGCGCGAGATTGCTTCCTACAAATATTTGTCTAGAACTAAAGACACACAAACTTGCCGGATGAGTGTGTGCTGTCCCTAATGCAGTGAAACTCTGATTTAATATATTGAGCTAACAGAACTTGTCACCGGAACACGTGGACCACGGGACCATGTATTCCAACCATAATTTGGCTCAATGGTACTTTCAACTGCACGTCAGTACAACTAAAATCATCCTTAAAACTACGAAATAGAGGTGCTGTCAACGTTCCATTGTTACCATTTGATTGTTAAAATGAGTACTGGCCCTGTAGTGTTTACTTATAATAAGGTAACAGTGCACACAGTGATCTTTGAACTGAACTAAAGCTGGTTCTATGCACACACAAGTGCCGACCGCCGACCGCCGGCAGTGCTATCAAATATGTATAGTTGAGCTTACAACGAACTACAATATACAGTAATATCACAAGACGGACACGGCCGAGCCGCGCACTATCCTTATCTATAACATACACGTACACACAACACGACACGGTGGACTCAATCAACACGCAATTTTGTCGATAAAATGTACCACACTAGTTTACTTGCAGAGCAGTGGTGGCCCAGTGGTAACAGCCGCGACTTACGAGTTGTAGGTCGTAGGTTCGAACCCAGATAGGCGTTTTACTTTGTGTAAATTATTTCATCACCACTGCTCTCAAAACGGTGAAGGAAAACATCGTGAGGAAACCGGCATGTCCTAGAACCGAAAATTCGGAGACATGTGACATCCACCAACCCGCACTGGGCCCGCGTGGTGGATTACGGCCCACTCCCTCTCACTGAGAGGAGGCCGCAGTCCCAGCAGTGGGAACATTTATAGGCCGATGATGATGATGATGAGTTTACTTGCAACATCAACGTGAAAGTAAACAAATGGCAATCCATACAAATCGTGATTTTGTTTTAACTGTAAAGCAGTGGCCTTGGTTTCCTACAAAGCGGTGAACGGTCACACAATAACGGCTGTCCACACATACGGAGCGTTGTTTGAGACCTTAATGTGAAATACTGGTGAAAATCAGAGATTGTCACGACGGCCGTTATTCTTGTTGGTGTCGCGCGACCTAACAACACTTCGCCACGAACGGCGAAGTTTTAGCTCACTTACGATTTAAATTTAAGGGGGAAGCGTCAGGGTAGCCCGCGAAATTCAAATTTTCTTACGTTTTTTGCATTTTGCAGATTAGTGTCAGGTTTTATGTTGATTAAAATATGATTCGCGGCCGTAACAAATATGGCTTTACTCAATTATAATCATTACAATCAGCAATACAACTCCATAAGCAAGCAAAGGTCATGAAGTCAGGACATTTGACACCTTTGCTAACTTATTTATTATTACAAATTGCAAAAAACGTAAGAAAATTTGAATTTCGCGGCCTACCCCGACGCTTTCGCCTTAACATGACGGAACCGTTTTCCTAGGAAACGAAAGCTTTACACAGCACACATGAATATTATTATGTTTGTTCATGGGTCTTGGCACTCTCGATAGTCGACAGTTTCCATGAATTCACTATGAAACTAGTGCATTATTCAAGTAATTGAAAACAGTATTAATGCATTGCTTTTTGAGTACTGTGTATTTAATATTGAACTGCATTGAGTATTACAAACTGCTTGTCTTCACATTTTGATATTTAAAAATGTCTTCTATGTAAGTAAGGTAAGCTCCCATAGACTGTGAACTTATTACTAAATAAGAGTATGTGTGTAACACATATTCTTGCACTGTACAGCTTTGCCAAACAAAAGTATGCGCTTCGGGAAATATCATATATCTTCGGAAAGACGAACGCGCTACGACGAGATCTACTATAAAGCTGATACAACCATGCAAGTACTTGCCTGTTTTATATTTCCATGTTTACAAAATAATATGGATGACCATTCTATGCAATTTCAAAAATCTTTGCAAAACTTTTTCTACAAAAGTATTAGTGATGAATGTGATGTTAAATAAAATATTACATTCATATTTAAAATTAATTACGCATTAACAAGAGAAAACTTCATACAAACGAGCCGTGCTAGGTGCAATGCTTACAAAACTTAGAAGCGTTGCCTTTGTGGCGCGACGTTCGTGCTCATTCGGAAACACGATGATGGCCGAAGCGCATGCTTTTCTTTGGAAAGCTGTACACTATATAACATTAAGTACCACCAGCTACTGTACTCGATTTCATCACCGAACTTCACCTGTCACTATATTAAGTAGTCAGCACTTATTTGTTCACAGTTCTACGTCCTCCATGCGCGTTGCGCGCGGGCCCTGGCTCATTCCCGCAGCAGGCCGCGCGCCTTGGCCGTCAGCTTGCGCACGCGGCCCCGCGACGAGATGGACACGGCGCCCGGGGCCCCGGGGCCCGCGGGCCCTGCGCTCGACCCGTTGGACCCGCCCGACCCGTCTACCGCAGCAGCTGCAAGGTACAATATTGTCGTTCTAGTCGTAGGTAGGTCGGTGACAGGTAATGTTTGGCTTAGTCTCCATTCGCAATGCACGCTGTCTTTATCGCTGAGACATTAATCTCGCTGTCTCAAGTGTCTTGTCGAGATACTGATTTTATCCAAAAACAATAATATTCAATCAATGACTGCGATTCGCATAAGATTCAGAAAATACAATGTTTTTAGTTTTCCCACATGACAAACAAAAATAACGTGCACATTTAAACGACTTCCTTTGTAAAGCTTACTCATCTCGCAGTCGAGATTGAATTTACGTTTAAATATCCGTCCAGCAAATATTCAAGATTCGTGGTGCATGTCACATTGTAGTATTACCGTTTCCATTGGTCCGGTGCGCAGTGTGCGCGGCGTGCGAGGCGTGCGCGGCGTGCGACGCGTGCGACGAGTGCGACGCGTGCGACGTGTGCGACGCGTGCGACGTGTGCGACGCGTGCTCGGCGTGCGCTCTGTGCGGCGCGTGCCCGTTGAAGTAGTTGTGGTCGCTCGTGTGCGCGGCGCTCGCGCTGCCTTCTGCGCTCGCGCTCTGGACATACGGGCAATATATGTCAGTATACTGAACTATATCCGGTTAGATGGACCGACCAGGGACGGCCATCAATCACAAGGCTGCTGAAACAGATTAGATGTAGAAAGCGGACAGCCAGGTGTTGTGGCGCAACTTGGGAGAGGCCTATGTCCAGCACTCCGAGATAGCTCCAGCAAGCTTCATGATATCACTTGCCATGTCAATGAGTGCGCGACGACACTCCGACGCGTTTAAAAAAGCGCAGAGAAAATGTAAAAAAAGTAAGCCTCTTTGGTCCAAATGCCTGCGGCAAAAGGAACCCTTCAATCCTGTGCATCAAATGGATACTCCTGCTGGCCCGGTGCGCGGCTGCTGGAGATGCCTACACTCCAAGTGCTGGGTACCTGTTCGGCATGGTGCCTCCTCCTGCTGGCCCGGTGCGCGGCTGCTGGAGATGCCTACACTCCAAGTGCTGGGTACCTGTTCGGCATGGTGCCTCCTCCTGCTGGCCCGGTGCGCGGCTGCTGGAGATGCCTACACTGCAAGTGCTGGGTACCTGTTCGGCATGGTGCCTCCTCCTGCTGGCCCGGTGCGCGGCTGCTGGAGATGCCTACACTGCAAGTGCTGGGTACCTGTTCGGCATGGTGCCTCCTCCTGCTGGCCCGGTGCGCGGCTGCTGGAGATGCCTACACTGCAAGTGCTGGGTACCTGTTCGGCATGGTGCCTCCTCCTGCTGGCCCGGTGCGCGGCTGCTGGAGATGCCTACACTGCAAGTGCTGGGTACCTGTTCGGCATGGTGCCTCCTCCTGCTGGCCCGGTGCGCGGCTGCTGGAGATGCCTACACTGCAAGTGCTGGGTACCTGTTCGGCATGGTGCCTCCTCCTGCTGGCCCGGTGCGCGGCTGCTGGAGATGCCTACACTGCAAGTGCTGGGTACCTGTTCGGCATGGTGCCTCCTCCTGCTGGCCCGGTGCGCGGCTGCTGGAGATGCCTACACTGCAAGTGCTGGGTACCTGTTCGGCATGGTGCCTCCTCCTGCTGGCCCGGTGCGCGGCTGCTGGAGATGCCTACACTGCAAGTGCTGGGTACCTGTTCGGCATGGTGCCTCCTCCTGCTGGCCTGGTGCGCGTGGTGCGTGCGCGCGTGCTGGTGGTGCTGCAGCCTCTTGCTGATGGCGGCTACTGAGTCTTCTTCACTATCTTCGTTGTACTGGCGATGAGCGCGACGAGCACGGAGCGATACACCGGCGCCCTGGAAGTAATCAACATTGCTTGAATAGTGTTACATGGATGCGGCTGGAACCACGCACTTATTTACACTGTAAAATGGTCTAAGTTATATGATACCTGTCTATTTTGTGACCAGATAGATAAATGGTTTGCTACATACATCTAGCGAAAGCGCACGCCCAAACAGACACGTGGCTACGTTTATTCCACATGGTTGTTGTATTTCAAGTTCTCAGGGGTGCTGATACCAAAAATGAGGTCAAAATAAAAATCCAAGCTCACTCACAGTATGTCTCCTATGTGACGCAGACGCCGGCTCAGACGGCGAGGTGCTGGCGGGCTCGTGCCTGGTTCGGTACAGGTGTAAGGGCGCGTCGTCGTCGGTGGAGTAGCGCGGCCGGTAGGACCGGTCCGACTCGTAGCGCCGCGCCGAGCCCGCAGAAGAGCCGCTGCTGCAAGACGATGACGACGATGTGGCTTCCGTGAAGCGCTCACGGGTGCTGTACAGTCAAAAATCATCGATAAAACGTCAGACGTAAGCGGGCTGTAGAGCTGCAAGTTGTTCTTCGGAAAGAAAAGGTGATCTCCAATATTATTGTGTCTAAATGCCTTTTGTAATTGTTTAAGTTTCACGCGCACCGATCGGTATCGACTTGTGTTTACCGGAAGTCCGGGAGCCCGCTTTTCTATGCAAGTACCATAAATCTGGCAAAGCAGTTTCAACTATATTTGTTAACGTGGCCAATTGTTTTAGTCAAAATAAAGCAGATACGCGGAGCAGAGTTGGGGAGCGAACATAGTGGTACATCAATATATTCACAGTCTAATCATTTATTTCAAATAGGCCCATGTATGGCACTTTTGAACGTCAAAATTAACAAAAAAAAAAATTGATTCTAGTCGCCCCTTCCAAAAGGTAGTTTTCGTATGGAGAAGAATGGACAAGAAACTCCACCATTACTCTTTAAAAAAATGTACAATATTTTGTATAGATACAACAGCTAAATAATTATACGTGAAGACGATGCACCTAGAATAAAATTACTATACCACAATAGGTAAAAACAATTAAAATGAAGCAACGACAGATAAATTAATTATGTGATAGATACATGGTGCTCATATATTTACAAACATTGTAAAAGTAGACGATTTTCCTAAAATTTTACAATTAATAAGTCAGTGTGTAAGGAAGTGATCACAGTATTTACATTCGGTGATTACTTCCTCACACACTGACTAATGAATGTCATTTAGCAAAAAAATTATAAATTATTCAATTACATTAGCAACCAGTTTGATTTTGTCTAGATTCTAGATTGTCCTATGGGGCAGGACCAGCATGTTTTCAAGCATTCTTATCTTGGATATAATCCTCTAATTTGTAATTTGCTCGTTTACAAAGTGTACTTTTAATATGAGTTTTAAATTTTCTTTCATTTAATTGCAATATGTCACAAAGTATTTTGTTGTAACATTTAACACAGTACAGATTGTGCAATTCACGAAGACGCGGCCCACTCCGCGATTACTGTACTGTAAGCTTTACTTTAGTACGGAGCGGAGCGGAGTGGGGCGCGTCTTCGTGGATTGCACTATCTATATCCCATAAAAGATGTATGTACTTTAGACAATCTGAATAATGGTTGATCGAGTTTATCTTTATTTCTAGTATTTAAATTATGTCTATCACTTATTTTATTAAAAAGATGTGGATTTTTCCTTACATACATAATATTTTAATAAATGAATTGGACAAGGTACCGTCATAATATTAATCTTTTTATTTTAAATAGTTCCCTGAGAGATTCGCGGCGACGTTGATTATAAATGGCTCTGACAGCTCTCTTTTTCACATTAAAGATGGATTCAATAATAATAATAATAACCCCACCGCCGTATCTCTACGTTGACGTCGTGGTGGGGCTCGCTCGCTCCGAACTCTGGGTCTGTGCCGGTAAAGTTTACTTTGCCGAAACAGGTCTAGGGTGAGGAGCCAGACCAAGAGAGATACAAAAACCCGCAGGGCAGCATGTGGCGAGCTGTTGGGCAGTAGCGACCCCACGGACCCTATCTTCCAGGAGAAGTCTTTTTCCTCACCTCTGGCTTGCCTTTATTGGCCGGCTAGAGTGAACACTGACGAGGAACAGAGCTCCCACCTCATTCTTGCCTTTATTGGCTGGCTTGAGTGGAGATTCGCAAGAGCAAACATGCTCGGAGGAAGGAAGTATTGCAGTAAGATGCTGGTAGGGATATTGACCGTACTTCCGGGATTGTCCTGATAGCCGTGGAATACCTCTCCACTCCTCATAAGCACCTCAGGACATGTTGCCCCCTTGTCGCTTCGACACTTTGTGCTAGCGACCATTTTCGGGGGCCCATTATTGAGTGTGCAAGTCACCTCCTGCCATTTTATCCGTGTACATATAAAACATTGATTAGGCAGGGGCCATAGTCCTTCCATAGTTTCAGGTCACCAGTCAACTTAAGCCACCCAAACCCATAGTCCAATAGATTTGTTTCCATATTCTGCAATAGTCCTACACCAACCGGGGGTTGTCCTTGGGTGCACTTGCACAGTGCAAACAGAGATAATCGTCGGTTGGTGCCTCATTCCATATAAAATTGTCTAAGGGGCCTTTGCGAGTTGGCTTCGGCCCCTCGTACGCCTTCCAAAGGTCCGAGACCCCAGGGTCCCGAGATATGTTAAAGACATTTAAAAATAATAATAATAACCCCACCGCCGTATCTCTACGTTGACGTCGTGGTGGGGCTTGCGCGCTCCGAACTCTAGGTCTGTGCCGGTACAGTTTACTTTGCCGGAACAGGTCTGGGATGAGGAGCCAGACCAAGAGAGATATAAAATCCTGCAGGGCAGCATGTGGCGAGCTGTTGGGCAGTAGCGACCCCACGGACCCTATCTCCCGGGAGAAGTCTTGTTCCTCACCTCTGGCTTGCCTTTATTGGCCGGCTGGAGTGAACACTGACGAGGAACGGCGCTCCCGCCTCATTCTTGCCTTAATTGGCCGGCTTGAGTGGAGATTCGCAAGAGCAAACGTGCTCGGAGGAAGGAAGTATTCCAGTAAGATGCTGGTAGGGATCTTGACCGTACTTCCGGGATCGTCCTGATAGCCGTGGAATACCTCTCCACTCCTCATAAGCACCTCAGGACGTGTTGCCCCCTTGTCGCTACGACACTGTGCTAGCGACCGTTTTCGGGGGCCCATTATTGAGTGTGCAAGTCACCCCCTGCCATTTTCTCCGTGTGCATATAAAACATAGATCAGGCAGGGGCCATAGTCCTTCCATAGTTCCAGGTGACCAATCCACTTTAGCAACCCAAACCCAAACCCATAGTCCGATATCTTTGTTTCCATATCTTACAATAGTCCTATACCAACCGGGGGTTGTCCTTGGCTGCACTTGCATAGTGCGAACAGGGATAATCGTCGGTTGGTACCTCATTTCATCAAAAACGTCTAAGGGGCCTCTGCGAGTTGGTTTCGGCCCCTCGTACGCCTTTCAAAGGTCCGGAACTCCAGGGTCCCGAGAAATGTCAAAGACGTAAAAATAATAATTAAAATAGAGCACAGTTGCTTATTTGCCTGAACTAGGTTAAACCTGTGTTTCAGGCTACGAAGTGCATAAATACTTAATGTAATAAATTAAACTATGAGTATAAAGTATAAACTAAATATAAATTAGGTAAACAAAAGTAAAATAGCATGTTAGCGGTTCTACTTGCAGATAACAAGTAGATCTTCTGTCTGTGCATAATCTATGGTTAGTAAATATTCAAGTATATTTTTTTATAGCTAAAGTAATTTAATTTATAAATACTAAGTTTCCTATTTAATCTATTGTACAGAAATGGGCCTAAGAATGTAAAAAATCTTTCTACAAAGACATGTTTTGAGGTCACATTAGATGTGCATACTATATCATTCCTTCTCTTGTTAGAATTGTCAGCAGTGTAGGTAAGCATGGTATGCTGTTTTAATACTAAGTGCATAATGAAAAGTTGGCGAACAGTCAGCACGTTGCAGGATTTATATAGCAGATCTGTGGGAAAGAAAAAGGGATGGAAGTTTGCTACTTTTAAAATTGCTCTCTGAGCTCTTTCAAGAGGAAGAAGATAGGATTTTGGTGCGCCACCCCATGAAGTGATGCAGTATTGAGTTATAAATTGACATAGGGCCAAATAAACTTGAGTGATTAATTTTGAATCTGCAAATGTTCACAATATTTTTTAAACATATATTAATTTGCGCACTCTTTTAGTTAGACTTTCAATATGTTTTCTGAAAGACAGTGTGTCGTCCATTATTACACCGAGGTATTTTATGCTGCTCGTTTTGAGGATAAAAGGGCAATTACACATGTTGACTGAACGGTTTCCACATTGATGGGCATATAGATGAGGGTTAGTAATGTTAAATTGAGGCTTGCGCATGGAGAAGTAAATGTATTTTGTCTTGTCAGCATTTAATGTTAGTAAATTGCTTTGAAGCCAATTAGTCACAATATTAAAACCTAGCTGAGCAATTTCGAACAGTTCGCTACTGGTTTTAGCGGTAAATATTAACGCCGTGTCGTCGGCATACGATATAATTTTTCCGTCTTTAATATTCAGATTACACAAATCGTTAATATAAATCAGGAATAGCGTAGGGCCCAAAATACTTCCTTGGGGAACACCAAAACCAGTACTTTTCTGCTCATCGCTCGTGATATTATCTATTCTAACACATTGGTATCGGTCATCTAAGTAGTCCGCAAAAAGTTTCAGCGGCGTTCCCCTTATTCCTATGGCCTCTAATTTGTTTAGAAGAACAGAAACAGACACTGTGTCGAAGGCCTTGGCTAAATCAAGGAAGACTCCCAGGGTCTGGTTACCTTTGCCGAGTTCTTCTGTAATATAATCGGTCAGGCTATGCACCGTATCGGCTGTGGATAATTTGGCTCTAAAACCAAATTGTGCAGGGGATAAGATATGATTTTTTTCTAGATAGTTAACTAGTCTACTGTTTATAATTTTCGCAAATATTTTTGATATTGAGGGAAGTAACGATATTGGCCTATAATTATTTACTGTCTTTATTACCAGATTTAAAGACAGGGACTACAACTGCCCTTTTAAGAGAGCTCGGGAAAATTCCTTTGGATAGACAGATTATGACAGGATAGACAGTATATGCGTTAAGGGAGGTACTAAAATATGCTTAAAGAGTTTAAGGATCTTATTGCTCCGGTAAAGGACCGGCGTCTCTCATGAGAGACGGCTCACCCACGCGACTTACATCTCTATTTGTACTAGCTGTAATGGCTATTATCATCTGTGGATTTTTCTGTCTATGGTCGGATAAATATTCTTGTCAAATAAATCGACTAAAAGCAAAAATATGTACCTATAGGCAACATTTTAAAAAAATGTTGAAAATGACGTTCCCGCGCGGTAAAATGTCAGTCAAACGTCACTCCCGGGACGCGCGCGTTCGCTGTAATAATTCGTTTTTTAATGGTTCTTGTGTGTAAATCGTCGGAAAGTGGTGATATTTTCATTTTGAAGTAAATATTACATCGTTTTAGATAATATTCGCACTAAATAACATCATATTATACCTATTTTGACCCAACCAAAAAAGTGTAAACAAACAGATAAGAGAAAGTTCACGTCAAAGAGAAAGTTGTGATATTTTGTGGTTTTTCTGTATGGATCTGATCCGTAAGTGTTTTATTTCTTTTCAATATTTCATGTTTCATCGTTTTAGACAACATTTACAACAAAATATAACAAAAAAATATTTTTTGGAACGGTGAAAGTTACGTAAGCACTAAAAATTTTAGGTCATCTAAAATCTAGATTTTTTGAATTTTTCGTTTTGAATGTTTGTCTCTAAAAACGATTTTGTTAGATAACTTATCTATCCATAATGTACCCTGCAAAATTTCATGTGAATTGGTACGGTAGTTTTATCAGAAATCGTTATCACAACAAACAATAGAAATCATAACAAAAACGGGTAATAAAGATAAGTAAACGTTATTTACAAAGACTGTAACCATTTGAAATGTATTCCTAATCTATTCGAGTAGCAAAAAACATTAACAATCTACTTGAGACGTTATAAAGAAATCCGAGTGTTTGTTTATTCAAGTGCGGTCGTAAAACTGTCACGGCGCGGACCACCCACGGCGACTGAGCGGCCCTTTACCGGTTAACGTTGTTAGCTGACAAGAGTGGTGAAGGATTAGTAAGCAGTAAGCTCGAATTTGATTCACGCTGTTTAGACATATTGGTGACGTTTTTAATATGTTTCCAAAGTTGCTTGCTATTGTTACCTGCTCTATTTAATTCATTTTTATCGTAATTATTTTTTTACTTCTTTAGGAGATTATTGCAAAAGTTCCTGTATCTTTTATAAGTGGTTTGAATTATTAGATTATCAGGATATCTCTTAGTTCTCTGATGAAGTTTATCTCTGTGTCTTATACATCGAATTAGTCCAGGAGTAATCCAAGGTTTAATATTGTTTCTTCAATGTCAGCAGCCCGACCCCACAGTAATATGCCATACGACATAATGCTGTGGAAGTAGCTAAAATAGACCAAAGGCGCGGTTTCTACATCTGTTAACTGTCTTATCTTTCTAACAGCATAAGCGGCCGAGCTTAGCCGCCCCGCAAGAGATGTTATATGTGGTCCCCATTGTAATTTCTCGTCTAGCGTAATTCCTGAGGAAAACTGTTTGATCAATCAATTCCAGTTTTTCTGTATTCAATAAGATGTCACATTCGCTACTTCTAACATTAGGTAATTTAAATCTAATGCATTTGGTTTTCTTTTTATTTGTAACAAATTATTTACCGTAACCCAATCTTGGACTTGAAGAATAGAGCTATTCACGTCGTCAAGATTTTGTGACCATCGGTTTATTTTAAAGATCAATAGTGTGTCATCTGCAAATAACACCATCTTCGATTGATTTTGAAGTAACGGGGGTAAATCATTCATGTAAACTAAAAAGAGGAATGGACTCAATATCGAACCTCTAACCTAAAACTCATTGCCATTGCCTATTGCCATTTCAGACCCTAATGAGTTAACGCCGTTTACCTGAACTTTAATCTTTCTATTAGTTTCAGCAGAAGTGTGTCATGGTCTACGCAATCGAACGCCTTTGAAGTCGCAAAAGATTTCAATGCATGTTGTGTTTCTTCCCTGGGAAGAAACACAACATGCATTGAAGTTTTTTTACCGACTTCAAAAAAAGGAAAGTTATTTTTTTATATTCTTTATTAGGGTGACACCGTCGTCAGTGGTGTAACGCCCTTTGGTAAAACCGAACTGTTGATCATGAAAGATGAAATTTTTATTAAAGTGACGTATCATTTGATCCTAAGGGGGATGTTAGTATTAAAAAATATCTCTAAGACAAAGACGGCACTATCACAGAAGTGACGTCAAACTCACCGCTTGGGCGGCTTGCTGTGCTTGCGGTGCGGCCTGCGCCCGCGCCGGCTGTGGTCGCGCCGGCTGTCGTCGCTGGGCAGGCGCCGCTTGCGAGCGCGGCGCACTCGTACATCAATATATCCTAAGGGGATGTCTGACTCACCGCTTGGGCGGCTTGCTGTGCTTGCGGTGCGGCCTGCGCCCGCGCCGGCTGTGGTCGCGCCGGCTGTCGTCGCTGGGCAGGCGCCGCTTGCGAGCGCGGCGCACTCGTACATCAATATATCCTAAGGGGATGTCTGACTCACCGCTTGGGCGGCTTGCTGTGCTTGCGGTGCGGCCTGCGCCCGCGCCGGCTGTGGTCGCGCCGGCTGTCGTCGCTGGGCAGGCGCCGCTTGCGAGCGCGGCGCACTCGTACATCAATATATCCTAAGGGGATGTCTGACTCACCGCTTGGGCGGCTTGCTGTGCTTGCGGTGCGGCCTGCGCCCGCGCCGGCTGTGGTCGCGCCGGCTGTCGTCGCTGGGCAGGCGCCGCTTGCGAGCGCGGCGCACTCGTACATCAATATATCCTAAGGGGATGTCTGACTCACCGCTTGGGCGGCTTGCTGTGCTTGCGGTGCGGCCTGCGCCCGCGCCGGCTGTGGTCGCGCCGGCTGTCGTCGCTGGGCAGGCGCCGCTTGCGAGCGCGGCGCACTCGTACATCAATATATCCTAAGGGGATGTCTGACTCACCGCTTGGGCGGCTTGCTGTGCTTGCGGTGCGGCCTGCGCCCGCGCCGGCTGTGGTCGCGCCGGCTGTCGTCGCTGGGCAGGCGCCGCTTGCGAGCGCGGCGCACTCGACTGCCACCACTCTGCAACAAGCATCGACTCTATAGTGCTGAGGTTGCTGGTTGTTTAGGTATATCTACTGTTTTAACGAAATATTTATTTATTTTTGTTTGTTTCAGTCCCGTTCTTACCCAACAGATCTGCATTGTGTTCGACTGTATCGATCAAATAGTATTTTTTTGTGTCTACTTTTTACAAATAATATTTTTTTGTATTGTTTTAACGCGATTGCTTTTTTTATATTAAGTTACGGATCAATGTTCTATGCAAGTATTTTGGTTTTGGAAGTATTTTTTGACGTGATAACGTCTTATAAATCGATAAACGCTGGCTGCACGCACGAAAAAGTGTCACGTTCCGACTGAGCAGAGTGTGCAAGCGAGAGCGCGGAACAAGCGATAGAGAGGCAAGATCGGCCTAAGCGTTCAGCTTGTGACGTTATCACGTAAAATTATCATCCGTAAACCGACTTTACAGACAACCAATTTTATTATTTTAATTTTTCCCGTTTTAACTTCTGTCGGCACTCCCGGAGTGCCACTGTTATTTTTATCATGCACACTAACTTTCGCAATTCACTATATAGACATTGGCAGAATGGTCGACATGGGCATTGCTTGCCTTTTTTTTTGGGTGGGAAATTATCAAATAACTTCTCCCGCTGTGGGTGGAGTGGGAGGGTGTGTCAGACTCTTACTGACAAAAACCCACCCGTGTTCCTTCGGTTGCCATGTTGCTGGGGGCCACGATCTCCCTTTCGGACTTCTTCGCAACCCCGGCAGGCATCGGCCCTAGCGGACCCCGTCAGTTCTGCTGACATCTCTTTGAGGCGCGCGTGGAACACAACGCTCCGTCGACCCGGGCTTGGTCGTTATCGGGCGGCGAGCTACCCATTGCTCACCGTCCGCAAACCCGCGCCTACGGTGGCCGGAAATCTGCCTGCGATTCCCGGCGCCCAGGGCGTCTCTTCCTGCGGCGGTGAGGGCGCGAAATTTGCCTCTCCCTCACGCGTTCCGACTCCTCCTTCGCGAGCATTTCTGCTTCGCAGAAGGAGGTGACGGCCTCCCATTTCCTCTCGCTCCATACCATGGCCTGAACCAGTGCCGGACGCGAGATCACCGCCTCCGATCGCCTCTACGAGGACACGGCGATGCTCCTGGGCGGAGCCGTGCAGACCTCCGCCGTATGCTCCACCGTGTCCTCCGGGCGATCCACACAATGGTGACACCCAGGCGTTTCCGCCCGCTTTATGCCCGCCCAGGGCTTTTCTTGCCTTACAAACAAATAGAATAGAAGGTTGACTGGTACAAAAGACTGTCAAAACTTCAAGACTTTTGTGCTATATCTAAATTTAATATTAATGTATTACACACATACATTTTCCGGAATAAATGCTCTTTATTTATTTATTTACTAGCTTTTGCCCACGGCTTCGCACGCGTATAAGTCGGAAAATATCCCACAGGAACGTACTACCGATGTTCAGAGTACTTATCATATGTCCAAACCCAGGTCATGGCCTATCCGTATGCCATTCATCTAAATCTGTTCAGCCGTTACGGCATGAAAAGGTAACAAACAGATAGATAATAAATCTGTTTTAGGGTTCAATAACTCAAAATGAAAACTGGTAACCCTTAAAGAATGACATCGTTGTCTGTCAAGACACTTTTTCTCAGAAACGCGTGGAGGTATCAAGTTGAAATAGATATTAAAAACTTAGGCTAAGCGCGCAGTACGGATTTTGATCGTTGCGGATAATATTTCGTGTTGTTCTATCTCCTCTCAGGCTCATTTCCTACGAAATGTATGGAAAGTTTTTTGCAATTTAACAAAAAAAACACTACCAAGTGAAAAATAACTTTAATTTCGGAAGTCGGTGGCAAAAAACGAAAACACAAAACCCAAGACACCGACTTCCGAAATTAAAATTATTTTTCACTTTGTTAGTGTTTTTTTTGGAAGTCGGTAGTTTTTTTTTTGTAATTTTGTTTATAGCTATAGTTTTTATTGGATCTCCAACAGAGGCTACACAATTACATGCAAAATTGCAAGTACGGGGACAAATACGAGTGAGCGCTTCCAATTATAGGAGACCACATCATTCTCTTATAGTCTAGGTTAAGCTTGACAAAGCGAAAATAATAAAATAAATCAATCAATAATAAAACGACAACACATCTCAAAATGTGTTCTCCCAATTTTCAAAGTTATATTTATTTTTGACGCAGTTTTTACTAACATCGGAAACTGAAAACAAGCGTAAAAGCCGAAAAATCTAAATAAAACCGTGTTAATCATTCTCAAAACACTATGTTAATCACTGTCCTATAACAACAAATATTAATACTAGTAGTATTGATAAACATATGAATTCAATTAATACTGAGCGAACAAAATGCAAATTAATAAGATTCTAATGCGATTACGTCAAAAAACAACCACATAATATATTTGTCAAACGAATGATGAAATTTTTAAACTCCTAGCCGAACGCATTACGAAATTTACCGAATCAAATGCGTGTGCCAGAAAGAGGTGGTGCAATAGCAATAATTCCTTCTCGCTCCCGCGCGCACGTTTCTGCTACTCTGTGCCTACAATAACTCGCTACAGACCGGCTTACTCGGCTCATAGAAACCGCGGATCACGTGACCGAAGTGACGTCATGATGACTTTATTTTTTGTAAGGAAATTGAATTTAGCGTAAGCCGGACGCGCCTACGAGTTATTTTAGCGCGTGTTTTGTTGTTGGGTTATATAAGACAATTTTTAATGTATGTAGGCGTTTTGTAATAGGTATTTTAATTTTATGGTGTATCAAATACTTATAGTTTGATTATTCAATGACGATAGAGTGGTTGTGTTCCGAATTTCCAAAGAGAAGCCGGTAGGAATCGGCTTATATGGACAATTCGCCCCTGACACCTACCCTTGCACAAAAAAAAAATAGGGCGCTGGTGTGTGCCTTGGACTCGCAGCTCAAGAATTTTTTCGAGAGCAGCGAGGATCTCACTGATACACACTCGATCCTGTATTGTGCGGCTGTTGCGGCATGTCGTTTAGCTAATGTCAAGTTCCCAAATTGTGACGGAGCTACTCGACCAAAACCAGCCGTACCAGCCTGGCAGTGCAGAATCGAGCGACGTATCGATGGGGCCAGGGTACTCATCGGCAAGCTATACTGCTTCAGGGAGGGCAATACAAGACCACGAGTGATGCGCTTTGTATGCGGGCATTCAATTTTAAATATGAATGGTAATGTTTATGTTTTTTATTATTTTATTTATCATCACTGTAATATTAAAAATATGAATGTATTTTGTTATGAAATAAATGACTTATGACTGGAATCAGTCCTCGAGAATACATGTCCCGTGTCACAGAGCGCATCGACTTCCTGAAGCAGAAAATTTGTGCATGGGCGAGCCGTATTCGGCGGTATAAGCGGCGGGTCGATCGATACACGCAGAATCGCATGTTCCAGAGCGATGAGAGGTGGGTATATTGGGAGCGACCTGAACAAAATGTGACAGACGTGTGCCGCCCGGATGATGCCACCACAAGTGCATTCTGGCGCAGCATATGGTCGGTGCCCGTCTGTCACGCTGAGGCTGATTGGATGCAGGATGTCGAGCGAGTGCGTGAAACTATACCAGAAATGGAGAAAGTGCAAATCACGCCATTAGACATAGTCAAAGCAGTCCGTCCGTTACCGAATTGGAAGTCACCGGGACCGGAAGGACTGCACAACTTTTGGCTAAAATGGCTAATTAGTTCACACACTTGCCTGGCATCTCAGTTCCAGACATCCTTAGAGTCTGGGTCGCTACCACAGTTTCTTACAACAGGCGTTACCCACCTGCTCCATAAGTCAGGTAGTCCCGCGGAACCCAAGAATTATAGACCGATCACATGTTTGTCGACGGTTTATAAACTTCTTACATCCATTTTGAGAGCGAAAATAAACACACATATTGACAAAAACTTGATTATGTCTACCTGTCAAAACGGATGTAGGAACGGGTCCCGCGGTACTAAGGAGCTACTCCTCATCGACATGGCCATAAGCCAACAGGTTCGTCGATCCCGCAAGGATCTGTCGACATGCTGGATAGACTATAAGAAGGCCTACGACTCGGTGCCACATACATGGCTCATGAGGGTGCTGGAGCTGTACAAGATAGATACAACTCTGCGCACCTTCCTGATGTCGTGTGTGGGGCAATGGAGGACGGTCCTTCGCTATCCAGGATGTCGACAGATCCAGGGGAATGATGAGCCTGTATGGATTAAACGGGGAATATTTCAGGGCGACAGTTTGAGTCCACTTTGGTTCTGCTTAGCCCTGAATCCTTTTAGCACACTGCTCGAGGATTCAGGTCTAGGCTATCGGTTGAGGAGAGGTGGTCAGATCATATCTCACCTCCTCTACATGGATGACTTGAAACTCTTTGCCCCCAACAAATTGCGACTGATGGAGCTACTGAAGGTAACTGAAACATTTAGTAGCGCCATCAGGATGGAATTTGGTGTGGACAAATGTGCAGTCATGCATGTAAAGCGAGAGGAGATTATGGAATCCGAGGGAACTCAACTCTCGGATTCTATACACTTTAGATGCCTCTCCTCATCCGAAAGCTATAAGTATTTGGGTATGTCGGAAGCGTTAGGCATCAACGCTACTGACATGAAGCAATTGTTGAAGGAGCGCTTCTTTGGTCGCCTGAAGAAGGTATTAATTAGTCTTCTTTCAGGCGGAAACAAGGTGCGCGCCTTCAACGGTTGGGTCATGCCGGTTTTGATGTACTCTTTCGGCATACTCAAATGGACTCAGACTGAACTCGACGCCCTGGATAGGAGGGTCCGTACACTGCTGACCGCAAACCGGATGCATCACCCACGATCATCGGTGATGAGATTTTTAAATGCGAAGACCCTCCACAACCGCGAAGTGTGTAATCTCAGAGAATATTTTTTAAAAGCCGAAGTGGGTTATGCATCGTGATGTGGTGGCAGTGGACAAGGGGCTTACCCCGCTCTCCATGGCTAAAGGGGCACTGGGTTCAAGCACAAGTGCGTGTGCCCGGGGCCCCAGTGGGCGGCAAGTACCTGAATTAAATTTTAATTAACTAATATAGTATTATAATATATTTAACTAATAATAGTTTGTAAGTCGTTTCTACTAACAACATTATGGGCCAAATGTGTCTGAAATAAAAAGATTTTATTTTATTCTATTTTATTTTATTTTTATTTTATTTTATTTATTTTTTATAAACCTATAGTACTTACTACAGATGACCGCAAGGAGGTATGGCAAAGCAAGGAGCTTCACGGGCGATTCTATCGGGCTCTTCATGAGCCTGGTGTAGACTTCCTAGCGTCCGTATCCTGGCTACGTTTTGGTGACCTTTTCGGGGAAACTGAAGGTTTCGTCTGTGCAATTATGGACGAAGTTATCTTGACGAATAACTACCGAAGACATATTATGAAGGATGGGACGGTTGACGTGTGTCGGGCATGCCACCGGCCGGGTGAATCCATCAGACATATTATCGCTGGTTGTTCTCGTTTGGCTAACGGCGAATACTTGCACAAGCATAACCAAGTGGCCAGGATTATCCACCAGCAGCTTGCTTTGAAATATAAACTTGTGGATTCTGAGGTACAGTATTATAAGTTTGTGCCCGACCCAGTTCTCGAAAATGACCATGTCACGTTATACTGGGATCGGTCTATCATTACTGACAGGACTATTGTTGCCAATAAGTCTGATATAGTGGTGATAGACCGATCAGCGCGCCGCGCAATGATAGTCGATGTTACCATTCCACATGACGAGAACCTCGTGAAAGCTGAGAAAGAGAAACAAATTAAATTAACTTAGCACACGAGGTTGTCGATATGTGGAATGTGAACTCAGCTATTATTGTGCCGATTGTCGTTACGGCCAATGGCCTGATGGCCGAAAGCCTCAACCAACATCTCTAGAGGCTCTCATTAGGCGGTTGGATCAAGGGCTTGATTCAGAAGGCAGTACTCCTCGATACGGCTCGCATTGTGAGGAGGTTCCTGTCTTTGCAGCCCTAACCACCGGTAGCTTGGACCCTGCTCCCGACACCGGTGGAACTCTATTTTTTTATGTGAATGAATAAGAATTAAAATGAATAAACGACAAAATAAATCAAAACATACAACACGAAATCATAAAAGGAAACAAAATTAAATACAAAACAAATAAATAATAAAAACATAAAAAATAAAAGATTATAATAATAACCATAAAAGACAACAGACAAAAATAGCAGAGATTGTCTTGGTTGTTTTTTTCACTTTGTCATTATTGCATGTAACTTCGTTATACTGCCCACAGAGCCTTGGCAAAACGGCCAAGTGTCCGAGGTTTGTTTTGGATCCCGGCACATTAAAAAGATTATAGTTTATTTACGCGGCAAGCGAAATGATGCACTTATCTGCAGCTTTTCAAGAAGCTCGCTACAGTTAACAACCCCATTGAACAGTTTGCGTAGAAATGTGAGATCTAGAACCCTTCTTCTATCTAACAACGAGGACATTTTATATTGTTGTAGTCTCAAGTCGTAGCTCTTGATTTTTTTTGCGAGATGGTCTTATAGCATAGATGGTATAGACAACGTCTTTGTACACTTTCCAGGCGTTTAATGTAAATGTCATAGTGAGGATTCCATATCGTGCTGTTGTATTCAAGGAGTGGGCGAGTTACTGTATTCAATAGATGAATTCTAGTTGAGGCTTTAGAAAATTCTTTGTTATTACGCAAGACAAAACCGAGCACCTTGAACCCTTTTGAGGTAATATATTTAGTATATGCCTATCAATTTTAACATACAGCAAATTTATTTGCAACTGATCCATTTTAGGTAAATACGTGCCCACTCCTATCAACTTAGCTACAAACAACAAAAAAAAGATAAAAAAAGGTCGCCATAATTGCATTGTGTATAATCTGTTCCAAAAGTATCTGATAAAAATATAAACAAACCTTTATTCAGGTTACACTCTTATGCAATTACTCATAATTGCATAAGAGTGTAGTCTTTAGTGAGCTAAAGAGAATTCACACATTTATCTGTGTTTAGAAGAAGGCTTCGACTTTAAATAAAAAATAAAAAAAGTAATAAATTTTTCTTTTTTTTCCTGGAGTTGAAGTGTAACAATATATTATGTATACTCCTTTACTTTAGTAAGTAGGTATACTCCTTTATAACTGAGGTATGCTGAGTTTGCACTATACCTCATATGCGTTTATTCTATAATTATTCATGCATTCAATAAATAGTACTTGACAGATGTGGTTGTTTCCCTTGCAACCAACCTTAGGAACCCCAACATTACAACTTGTTCCAACAATTATTGTTCGAATGACATAACATTATTAAATTGTAATTAAAAATCATCGACGAAAATTGAGGTTATAATATTAATCTTAATTGTCAAATGAAAAACATCTTTTTGACACAACAATTTGAAATTCCGGTATAATAATATCAAAGCAATCAATTTATGAGCGGCATTCTCAATTGACATCCACAGACACGTTTTCTGATCCATTTATTTACATTCTCACGAGATACTTTCTGAAATCAAAGCGGTCACACTGAGACACGAAAAGAGACTTGTTTTGTACTACGTAAAGATATACACACTGATGCCACTCTGGTAAGGAAACGAACCAGGGACAAAACTTTGGTTGGACCACGGCGAATGCAGGCAGGCCAAGGAGGCACTACCTTTAATCGATGGCCGCCTCGCGAAACGGTTTCTCCGACTAACGAAACAGCAGCTGCGTACAGTTACAGCAGCTGTAACTGGCCATGGGTCATTTAATAAACACCTCTTTGTCATAGGAGTCACAGACAGTCCGCTGTGCAGAGCCTGCATGGAGGACGACGAGACAGCAGCTCATGTGCTGTTAAACTGCCCGGTGGCAAGTACTTCGGTAACCCAGGTACCCTACGTGAGATTGTCAGTGACACCAAGGCGTTACTGGCCTTCTCTGAGGAGCTGGGGTGGATCGAATAACCGATTTTCCCACCCGTACGTAAAATACGCGCTTTGACGTGGAGTTGCGGATACCAGCCCGTTTTACCTATTACCTATACATAATGATGGTGTACTGACCTCGTAGGTAAGCTCGACCTCGTCGTCTCGCAGTTCCTCTTCGACTACTTGTATGTTGGAGCGCTCGCTGGAGGACTCTCCCTCCCCCGACCTCTCCCCCTCCCCCTCCCCGGAGTGCTCCGCAGAACAGGACGACGCCGCGCCACCCGAACCGTTCATTGCGACGTAGTATTCTGTTGAAAATTGTGACATCAGAATTTATTATGATGTGCAAGCGAGATAGAGTCTTGCACTCGTACTGTCGAATATATAGGGAGGGCTCTGTAGTGCGCTCTACCAAGTACGCCACAGAAATATACAGGTATCCCAAGAAAATGTTGCGCTTCGGGAATCATCGCCTGTCTTCGGAAATACGAACGCGATGATGGCATCTAATATAGAGCTGTTACAATCAGGGTAGTATTTGCCTGTTTTGTATTACCATTACTGCAAAATTAAAGATTCACAACTCTATGCAATTCGAAAACCTTTTCAAAACTTTGAGACAGATGACGATCTGCAACCGGAGTAGGTAACCCGACAGAGAGAAAACTTCATATAACGCGTAATGAAAGGTGCACTGCCAGAAAGCGCGGCAGTACAAACATTGGAAGCTTTGTCTCTGTGGGGGGTAACTCTGTGGCGCTACGTTAGTGCTCATTTAGAAACACGAAGATTACAAAAACGCAAACCTTTTCTAGTTTATCCAGTTTACAAAAGTGTAAAACTTTTGTAAACCTAATAATATAAATAAATATGATCATCGCTTTTGGAGTTTTTTAAACTGAGCATTAATGTATGTACAACCGCGGAAATTTGCGGTGAACCAATTTTTACCGTTATGACCTTAGTGATGAACGGGTGCTGCTTGTGGTGACTGGTCGTCTTGCTGATCATGGTTTTGTTATTGTTACTAGTAATTAACTGTTCATTTATTTTATCTCGATGGTCCTAGTTTATCATTTATAACTGCCAATTACAGCTTTATGTAAGCGGGCACGCCCTTTATGTCTGGAGGCTTTTATTTAGATATTTAGTTCTGTTTACGTTTAGTATAATTTATTTTTATTTTTTTAAATAATGCTTGAGTATAGTCCTCGATGTTTTTGGTTGGTATATTGGCGTGTGCTAGCTGACATATGGCCTATAATTTATCATTTGAATTATGTTTTGTGTTGCATAATGTAGGTTATTTTGTATACTATTGTATAGAATAATTCTCTAACTTGAACAGACAGCTGTGCTGCTGGGGAGTTTGTTGCGCCACTTCTTCTTCCCAGCTAAAGGCACTAGGAAGTGGTGAAGGGTGGGCGTTTTGGGGGACTGTCATATGTAATTTTGACGTTCGAAAAGTGCTGATTCTCAGCCTAGTTTGAATAAATGACTTTTGAATTTTGATAAAGTTGACCGGCAGTAGTTCACCGGCAGTGTCCGCGATGGTACAATTAAATCGTACATAGACTGTCTACCCTACATTGTTCAGTGTAGTAACGCACGGATAGACACTAAACGCCCCCGGCGTAATGACAATAAAACCTTCACCGTCTTATTACAAAAAGCGGTTTAACTAAAAACCAAGGTTTAAACCTCTATAAACTACGGTTTAAACAAAAATGATATTACAAATCGTGGTTTTTCGAAAAACCATAGTTTAAATCATGGTCTAACTCTAAACCTCGACGGCCCCTAGTTTAAACGATCAAACGGTGGTCTAAATCGTATCTGTCATAGTTTTTCTTTTAGGTTAAAGCATCTTTTTCATTGTGTTGTGTTGTTTTTACCCGAAAATGGATATTAACATGGTCGATTTGATTGATATTGAGGATATTGAAGCCGCTGAGTTGTTGGGAACGCCACACCAACACAACATAAATTCCTGTTCGCATCAATCCCATATCACAATATAATATTAAAATTACTAAAGAAGGTAATACTATTAACAAAGAGGCAATTGTTCTATTAGAGACTTCGATAACTTAAAAATTCCAATGCTAAATGAACTTTATTCAACTTGCGATGGTTTTGTTTAATGTTATGGTTTCATATATCGCGTGAGAATGTTACGTTTCGTTACAGGTACTATGATGTATTATTTAGTAGTAATTAATATGTAATGTGCTTAAACCTAAACAAAACCGCAATCGACGAAATAACTAATGTTCCATGCAAAATAACAGTCTCGATATTT
This sequence comes from Agrochola litura, assembly GCA_949152395.1. Taxonomy (NCBI): domain Eukaryota; kingdom Metazoa; phylum Arthropoda; class Insecta; order Lepidoptera; family Noctuidae; genus Agrochola; species Agrochola litura. The sequence goes on along the minus strand of OX424519.1, from coordinate 153,957 downwards.
TTAACACTCCTAAACATCATATAATCATTAGCATATTAACAAAAAGTTTTCTTTTCTGAGCATACGGAACGTTGCAATTGAATGATATGGTGAACGAATAATATTTGTATTAATCTGTGGTTGATATAAAGACAATGGTTCAAATGACGGTACTAAGAAGACCACGGGTTTTTAAAGTTTTGTAATACGGACAAATTTAGACCATGGTTCTGCAGATAAGCCTGGACTTGATAGGACAGGTTTAAAGCAAGGTTTATTAAGTTTTTTGTAATAAGACGGATTGTGTCTCGTTCAGGGTCCTTAACGGACGAAAGCATAATGTGAATGTGTATAGTCACCGGCGGGCGGCGCTCTGCTGGTGGAGGGCACGGGCTCGGCGCTCGCGCTGCTGCTCTTACTCTTCTTGCCCACGCCTTTACCTGTCGCACATTGTATTCATCATAACAAGCGAACAAACTATCTGTTCTGCCGTATTACAGGGTGAATAACACTTAAATTAAATGTATCAGATTTTACAGAATACTGACATCTTCTATCATCGTACTGGTTCAAACGAAACAAGCTAGCGAAAGGATAAGTTCCTTTCTATTTACAGCGTGCTTTTCGAAATGTGTACCTACTATAGGTACACTCGTGCCTAACACCCTTCGGGGAGGACAGGCGTCATGTTACGTTGTGTGGTGCGAACTTAACATTGTGCCGTACCTTTCCGATGCACGTGCAGCGGCGCGTCGCTGTCCCACGAGTCGCGCGCGTGCCTGGCGTGGCGCGCGTCGTGCTCGTGCTGGCCGGCGCGCGCGTGCACGCGGCGGGACGTGGCAGCCAACGTCTCCGAGTCCGAGCTGCCCGAGTCCACGTGCGAGGCGCCGTTCACTAGCTCTTCTGTAAGGGACAACGTAATTCTCATGATAATAATAAATAAATAATTTTCAAGTGAAGAAGCCTCTACATTGCTGTCTACGTGATGTGTTGTACAGTCTGTCGCCTACATGATCTGAACTTCCTCTTAAGAGTAATATCGAATTTGAACCCTATCACGCATTCAGTAAACTAGTAGTTCTGCGAACAGTAGAACTCGCGAGTTGTCTTTTTTACAACAATTAATATTCCACTAAAGTTATTAAAATGGGATTTTTATCATGTTTTTTGTTTAAAACAGGATATTTTGTTAAAAAAAACCAAAAACATGATAAATATCCATTTTTAAAGAACTTTTGTAGTGAAAATAACCATGTCAGTTTAAAATCCTAATATACCTATCCAACTTAAAAATACCCGACTGCAGCTGTTGGTTACTAAAAAGCATATGGTGGCAAGACGATAATAAAACAGAAAAAAACTAACCAACTACTATCTGTTAAACACGAGACTTTACTTTTGAAGCTACTTTACAACTAACAAAACTCAGTCACACAAAATCTTCGACGGGACCTAACCATTTGGCAAGCGACAACGACAACGCGATCTAGCGGTGTACTGTAGCGCCATCTGATGACCTTATTGTAAAACGTTATGTGATGAGAAGGTGGACCCAGGAGGGCAATTCTCACGTTTACACTCGTACTTGTCGCATTCGTCAATGCCGCTCGTCTCCAATCAAAGAATTCTCACTACTTGAAGTCGTTCGTACACATCACGAGTCAAAGGAAAAAAGCGGCCAAGTGCGAGTCGGACTCGCCCATGAAGGGTTCCGTAGCAGCAAGTAACATTGAATGAAAGGTAAATTGCGGTTTAAGATTTATGACGTATTAAAAAAAAACTACTTGCTAGATCTCGTTCAAACCAATTTTCGGTGGAAGTTTACATGGTAATACATCATATATTTTTTTTTGTTTTATGAAAAATGGTTTGATGAAAAAACATTATTGAGTTTCAGTTCTAAGTATGGGGTACCCCAAAATTATTTGTTTTTGAAGTGAAACTTCTTTAGAATCGTTGTGATTTCAAACCGGATGCAACGGAAAAAACGACAGGTAAGAGACACAAATACAAAAATGTGTAGGATGAAGCCAGGAAAGAATGAGACAGAAATAATATTATCGGTCTCTCCTCTTTGTCCCATACTTCGTAGCGTCCCCACTCCCGTCTTCTAAGCATAGTCGCCTGTAATTTGTGAGCCAGAGCGAGAGAGCAGATATTGCATACTGTTTAATACGTGCTTGTATTTGAGCATTTAACGTGTGTTAGTGTATGTGAAAACTACGTGAGCTACTGTACACTGTATGCGGCTGCGTATTACAGCTTTTTAGTAATTTGTCAGCGTGGTGTGTTATTATTTAACTGTGTGTTTGTTTATATCTTGTTGTGCTAAATAATAAATTTTATAAGATGCCGAAAACTAATGCCGAAATGTGTCGTCAATATCGACGCAAAAAAAAAGAAAATAAAATTGAAATGAAAAAAAATCCAGGAAAAAGTTCAACAGAACGTAGTCGCGAGTTTCGTGCACGTAAAAAACAATTATTGAACAATCAAAATAGATGTTCAAATATAAGTGTTAATGTGACTGATGTAATAAATTTCGCTTAAGCTAAGTTCCCGTAACGAGAGCCGCGATTTTTAAGACCATTTTACGTGCAATTTTCTCTATGATTTATGGCTTCTAACCTCTACTTTTTTTTGATCCCATGGTTGGATCGCTATGAAATTTGCACATAACAGAGCTTACATAATCCTGTCTTAGTATACATATCAATTTTTATGGTATCTTCAGTAACAAAGGATTTCCTAGAACATTAACTGTCTAAAATTAACTTTGGTACATTTTCATTATATAAAACTGCTAATATCTTCAAAACCCGTGGGTCGATTTATACAATTCAAACGTGACAAGTGTTTTTACACCTAATACTCTTATTTGGAACTAAAATTACGTTAATATCTCCGTAAACAAAAAACCTCATTTTCAAGTTACGTAATTATACTGAACATTTTATTCAAACATTAAAATTTATACAATTTGCATCTTTACTTTATCTTATTAGATTCTAACAAGGAAACTAATAACTAAATTCAACTAAAGAACTAATTAGAACATCATAAAACACTTAAATCTAACTAGAAACTACAAAAAACTTATACAAAAATGGCAAAAGCTCACCTACACTCATTCATCATTTGTTGATCATTTGTTGAAACTGAAAATATGGAACTTGAGCAATAGAATATGTAACATTATGTTAAATAAAATATAAAATATCTTTTAAAATTAATCAAAATACTTTCATTTTTAAACAATTAAACTTTGTAATTATCCTACCCTTGTTATATATATTCATCTCATTCTTTTGTCGATTTACTGAAGTTTCACTTCTATCGTGTGTGAATCGCACACACACCTTTTTTTTTTTTTCTATTTTTGTGTGAAAATCTTAATGCGGTTCACAGAATACATCTACTTACCAAGTTTCAACAGCATAGCTCTTATAGTTTCGGAAAAAAGTGGCTGTGACATACGGACGGACAGACAGACATGACGAATCTATAAGGGTTCCGTTTTTTGCCATTTGGCAACGGAACCCTAAAAATGTTGCCATTTACGTCGCACGAAGCAATCCATTCCACATAACGATGCAGATGCGACCAACAACGCAACCAAAGATGAAAAGTGTATCAAAAATTACTGTTAAGCGTATTAAGAGTGGCCAACCCGTCATACTTTTCATACAAACGCTCGTACGTGATTATGGCGTTGTAACACATCTTTCTTTAATTCTTTTAAACTAATGGGTATCTTGTGCACTATATCTAGGTTTCTATGAAATCAAAAAATAAACATTTGGCGAAACAAATTCAATATAAGCCTCCAAAAATCTGCTTTTTTGCACAAATTTTACCTCAACTTTGACCGTTCATAATGTACTTATAAATTGTAAAAGCAAAGAAAACATCTTTATAGAAACCTCGCCCATGTAATGGAGATTCTAAGATTACAAAAAAATATTTTACAAACTTGTAAGGCGTATTCAAAAACACGTATTTCCTGAAACCAGTTATTTTTCGTACAATGTTATCGCGTTCTCACTTGCTTGTTAGCGGTTCTCACTTGCGCTGGATGAAACAACAAGCTTTTCGACCATGCTCGCGTTGACGATAGACGGATCGGGAAGGGCCCCCTTAAAGGTTTTGAGCAACATTTTATACGTATTTCACAAACATGTAGATAACAATATTATCATCATTATTGATCGTAATTCCATTTTTATTTTATTATTAATAACATTGAAATAAGTTCTCCTTGGTACATATTTGCTACAACGGAATGCATGGCTGATGCTGATTAATTGTCAATGTCAACGATTATTTGTCACGTCAAATGAAAGTCGCAATTTTATTGTTTGTTTACTTTGGCTATCTACATAAATTAAAAAATTATACAAAAACAGAATGACTAAAATAACAATGCTATTATAAGTGAACTGATGACAACCACAATAACATCAAGGGTTATCAAGATCGAGAAAAAGAAGAGGAAGTGTGGTTATCGTAAAGAGTGCGGTACTGGGTACTGCACCAACAACGCTGCTGTACTTACAGACAAACATCTGTCGAAATTCATGAAGACTTTGGGCGAGAGGTGAAATGGTGATTCCTAAGCTCGCAGACAGCGCGCGATACATGACGCCGACTATTTGTGTAAACTTGTGAATATTATGTATAATGTATTGTTTACGTTTGGTATTTTTTTAGTTATTTATGATTTACATTGAACAAAATAAATATTTAAAATCTTTGTTTTTAAAAAAAATCCTTTTGAAACACTGTAATAGGCGAGTATGTATATCATTTATTTCTATAGACTAACTCGCACTCAGTTTGCGCGCTCTCATACTTAGAAGGTCGAGATCGTTCGTGCGTGTTCGTGTGTTCTGCACGAGTAAAATTCGCGGGCGCCGCACTGCGCGCGTCCACGTGCTGCTGTAGCGCGACACTACGAGGGTACTACGTGGAGTGTACTCACTGCTGCCTGCAGTCCTGCGCGTCCTGCGCGTGGTGCGTCGCGCGCGCGCGGCCCGGCCGGGGCGCCGCACTGCGCGCGTCCACGTGCTGCTGTAGCGCGACACTACGAGGGTACTACGTGGAGTGTACTCACTGCTGCCTGCAGTCCTGCGCGTCCTGCGCGTGGTGCGTCGCGCGCGCGCGGCCCGGCCGGGGCGCCGCACTGCGCGCGTCCACGTGCTGCTGTAGCGCGACACTACGAGGGTACTACGTGGAGTGTACTCACTGCTGCCTGCAGTCCTGCGCGTCCTGCGCGTGGTGCGTCGCGCGCGCGCGGCCCGGCCGGGGCGCCGCACTGCGCGCGTCCACGTGCTGCTGTAGCGCGACACTACGAGGGTACTACGTGGAGTGTACTCACTGCTGCCTGCAGTCCTGCGCGTCCTGCGCGTGGTGCGTCGCGCGCGCGCGGCCCGGCCGGGGCGCCGCACTGCGCGCGTCCACGTGCTGCTGTAGCGCGACACTACGAGGGTACTACGTGGAGTGTACTCACTGCTGCCTGCAGTCCTGCGCGTCCTGCGCGTGGTGCGTCGCGCGCGCGCGGCCCGGCCGGGGCGCCGCACTGCGCGCGTCCACGTGCTGCTGACGCGCGACCAGAGCGCCTCGAACAGCGCCGACAGCCGCACCGTCATCGAGTAGATCTGTAACATAGCGTGATGAACCAGCGGGGCCGTGCGGTCGGCGTGGCCAGCACCCAGCACGAGGCGCACGTACCCGGCTGCGCTTGTTGGTGTTGTAGAGGCGACTGTTGGCGAACACGAGGCGCACGTCGGCCGCGAACTGCGCCGCGTGGCTGTAGGCGCCCTCCAGCAGGCGCGCGCGCACCGTGCCCAGGTCCATGGGGGCGGCGACCACGCGGCAGTAGTCTAGGGGACGAATGTTACAGCATTACTAAACGTTATCAAATACCGCTACGGGCCTTTCTCATCTCAACGCTTTCACAATATTTAAGGGCAAATTCAAGAATTCACTTGAACGTCTGTGGCTTCCATTGCCCGAAAAGGTCTCTTTCGCCTGTGGATAGCGTGGTATCCAATGCGGAAGTGAAATCGCACAAAATTCTACAAGGATATTTTGGTGCCTGGTTGACATGGACAAGAGGGCGTTGTTGATAAACATTTGTGAAATTATGACAGAAATTTTATTAACAAAACAAGATGGCGACTCTAGTTCCGATTTTGGCCACGCCCCTAAATAACCTTGTCCATGTACTGTTGTATAGGTAATTTTTAAAGCATTGCAGTCGTCCGAAAACAGTCCGGCACACCGAACTTCCGTCCCGTATTTTTTCGAAGAGGTGTCAGTGCCAGAGGTGGAAAACCAATATGGCGGCTACGAAAATTTGCAAGCTTTTTGTCATGGGTGACGTTTTCATAGTTCTCGAAGGCGCTGATGCCGATAGTGAGATCAAAATCTAAGAGGCGCTGCAAAAATGTTCTTATTTTTCGTCATGAATGTCGCTTTAAGTAACACAAAGTGAATTTCACGTCGTGGCTGTTTTGAAAATGGCACAACGCGTGGTGACTGGTATTTTGTTTATTTGATTTTATAAACACACAATGAGCGTTTTCTGTGTTCGAATCTAACAGATAGAATGAACAGTAGTGTGTGACCTGGTGCCTGCTCGGGCGCCACGGGCTGGCGGAAGGGCTCGGCGTCGGCCGACGCCACCAGCTCCGCCAGCACGCCGCCGCACGCGTCGCGCCACGCGCCGCGCGCTGTGGGCCCGGCGCGCCGCGCCTGCGGGCCACACGATACACATATTATGTCACATTCCACAAACAACTGGTGTATTCTGTAAAAACATAAAATCTCCCCGTGAAGTGAGCTGTCATTCTACAAAAAAGTGGCACTCTGGGAGTGCCGACAAAAGTGAAAACTTCTTTCGGCACCGCGGTAATCAACGCGTTGATGTCTTTTTTTGTCAAAAGCTGGTGTCGTCACAGTGCAGTGTCGCAAAATCAATGATTCCCCGTCCCATCTTAAAAAAACCCAACCTGCCTAAAAAAGTTTTCACTTAAAAAAATATGTCATGCAAAGACGACCGTTAATATGACTGCGTATGAGCGAAAGTAACCTTGGCGCGTGTGACGACTGTCACTACTCTGTGAGACAGTTACCTTGGCGGGCGCTCGGAGCGGCTCGTCGTCGGAGCTGTGGTAGCAGGCGGCCAGGTCGCGGTACTGCGCCAGCACGTCCACGTCGCGCCAGTGCGCGATGATGTGCAGCAGCAGGTCGGTGACGAGGCGCGCCTGGCGCACGATGGGCGAGTGTCACTACTCTGTGAGACAGTTACCTTGGCGGGCGCTCGGAGCGGCTCGTCGTCGGAGCTGTGGTAGCAGGCGGCCAGGTCGCGGTACTGCGCCAGCACGTCCACGTCGCGCCAGTGCGCGATGATGTGCAGCAGCAGGTCGGTGACGAGGCGCGCCTGGCGCACGATGGGCGAGTGTCACTACTCTGTGAGACAGTTACCTTGGCGGGCGCTCGGAGCGGCTCGTCGTCGGAGCTGTGGTAGCAGGCGGCCAGGTCGCGGTACTGCGCCAGCACGTCCACGTCGCGCCAGTGCGCGATGATGTGCAGCAGCAGGTCGGTGACGAGGCGCGCCTGGCGCACGATGGGCGAGTGTCACTACTCTGTGAGACAGTTACCTTGGCGGGCGCTCGGAGCGGCTCGTCGTCGGAGCTGTGGTAGCAGGCGGCCAGGTCGCGGTACTGCGCCAGCACGTCCACGTCGCGCCAGTGCGCGATGATGTGCAGCAGCAGGTCGGTGACGAGGCGCGCCTGGCGCACGATGGGCGAGTGTCACTACTCTGTGAGACAGTTACCTTGGCGGGCGCTCGGAGCGGCTCGTCGTCGGAGCTGTGGTAGCAGGCGGCCAGGTCGCGGTACTGCGCCAGCACGTCCACGTCGCGCCAGTGCGCGATGATGTGCAGCAGCAGGTCGGTGACGAGGCGCGCCTGGCGCACGATGGGCGAGTGTCACTACTCTGTGAGACAGTTACCTTGGCGGGCGCTCGGAGCGGCTCGTCGTCGGAGCTGTGGTAGCAGGCGGCCAGGTCGCGGTACTGCGCCAGCACGTCCACGTCGCGCCAGTGCGCGATGATGTGCAGCAGCAGGTCGGTGACGAGGCGCGCCTGGCGCACGATGGGCGAGTGTCACTACTCTGTGAGACAGTTACCTTGGCGGGCGCTCGGAGCGGCTCGTCGTCGGAGCTGTGGTAGCAGGCGGCCAGGTCGCGGTACTGCGCCAGCACGTCCACGTCGCGCCAGTGCGCGATGATGTGCAGCAGCAGGTCGGTGACGAGGCGCGCCTGGCGCACGATGGGCGAGTGTCACTACTCTGTGAGACAGTTACCTTGGCGGGCGCTCGGAGCGGCTCGTCGTCGGAGCTGTGGTAGCAGGCGGCCAGGTCGCGGTACTGCGCCAGCACGTCCACGTCGCGCCAGTGCGCGATGATGTGCAGCAGCAGGTCGGTGACGAGGCGCGCCTGGCGCACGATGGGCGAGTGTCACTACTCTGTGAGACAGTTACCTTGGCGGGCGCTCGGAGCGGCTCGTCGTCGGAGCTGTGGTAGCAGGCGGCCAGGTCGCGGTACTGCGCCAGCACGTCCACGTCGCGCCAGTGCGCGATGATGTGCAGCAGCAGGTCGGTGACGAGGCGCGCCTGGCGCACGATGGGCGAGTGTCACTACTCTGTGAGACAGTTACCTTGGCGGGCGCTCGGAGCGGCTCGTCGTCGGAGCTGTGGTAGCAGGCGGCCAGGTCGCGGTACTGCGCCAGCACGTCCACGTCGCGCCAGTGCGCGATGATGTGCAGCAGCAGGTCGGTGACGAGGCGCGCCTGGCGCACGATGGGCGAGTGTCACTACTCTGTGAGACAGTTACCTTGGCGGGCGCTCGGAGCGGCTCGTCGTCGGAGCTGTGGTAGCAGGCGGCCAGGTCGCGGTACTGCGCCAGCACGTCCACGTCGCGCCAGTGCGCGATGATGTGCAGCAGCAGGTCGGTGACGAGGCGCGCCTGGCGCACGATGGGCGAGTGTCACTACTCTGTGAGACAGTTACCTTGGCGGGCGCTCGGAGCGGCTCGTCGTCGGAGCTGTGGTAGCAGGCGGCCAGGTCGCGGTACTGCGCCAGCACGTCCACGTCGCGCCAGTGCGCGATGATGTGCAGCAGCAGGTCGGTGACGAGGCGCGCCTGGCGCACGATGGGCGAGTGTCACTACTCTGTGAGACAGTTACCTTGGCGGGCGCTCGGAGCGGCTCGTCGTCGGAGCTGTGGTAGCAGGCGGCCAGGTCGCGGTACTGCGCCAGCACGTCCACGTCGCGCCAGTGCGCGATGATGTGCAGCAGCAGGTCGGTGACGAGGCGCGCCTGGCGCACGATGGGCGAGTGCGCCTCGTTGAACTGCTCGGCGTTGCTGGCCAGGTAGCGCACGTCGAACTGCGCGGCTGCTGCGCGCCTGTGCCAAGCGTGCCAGACTATAACGAATGGGTCGGCCCGGTCGGCCCGACGGGCGCACCAACAGCTGCTGCGCCTCTACGCCTCCACGCATGTACTCGTTTGCGCGTTTTATTAAGGATAATAATAAAGCTTCCGAAAATAAAAATAAATTTACTTCCGAAAATCTGTGGTTGTCTGTAATACTAAATTACCAACAAAAAAAAAAATCTTAACTTTCGAAAAAAAAAAACTAAGTTACCGTAAAGTCAATATGTTGTGGTACAAAAGTTAGTGACAGAAACGAATCGCTGCAAAATATTGCATGGTCGCTTGCATGCTGCATCCATGGTGTACGCTCGGTTGCGTGGGACTCCTACCTGTAGAACAGGTTGTCGAAGCGCGCCCGGATGGTGGCCAGGTCGATGGGGTAGGGCACGACGCGCGCGTAGGCCGGGTACTGCTGCAGGTCCACGGGCGCCACGAAGGCCTCGGCCGCCGACAGCGACATGACGGTGCCGATGTGCTGCGCGATGGCGCGACAGGCGGCGCGCGGCCACTCGGGCGGCGCGGCGCGGCCCAGCGCGGCCTGCAGCTCGGCCGGCAGCACGGCCACGGCGCCGCCCGCCACGGCCGGCAGGCGCGCCGCGTCCACCGGCTCCAGGTCCCACGGCGACAGGCGCTCCACCTGCAGCGCCGGACGATTGTAGTGCTAGGTGTCCATAAACTCGGCAAGACGGCTGACGTGTGAATTCTTGCTCTTTGAGACGCAGATATATGACAGTGACCTTGAATGGTTAACTTGCGTGTTCTGTATTGAGCTCACGCAACACGTCGTACGTCCAGCCAGTAATAGGACTCGCCCATCAAGGAGCGTTGTCCCAAATTAGACGCATTATTAATTTATTACACGTAAAACAAAAGGTATTTTAATAAAACACGTATACAAAAAAATCGATAATTTTATTATCTTTAAAATGGTGAAATTTTCAGAAAAATACGTTTGATAGATTTTGCGTTCTTAGTTTTTTATCCGCGTTAGACATAACTTTACAAATTAATTTCACAATGTAGTATAAACATAATTAAAAATAAGGCTATATTAAAATATTGAAAAAATGCTCTAATTTAACATATATCTTTTTCAAATCACTAACACTACTCGTTTAGACGTCATCTTCAGTATAAAATCATTAAAAGTCAGTTATCGTCCCCTTAATTTAAAAAACTTTGTTCAAAGTGGTTTTCGTGTTGTGAAAGGACTGTTTTTGTTTGTCTAATAGAGTGAGTTATCAGACTAACTCATAGACTGAGACACAGTCAATTACATACTCGCTTAAGATTTTTTGTTTTATTTTCCTTGAATAATTCCAGTAGTCAACCTTGTATCAAGTCAACCTTGTATCAACGACAAACATCTTGATTATTTTCTAGGAAAACCTCGTAAGTCGCATTTGACTCAGAATTAGGATGCGCACTAAGATATTGGTTACATACATTAATAACTAATGGTTTTCTTTGTAATAAACACCCAAAACCGGAAAAAGGTTTCATACAAAAATATTCAGGAGGCGGTTTTTTGCCTCTCCTTAACAATTTTGTTTTCGATACTCCCGAGGTTTTCACTCGTCAACGACGATATTGAGTTTGCATTCCACATGTAACATACACACCTCCGAGTTGTCCCAGCGCACTCGCAGCGACAGGAAGTGCGCCGCGGCAGCTCGCGCCCAGTCCGCGGCCGCCGCGCCCGACAGACCCTCCGCGGTCGCGCTCTCTGCTGCGGCGGCATCGCCACCTTAACAGACAATATTGTTTATTTCCGAAACACGAAGTTTGCCGAGGGACATATGTACAGTACTAACCCGTGTTCTCGAGCACCTGGCCGGTCCACCAGCAGTCGTCGATCATGCAACGGAAGCGGTCGCCGGCACCCCAGCGCCGCTGTATGGCGGCGTCGTACTGCTGTCGCAGCACCAGGAAGTCAATGACGTCGGGCATATCGTGGTAGCGCACGGTTATGGAGCGGGCCCGCGAGGGGGGTCCGTCGGTCACGTCTAGGGAACACGCCAGGCGCAGGCACGCCACGCGCGGCGGTTTGATCACGTACTTTATGCCTACGACCTTTACTAGCTCGCATTCCTGAAACGACAGACCCAGTCACAGCTACGAGTGCTACGGCGTAGACAACGTGCTACGACGGCGTAGCAATTTGTTATTAGTTATGCGACGATCGCTTGAGTGCAGATGGTATAAATCAGTAACTAGTAATTTTTATTTATTTCAAAAAGGTTTTCAGAATGTATACATTAGTGGCACCGAGTTGCCGAGTCTGGCCATACCGCTGTTAAACCCGCGATGGTTTGTGTGGTATGTGTAAAGAGTAAAAAAAAAAGAAAAAAAAAAAAAACTTCTTAATTTCTTACACATGGTTTCAAAGTTGAGAACTTGTTTAGCTCTAGTATTTCTTAATGACTACTTCAATGTACCCGCGAAGTTTCTTACAGTTTCATTCAGAAACCGGGTATTCGTTTGTCAAATCAACGTTACAAGTGAAAACAGAATGCAGCTGCCAAGTGACAGATTGTGATATTCCTATTATTATTCATAGAAATGTGACATGCCTACTTACATAGACGTGCGTCCTCTCCCAGGGCTTGTCTCTCGGGTTCACCTTATACACATCCTTCTCCGCGACCGCCTCGAAGTACCGCTGGTGACCCTGAACACCGACCACACCTTACTATGTGACCGTTTGTTTAACTCGGAACAATGTCCGACGCTTTTAACGCTACAGCTTTGATGTTTATCTGTACACAAGCTTTTTAGAAGAAACTTGAACTTTAGAAACAACCTAATCCAGATTTCAGGCTTTTACGGAGAAGTTCCAGATGGACAAATCCAATAACATTTTGTCCGACCTGGGAATTTAACCCAGGACCGCATGCTCTGCAGTAGCGCTTACGACCAGTAGACAGACGTTCTTGGAAATAATAAAATATAAATAAATAATGTACGGCGTATTAACCGAACATTAATGTCAATGTAAATGCACAATGCAAGGATGCAGAAAATGTCAATGAAATGCAAAGAATGTCAGTGAATGCTCAACGGGAATGAATCTTAATAAAAATGCAAGTTGTCCGACTCAAATCACGTCTAATTGAACACTAATTAAATTATGTACAAAAATGCATCATCTAGGCTCCGCCGTATGACAATGCACTTCCCAATGTAGGTCGCGATCAAAGTGCAAATACGCGAGCCTACTAACTAACTTATTGCATAAAAAATACATCTTACAAAACCATGTACGTACACCGTACAAATAATACTCACAAGTCTAAAATACAGACACTGATCCCCCATCTGCGGGTGATAGGGCGCCTTCCTCGGCGACACGGCCGTCAGCCACTCGCCCGGCCGGTACGCGTCCGGCAGCTCGGGCGCGGGGCCGGGCGCGGGCCCCGGCGCGGGCTCGGGCCCCGGCGCGGGCTCCGCGGGCGGCGAGGCGGGCGCGGGGGGCGGGGCCGCGCGCTTCGACACCACCGTGCTGGGGCTGTAACTGGACACGTGCTCAACTGATGGACCCGCGATACTTAGTGCTGATCTCGCATAGGTACATTGCCACGTCGCCACACAACTTTATTTAAATCCATATCGGACGTACCTACATGATAAATAAATGATGTATTTCTGTAAGAGGTTATAAGAAAACTTGTACATGTTCAAAATAAAGGATTTTTTAAAAACAGAAGAGGTCAGTGTTTCCACTTCTCTGACTACTCTGAAAAGAAACACCGAAACAAAGTCGGTTTACCTCTTAAAAGTCATATTAGGACCACGCAAAGCGTATGTTTTTTACAATTGAATTATTTTATAACATCAAATGCACAGTAATAGGAATTCAGCCAGGCAATGTTTGGCGTACTTAAAAACTCCCCGATAAAATACACTAGCAAAACTACGTTACTATCATTATTTTTCTGCATTAAAGTTTATCTTAGAGCTGTGTATCAATACGGCAAGCGCTACGTACCGGTTGGTGGGCAGCGGTCGGCGCCGGGAGCGCGCGGGCGGCGCCAGCGCCGCGCCCGCCTCCCAGTCCGAGTACTGCGACGACGACGACGAACTAAATAGTAATAATAACATGTTACTTGGTATCGGCTAGGCGGCTGCCGCACGACCTTACAACTACTACAGTTTACATAGAACATGCACTACTGTGTCGGCCGATCCGTAAATAGCTTTTATCTACACCCATGCTATGAAACCTCTATAAAAGTTTCAGAAGCAGTTAGCTTATTGCCGACATTAAAACAGCCAGTGCCATAGTAACCATTACTTCATCCCAATGAGTGTTACAATGTTGTACTAAATATCATTACGCAACTCGTTTCAACGTTCAAGCGGGGGACAGCACACCCGCTGCACGCATGTGTGTGTGACGTGCTGCTGCAGGCGACGTACATACGTGCAGTTATACTGCATTTCGTGGGAATTTCTTTATTCTTGATCTTGAATTACAAACACCCAATGGTTTCAGAAACTTTTATAATAACTCATGTGATAAACCCACATTCGTGTTTTAATACCGCTTATTATACAACAGTTGCATAAATAACTATAAGGTGAGCAGAAAGCGTTCCTGGATGGTTCATTCACTTCAGAGGTAAGGTTCACACGCAGGCGCGACGACGTCGCGATTGCTTCCTAAGGCCTGAATTCCTCTTACGCTGCTGTCGGTCGCGTGCGCGATGTACGTACGCGCCGCTGACGTCAGCGTCGCAGTATGGTGCTACATAGAACACAATTCATATACGCTCGCGCGACTGACATCGGCGTAAGAGGAATTAGTCGAAGTATAGATATCGCAATACGAAACTATGGGCCGTCTTCTCGAACGTAAATTATCGCATTAATGTAACAAATTGTCAAGCGCGCCTGAACTGCTTATTTATTTATTAAAAACCAACTTATACTAACAGTTTGCACCACACATACAAGTTATAGGTCAATAATTATTAGTAATTATAATTACATTATAATCATAAAATTAGATTAAATTACATAAAAGTAGACAAAATTTGTTGAAATTAAATGAAATTAGTCAAGATTAGGCTAAATTAAATTAGACAAAATTACATAAGGTTAGATATAATTATTATTAACTCAATCTCCGACGAACTAATTTCTTTCTACCATCTTTATGCAGATGATTTACAAATTTACTCGCGAGCTCCTCTTGGAAATCTATCCGAGGCTATCTCAACGATTAATCGTGATCTGGCCCGTATATGCGACTGGAGTAAGAGATATGGACTTATGGTCAACCCCATAAAGACACAGGTTGTGGTGGTAGGCAGTTCTAGGACGGTCTCAAGGATCGACTGGACGACTCTTCCCCAAGTTTCTTTTGACGATTCAGTAGTTCCATTCAGTGAGAAAGTTAAAAACTTGGGGATCTTCATTGATAAAAACTTTTCATGGACTGCCCAGCTACAGGAAGTTAGCCGCAAACTATTTGCATCCGCTGCATCTTTGAGGAGATTACGTAATTTTCTACCGACTGCCACCAAGATTGCGCTTGCACAATCGCTACTTCTTCCCATCCTTGACTATGCTGATGCCAGCTATCTTGACCTTACCCAAGACCAACTCGATAAACTTGAGCGGCTTCAAAATGTTTGTATAAGGTTCATATTCGGTTTGCGCAAATACGACCATGTTTCCGAATTTCGTGTGAAGCTCAAGTGGTTACCAATTCGCCTTCGCCGGAATGTTCATATTCTTTCCCTTTTGTATAATGTGCTTTTTTTCCCCTTCCACCCCTCTTTATCTCAAGAAACGTTTCCAGTTTCTTTGCGACTCCCACACAAAATTTTTAAGGTCATCAGATAACTTGAAGCTTAAAATGCCTATGCATTCCACTACTTTCCTCGACAAGTCCTTTACTGTCCAGGCCGCTCGTTTGTGGAATGCATTGCCAGTTCAAATTAAACGCGCGCAATCATTACCTATATTTAAGAGACTCGTGAAGGAACATTACTTGTCGTTGTGATCTTGTTCTCGTAACTGTAATTATCCATAGTCTTCATTTATTTTTGTTCCTTATATATTTAGTAAGTATGTATATATTTATGTATCTATTATTTAGGATATGTATATATCTGTGTATCTATTCTTGTATATTGTATATTTATTATTTGCACCAACGACAGCCCCATTTTATGTCCAGGCAAATCACTGTCCATTCCAAGGTTGCCTGGAAGAGATCGCGGAAAGCGATAAGGCCGCCCATTGTATGTTTTGTAGTGTTTGATTTGTTTTTTGTTGTGTATTTTTGTGGTGTACAATATTTATTTATTTATATATACTATAAATAAATAAATATAATTGGGGTAAAAAACTGGAATAAAATTATTAATAATAAACATTAATTTGCATACTCAAATGGACTCAGACTGAACTCGACGCCCTGGACAGGAGGGTCCGTACACTCCTGACCGCAAACCGGATGCATCAGCCACGTTCATCGGTGATGAGACTGTACATCCCGCGGAAGTGCGGGGGTCGAGGCTTTTTAAACGCGAAGACCCTCCACAACCGGGAGGTGTGCAGCCTCAGGGAATACTTTCTTAAAGCCGATGTGGGTATGCACCGTGATGTGGTCGCAGTGGACAACGGGCTCACCCCGCTCTCCATGGCTAAAGAGAACTGGCGCAAACCTGTAGTACTTACTACAGATGACCGCGAGGAGGTATGGCAAAGCAAGGCGCTTCACGGGCGCTTCTATCGGGCTCTTCATGAGCCCGGTGTAGATTTCTTAGCGTCTGTATCCTGGCTACGTTTCGGTGACCTTTTCGGGGAAACCGAAGGTTTCGTCTGTGCAATTATGGACGAAGTTATCTTGACGAATAACTACCGGAGACATATTATGAAGGATGGTACGGTTGACGTGTGTCGGGCATGCCATCGTCCGGGTGAGTCCATCAGACATATTATCTCTGGTTGCTCGCGTCTAGCTAACGGCGAGTACTTGCACAGACATAACCAAGTGGCTAGGATTATTCACCAGCAACTTGCTTTGAAATATAAACTTGTGGACTCTGAGGTGCCGTATTACAAGTATGTGCCCGACCCAGTTCTCGAAAATGACCATGTCACGTTGTACTGGGATCGGTCTATCATTACTGACAGGACTATTGTAGCAAATAAGCCTGATATAGTAGTGATAGATCGATTAGCGCGCCGCGCAATGATAGTCGATGTTACCATTCCACATGACGAGAACCTCGTGAAAGCTGAGAAAGAGAAACAAATAAAATATCTCGACTTAGCACACGAGGTTGTTGACATGTGGAATGTGAGCTCGGCTATCATTGTGCCGATTGTCGTAACGGCTAATGGCCTGATGGCCGAAAGCCTCGACCAACATCTCTCGAGGCTCTCGTTAGGCGGTTGGATCAAGCGCCTGATACAGAAGGCAGTACTCCTCGATATGGCTCGCATTGTGAGGAGGTTCCTGTCTCTGCAGCCCTAACCACCGGTAGCTTGGACCCTGCTCCCGACACCGGCGGAACTCAATTTTTTTATATTTTTAAATGTTTTTTTATCCTTTTTATTTTAAGAAATATTTAAAAATGTAATCGAATAAAAATTAAAATGAATAAACAACATTAATTTATTAACTCTAAGGAGATTGTACTGGGAGTGGCAATCGATTCCAGGTATCGAGTAGCAGTGTTCAGGAATCTCAGTTTAGTACTCGCGAAGACATCTGAGGATTCGTCATAAGCAAAATGTTGTTAATATGGGTTAGGGCTAGGTACAATGGTCTGGCCTTGAGGATTATGGTACTGGTTTGAGGTATTGAGAATAGAGGACGCTGGCGAGGGCACAGTGTGTGTCTAATGGGTAGTGGGATGTTAGAGATGTGCTGTAGTAAAAACGAATTGAAATGGGTACGAGGGCGACAATGAAAGTTTTTAGAACTGGCCACTTGTACACGATATAATAAAAAAACAGTTCAAATTTTGAAAATGGAACTCTTTGCCAATATTATTGTGTATGTATTTTATTAATTTGTCATTTTATTTACGATTTGGCGGCAAATTGAAAATTGTCTGTGTCACGTCACCATGAATTTAACGCGAGAAAATTTTCGTACAATGATTTTTTATGACTTTCGATGTCATTTAAGTCAACAAGAAAGTTATGATAGACTTCGATTGGCCTTTCACGATGTAGCCCTTTCTCGTGCCACTGTTTACAACTGGTTTAATGAGTTTAAACGTGGTCGCACTAATCTCACCGATGATCTGCGTGAGGGACGGCCTTCTACGGCGACGACTGAAGATAACATCAGTGTTGTGCGGCGTATGATAGAGACTGACAAAAGAGTGACTTATCAGCAGATTCGGACAAGCTTAGGCATCGCTATGAGTCAAGTGCACAAAATCCTCCATGAACATTTAACGGTCAGGAAGCTTTGTGCCCGGTGGATACTTCATGCACACTAACAATTGTTGTTACACTAACAAAATTGTTTGCCACTTGTCTTGGAAAAAGTTCGGGAGAAACGACCTCGCAGTAGGATCCTCCTTCACCACGACAAGGCCTCGTCGCACACCGCCAAGCAAACAATCGACTACTTGGTGACGTCAGACGTGGAATTACTGGGTCACCCGCCCTATAGCCCCGACCTCGCACCTTGCGATTTTTATTTATTTCCGAAAATAAAAGAAAAACTTCAAGGAAAACGTTTTATGGACGCCGAGGAAGCAGTGGCTGCGTTTCAAAATGCCGTCAAAGAGACCCCTAAGGACGAGTGGGTAAAGTGCTTTTCTCAGTGGTTCCATCGGATGCAGCGATGTATTTATGTAAATGGACACTATTTTGAAAAGATATAATAAAACTAATAACTTGCTAGTTTGTTCAGTTTTTGATTTTCTTAGCAGAAATTTCGAATTCCTAGCAGAAATTTCGAATTAGCCGGATGAATTATTTGACGAGACCAAGATTTCTCCTTACTTCTAAGACTTTGGTAGCCCACCATACCTAGCACAAATGGTATAGGGTACATGTACGGATAATATCCATAGTTTTAAGTATAGGTAACGAACTTTTCCATGATTGATTTTCCATTTTTCATTTCTGGGGTTCCAGATTGCAGTTAGTCTCTAGCAAACTGCGGATGAAGGAGTTGTACAGTATCGTTAGGGCTTGACGATTTGCGAAAGTTTTGGCCTGGTGCTATTATTGGTTTGGCTAGTATTGGTCGCCGGTTTTATATACGATGCAATATGGAGCGTTGTGCGAAATATTTAGGTTAGGTTACCAATCACAGCAGGTTAAGCGCGCTTGTCACATAAATGGTGCGATAATTTTCGTTCGATAAACTGGCCCTATGCGCGACATTAAGTCGCGATCATTGAAGGCTTGAACACATTCACTGAACATCCAGCACACTTGTGTAGTTAGTGTCTACTGAACCAACCTGTCGCTCTTACTCTTATTGGTCCCAGAGTTATGCGAGCTGCGACAAAGTTATTGAGCTATTAGTTGCGTGTTATGACGCGAGCAGTGCGCTGCTGACGTTAGCAAGATCTTCAAGTTACATTTATAAGAGGAGTTCATGATGTGGATGTAGGGTTCAATCAGAGCTAGACATAACAACAGTTTGAGCAACAAACGTAAATTAATTGGCAAAACATTAGATAAGATAGACATTGATAGCTATGATAATTAGAATTAAAAAAAATAGATCTATAACAAGTAACCACATCTAATTGTGGGGCCATGGGTCGCTGGTAACGGAGTTGGTTGAAATTATGAATTTGGAAAATCTTTTTCTATCCATGAAGTTTTGCCAGTTAATTTAATTTCACCTTGTAGAAAAGGTTGGTTACTTGGTTGTACGAAGAGGGCAAGGAGGACAAAGGACTTGCTGAATAAATTGAAATGAACAATTAGAATGAAAAAATGCAATCATTCTCTCACTGCAGGCCTCTGGAGACCATCAAGTGGGCAGACGACGGTGTGCGCGTGTACTCACCTGGTATCAGTGTCGCTGAGCTCCAGGCTGCTGTTCCTGGAGTCCGGCGTGGAGCGGTCGTGCCGCGTGGCGCGCTGCACCCACTCGTCGCTGGTGTCGCTGCAGCTGGCCGACTCGGGCTCGGGCGGCTCGTCGTGCGGCACGCGGGGCGGGCGGGGCCGCGCGCGGGGCCGCTCGGCGGGGCCCCGCGCGCGACGCCCGGCGCGACGCCGCGGGCCCCCGCCGCCCTCGGCGGCCGTGCTGATCATGAGCGGGCGGCGCCGCATCTCGCGCCGGTACCAGCTTTGTTCGAGGGCGTTTAGTTCTGAGCTGCAATGAGGATGTTGTCGAGTATACTTTTCTCGCAAACGGCAGTGTGTTACCAGATGATTGAATGGACGTGGCGGAAGGAATTAGGAGTATTTAAAAGTCTGTATATGTGGTAGTATTCCGTGGCTCCTGCTGTCTAATCGCGTAACACATTTTCGTAAACGATTAAGACTAATCTGTTTCATTTTGACAGTTCAACAACATTCATTGAGTTCTATACATTGTTGAGATTTAATTTTCTAGGGTACACTGAATACGTCCAAGAGAAAAAGACGTCAGTTTATGTACTTATGTATGAATGTTTTCTCACTCGGAAACATTATCTTCCTTTCCTCTCATTTTTCATCTTCTAAGCAAACACGAGGGACTGCTGCTCTCATGCATAAGAAGTACTTAGTGCAATATCGATGATTCTTGTCAGTCTGGCAGACTCTTTGTTCACCCCAAAGTAGAAGACATCAATGTGAAGACATATTTGTTACCATGTCTTGTGTATGTGTTCCTGCGCGGCGGGCGCTAGTGGCGCCACGATGGGCCGCGTGCACTGCGGCACGAGCAGCGGGTCGCCGCGCTGCCAACTGCCCGCTGTGTATCGTACGCCTACAAATATATTTGTTACCATGTCTTGTGTATGTGTTCCTGCGCGGCGGGCGCTAGTGGCGCCACGATGGGCCGCGTGCACTGCGGCACGAGCAGCGGGTCGCCGCGCTGCCAACTGCCCGCTGTGTATCGTACGCCTACAAATATATTTGTTACCATGTCTTGTGTATGTGTTCCTGCGCGGCGGGCGCTAGTGGCGCCACGATGGGCCGCGTGCACTGCGGCACGAGCAGCGGGTCGCCGCGCTGCCAACTGCCCGCTGTGTATCGTACGCCTACAAATATATTTGTTACCATGTCTTGTGTATGTGTTCCTGCGCGGCGGGCGCTAGTGGCGCCACGATGGGCCGCGTGCACTGCGGCACGAGCAGCGGGTCGCCGCGCTGCCAACTGCCCGCTGTGTATCGTACGCCTACAAATATATTTGTTACCATGTCTTGTGTATGTGTTCCTGCGCGGCGGGCGCTAGTGGCGCCACGATGGGCCGCGTGCACTGCGGCACGAGCAGCGGGTCGCCGCGCTGCCAACTGCCCGCTGTGTATCGTACGCCTACAAATATATTTGTTACCATGTCTTGTGTATGTGTTCCTGCGCGGCGGGCGCTAGTGGCGCCACGATGGGCCGCGTGCACTGCGGCACGAGCAGCGGGTCGCCGCGCTGCCAACTGCCCGCTGTGTATCGTACGCCTACAAATATATTTGTTACCATGTCTTGTGTATGTGTTCCTGCGCGGCGGGCGCTAGTGGCGCCACGATGGGCCGCGTGCACTGCGGCACGAGCAGCGGGTCGCCGCGCTGCCAACTGCCCGCTGTGTATCGTACGCCTACAAATATATTTGTTACCATGTCTTGTGTATGTGTTCCTGCGCGGCGGGCGCTAGTGGCGCCACGATGGGCCGCGTGCACTGCGGCACGAGCAGCGGGTCGCCGCGCTGCCAACTGCCCGCTGTGTATCGTACGCCTACAAATATATTTGTTACCATGTCTTGTGTATGTGTTCCTGCGCGGCGGGCGCTAGTGGCGCCACGATGGGCCGCGTGCACTGCGGCACGAGCAGCGGGTCGCCGCGCTGCCAACTGCCCGCTGTGTATCGTACGCCTACAAATATATTTGTTACCATGTCTTGTGTATGTGTTCCTGCGCGGCGGGCGCTAGTGGCGCCACGATGGGCCGCGTGCACTGCGGCACGAGCAGCGGGTCGCCGCGCTGCCAACTGCCCGCTGTGTATCGTACGCCTACAAATATATTTGTTACCATGTCTTGTGTATGTGTTCCTGCGCGGCGGGCGCTAGTGGCGCCACGATGGGCCGCGTGCACTGCGGCACGAGCAGCGGGTCGCCGCGCTGCCAACTGCCCGCTGTGTATCGTACGCCTACAAATATATTTGTTACCATGTCTTGTGTATGTGTTCCTGCGCGGCGGGCGCTAGTGGCGCCACGATGGGCCGCGTGCACTGCGGCACGAGCAGCGGGTCGCCGCGCTGCCAACTGCCCGCTGTGTATCGTACGCCTACAAATATATTTGTTACCATGTCTTGTGTATGTGTTCCTGCGCGGCGGGCGCTAGTGGCGCCACGATGGGCCGCGTGCACTGCGGCACGAGCAGCGGGTCGCCGCGCTGCCAACTGCCCGCTGTGTATCGTACGCCTACAAATATATTTGTTACCATGTCTTGTGTATGTGTTCCTGCGCGGCGGGCGCTAGTGGCGCCACGATGGGCCGCGTGCACTGCGGCACGAGCAGCGGGTCGCCGCGCTGCCAACTGCCCGCTGTGTATCGTACGCCTACAAATATATTTGTTACCATGTCTTGTGTATGTGTTCCTGCGCGGCGGGCGCTAGTGGCGCCACGATGGGCCGCGTGCACTGCGGCACGAGCAGCGGGTCGCCGCGCTGCCAACTGCCCGCTGTGTATCGTACGCCTACAAATATATTTGTTACCATGTCTTGTGTATGTGTTCCTGCGCGGCGGGCGCTAGTGGCGCCACGATGGGCCGCGTGCACTGCGGCACGAGCAGCGGGTCGCCGCGCTGCCAACTGCCCGCTGTGTATCGTACGCCTACAAATATATTTGTTACCATGTCTTGTGTATGTGTTCCTGCGCGGCGGGCGCTAGTGGCGCCACGATGGGCCGCGTGCACTGCGGCACGAGCAGCGGGTCGCCGCGCTGCCAACTGCCCGCTGTGTATCGTACGCCTACAAATATATTTGTTACCATGTCTTGTGTATGTGTTCCTGCGCGGCGGGCGCTAGTGGCGCCACGATGGGCCGCGTGCACTGCGGCACGAGCAGCGGGTCGCCGCGCTGCCAACTGCCCGCTGTGTATCGTACGCCTACAAATATATTTGTTACCATGTCTTGTGTATGTGTTCCTGCGCGGCGGGCGCTAGTGGCGCCACGATGGGCCGCGTGCACTGCGGCACGAGCAGCGGGTCGCCGCGCTGCCAACTGCCCGCTGTGTATCGTACGCCTACAAATACAAATCATATGTTACACAGTTTTTAAAGAACGAATAAATTATTCAGAAGTTTAACCACGTCAATGACCTGTGCTCTGCGACGACGCCACGTGTAAAGCATATTTTTATAATGTATTACATTATAAAAATATTCTTTACAGCTGTTGCCCAGGACTTCGTCTGCGTGTATTTTGTATTTCATCATGTTGAATACAAATATCCCAGGTCGCAGGCTACCTATCTGTCAAATGTCATAACGAGCGCTTCTAGAATGATTTAGGCGTGAAATGGTAACACAGACCTCGTACTACTCTGTAGAGTTAGTTCCGCATTTGCATTATGAGTATGGATTGTGGATCATGGGCACCCACCTTCCCCCCGCCACACTCCCCGCGACTCGCGCCCCCCCGCCACGGCCAGCGCCTCGATCATGGCGTCGATGCGCGACCGTGGCGCGTCGGCCGCGGGTATGAGCTGCGACAAGGCCAGGTTCTCGCGGCCCGGCACCAGGCGCTGGTACTCGGGCGCGTGCGGAGCGCCCTCCACGTCCACCAGGAAGGGCGGCGGCAGCAGGTGCGGCGGCGTGTCGGTCTGCTCGTCGTGCGCGCCGCCGTGCGCGTCCAGCACGACGGGGCGGTAGTCCGTGTGGAAGAACAGCTCGGGCGGCAGCGCGCCGAACAGGCGGTGGCCCTTGCCGAGCCCCAGCAGCAGCAGGTGGCCGTGCGAGTCCGTCGCGGCCACGCTGGAGCCGCCGCCCCACTTGGCGTCGAAGATGGCGCCGTCGCCGTGACCTGCCAGGAATTTGTTTTTTTATATAGCCTTTATCTCTCACACACAAGCGGGGCCAGTAAAGTGTACACTCACGCACAGTTGAAGTTGAACGGGAGATTTCCTTTACTAAATAATCTTCAGCTGTCTGGCTTAGGTTTTACGAAAAAAACTTGTAACTAAAATCACTTACCATCGATCCTGTTGTGAAACTTGGCGAGCGGCTGGTCGGCTGTGGCGTCCCACACGAACAGCTGCCCGTCGTGCCCGGCGGACAGGAACACTCCGCGCAGGAAGGGATGCGCCTCCAGCACGTAGGCCTCGTGCAGCAACACTTACCATCGATCCTGTTGTGAAACTTGGCGAGCGGCTGGTCGGCTGTGGCGTCCCACACGAACAGCTGCCCGTCGTGCCCGGCGGACAGGAACACTCCGCGCAGGAAGGGATGCGCCTCCAGCACGTAGGCCTCGTGCAGCAACACTTACCATCGATCCTGTTGTGAAACTTGGCGAGCGGCTGGTCGGCTGTGGCGTCCCACACGAACAGCTGCCCGTCGTGCCCGGCGGACAGGAACACTCCGCGCAGGAAGGGATGCGCCTCCAGCACGTAGGCCTCGTGCAGCAACACTTACCATCGATCCTGTTGTGAAACTTGGCGAGCGGCTGGTCGGCTGTGGCGTCCCACACGAACAGCTGCCCGTCGTGCCCGGCGGACAGGAACACTCCGCGCAGGAAGGGATGCGCCTCCAGCACGTAGGCCTCGTGCAGCAACACTTACCATCGATCCTGTTGTGAAACTTGGCGAGCGGCTGGTCGGCTGTGGCGTCCCACACGAACAGCTGCCCGTCGTGCCCGGCGGACAGGAACACTCCGCGCAGGAAGGGATGCGCCTCCAGCACGTAGGCCTCGTGCAGCAACACTTACCATCGATCCTGTTGTGAAACTTGGCGAGCGGCTGGTCGGCTGTGGCGTCCCACACGAACAGCTGCCCGTCGTGCCCGGCGGACAGGAACACTCCGCGCAGGAAGGGATGCGCCTCCAGCACGTAGGCCTCGTGCAGCAACACTTACCATCGATCCTGTTGTGAAACTTGGCGAGCGGCTGGTCGGCTGTGGCGTCCCACACGAACAGCTGCCCGTCGTGCCCGGCGGACAGGAACACTCCGCGCAGGAAGGGATGCGCCTCCAGCACGTAGGCCTCGTGCAGCAACACTTACCATCGATCCTGTTGTGAAACTTGGCGAGCGGCTGGTCGGCTGTGGCGTCCCACACGAACAGCTGCCCGTCGTGCCCGGCGGACAGGAACACTCCGCGCAGGAAGGGATGCGCCTCCAGCACGTAGGCCTCGTGCAGCAACACTTACCATCGATCCTGTTGTGAAACTTGGCGAGCGGCTGGTCGGCTGTGGCGTCCCACACGAACAGCTGCCCGTCGTGCCCGGCGGACAGGAACACTCCGCGCAGGAAGGGATGCGCCTCCAGCACGTAGGCCTCGTCGCGATGGCCGCACAGCGCGCGCACGGCGGTCGCGGAGCGCGCGCACCACACGCGGATGGTGTTGTCGGACACGGCCGTTATGACGTACGCGTCGCTGCTGTCCCAGCACACCATTGTCATCTGGAGATACAACCGCCGATTATACAATACAAAAACCTGTTGCAGACTCCACATTAACTTTGTTTAAATTGACTCGTAGACAATCGATAAAAGTAAAAATTAAATGCTGTTCTTTGGTAATGGGTAAGCGCATCACTTGACAATGGCTGGATCGATTTGGACTTGATTCATCAGACATTATCGATACGGTATAAAAATGGCGATATTTTTCTTGCAGCGAAAACAAGACGAGGAACGGCCATAATGAAAACAGACATTTCAATGGAACTACCGCCACGTAGGTTTACCGACGAACGGTATTTAAGTAAACAGTTCTATTTTTGTTGGTGCTTAGTGAAAATATATTACCTTGAGTCTCTTCCCGTCCTGCTGCGTACTTTTAGGCTGCAGTAACACATGCCTCCACTGAGTCGCGTGCAGGGTCCACAGTGCCGCGCTGCCGTCCTGTGTGCAAACGTTACGGTCAGCGAGCGAATCCGCCAAGTTCCCGCCGAGCAGTAGCGGCGCCGTCATAAACAGACATTGTTTTATTATGAAGTCGCTTTTCATGCAAGTTTATTCCAGAAGGTTTATGTGTATAATACATATTTAATTAGATATAGCACAGAAATGTCGATGTGTTGTCAAGTTGAGAGAACCGTGCGAAGCAGGGCCGGATCGCTAGCAGCAGCAGCACATGCATCAGATCAATTTTAGTTTTTCATAAATGATTTGAGTAAAGCGAAGTAAAGCAGCAGTGCCGCGCGTTCGGCTCTCACTAATCACTAATAATTACATGATATTTCTACAAATCCACAAGTGCAAGTGGGCTCTAGTATGGGAGGGCTTGAAAGAAGAATGCGATGACGTTACCTTGCTGCCGGACACGAAGCGCAGTCCGCGGTGCGCCCACGCGATACTGTCCACCGCGTCGTCGTGCACCGGCGTCTCCAGCACCTGCACAGTACCATATTACTGCAAGTTCATATAGCTACTATCTGTTGCAACAGAATTCCTATATGGAGTGCCTATCTGACCTCCACAACCCACTTTCTAGGTAACACGATACTACGCGGTGAGACTGGTTGCAGACTTTTGGGCTTATGGCTACCTGTTAAGACTATCAAAAATCCACGAGTGACAGCCGGGACCAACGGCTTAACGTGCTTTCCGAGGCATGGAAACGTTACAACAGTATTTCATGGGTGGTCACCCATCCACAAACCGACCGCGGCAAGCACAGCTTATTCGTTGATTTCAAAAGTAAGGTGAGTTCGACACAAGTATAACTCACCCTCTTAGGACCTCCAGGCTCGTGCTCAACAGTATATATCCGCACATGATGGTCGGCACTGCCGGCCGCCAGGAACGCGCCGCCGGCCGACCAGGCCGCGCAGATCATGTGGCACACGCCGGGCCGCATGCGCTCCACGTACTGCACCGGCTGCGACAGGAAGTGGCCGTCGGGCGAGCACGTCCAGAAGGCCACGGAGCAGTCGGTGGACGTGGAGGCCAGCCAGCGCACGTCGCGGCGCGCGGGCGGCGCCCAGTGCACCGACGTGATGGTACCGGCGTGTGCGGCCAGCACGGCGCGCGGCTCGGCGCTGGCCAGGCCCCACACGCGCACCAGGCGGTCCACCGAGCCGCACGCCAGCAGCGCGCCGTCCATCGACACGCAGATGTCCGTGATCTCGGCGCCCACGCCGCGCAGCGTCGCCACCAGGCGCCCGTCGACTGCGCTCCACACCTACATAAACATACGGTTGTGAAGGAGTACAACGGTTAGCAGACACTAACATTTAGCTGTCTTATATTTTAGGATATGATTACGTAACTTATGTATGGAGTTTTCTCTGCAATAAATAAATGATTATTATTCTTGTGCTGAACTGCAACGTCAGAGGAACATGTCAGGACAGAAGCTCACCTTGACGAGCATGTCGTCGGCGCCGGTCATGACGTAGCGGCCGGAGCAGTCGAACACCAGGCAGTACACGGCCGACAGGTGGCCCAGCGTGCGCCGCTGCAGCTGCAGGCCGGCCAGCATGCGCGGCGGGAACATGGCCTGGCCGCCGCGCCCGCCGGCCCGCGCTGCGGCCCCGACGCCCAGCTCGCGGGACACCAGGCGGCGCACTGGGTAACACAAGTACCATATACACTGGTGCTCTGGGCTCTCCACCACACTTGTGTACCTACCACACTTGTGTGCCTAAAATTTTACAATGAAATACTAGTCGCACAGCAGTAAATCTGCCAAAGGTAAAAAACAAGATTATATGAGCCTTGTTAGGAAAGTTAGTGCAGGACCAAAAACACTAATGTGTGCACCGCAGACACAGCTGTTTTATACTACCAAAATTGATTTCAAATTACCTTCGTGGCACCCCTAAAGCCACGTGCCACTCACCTAAGGTATGATCCTGCTTATGCGAGGCGTACAGCGGCTTTGGCCTGACCAGCGTCTCGCTTAGCAGCGAGAGTCGCGCGGCCAGCCGGTCGGCGTCAGCGGCCGCGTCGGGCACATCCGTCGCCGCCGGCGCCAGCCGCGCGAGTGATACTGCGCGCTCGCACACTGACGCCAGACGGCGCCATGACACGTCCGAGTGCTGGGATGCCTGTGATATACCTCATGCTTTAGAAATATCCACTGCTGAACATGGATCATGGTAGACCCCAGGCACATTCGACTTCTGTGGTTGACCACATTATTCTTATGTCAGACGAGCAAGCTTTGATTGTCAATCAAAGCTATAAATAACGCTGTTACTGGTAGTCCAAAGGCTACATACAGTCCTCTGGCTAAAATTGCACAAGGCGAGGCCACTTCAACAATCTTGTAGTGTGACAACTTTCTATTGTTTGTGAACAAATAGAATAATATCCAATTTCTCATTTTCTCTTGTTCCCACCTAAATAATTAATATTAAGTCAAACCTACTCTCATTGTAGCATTTAAAAAACAACCAAAAAAAACGCTACAAAGTGAAAAATAACTTTTATTTCGGAAGTTATAGTGTATCTTTGATTTTGTATTTTCCTTTTCTGCCACCAATTTCCGAAATTAAAGTTATTTTTAATTATGTAGTGTCTTTTTTAGAAGTCGGGTTTTTTTTTAAATAAAAAATATTGGTTAAAAATTATGTCAGCAATGTAGCAAGTGTGGTGACACTCTTTTAATGATGTATTTTTTTTAAATATATTATCATGGCTGAATCACTAGCCCTCAAAATACAGGCCCACGTCTAGTTTGGGAGTTAGCATCAGGGTTTTGTTATACAAATGCATGTTAGACTATGACTGACAATTAACAGAAACAGGACAACGTTTTCAAAGTGTTTAACACCAATATATCAAGTGATTTAAGGTGCAAGCAAGCCTAAGACTGTGTAATATTATTCAATTTAAACTCCATAAATAATCGAGTGTTAGTAAGCATTGTGGGCTAAGACCACTACAATATGGGTTCCTGAAAACATCCAGCGGCATCGTGGAAGACCCAGGCGTAGATGGCGGGACGAACTGACGCTTATAGAAGGAACTGGTCCATATTGACTCAGGATCGAGTTGACTGGGAAAAGGAAAGGGAGGCCTTTGCCCTGCAGTGAGACAATACGGGCTAGTTATTATAGAGGTACCACACCCAATGCAACATTCTTTGTTATGGTTGTTCAGGGATACATTTTGTTTTTCTGTCAAGCTTTACATGACATGTGTTGACTTATCTATTATAGCTATACAGGGCGTCCCAAAATTATGGGACATGAAGGGAAAGTACCTTAAATACCGTAGATAGGGTATTTTGCTGAAAGAAGACTTTATGTTATTTTTAAAAGTTAGTAATTCTGCATTCAAAGATTTTCTAAATATTACTTGCCTCGTCTGGGAATCGAACCGACTTAAAAGTTAAAAAAAAAACACCCCTACTTTTATGATGCCAATCGAAAGAATGGCCAAAAAATAATAACTCTTCTTAAGTAACATAGTATTTTAAAAGAAAGGAACAGCGTGAAATTAATCATTTTAATCAAATTAAAAACATACATGAAACTGCCGTAGTCAATTAAGTTGGTATTTTTTTGTAAATTAATTAATTAAATGCTCAAAATGTGATCCCTCTTGTCTTACGCAAATCGCCAATCTTTTAATGAGTCCGCTGCCTGTTGATTTTCTTATCATTTTATGGTGTATACTCGATATGATATGGCACAATTCTGTTTGTAACTCGCCCACGTTCTCATATCGCTTTTTGTATAGCATATCTTTCACGTATCCCCAAAAAAAGAAATCTAATGGTGTAAGGTCCAGGGATCTGGCCGGCCATCTAATCGGTCCATTCGTACCAATCCTATGCTATAAAGTATTTTATGAAGTGGGTACTTATTTACGAATAATCAATGCTATCTATGGAATGATAATATCGCTACTTTTCGAACGTCGTCGTCGGCAATCAATAACTTTCTTGAAATTTGACTCAAACATTTTACGTTGTTCGTTTCTTTTAAAATACTATGTTACTTAAGAAGAGTTATTCGTTTTTGGCCATTCTTTCTATTGGCATCATAAAAGTAGGGGTGTTTTTTTTTTACATATAAGTCGGTTCGATTCCCAGACGAGGCAAGTAATATTTAGAAAATCTTTGAATGCAGAATTACTAACTTTTAAAAATAACATAAAGTCTTCTTTCAGCAAAATACCCTATCTACGGTATTTAAGGTACTTTCCCTTCATGTCCCATAATTTTGGGACGCCCTGTATATTCTGTTTTGAGCTTAGCATTAAACATTTTTCATTCAAATTAACATTTCCTAAAAAAAAAAAATATTAATGCATAATTATGCTACGATCCACAGAGGAACGACCTTCACCCGTCTGTTTAATGAATGAAAAGTATTTTATATCAAATTTAATATGTTACAAAAATTATCGTGAGTGGGTTGGTTAATAAATACCTGGCCAGACTATGATTAATGAAAAATTAAAAATGACCTGTTTTATTACATTTTTAACGATTAATTCGTTTTAGGAACAAATGTTTCTCTTAAAAAGCACTATCCATTGATTTATCACATAAGGCTATTGGGTGCCAAGAACATTCCTAAACTTAGGTGGCCAAGTAGTCACCTATTTAGGACATTAACTCTGAATTGACCACTCGTGATATATTTTCTAACATACTAAATTTGATTTTAAATACTTTTCATCCATGTGATGATGGGTGACTACAAATAGCAAAAATCGCAAGCGTAGTTATACGCTTTTATAAGGGAACGAAAGTTCCCACTTCCCCTTTTGCCTATAGAAAATACGAAATATGGCGCCACTGTACGTCACGCAGCACTCGTGAATGTTCGGGCCGCCATCGGGTTCTCACCGACCAATTGCGGCCGAGAATTACTGCAGTCGATTGCTAAAACGAGATGGCACATGCAACGTAACCACCGAAGCGTGTGTAGAAACGAGATAGGAAGTCTTCTAATTACGACACGGCTCCTTCTCGATAGTGCATGATATAACAATTTTTTCGCAAATTAGCCAAAAACTCTAATTTTATTACTAAAACACCACAAAAACATTTTTCACGATATTCCACCGTATTTTCACGATCAATTTGAAGCATAACACAATTTAAGATTTTTCGTCGTTTTCGCACAATTTACGTATTTCTAGTCGCTAAACAGTCGGCAAAACGTCAATAAACAAAGTTTTGAGCGCAAAAGTTAGCTTAACTTACCAATTCATCGTAGGATTGGGCGTGCTCGCGTCCCTCCCAGTCGAGTCGTCGGGGCAACACCTGCAACACCGCGAACTTTATAAAAACTTTTCAGCGAAGTTTCAGCGCGTTTGACAGCCGCAGCCACGTGCGTCCGCGACCAAAACAACAATATAAGCTCAAACCCGGCACTAGGAAAAGCTCAAACCTACCTCAATAGTCTCGAGCTCTTTTAGCAAAGTCTGGAACAGAAACGGTCACAATTAGCTCATTGAACTATAAAGGACATTACTTTGATCATATTCCGAGCCAAATTACCTTTGCAGTCTCTTTCAGGGGTCCGCCCGATAGGAATTTTGCTATCAGAAAGTAGAGCTCTGAAATCGGGAAAGCTAACATTACACGACCTCGCACGACATACACTCACATTTTCGAGCATTAATTTCTTATCACCACACTTACCGGGAATGACCCTGAGCTCCTCGTTGGACTCCTCCATAACCCTAGTTTTTATTCCAAGGGTTAAAACTTGACTTCACATTACATTCACTATAAAAATCCAGCAAACATTTCACTTTACATTGTTGACGAACAGATAATGCAACCTTCTGTAATAATAGCAAAATGGCGTTTCAACTGTCAGTCAAACAGTTCGTGGTGAATTTGTGTCGGTCCAACAGTTTCCAGCGTGGTTCCTTATGCTTCGGCTAGATGTCACTGCAAGTCAATTTCATATTTATTCAATTTATAAAAAATATATTAGAAAATACACACAATAGTTTTAGTAATATAGGATTAAATTTTTAGTTTCCATTATTGTAATAATCACGTCATTCCAGGCCTGACCTTTTAGTCGCCCCATTTACAAATCCTTGACCTCGGGTCGGCCAGGGACTGACCCAAATAAAATAATTCCACTGGCAATTTTAAAGTTGTCAAACGTCAAAGTATACCGATACGCGAGTGTTGTTGAAAAATCATAGTAAAATGCATAGAATCGGAATTTTAAACGATGGGGTTTGGTGCTGAGTCGTGTTATGTGTGTGAAACATTGAATGTAAACTATAGTTCAAGTGAACAAGTGGTGTGGTGGAGGACTTTCCCGCTGTTGAGCCGGGGCGGTGTCGGGAGCCAGGAGGCTCTGATCCTGAGAGCGCGAACAGCCCGCGGACGTGCAGAGCGCCCGAGCATGTCGCTCCGGTCATCGTGCTCAGCGCTCACCTCTCTCACATGTACGTGTTGCCGCTTCTGTTCGATTTAGGTCAGCTGTGTGTAATTGACCATGTTATGGTCAGTGGGTATCGATTGTTGGCTATAAATACTCGTGGTTTGCTTTCCTGCACCCCATTGGAGACGAATAACACTCTATAAAAGATAGTTCCAGTGTTACTGACCACTTAGACCAGAGGAATCACTTAGAAAGTGTTTTGAGTGAAAACTTGAGAACACGGATTGCATGAAGTTCTCAAAGGATGTATTGTTATAAGTTGTCTCGATTAGCCATAAACAGATGTTTCCATGTAAAACGAACATCTGGGATTGAAATAGAAACATATATTATATGACTTTACTTTTCCGCAGAGACTGCTTGACAACAAAAGTAATGAAAAAGATGGGTTTGTTACCTTATACTCAAATCCGCCCCTAAGACGAGCCACTGACCTTATACTCTTCATCATCGTCATTCTCTTGCCCTTATCCCAATTTACTTGGGGTCGGCACAACATGCCTTTTTCTTCTTCTCCATTAGTCGTCATTTCTGTAGTAGAACGAATAAAGAAAGAAAAAAGTTTTCACAAAAATATTTTGGTTGTAAAATAATTTCAGCCGAATTACGTCCGGGGATTACATAGTTGGTATGAATATTAATATATACACAGTATTGATTTTATCAACTGCAAAAATTTGTTTGAAAAAAAAACTGAAGAATGAAGTTATTTATTCAGATTTAACTGAAAATATGCCATATTTCAAAAACTTATTTAAATAGCAGTCACTTAAAAAGTCTTACAGTCCGTTTATAACAATTTCGAAGGGACCGTCGGATTACAGTTGTTATAGCCGATAGTCGTTATAAGTAAACAGAAATGCTGAGACTTCATAATTTGGTTGTTATAACCGGTACGTTGTTTTAAGCGAACTTGTTATAACCAGTTTTGACTTATATGGCATATTTTAATTTAAATTAAATGACCAATTTAAATAACACATTTTATTGGATAAAGATTAATTATGCTGAGACTTCATAATTTGGTTGTTATAACCGGTACGTTGTTTTAAGCGAACTTGTTATAACCAGTTTTGACTTATATGGCATATTTTAATTTAAATTAAATGACCAATTTAAATAACACATTTTATTGGATAAAGATTAATATAATACTGGTCAAAAAAGCTTCAGAAATAACAATGTCATCAAATTCTGAAAGATAATAATGGTTACTGTGGGTCATCCTTAGAAGATAGACATGTGCCATTGCAGACTTTATGTTGAACTTTTTAAGATGAAAAATACTGTCATCTTCCTCCCCTTGTCCCATGTTACTTGGGGTCGGCGAAACACGTTTTCTTTTTCCACTCTCCCCTGTCAACCGTCACACTATCATTCACTCCCTTCTCTTTCATATCATTCCTCACACAATCCATTCATCTTTTCTTTGGTCTTCCTCTCCCGCTCCATCAATCAACATTTATGTTCATCACTCTTTTAGTCACATGCGTTTCTTCTCTCCTCATCACATGCCCATACCAGGCCAAACGATTTCCTTTCAACTTTTCAGTCACTGGCGCCACTTTTAAACTTCCCCTTATATACTCATTTCTTACTTTATCCATTTTCGTCACTTTACACTAATCCATCTCAACATTCTCATCTCCGCT
The DNA here is from genome assembly GCA_949152395.1 of Agrochola litura. Lineage (NCBI taxonomy): Eukaryota > Metazoa > Arthropoda > Insecta > Lepidoptera > Noctuidae > Agrochola > Agrochola litura. The sequence goes on along the minus strand of OX424519.1, from coordinate 120,161 downwards.
ATATGCAATCTTTTTTCATCCGTCTTTTTCACATTCCGATCCATACAATACAACAGGCCTTATCACGGAATTGTAGATTTTCCCCTTTAACTTGAGGGGCATCTGTGGGTCGCAAGTTGTTCCAGTGACCTGTCGCCATTTCATCCATCCTGAGTTGATCCGGCGCGTTATCTCTCGGTCTACTCCGCCATCCCCCTGGACAAGCGACCCGAGGTACCGAAATTTGGAGCAGATTGGTAAGGGCGTTCCGGCGAGAGATATGGGCACAGGACTGGAAGGACCGCCAAAATCACAAAACAAGTACTCTGTTGTGGTCCGACTTAATCTCAGGCCAACAGTCTCCAGTCTTTCCCACCACACCTCCAATCTACTCAGGACCTCTAAGCCGCTCTCGACAACCAGCACAATGTCATCGGCAAACAGCATACACCAGGGAGCCTCTTCCTGGATATCCGACGTAAGAGCGTCCATTATCACCAGGAAGAGGTAAGGGCTGAGTGCCGACCCTTGGTGCAAGCCGACAGACACATTGAAGCTGCCAGTAGTTCCCACTGTAGACTGGACTTGGGTACTGCATCGACTGTACATCGCTCGAATCAACTGCACATACTTCCCTGGCACACATTTCTCCTTAAGGGCCCACCACAAAACTTCGTGAGGCACTCGGTCGTATGCCTTTTCGAGGTCAACGAATACCATGTGCAAGTTTTTATGCGCACCTCTGTATTTCTCGCACAGCTGGCGGATAGCGAAGATGGCATCCGCTGTTCCCCGACCAGGATTAAAACCGAATTGGTTTTGTGAAATTTCACTCTCTTCTCTCAGTCGCCTTTCAATAACTTTCTCCCACGCCTTCATACTATGTGACATTAGCTTTATTCCTCTATAGTTACACTCCAGCAAATCACCATTGTTTTTAAAAATAGGCACCAGTAAACTGTTACACCATTCGTCAGATATGGCTTCTTCCAACAACAACTTATTGAAGAATAAAGCTAACCACGTCCATCCATCTACCTGTAATAACTTCCACACTTCCACTGGTATTCCGTCCGGACCTATTGCTTTACCATTCTTCATTCCATTTACTGCTGTTCTCACTTCATCCATATTAATCATTCTCACTAACCCCTCATTTATTGGTTTATTCTCAAGCGCACCACTCCAGTCATTTTCCTCATTCATCAGTCTTTCGAAATAACCCTTCCTTCCTTCCTTCGAAATAACCCTTCCTTCCTTCGAAATAACCGGAAGGGTTATCCTTCCTTCCTTCGAGAAAATTAGAGATAGGTCTCTAATTTTCTCATCATCCGAAAGAACTACTCCAGTTTCATTCCTTAAACATTTTATCTGACAAACATCCCTCGTCTTTCTCTCTCTAGCTCTAGCAAGCCAGTATAAATTTTTTGGCCTGCTGGACTATCCAGCATTTCATAAAGCTTGTTTTGGGCTTTGGCTCTCGCTGTGGCCACAGCTTTCTTGGCTTTTTTCTTTAGAGCATCATACTAACAAAAACACTAAAAACACTTCCTCTCTCCTTAAACATCATCATTACATATAGTTCCTTGCTCTTGTTTCATGTTTATAATTTGATGTATATCTGTTATTTATCTAATATGTATATGTATATATTTAAATAGGTAATTATATGCTTTATGTATCTGTGTATCTGTTGTATATTTAAATGGTACACCACTGACTACCTGCAGTATTGTCTCTCCTTTTCCATTTAAATCCATCCAAAGGTTGTCTGTAAAAGATCGCTTTTAGCGATAAGACCGCCCATTGTGTCACCTAATGTAAAATTTCTAAATTAATGTCTAATTTTTTTGGTGTACATAATAAAGAATATTCTATTCTATTCTATACTTTAGTGGCATAAGGAACAGGGTGTAAAGTTCACTTATCCACCATAGAAAAGGGAGGATCCTCCGACCAGACGGGTGTTGTGTCTGGCGGGCAACTGCCCCTCGGTTTGAAGTTGAAATCTTGTATGTATGTCGATCGCTCGGTAAACTCTAACTGCGCGATGCAGAATTTGTGTGACGTCATGTCTATGATGCGTAGCTCGTATGTGGCGGTGTAACCGCTACATCACTCACCTACGGAGACCTGAGGTCGATAGTGGGCTGAATCTATGCTTCACACAGTGCCAGCTGTGGTTCCAGTGAGTCGGAACCGGGTGCCACATAGTTCGCGGTGAGTCGGAACTGTCTGTGGTGATTGTGGTGATTGCGGTGATTCCCCAGTGAATCGGGGTGATGAGGCTGATAGCGTTGATTCCCCAGTGAGTCGGGGTGATGAGGCTGATAGCGTTGATTCCCCAGTGAGTCGGGGTGATGAGGCTGAGGTTGATGACCAGGAATGCGCGTTCGCTGCATGCTGGTATTCAGGATACCCGTTGGAGCCGTGGGTGCTGGCTGTGTGACTCGCCTCACGAAAGCTTGCGGGAGTGATGATGATGATGACGTCACGCCGAAGTAATTGCACGAAGGCTGCGCTGACGTTCATACTCGGGGTCACCAATTTGGTGGCATGAGGAACAGGGTATAAAGTTCACTCATCCACCATAGAAAAGGGAGGATCATCCGACCAGACGGGTGTTGTGTCTGGCGGGCAACTGCCCATCAGTTTGAAGTTGAAATCTTGTATGTATGTCGATCGCTCGGTAAACTCTAACTGCGCGATGCAAGATTTGTGTGACGTCATGTCTATGATGCGTAGTTATGCGTAGGTATGTGGCGGTGTAACTCACTCTTTTTTTCTGCTTTATAACCAACATTCTCTTCTTTAACACTCTGCCATTCCTTGAACTTTCTCTTCTTATCCCGCAACACATTCTGTATTTCTGTCGACCACCACCATGTATCCCAAAATATCTTTCGCTGCACTCCTAATACATCCCGCCATCTCATTCCAACATTCATTTACACTTCGATCATTCATCTCTCCCATATCTATCATTTTATCCACCACTCTCTTTACATTTCTTCGCACAATCATTCTTCTCCAGCATATGCCATTTTATTTTAGGGGATGGTCGCTCTTTGTTTTTATTGAGCTTTATTTTCATGACCATTTCCATAAGAAGAAATCTGTGCTGTGAAACTTTTGTCTTCTCCCGGCAGCACTTTGCAGTCTTTGATATTCTTTAACCTGTTGCGTCGTACCAGAAAGTAATCAATTTGCGTCTTGCGATTGCCAATTTTGTACGTTATTAGGTGTTCATCGTTTTTCTTTAACCAAGTGTTGCTGCTACTGCCAGGTCAAAGGTGGTAGCGGATTGCAGCAGTGTTTCTCCCTCATTATTTAGGTTACCAAATTCCCATCTTCCATGCACTCTTTCATAAACCCCTTTCATTCTTCCCACATGTCCGTTAAAATCACCTCCAATTATCAATTCCTCATGCACCGGGATATTCATCAAAACTGTATCAAAGTCCTCCCAAAACTTCTCTTTCACCCTTTCATCACATCCTACCTGCGGTGCATACACACTAATTACATTCAGCATTACATTTTCTAATATAACTTTTATAACGATCAATCTATCATTAATTCTTTTTACCTTCATCACGCCTTTCAAATGACTGTCTAACACTATTCCCACACCATTTCTTTTCCCGTCACTTCCACAGTAGAAAATCTTGTATCCTTCTCCAATTTCCCTCGCTTTCGTTCCTTTCCATTTTGTTTGTTGTAAACACGCCACATTTATTCGTCTTCTTTTGAATACATCTGCTAACTCTGTGGCTCTTCCAGTCATCGTTCCAACATTCCAACTTGCATACCTCAATCTCAGTTCCCGAGCTCGCTTCTTACGTTGCCCCCGCCCAGGGTGGTGCAACAACCCTTGTCCACTTCCCACAGGAGCCGGGTGCTGTCCCTGCGCGTCGCCTGTGGGGTACGCCCTAGCCCTATCACGCATCATATCGTTTTTACTCATCATGTTGCTTGAGGTTTTGGCACAGTTTTATAGTCGGCCGCCAGCCTGACACCAACCCTCCTTGGGAATGCGATTGTTGATGATTTATCCGCCATCGCGCGGGTGACCCAAAGTGCTTTATGGTATGCACTGGGTCTTGAGCTGACACCCACGGGACGAGATGGGGTGGGCCTATTCTTTCTCCGGAACCACACGGAAATGAAAAATACTGTAGAACATATTAATTTGATGTAACTTTTACGATTTCCGCAGCGACATCTTCAACATAATACTCAAATTTCAGCCAATATACACAAAATCCTTCCGCATGAATCACTCCGTCCATTGGTGAAAACCGTTTGAAAACCCGTTCGGTAGTTTTTGAGTTTATCGCGTTCAGACAGATAGACAGACGCGGCGGGGGACTTTGTTTTATAATATGTAAGGAAGGATATGTTAATTCATAATTAAAGAGTCTGAGTAACATGGCTGTGTAACATCCAAACAGACAGACAATATGACGAAATTTTAAGGGTTCCTTATTTGCCATTTTAGCTATGGAACCCTAAAAACACAAAAATCCTTATGGTACCGCAACTTTTTAGCTAGGAAACAGTAATGAACAACCATGTTCTATTTCCCCAGAGAGCCCCCCATAATGTCGGGTGCCGCGGCAAGCGGGAGCGCAGGCGTGGGCGCGGGAGTGGTCGGGGGCGCGGGCGCGGGGCCGGCGGGGGTGGGCGCGCTGGGCGGGCTGGGCGGCTCGCTCGAGGACAAGGACTGCGACCTGCTGTGCCCTGTCTGCTTTGAGCTCATCGACGAGGCCTACGTCACACGATGCGGTCATTCGTTCTGCTATGCGTGTATCAGTAAGGTAAGCGGTGCTTCTGACACTCCTCACTTATAACATCTCTTGAGCTTTGTCTGCATTTGTGACATTTCAACTGACCAGACCCTGTGACCGTGAAAAGTGCCATTGCTTTTATTTTGATTGTTCAACAAAACTTATCAAAATAAAAGGAATGTTCAGAGTGTGTTAAGTAATGAAGCAGCTGGTCCAACTGATAAGATTGTATCAATAAAATACCTGTTTTGTTCCAAGGCGGTAGAACTCCACCGTCGCTGTCCAAAATGCGGCGCCGCGCTCGCATCACGCGACCACATCTTCCCGAACTTCCTTCTCAACGAGCTCGTAGCGCGGCGGCGAGTGCGAGCGAGACACGAGGCCGTGCCGCAACCTAGAGGTCCATGTGTGAGGGCACTGGTTGCAGCTGAAGCAAGGAGGCTTCCGCTCGCGGATGTCGATGCCATGTTGGACTTACTGACGAGACGCAAGCGGCTGCTAGAGGCCGAGTGTGCAGCCGCTCATCACAGACTGCTGTACGAGTTCCTAGCGCAGCTGCACAAGCACCGCGCGCACCAGCTCGAGCAGCTGGCGCGCGAGGCGTCGCTGGTGCGCAAGGACATGGACCACGTCGCCGGCGTGCTCCGGGACACGGCGCAAGGTAGCCGTCACTCTCTTGTATCTTATACAGCTGCACAAGCACCGCGCGCACCAGCTCGAGCAGCTGGCGCGCGAGGCGTCGCTGGTGCGCAAGGACATGGACCACGTCGCCGGCGTGCTCCGGGACACGGCGCAAGGTAGCCGTCACTCTCTTGTATCTTATACAGCTGCACAAGCACCGCGCGCACCAGCTCGAGCAGCTGGCGCGCGAGGCGTCGCTGGTGCGCAAGGACATGGACCACGTCGCCGGCGTGCTCCGGGACACGGCGCAAGGTAGCCGTCACTCTCTTGTATCTTATACAGCTGCACAAGCACCGCGCGCACCAGCTCGAGCAGCTGGCGCGCGAGGCGTCGCTGGTGCGCAAGGACATGGACCACGTCGCCGGCGTGCTCCGGGACACGGCGCAAGGTAGCCGTCACTCTCTTGTATCTTATACAGCTGCACAAGCACCGCGCGCACCAGCTCGAGCAGCTGGCGCGCGAGGCGTCGCTGGTGCGCAAGGACATGGACCACGTCGCCGGCGTGCTCCGGGACACGGCGCAAGGTAGCCGTCACTCTCTTGTATCTTATACAGCTGCACAAGCACCGCGCGCACCAGCTCGAGCAGCTGGCGCGCGAGGCGTCGCTGGTGCGCAAGGACATGGACCACGTCGCCGGCGTGCTCCGGGACACGGCGCAAGGTAGCCGTCACTCTCTTGTATCTTATACAGCTGCACAAGCACCGCGCGCACCAGCTCGAGCAGCTGGCGCGCGAGGCGTCGCTGGTGCGCAAGGACATGGACCACGTCGCCGGCGTGCTCCGGGACACGGCGCAAGGTAGCCGTCACTCTCTTGTATCTTATACAGCTGCACAAGCACCGCGCGCACCAGCTCGAGCAGCTGGCGCGCGAGGCGTCGCTGGTGCGCAAGGACATGGACCACGTCGCCGGCGTGCTCCGGGACACGGCGCAAGGTAGCCGTCACTCTCTTGTGTCTTATACAGCTGCACGAGCACCGCGCGCACCAGCTCGAGCAGCTGGCGCGCGAGGCGTCGCTGGTGCGCAAGGACATGGACCACGTCGCCGGCGTGCTCCGGGACACGGCGCAAGGTAGCCGTCACTCTCTTGTATCTTATACAGCTGCACAAGCACCGCGCGCACCAGCTCGAGCAGCTGGCGCGCGAGGCGTCGCTGGTGCGCAAGGACATGGACCACGTCGCCGGCGTGCTCCGGGACACGGCGCAAGGTAGCCGTCACTCTCTTGTATCTTATACAGCTGCACAAGCACCGCGCGCACCAGCTCGAGCAGCTGGCGCGCGAGGCGTCGCTGGTGCGCAAGGACATGGACCACGTCGCCGGCGTGCTCCGGGACACGGCGCAAGGTAGCCGTCACTCTCTTGTATCTTATACAGCTGCACAAGCACCGCGCGCACCAGCTCGAGCAGCTGGCGCGCGAGGCGTCGCTGGTGCGCAAGGACATGGACCACGTCGCCGGCGTGCTCCGGGACACGGCGCAAGGTAGCCGTCACTCTCTTGTATCTTATACAGCTGCACAAGCACCGCGCGCACCAGCTCGAGCAGCTGGCGCGCGAGGCGTCGCTGGTGCGCAAGGACATGGACCACGTCGCCGGCGTGCTCCGGGACACGGCGCAAGGTAGCCGTCACTCTCTTGTATCTTATACAGCTGCACAAGCACCGCGCGCACCAGCTCGAGCAGCTGGCGCGCGAGGCGTCGCTGGTGCGCAAGGACATGGACCACGTCGCCGGCGTGCTCCGGGACACGGCGCAAGGTAGCCGTCACTCTCTTGTATCTTATACAGCTGCACAAGCACCGCGCGCACCAGCTCGAGCAGCTGGCGCGCGAGGCGTCGCTGGTGCGCAAGGACATGGACCACGTCGCCGGCGTGCTCCGGGACACGGCGCAAGGTAGCCGTCACTCTCTTGTGTCTTATACAGCTGCACAAGCACCGCGCGCACCAGCTCGAGCAGCTGGCGCGCGAGGCGTCGCTGGTGCGCAAGGACATGGACCACGTCGCCGGCGTGCTCCGGGACACGGCGCAAGGTAGCCGTCACTCTCTTGTGTCTTATACAGCTGCACGAGCACCGCGCGCACCAGCTCGAGCAGCTGGCGCGCGAGGCGTCGCTGGTGCGCAAGGACATGGACCACGTCGCCGGCGTGCTCCGGGACACGGCGCAAGGTAGCCGTCACTCTCTTGTGTCTTATACAGCTGCACAAGCACCGCGCGCACCAGCTCGAGCAGCTGGCGCGCGAGGCGTCGCTGGTGCGCAAGGACATGGACCACGTCGCCGGCGTGCTCCGGGACACGGCGCAAGGTAGCCGTCACTCTCTTGTGTCTTATACAGCTGCACGAGCACCGCGCGCACCAGCTCGAGCAGCTGGCGCGCGAGGCGTCGCTGGTGCGCAAGGACATGGACCACGTCGCCGGCGTGCTCCGGGACACGGCGCAAGGTAGCCGTCACTCTCTTGTGTCTTATACAGCTGCACGAGCACCGCGCGCACCAGCTCGAGCAGCTGGCGCGCGAGGCGTCGCTGGTGCGCAAGGACATGGACCACGTCGCCGGCGTGCTCCGGGACACGGCGCAAGGTAGCCGTCACTCTCTTGTGTCTTATACAGCTGCACAAGCACCGCGCGCACCAGCTCGAGCAGCTGGCGCGCGAGGCGTCGCTGGTGCGCAAGGACATGGACCACGTCGCCGGCGTGCTCCGGGACACGGCGCAAGGTAGCCGTCACTCTCTTGTGTCTTATACAGCTGCACGAGCACCGCGCGCACCAGCTCGAGCAGCTGGCGCGCGAGGCGTCGCTGGTGCGCAAGGACATGGACCACGTCGCCGGCGTGCTCCGGGACACGGCGCAAGGTAGCCGTCACTCTCTTGTGTCTTATACAGCTGCACGAGCACCGCGCGCACCAGCTCGAGCAGCTGGCGCGCGAGGCGTCGCTGGTGCGCAAGGACATGGACCACGTCGCCGGCGTGCTCCGGGACACGGCGCAAGGTAGCCGTCACTCTCTTGTGTCTTATACAGCTGCACGAGCACCGCGCGCACCAGCTCGAGCAGCTGGCGCGCGAGGCGTCGCTGGTGCGCAAGGACATGGACCACGTCGCCGGCGTGCTCCGGGACACGGCGCAAGGTAGCCGTCACTCTCTTGTGTCTTATACAGCTGCACGAGCACCGCGCGCACCAGCTCGAGCAGCTGGCGCGCGAGGCGTCGCTGGTGCGCAAGGACATGGACCACGTCGCCGGCGTGCTCCGGGACACGGCGCAAGGTAGCCGTCACTCTCTTGTGTCTTATACAGCTGCACGAGCACCGCGCGCACCAGCTCGAGCAGCTGGCGCGCGAGGCGTCGCTGGTGCGCAAGGACATGGACCACGTCGCCGGCGTGCTCCGGGACACGGCGCAAGGTAGCCGTCACTCTCTTGTGTCTTATACAGCTGCACGAGCACCGCGCGCGCGTCGTTGTGTGTGGAGTCCGAGAACCGTACGTCAGTAGCGACACTAGAATTAAGAAACCGCCCTTACTGCTTTTAATTGGTCCTTAGAGCGGTTTCGCAACGTTCGATCCGTATCCGAGAAATGTCGGTCCGAAGTAGCCATAGTACAGTCAGCTGCAGAGAAATCTCACCCCCTAGCAATATATTTTTACATTGCTAGGGGGTGAGATTTCTCTGCAGCTGACTGTACTATTTGTATGTGGGGTCCGAATTTAGAATATTACCAGTTCGGATTGAACTCGGATCTTGAATTCGGATCGGACGTAGTGCGAAACCGCTCTTACTGTTCCCGGTTGACGCGTGATATCGTACTGTTCATCTCCGCTTCTCCTTATCGATGTCGATGTCGGCGACCCTTATTTAGAAATCAATTCCTAGCGAGTGCCCTTGGATGGCTCGCTAGACTGAATTTAGTTTTGATCACCCGGTCACAACTAGAGCAATAAAGTTGGCCTGCAGTGTTTATGCACGTGTAGGAGGGCTTAGGCCTCTCTTTGCTTATTTGCTTCTTGTAGGTTACCGTGTGGATAGGGCCGGAACGTGCGTGTTTTCAATTAGTTTTATTTTTTCTCAGGAGCAGCTCGGAATCTCAATGAGCGCTCGTTGGTGGCAATAGACTTGCCTCCTGTAACATGGGACTTAAAAATATAATTGCCTCAATGTGCCTACACATCTCTGCTACATGTTATGATGCTGTTTGTTTGTGGCACAGGAGCAGCCGGGCTGGCGCGCCTGCCCGAGGCCGGCGACGTCCCGGACGCGTCGCAGGAGCCGGACGCGGGCGACGCCGTGCGCGCGCTCAAGAGAGAGCTGGCGGACCTAGCGGGCAGCGTTGGTGATACCGCCGCGCATGTAGACGGTACTGTGGCACATCAACACTTTCCTTTTCAGAAATCTTAACATTTGAACACAATCATCACACATAACATGCATCTCACGCCTTCTCCCCATGGCGGTAGGCAGACACTACAGAACGTCACCTACTACGATCCTTGCATACTCCTTTTGCCTCGTTTAAGTTCATACATCTGGTCACACGCACGCCGCACACTGATCAATTATTAAAAGTTAGCGTCCCATAATCATTTTTGGTCAATATGTCGATAGTTCGAAAAATCATTGAATTAAGACTTGATGGTAAGTTTAGTTTAATGGATATGCCATTTCAAAGTTATCTCTAAAGCAAAACTATTTTAACGAGACTGATTTATCGTTGTTTTACGCTCCTATTCAAGTTAAGTTGGTTATGTTATCAGTGTAAACGGTGGTGCACATTTAGGAAGATCTCTACTTTTTATTGGTAAATAAACAAAAAATAAAATAGATCTAATATAAATAGATCTAATAGATAATTGTTAGGCCTACACTGTCCTCCCATACCTATTAACACTGTAATTTGAAAACATTGTAGAAAGAATTTATTTTGAAAAGAGTAACCATGGAGTCTCTTGCCGGCTCTTCTCCATAGGAAGCGACCAATTGGAACCGTGCACCTAGCTTCTGACGTTTCATAGGTGCCCTTGTAGGTTTATGTGAAATAAAATATTTTGATTTTGATTTTGATCGACTTATATTATTAAAAAAAAATTACGTACTGATATTTACTTACCTATCTAAGTCTGAACTGTGTGTTACACATCCGTGTTTGGGTCACAGACATAATGTGTACCTTTCAACTTAATCGGTCCATTAGATTCGGAGTAAATTGGCTGTGACAGACGGACGAGTTACGTAAATAAATTAATTTTGAATATGGGGGTCACTTTTGGGGGGGGGGGGGGGGCAAATAAGAAAATTAAAACAAAAAATTTAGCAAACTATACCGTGTCACATATCAAATGAAAGGGCTTATATTATTGGGCTATATATTTTATTCATAATTTAAAAATAAATACAGTTAAAGATATTTAAGAAAATTGATGAAAATTTACCATTCCCCCTTTATCTCCGAAACTACTGAACCTAATATGTTGAAAAAAATACAGAGAATGGTTCTTTACTCATAGATTACAGGAAAACCTATAAGAAGTCTATGTTCTTAAAATAACATGATAAATCTCTCAATATTGTGCGTACAAACTTACATTTGCGGTTGGAATGTATGGGAGAACATGTTTTTTCAACTACAATGTTAAGTTTGTTCTTGGGATAAATAAATCGCAACCACGGAACCCTTCATTGTGCGTAGTCCGGCCGGTTTTTTTTACTTCGGCAGCTGTAGCGGCACTTTGCAAGTGGCTTTTTTATATTGCTCGTCAGTGTACCTTTTGTTAGTCGCCTTTCCTTCATCCTCTCAACATGACCAAATCATCTAAGACATTCTCTTTTCAATTTTTGTCGCTATATCTTCAACACCACACAAACACAATATACGAAATAAAATGGTAATACAAAGACTGTGTATGTATGACAGGCGGCAGCCTGGGCGGCGCGTCGGAGGAGGAGAGCTTCGCGGGCGGCGCGGCGGCCGGCGGCGACGCGCTGGCCGCGCGCTGGCGCCGCCTGCACGCGCACTTCGACGACTTCGTGCAGGTACCCAGTCGGTGTACAACGCGAAACTTACAGCGAACATTACAAAAATATATGTTAAATTACAATATTTCAAATGGAAATTTATTATGCATATTTTTAGCTTTTTTTTACGAAAACACTTGTTTAACCGAAATAGATTTTTTGAGCTGACATTTTTATCACACAAAGCTTTGAAACAGCCATCTCGAAAATTGGTCCGTTCAATATTCTAATGGATATTCAATTTTAACGTTGCAGTATTTTTAGTATCACCGGTTTGTACGTTGTATTGTCCGTTGAATTTTCACAAATGTGGATACAACTTAACACCTTTTGCGTGTGTCCACAGTGTTACTTCGCGCACCGCGCAGACGAGCTGTACTTCCCGGGCTCGTCGGCAGTCACCCCCGCGCCCGCCACCTTCCCCGCGGACTGCGCGGCCGGCGCCAGCCCGCAGGGGCCCGCCGCCAGCCCGCAGGGGCCCGCCGCGCCCGACGCCGACCACGTGCCGCAGGGGCCCGGCGACTCGCGGGCGGTCTCCATGCACGGTAACTTTTCACCACAGTAAAGTCAAGCGCACATTACAGCCGCAACGGGCCGCAGCGCAACGCCTGTTCATACAAACAAACACGGTGCGCCTGCGCACCTGTATGGTGGGGTGGTCATAGAAAATGTACGAAAGTGATGAAGGAAGATTTTTGCAATGCGTTCCGTTGTGGCGCGGCCAGCACGGCCCGCCTCAATCTGCGCTAGCGAATAACCTTACCAGAAAAAAAACAATTGACTTCCAAAAAAAAAAATGCATCTGCAAAGCATAATCAGCCTATAATGTTCCCACTGCTGGGACTGCGGCCTCCTCTCTGATAGAGGAAGTGGGCTGTAATCCACCACGCGGACCAATTGCAGTGCGGGTTGATAGATGTCACGTCTTCGAATATTTGGTTCTAGGACATGGCGGTTTCCTCACGATTGATGTTTTTCTACACCGTTTTGAGAGCAGTAGTGATGAAATCGCCTGTCAGGGTTCGAACCTACGATCTACATCTCGTCAACACAAGTCGCGGCCGTTACCACTGGGCCATCAATGCTCTCTAAAAAAACTCATAATAAAATGAATTTTAATGGTTACAAACTTACATCTGCAGTAGGATAATTGACCAAGACGTATATCGATATATTGGAAAACGTGTTTTTCAACTGCATTGTTAAGTTTGTTCTTGGGATAAATTCATCTACGAACCCTTCCTTCATTGTGCGTGGTCCGACACGCTCTTGGCCGGTTTTTTTTTTAACCGACTTCCAAAAGGAGAAGGTTCTCAATTCGTCTGTATGTTTTTTTTTTTTTTTGTATGTTTGTTACGCGATTACTCCGCCAATTATGAATAGATTTGGATGATTCTTTTTTTGTTTGATAGATCATAGTTCAGAGGTGGTCCCATATAAATTTTATTAACTTTGCTTGGGTAGTTTTTGAGTTAGCTTCAATTATACGTATTTTTTCCCACTTAGTATGTAGATGATATGATAACTTCTTGTTGTCACTGTTATTTACATAGCAGGTAGTGGTATTCGAATTTGTGTGGGGTAGGTACCACAACTAAAAAGTGAAAAATAAAAACTTTTTACAAAAAAAAAACAACCGACTTAAAAAAAAAAACACTACAAAGTGAAAAATAACTTTAATTTCGGAAGTCGGTGGCAAAGAACGAAAATTCAAAACCAAAGACACCGACTTCCGAAATTAAAGTAATTTTTCACTTTGTAGTGTTTTTTTTTTAAGTCACTTGTTTTTTTTTTGTAAAAAGTTTTTTATTTAAAATGTTCATTTAACAGTTTGAATTAGGTTTGAATGGAAAAAAAATTGATAAGTTACCCGGAAAATTGGAAAACTCTGAAAAACTGAAAATGCTTTTTTCTATGGATTGAAGTTTGGACAATATCTGTGGGATCAGTCAGTATTTGATAAAAACCCAATCTTGCAGCACGCATAAACACAGGTAATCACCTATCTATAGCTGTGAACTCATACAGATTGTCACCACACAGAAAACAACAACTGAGTAGATGACACAAAGTAGATGAAGTGCTAAGCACGATATCATAGCAGAATGCGATTCACCCTGCGCGACTCCCTAACGGCCTGCGCCCACTGGCACGGCAGTGGAGCGTTCGGCATCACTACATGCAAGCTCATACTGACGGCAACGATGCCGCTGACGCCGTATTCTTAGACATCGTCGAAACTGAAATCTTCCACCACCATCAAGATGGTATTTGGTGTGGACAAATGTGCAGTCGTGCATGAAAAGCGAGAGGAGATCTTAGATCCCTTCGCTGCTTCTCCTCTTCCGAAAGCTATAAGTATTTGGGTATGTCGGAAGCATTAGGCATCGACGTTGCTGACATGAAGCAATCGTTATTCTTCTATCAGGCGAACACAAGGCGCGCGTCTTCAAATACCATGAGGGTATTTTGTTGTATAATGTTGTGCTCCTACAAAAATGTTTTGTTTGCAAATTTATTTCTCATTTTTAATTTACTGTTAATTATTTTGGTTTCTTCGTAAATTGTGCATGTTGATGTTAAATATGGGTTATTAACAATATTTTTACATTTTTGCTTTGTACAACTTGGAGCCTTGCTAGCTTCGTCAGGTGTGGTTTTACTAAGGCAATATGGATGGTGTGACGCAATCTATGTGGGATACATCGAACCATGTTTCGGAAGGATCCAAGTAGTGCCGTAAGCTTTGTTTTTATGTGATCCAAGTGAACAGTCCACGATAGAGTAGAGAACTACCCATTCTTAAGCCAAGATATATTTCACAAGATTTCTGCTGTAAGGGACATTGTTAATAACTAATAGTTGATATGGAGGTATTATTTGAACAAGATATAGCATGTCATAGAAATATTTATCGTTAATAAGTTCTAATGATACCATGAAAAAAGGGCGTTTAAATCATCTCGAGCCTGGGATATTTCATGATACAGTTTATCATGAATGAAAGATCAGGAATAAAATAAGCAAGTGTCATCTGCGTATAGAGTGAGATGTCATGTCGTTAATTTGCTGAATGTTGTTTATGTAGATTAAAAAGAGTAGGGACCCTAAAATTGATCCCTGGGGAACTCCATACGTTATAGGTAATGCGCCACTTTGACCATTATTATCCGTTCTAACTAATTGCGATCTGTTTTTTAGATATGAATCGAACTTTTTAAGACACTGCCGGTAATATTGATGGTTTCTAGCTTTTTAAGTAGCAATAAAAAAAATAAAAAAAATTCGTTTATTTCAGGTACCACATAACCCATATTGAAACATCTATAAATTTGCATCTTCAAGCTTAATGAATGAATGTCGAACGCTTTTATGAGGTCAATAGAGATACCAATGACTGAAGTTTTTTCCATCTACATTTTACTAATTCTAGTAACGAGGTCGACTGTAGTTTAGTTAGTGTGCCGCTTTTTGGTCCAAACTAGGGATGTAACGATACATAATTTTCCCGATACGATACCGATACCGATTATTGTTGTAAATAACCGGCGATACCGATAACGATATCAAATAAATAATGAAGTATGTACTTCGGGCGTTTGTATGTTTTGTATTTCGGGCACAACTGTTTAATAGTGCGGTATAGTCCTCACTTCACTGTGTGAATAAACAAAATCACGAATAGCGGTGACGTGAAACAGGCACGAAACTATACATCGCTCCGCCGACTACAAACACTGCCGTTTACCGTGTTGCCATGTCGCCAAGCATGCGCTGCGCCGCTCGTCTGCCAGTCCCGCCTGCGACAGAGCGACATGTTGCGCGTGTTAAATATAAAGTATATATATAGATACGTAACTAGGTTTATATAAATATTTAATCTTCGTTACTTATTAGGTATTAAAGGGACAATAAAAACAATAGGATTCAATTCATAATAACATTATATTTACATAATTCGTAAATATAATATAAATATACTATATTCATCAAATATAATATAACTATACAATATACATCATCATCAACAATAAATCAACAAAACAATCAGAATAATATCATACCTTAGATGTTAACGTCTTGAAAGTCGAAGAGCAACTGAAACCACATCACTGTGGCTCCGCTCTTTTATACCCGATAACAAACAAGTATGATTCACAAATGACAGTTGAGTCAAATCAGTGTTTGACTTATAAAAATAAGTTTGTTACAAAAATCATTTAGTAAATTAACAACCGAATAATAATTATATTTATAAGTAGGTATATCCAGTATTTATTTACAATTATTAGACACATAATACAGACATAAAGACATATAATTACATTTATATATCACGGCCATACTGACAAGTACTTCGCTCTCGAAGTACATTGTGTAATTTTACTTTTGTTTTGCCAATTGTCTAGACGTGTCAAGTCCCCTCCACCCGCTGCTAGTGGGATAGACTTGCACCAAGCAAATGACCGACCAGCGGAAACAAATTTTATCGATTACCTTGTCATGCTAGTCCCATTCACCCGCTGCTGGTGAGATAGACAAGCACCAAGTAAACGATCGCCCAGCGGATTTTTACAAGCTCAAACTCAGAGGTCGCGGATCGTGGCTTGATCATAAAGATTCAGAGGCCCGTCTTTGACTTGACTGAAATTTATCCAACCAACTGAAACTCTAGCCATAACTAAGGCCTTTAAAACAACCATTTTGCCAACTCAAAATCAAATGTTTCACTTGATTTTATACATAAACTTTATTTTCCAATCGTAAACAATTCAATAACTCATTCATATTTAACGGCCGTTGAATCGAAGAACAAGAAACTCCATGGAAACAGTATTACAGTATTCTATCAATACATTTCTTATGTTTCCATAAATTATCGTTATCTCAATAACAGTTTAATTCTATGTCTTGAATAATAGCAACATCATAAAAATAGCAATATTGGCAATAATATACCATACACAACAACATAATTATAATAAGCAATAATTACTGTATAATATCAAATTACTTAACTTACATGACACCTGGCCCATCTATTCCACACAACAACGGCACTAGAACCAACCAACTGAACATCTACCGAACAACTGACTCGATAACGCTATTACAATTCTTTTTATATCCTACCAAACGTCACTTATGTCAAACATCTACCGTCATTTTGAATAAATCACAGATCGTCATACATTTTGGTTTAATAACTTCTAATACAGGTAAATATTAAACGAATCTTATGTAATGAAATCATATTAAAATATTATAAGGTAATTAAGCAATTTAATAAAAGCTGATTCGTAACTCTTAGATAAAATTCAATAGAATATCAACATCAACCGACAGTATGGTGACAATCGTTTGAAACAGCTTATTATATTCAATATTACGTAACAATTAATATTAATAACATCTAAATTAATTTTACAAGTGTTATTTTTAGGTAAACACAATACCTAGTCAAATTAGGTACTTCTACATTAGTCCCGAGCTTTGTAAATGTGACAGATGCATTTTCAGACCAACAATATTTTAATATAATACTAACCTCAACATTAATTATCTAACACGGCCAGACTGACAAGTACTTCGCTCTCGAAGTACAAACACATTATTCTTATTACTTAAAGGTACATTTTGTTTACATAATATCTGTAATCGTTTCATAATCATCAACCTATAATCAATAATCGGACCTTACTGGGCAGACCAAACCCCCGCAGTCAGTGAAGCTTAATCACCCGCAGCCAGTGAATGTCATACCTCAGCTAAGGTTTTAATTTATCCGTAATAATACAATCATCTCTTAAACTAATATTATAATAAACCTTCTTCTAAAACTAAGGTTTTAATCCATCCATAATATAATCATGTCTTAAACCAATATTATAATAAACCTTCTACTACAGCGTTTTGTTCAGTCCACTCTCCAGGCCACAGGCGAATTTTTTCTTTTGCAACTTATTATATTTCTTAAATTTCCAATACCCCTTAATGAGAATCTGTCATTATCCAATATGTTCATAATTTCGTAAGGTCCCTTAAATTTTGCAGTTAGTTTGTCATGTCGCCTATGGTCTTGATTTACATAAACAGTGTCTCCTACGCTATAACTTATGTTATCTCTACGCGTTTGGTCAACGCGGTCTTTGAATTTATCGGCAACAATTTTAAGACGCTGATGTGCTAGTTGACGATCGGCCGTTACGTCAATAATTATATTATCATCTTGTATTACCTCATCTAATCGAGTTTGTACACACTGGATGTTCGAGTTTTTGCCAATAAGCAGCCTAATAGGTGAAAAGCCAGTTGATTGCTGTACAGTAGTGTTTAAGGACAATTGGACCTTCCACAAAACGCTCGGCCAGTCTGACAATATTATTGAAAACTGTATTCAACATTGCTTTTTAATAATTTCACAAATTTTTACTTGGCCACTCTGACCACTTTTTACTTTGGAAGTCAAAACTTCTAATACTTATTTCACACAGACCACCAATAATAAAAGAAAAAGAATATGTGATACTAATATAGAATTAATCGAAAGTATATATTTAATTTACTTTACGATACTAAACTAAGTACCAACTACTAATTCTAACTACTAATTCCATATACCTAAGCTTACTTTTAATTTCTTCAGTAAAATATCTTGGCGAAATATTTCGTAAACATCAGAATCTAATTTAAGTAATTATTAAGTATCGTTTACACTTGCTGACAACAGGTGATTGTATTTAGATAATTATCAAGATCATTTATAAAGTATGGATTGGATGGATTAGATACAAGTAGCCACATCCAAAATATGTTCGTTACCGGGTTTATTACATTATTCATAATTTTTTTTCATTTAATAATTTCTCATTTCACGATAGAATCTGTTTAACTGACTCAGAGGTCGCAGATCGTGGCTTGATAAAGATTCAGAGGCCCGTCATTGACTTGGCTCGACTCAAACTCAGAGGTCGTAAATCGTGACTTGATCATAAAGATTCAGAGGCCCGTCATTGACTTGGCTTGAGTCAAAATCAAAGGTCGCAAACCTCTCAAACTTATTCTTGTGAGCACTGGAAATTCCAATCGAATACGATACACAATTTCATAATTATGTCCTTATATTAAAAAGCTCGCGCTATTTTTAAATGTCACAAAATAATCCAATCGGCCAAAACCAAAAAAAGTAAATTGTATTACTCCAATCTACTTGATCATTATCACAATAAACAAAGCATTAAATATCAATTCTGGATTTTTACTACCACATTCTAAAATATTATTGTAATTATATTCCCAAATTATATTTAAAAACGATCAAGTATTTAACATAGTAAAATATCCAAATTTTTATCCTTAAGCCAAGCATAAACTAAATGCTTACATAATAATGATCCAAAATTATTTCGCAATACCTAAACCTTTCGATTTCATCATCATAAATAATTGTATTTCGTTTTAATATAAAAACCTCCAAGGGCCTTACCGACTTTAGCGATTTCTTAATAGCCGGGAAGCTTCCCGATATCATTATAGTAGCTTGAGGCTCAACAGTCTCAATGGTCATACAATAACTTGCAGCTCTGCAGCTCCGATGTCAGAGGCGGCAGCGCGATGTCATCGTTATGGTGTGAGTGAAGTCAGCAAAGCGCCAACCAACGTTTCCAAGTTAACGTTCAATAAGCTCCAACATCGATCATGAAAATAACGAAATAAAATTAATTAGTAAACTGTTTTAAAAGGCCAGAGAACAATCCCACTTCTGATGTTAAATATAAAGTATATATATAGATACGTAACTAGGTTTATATAAATATTTAATCTTCGTTACTTATTAGGTATTAAAGGGACAATAAAAACAATAGGATTCAATTCATAATAACATTATATTTACATAATTCGTAAATATAATATAAATATACTATATTCATCAAATATAATATAACTATACAATATACATCATCATCAACAATAAATCAACAAAACAATCAGAATAATATCATACCTTAGATGTTAACGTCTTGAAAGTCGAAGAGCAACTGAAACCACATCACTTTTTTTTTTTTTTTTTTTTTTTTAAATGGCCTCTCGCAGTTTTGACCACTAAGGTCATGGCTGCTTAACCGAACTTTTCCTGTGGTGGCCTTAAGCTTCTACACTTAGAGCCTCCAGCCAGGAGCTTTTAACTATTCTAAATTAAAACTAAGCGAATGCTCGCTAAGGGCACCCCCTGTGGGGTACGAACCTCGGCTTAGGGCATCGCTGAGGGGAGGACAGCAAGAAGGGACAGGCTGGATCAAATTTATATTTTCATCATGATTATTATGCGGGGTATTTAAAGCTACGTGCTCAGCTGCAACAACTGCTGGCACCTCGTTTTCGAGCAAGGGTCGGGGAGGAGTTTCATTGACTCGGGGACGCGGTCGCGATCGCAAAGGACCTCGGCGGCGAGGTCGGAATGACGGGAGGCGTCTGTTTTTGTATACTGTACTGGTGGCCCTATTCTGCTCCTGGAGGAGTGTAATGGGGTCATCTGGGTCGGAAAGAGTATGCCTCGGTCGGCGAATCTGACTGATACGGGAAGGGATGTAGTCGGCTGACTCGACAATCAGAGGATTGCGATGTTTGGGAGCGGAGTCAAAGTAACTCTTGGACATGCGTTTTAGGAATTGGCGGATCGTTGGGATCTTACAGTCGAGATGGAGGATCTCGTTTCTGACATAAAAGGGGGCTCCCGTAGCCTTACGAAGGAAACGGTTCTGTAGGGTCTGCATCCTATGGATGGAATGGGGTTTGGCGTGAGCAAAGACTGATCCCGCATAGGTCATGATGGGGCGGATGCACGCTGTGTAGGTTCGCAATTTGCACTTTAGTGACAATTTGCTGCGTGCATTGAGAATGAAATGAAGTCTACCGAGAGCGAAAGCGGCTCGCGAGCGAACCGACTTTATGTGCTCTGAAAAGGAGAGGTGATGGTCGAGTATGACACCGAGGTACTTGGCTCGCTTCTCCCAAGGGATCGGCTTGCCGAACAAGGTGATAGGTCGGGGGAGGGGGAGAAACCACATCACTGTGGCTCCGCTCTTTTATACCCGATAACAAACAAGTATGATTCACAAATGACAGTTGAGTCAAATCAGTGTTTGACTTATAAAAATAAGTTTGTTACAAAAATCATTTAGTAAATTAACAACCGAATAATAATTATATTTATAAGTAGGTATATCCAGTATTTATTTACAATTATTAGACACATAATACAGACATAAAGACATATAATTACATTTATATATCACGCGCTTTTCGAACTGCTTGATATCGGTTGTGTATATTATATCGACCTGGCGATTATATCGGCATCGGAATCGTTACATTCCTAGTCCAAACCCGTAGTCTGTCTGAAAGTAACTTATATAAGTTACATTTTATCTAATCGGTTCAATGGGATTTTGTAAATAATTTTGACAATACAGGCAACACCGAAATAGGTCGGTATTACTCGACTCCATTTTGTATTCTGATTTGAGAATGTGGGAATTACCTTCGTCATTTTCAGCAGTCAGTTGAAGCATTTGCTAACCGCGCTCAAGAACTGTCAGCGTCATCATTGTTGTGAATATTGACACCGACAGCTCTCGAACTCTGTTTACTAACGTCGTGTGTGCAGGCGGCGACCAGCGCGCCCCGGACGAGGCGCCGGGCGGGGCCCCCGCGCCCCCCGCGCCCCCCGCGCCCCCGGACCTCACGGACACACTGACGCGCGCGGCTCTGCGCCCGCGCGGCCTGGACGCCTTCCGCGAGGACCTGCTGGCCTTCACCCGCTACAGGGCCTTGCGCCCGCTGGCCACGCTCAGCTACTGCAGCGACGCCATCAACTACTCCACCATCGTGTCCACCATCGAGTTCGACAAGGTAACATAAACTCACGCCTTCCCACGGATCTACCTACATACATACTCATATTGCTTCGTTTACGTTCATACACATGGTCACACGCACGCCGGTTGCGAGTACTACGCACCTGGGGGCCTATCACAAACTCATAAAGCTGTATTATTTTAATATTACTTCAGTGTGGGCAAGAGATGAAGCTCTACAGGACGTATAGCTCCATCTCTTTCTCCCACTGTAGTAATATTAAAATAATACTGCTTTTGAGCTGGTGGTAGGCCCCCTGACCTTTCTAAAGAACATCACCAATAAGGTCACTATGTCCTCCTGGGGCGTCCCCTCCATGCACTTCGTCAGAGGGCAAATTCAAATTCAAATTCAAATTCTTTATTGCGAACTAAGTGTACAACATTTTGAAGATGTTAACAATAGGTAGGTTCTTAGAACTTAGTTGCCTGTTAAGGCATTGCAATTAAATGGTTATAAAGACTCAATAAAAAAATAAAATAAAACATAAACATACTCAATATTCCAGTTATACCTACATTTTACATTATATTATATTAATTACATTTTATATTATATCATACTATTCTTATAATTTATTTCACATTATAATTAAGTATCACAATCATTTAAACATTAAATAATTATTTTTCTTCAAGGAATTCTTTTATAGAGTAATATGCCTTTTTAATCAGGAAGTCTTTTAGCTTCCTTTTAAAAATACCAATTGAATGTTGGTTCTTAATGTCTATGGGTAACTTATTATATATTTTAATGTCCATACAAAAAATACTATTGCCATATATTGCAGTGTGGGACGTTTTATTGCGTAATGTATTTTTAAGTCTACTGCTTGTTAATGTGTCATAGCTACTGATGTTTGATTTAACTAAAATGGGGTTAAAAACTGAAAGCTTATAGCAGATGGCAGCACGGTTGTGCGTCTTTAGTCCGCCATTGTTGTTTATGTTTTCACTGTTGTGTCGATATCGTTTATACGAAAACTAGACAAAAATGTATGCGATTTGGAGTGTAGTACAACTAAAAGCCGAGTTATGGAAAAGAGATGCGTCTACCACGGGTAAAAAAGCAGCTTTAGTGGAAAGGTAAATAAATAATGACCATTTTATATTTGATAGATTGTTTTGTTTACATTATTTAAAACTCCTTTTTTTGTTGAAGACTGGAGGCATACGACAGGAATAACTTGATCGGAGTTGAAGAAGAGCTTGAGGATGATAACCCTAACATTCCTGCCCTGGAAAAGTTCAGGGATGTCAATTCTAGGACTGATCTTCCAGCGCTATCTAAAACCCACATTCAAACGTTTGCTGAAGGGTAAGTTTTCATACAGTGATCAACTTATGATGCATTCACTACTTCCTTTGTGAGTTCAACTATAAAAAAACGTGTAATATAGGTACCTAATTTAATGTTAATATTATTTCAGGTTGCAAATATCTCCTAAAGTGAAAATCCTCTATGAAAATAGGAGCTTGATCAAGCTAATGATCGTAACCATGCTTATTTTCATGCACAATGCAGGCACAAATGAAAAGATTAATGAATAAGACTGGTATGATATGTGAAAGTCATTGTGAATGTGCAGCTGGAAGTGGCTTGGCACACTGTAAACATATCTTCACAGTCCTCCATGGTATAGAGGATATAGTATGTACAAAGATTACAATTACCTATGCATACAGTATGCACAGAAAAATTAATGATGTTCAAACAACCAAAAACAACATCATTTTATACTGAGTATCTCCAACCAGCAATTTACGATAAATACTATGATACTGTAATAAAACCAAATTAATACTATATACAATGTTTTATTTATTTCCTTATACACAATACATATTACATAATACATTCCCTAAAGTTACAGCACATAAGACAAACAAAAAATATCTTTGATGCGAGGGGCACAAAATTGTGATGTTTTGTCAAACATAACAAACGTTCCATGTGAACGCGTTGACTTATTTATTTATTTATTAATTAATAGGTTAGCCTACAATTGTTTACACATTGAGTACATTTCTTTTAAAACTACACGATATACATTTATAAGTGCAACAATTACTTAAAGCTAACACCACATGCACTATACGAGTATTTGAATTTAACATTTTTATGACTGCAATTAATTTCTAATAATGGCTGATTTAGAATTATGTAAAAACAAAGCAATAATGCAATAAACTAGGATCAAATATTTGGTTTACATTAAATAATAAATTAAATTACATTGAAATAAATAACATTTTCAATAGTAATATTCTTCACATGACTTCCATAATACTTTATTTTGTGAGCCATTATACTTAAGTCGAACACACAAAATAGAACTTTTGGTAGGTTTCAAAACCTGTGTAGAAAGAAATGATACTGTCATTGTTTCTACAGTTCTTTATAGATCCATAAATGTACACACAATTCACTTGAGTATGCCTTGATGATACAGTATGTTGGTCCCGCTCTGGCCCATCATCTGGCTCCAATGGTGTGCTAGGAAAAATTTCTATTTCGTTAAACATTGTAAATTCCTCGTCTTTATATGGCTCTTCATAACTATCACGGGTTTGAACATGGCTAGGTTCAGCAATTTGATCACTATATGTATCACAGCATTGTTTTTTCTCATTTCTCTGTAACAGTCTATTTGCTCTGTCTTCAGCTAAGGGGTGGACTGGTTGACTTTAGTAAAAAAAAAATAGAGGGTACAGCAGTCTTCCTGAGCCTTTTGTAAATATTTTCATCACCTAGAACAGACAAAGAGGATTTATGATCTACTTATCTTTGTGCGAAACATTAAATACAAATATGATGAGTGGAAGACATATTTATCTATTTAGCCCGTAATGTCCCACAGCTAGGCAAAGGCCTCCCATTCTCTTTTCCACACAGGTTTGTCCACTGCCACTGCGGGCCAGACCTTTCAGTAGGATTCAGAGCAGGATATGTGTTAATATTAGGCAGTAGGTAGTTTGGTATGAAGGTATTAAATACAATGCAATAAAGCGAATGCTGCATAGATGCTTGCTACTTAGACATACGAGTATTTTGGTCGATTAAAAGATAATCTTAACAACACAACCTTAGTATAAAGTATATAAATAAATATCCACAAATGCCTATAATGAAAACACACTTAAGTTCACTGTATTATGAAAAAGAGCATCACCTGTATACGCATTCGTCTGATAGAAGTCTTCAGGTTTAAAATGAATAGTACATAACCTCGACGAATTATTTGGTTTCCAATTTTTTCTTCGGAGAGCTCTCTCCCACACTTTTCTTCTTTTAAGATCTTTGGGGAATACATGGGCCCCCGGATTTTTGCAGTCAACAGCTGCGCAAGGGGGCATATTATTTAATTAGGCGTAAATTAAGTTGATTGTTTACAAAAAATGTATGGATATTGACAGCTAGCAGTCAAATTTAAAGACGGACAATGATAGCGACATCTGAAGTGAGCAAATGGCAGTTTTTATCCCCATTGAGGCCGAGTAGATATATAGAGCAGGGAGGGTTAATATCTTGAGGTTTATGAAATGAGGTTTACATGAATCTGTTTGGTGTATCCCACATATTGATCTAATACACTTTTTTTGTGCTTTGAACGCAATTGTCAACGGGAGGGAGGGATGCTCTACGTTCGACTTCGGTGTCTACCTCAGAGAGGAAAGCTTGGTCTACTGGTAGTGTGTTGGGTGAGCATTGAGCCTCTAGACTGTCGGTTAGGCACTCGACCTTGTCGATATCTTCGAAAGCTATGGTCTTATCTGGGCACCAGCACACAGTATATCATTTAATGTATATAAAATATTGTAAAACATTTGAATAGAGTAACGATGGCGATTTTTCTCCATACGACAGACAGGAAGGGGAAGGGAAACTTTGGAAGGTGTAACTAGAATCAACTAAATGTTCTTGTAAATGTTGACATTCAAATCAAATCTAAATATTTTATTTCACATAAACCTACATGGGCACTTATGAAACGTCAGAAGCTAGGTGCACGGTTCCAATTGGTCGTTTCCTATGGAGAAGAACCGGCAAGAAACTCCACGGTTACTCTTTTAAAAATAAATGGTTTCTGCAATGTTTTCAAATGACAGTGTTAATAGGTATATTCAAAAGTGCCTTATTTATTTGTTTATATTTAACTACCGGTTCTGACAGACGTTGTCCTGTCCGAACAGCGCGCAGCGTCACCTACCGGGTCCAATTGTATTCTCAAACCATCCAGGGACCTACTCAAATATACAAACAAAATTTCATCCAAATCGGTTCGGCCGTTTATGAGGAGATAGGTGACAAACACACGTACGGAAGAATTATATTATAAAAAGTAACAAGACTCAATATGTTAGTAACAATATTTCTTAACAACTATGTTAGTAAACTTAACCTTTACACTTAACGAATTCCTGCTACATACACGTTCAACACAGATGTGGAAGCTTGCAGCAGCCATTCATACACAAACAGTGCAGTCTGCTCCCGGTACACTGCAGTATGTTGTTGGGGCTGGCCTGCACCCGGCGCACCAGGGAAGCGCATATTGTTTTCGCATGATGTGGCTAATTGAAATCCCAATACTAATTAAAATAGTGTATTTGGGCCTCGTACAGGACTTCTGTATTTCTTTTTCTTTTCTATGCGAGTACCAATAAATATGTTTTGTTTGTTTTATTTTAATTTCGTTCGCAGGACGAGGAGTTCTTCGCCATCGCCGGCGTGACGAAGCGCATCAAGGTGTTCGAGTACGAGAGCGTGGTGCGCGACTGCGTGGACGTGCACTACCCGTGCGCCGAGATGCAGTGCTCGCACAAGATCTCGTGCGTGTCGTGGAACGCCTACCACAAGAACGTGATCGCGTCGTCGGACTACGAGGGCACGGTGAGCGTGTGGGACGCGGGCACGGGCCAGCGCACGCGCGCGCTGCACGAGCACGACAAGCGCTGCTGGTCCGTGCACTTCAACCGCGCCGACGTGCGCCTGCTGGCCTCGGGCTCCGACGACGCGCGCGTCAAGCTGTGGGCGCTCAACGCCGAGCGCTCCGTGGCCACGCTGGAGGCCAAGTTCAACGTGTGCTGCGTGCGCTTCAACCCGCGCTCGTCGTGCCACCTGGCCTTCGGCTCGGCCGACCACTGCGTGCACTACTACGACCTGCGCGCGCCGCGCGAACCGTTGGCCGTGTTCAAGGACCACCGCAAAGCGGTCTCCTACGTGAAATTCCTGGACGCACGTACTCTAGTGTCGGCTAGTACAGATTCCGCCCTGAAGCTGTGGCGCGTGGAGTCGCCCCGCTGCGTGCGCTCGTTCACGGGCCACGCGAACGAGAAGAACTTCGTGGGCCTGGCGACGGACGGCAAGTACGTGGCGTGCGGCTCGGAGAACAACGCGCTGTACGTGTACTACTCGGGCCTGTCGCGGCCGCTGCTCGCCTACAGGTGAGCGATATCATTATGTTCCTTGTTATTTATTTGTGTGTGTGTGCCTAGCATACTATTACTGATACAAGAACTTACCAGACTTGCTCATTATGAAAGATCAAATTAAATTGACGCTAGTTAAGAGCGTTTACGCCATCCGTGCGCTGTTTAGCTCAAAAACAGTGCTTTTCGATCCAGTTAATATCCATCAAACATTATTTTAAAAACATATTAATTACTAATCATTTTTGGAAATATAGTTGTCTAAACACTTAGTTAGGATTTTTTTTAGATTCATAGAGTATTTGTGAATTATATCAAGATAACTGAACAGAGGTTTTGTTAATTTCACTTCGAGCGTCAATTTAGAAGCTTAAAATATCTTAAGTCACTGATCAAGTGATCACCCTAACAAACAATATTGTTTTTCCAACTGCAAAAATTCTTAGGAAAAAACATAGTTAAAAGAAATTTTCATTTTAGGTTCCCTACGTGGGAAATAAAAACCCGAACAATGCGAAATTATAAAGAAATTGTGGTGAATAAAATACCAATATATCTTCCTTAATTTAATATAATAAAGGGTTACTGTAATAGAAGAACATCTTTTTAAAAACTCGCAATTTTTTTTTTTACTAAATGAGTTTGATTATTTTTCTAGAAATATTTTAAAACTACTATAAAACTCCACGCGCAAATCGTTTAAAATTTCCCCAATCCTTGCTCAAAAACTAGGTGCCAGCAGTTGTTGCAGCTGAGCCCGTATAATAATCATGATGATAATCCAATTTTGATCCAGCCTGTCCCTTCTTGCTGTCCTCCCCCAGCGACGCCCTAAGCCGAGGTTCGTAGCCCACAGGGGGTGCCCTTAGCGAGCGTTCGCTTAATTTTAATTTAGAATAGTTTATTTGTTCCTGGCTGGAGGCTCTAAGTGTAATAGCTTAAGGCACCCACAGGAAAGTCCGGTTAAGCAGCCAAGACTTTAGTGGTCAAAACTGCGAGAGGTACGAGGGTCATTCAATAAATACTTAGCCTACAAAAAGTAAACGAAAATTTTGGAAAAGTGGCAATTTATTTTTCAACATAGTCTCCTTTTAGTTCGATACACTTAGCCCAGCGATGCTCCAACTTTTTTAACCCGTCCGAAAAATAGTTTTTGTCAAACTCTGCAAAATAGGCCTCCGTGGCGGCGATTACCTCCTCATTCGATCCATATCTATTCCCGGCGAGTGATTTTTTCAGATTAGGAAACAGAAAGAAGTCACAAGGGGCCAAATCTGTAGAATACGGTGGATGGGGCAGCAATTCGTAGCGTAATTCGACCAATTTGGCCATGGCAACGGCAGACGTGTGAACCGGTGCGTTGTCGTGGTGAAACAGCACTTTTTTCTTCGCCAGATGGGGTCGTTTTTTCTTTAATTCGGCGTCGAATCGGCCCATTAAATCGGCATAGTAAAGCCCTGTAATTGTTTTACCCTTCTCGAGGTAATCGATGTAGATCACACCTTGTGAATCCCAGAAAACGGTGGCCATAACTTTTCCGATTTTACAGTTTTCGCCTTCTTTGGAGCACGTTCCCCGGTCTGGATCCATTGTTTTGATTGCTCCTTGGTCTCTGGTGTGTACCAGTGGATCCAGGTTTCATCGACGGTCACAAAACGACGCAATAACTCCGCTGGATTCCGCTTAAACAGCGCCAAACACGTCTCCGATGTGGTCTCACGGTTGCGCTTGTTTTCTGGTGTGAGTAAACGCGGCACCCATCGCGCCGACAGCTTTCTCATGCCGAGTTCCTCGTGAAGAATATGATGCACTGTTCCTTCTGAAATGCCTACAGTCTCAGCTAGCTCCCGAACCTTCAATCGGCGATCTGCCAATACGAGATCATGGATTTTTTTAATGTTTTCCTCCGTAGCAGCTGTTTTCGGTGCACCTGGACGTGGTTCATCAAAAACCGACGTACGGCCACGTGCAAACTCGTTGAACCAATTCTTGACGGTGGCCATCGATGGAGAAGAGTCACCGTACACAGCATCCAAGCGCTCTTTGATTTCGATGCGCGTTTTCCCTTCCAAAAATAGGAATCGAATCACCGAACGATATTGCCCTTTTTCCATTTTTGTAAAACCGATCGACACGTTCGCTTCCATAAGTTGTCAAATTAAAACAAATGAAGGGATTGGAATGAAAATTTGAAAAACGAATTAAAAAAGAATGTGCTACACTGTGGTAAAACTCTTTTGAAACTACAGCGCCCTCTGGCGATGAGGCTAGGTACTTATTGAATGCACCTCGTATATAGGTAATAATTTTTCATGTTTTCCATACGTAAAGTGAAAATTCCATATAAAACACGTCAAGCCTGCTCCCGCTGCGCGCTTTTTTTTTAAGGTAAAAGCTTCTTTAGGCGCGATGAGCGGTTATTGGTACAGGAACATCTTATGGGTTGGCGTCACCGACATGCTAACATTAACAGTACCCGTAATGTAGCTATCAGTATGACATGTTGCGCTTGTTGTTACTCGGAGTGATAATAAGATAAGATGTTTAAGGGTGCGTTTGCAAATCGGACAAAATTATGCTGTTTTTCGGTACATTTAGTGACAAAAGTAAACCGAATCAAATATAAGTAATAACTACCACATATAGATTGGTTCTTCATCTTCAAAGATAAGTCATTTTTTTGTTCAAAATGTTAGTTTTTTATATTGTAAAAAAAAACCGGCCAAGTGCGTGTCGAACCACGCACAATGAAGGGTTCCGTAGTTGGGATGAATCTATCCCAAAAACAAATTTAACTTTGTAGTTGATAAACATGTTCTCCCATACGAAATGTATGGCAAAACATGTTTTTGCAACTGCAAAGTTAAGTTGGTCGATTATTACTCGTTAACTTGTAAAGCCTACTTAGCTGTGATAGTTTTCCTTTTAATTTCGTTATATAAACTACTACTGTGATTTTTTCACACATCCAAAACCTACCATTTAGCTGGCAGGTGGGAGGGGGACACTTGACTCCAACAAAAATTAGCACTTTAAAGCTTAAATAATATTTCGCAAACGGATCCCTGAATCCAAAAATAGTTTTCCCAAACTCACAATGTTTTTGAAGGACCTTTCCAATGATAACCCACATCATGGGAGAAAAAAAAAACACCACTTTACGTGTATGGGAGGTACCGTAAAAAAAAATGTTTTTCATAATTTTGTTTTACCACTTTGTCGGCGTAATTAATATGTATACCTATGCCAAATTACAGCTTTCTAGTACTAAGGGTCTCGAAGCTAGACCGCGGACAGACAGACAGACGGACATGATGAAACTTTAAGGGTTCCTTGTTTACTACGGAACCCTAAAAACGATCTTCGTTATCATTTTCCACAAAATTAACGAAACCGGGTTGAGTTTCGGTACATTTTTTGTTCTATTATCAACCTAATTTAGGATTACTAAAAATACTATAGGTAGGCACACATATTACATTCTAAAGATAAGGAAAAAAAAATGTTTCAAAATGTCACAAATAGTCGTAAAAAAAAAAAAAACCGATACTAACTTTTTCACATATTTTGCTATTACGGATGAATCTTAATGCATTGCATTAAGGGTTATTTTATTTTTGGTCCCTGTTTTGATTTAGCATACATTTGGAAAGAAATCTCAGTCCGCGCTCGGCCGTTGTCGTAAGTGGACCCTGTATTGCCTTTTTGCAGCGGCTCGTGTGGAAAAGATCGCTTTACAAATACAAAATATTCGATAATCCAAATTTGATACTTGATACGGTAAGATAATTTTATAATCACAGATTTTGAATATTTTATTTCGGTAAAAGTAGGTAAGGTTTATACACGCCTATTCGTCTAGGACTTTATGAAGTGACCTGAAGGTGTATTTTGGTGACTGTTACTGGAACTCCTCGAGGAGTTGAACTAGGTGTGCCGAGTTTTGGCTCGTTTTGTTAGTTATGATGAGACCTTACCTCCGGACCTGATGGAGTGACCTGAAGTTGTACTTCGGTGACTGCTACTGGATCTCCCCGACGAGTAGAACTAGTGTGCCGAGTTTAAGTTCGTTTGGTAAGTTATAATGAGACCTTATCTCCGGACTTGTTGAAAGTGACCTGAATGAAGGTGTACTTCGTTGACTGCTACTGGATCTCCTAGACGAGTAGAACACCTTCACACACTCCTTCAGGTCATTCCATCAAATCCAGAAGTAAGGTCTCATCATAACTAACAAAAAAAGCCCAAACTCGGCACACCTAGTTCTACTCGTCGGGGAGATCCAGTAGCAGTCACCGAAGTACACCTTCAGGGCACTCCATCAGGGCCAGAGGTAAGGTCTCGTCATAACTAACAAAAAGAGCCCAAACTCGGCACTCCTAGTTCTACTCGTCGAGCTCGTCGAGGAGTTCCAGTAACAAAGTACACCTTCAGGTCACTTCATCAAGTCCGGAAGTGTATCATAAAATAAAAATAAATAAATCAAATAACTAACAAAACCAGCCCAAAGTCCACGGCTCACATCTCTCTGCTATTAGAAGGCGCCCAGTGCCTAGCAGTCACTGAAGTAGGTACTCGTATTTGTATATATGTATTATCCTTACATATTATAAAACAAAGTCCCCCTCTGTCTATCTATCAGTCTAAACGCGATAAACTCAAAAACTACCGAACGGATTTTCAAACAGTTTTCACCAATGGACGGAGTGATTCATGTGGAAGGTTTTAGTGTATAATTCATTAATGTTTTGTGTAAATTGGCTGTTGTTGAAGAAGTCGGAAAAAATCATGCCGACTGGGAGCTTTACTGGCGTGCGCTGCGTTAACCGAAAAAGATACATCAAATTTATGTTCTACGGTATTGGTTATCTTAACCCTTGCCATGCAACTTGATCCCTCAGCGGAACGGTAGAAATAATGCTACGAATGTAAACTGTTCCTAAGCGGGACGCAAGGATCCCGCTTGCCATTGGACGACAATATTTGGCATTTATTTGCACTTGCAACACGATCTGGCTGTATCATTCGACTAATCGATTAATTCTTGACCGGTTTTAGTAACAATTTACTGGGAACACCACCAAAATGAACGAAAAAAAAAAACAAACAAAATGTATCTGTGGTATGTGTGACGCGACGCCGCCATACTGTCAAAACTCGGTGAAGTGTGTGTGTTGTTTACATTTGTTCGCAATGTTTTTATGAAGAAAACGGTGAGTGATCTTATTAGAATGTTATACAGAATTACTGAGAAATAAGTATAGATTTCATATTGAGTGTTAGTTTATCGAAAAGTGATAAATAATTCCATGAAAGATAACGAAAGTTTTGTAATGCACAAATTTTGAAGCTGTCGCCGCCGCCGCCGTGTTTAGTAAAGTTTTTATGATAAATATTCTTGTATACTGTTTGAAACACACATAAGTACCTAGTTTATTTATCTACGAACGTAATTTGGCCTATAGCTACTGATACTATTGCGTATTCTTATCGTATTCGTATTTCCAAAAGTAAAGTTCGGCGTAGTTCCCGCGTATCATGACACGTCAAATTTTTACCGTTGTGTAAACAAAAACTTTTTATGGTTTAGATAAGGTTTTAAGTGCTATGGGTTTCTGTTATCGTATTTATGGCGTGGCCTACACATTGTTTTGTCGTAATCAAGTGTTTATGTGGTGAATGAGTGTGTGAATTCGATATATTGTGATAAAGTTTCAAGGTTATGTGAGTGAAAATTATCAAAATGAAAAGATATCACATCACTGCAAAATCAGGTGAGTATAAACCTCTGTGAAAATTATTTATTTAGTTAGGTTAACTCATAACGAAGCCAGAAAGGTATAATATGTGCCATGTTAATGACTGTATATTGACGAATTCTTCGTTTTTCCGAAGGCCTACCCAAAAATCAAAGCAAATGACAATTAGGTGGACAAGATGTTTGTTTCTAGGTAAACCTAGGCTAACAGTCAAAAGGTTAAAAAGTCTTAGAGTATATATC
This sequence comes from Agrochola litura, assembly GCA_949152395.1. Taxonomy (NCBI): domain Eukaryota; kingdom Metazoa; phylum Arthropoda; class Insecta; order Lepidoptera; family Noctuidae; genus Agrochola; species Agrochola litura. Next base: position 87,376 of record OX424519.1, on the reverse strand, counting down.
ACTGGAGTAGCCTTACGAAAACTTCCCCCTCTGTAAAAGTACAAGAGCAAATGCTCTAACACGGTCATAAAAACTACTTTCAAATCGATTCGAACGCACAACGTTAATCGTTTTCGAGTCGCGGGGTTCTCATCAGTGCTCCGTGAAAATGCCTAATTGTGCAGTTAAAACATGTAAAAAGCGTTCAAATACGTCAAACTTAAATAAAGACGGAATAACCTTCCATGGGTGACCTACTACAGGTACACCTTTGCCCAACCCTTCGGGGAAACAAGGCGTGATGTTATGTTAACCTTCCATATTTAAGTATTTTTTTAAATATCTAGTCATGTTTTCAGTGAAATTCAAAATCCTAACCTCATAATAAATTTTGAATTTTCATTCGATTCAACCATGATTCAACATAAAACAAGGCATGAATCGAGTATTTTTCTCGCATTGCTTTCGTGACTTCACCATGTCTCGCTACACTTCGTTTTCATGTTCATAAAGGTTCAAAATATATTTTTTTGCATTACGAAAATGTACGTCAAATCAGCTAAATTGACATGCACTTGCCATGCGATTATATCTTCTAGCAAAAATGATAACCAGACTACCGTAGGGTTGGAGTCATGTATGAAACCAAAATTGACATGTCTATAATTTCTTAGGGCTTAATATTTCGCAAACGGATCTCTGAATTCAAAAATGGTTTTCACACACTCACAATGTTTTTGAAAAACCTTTCCAACGATACCCCACACAAAGGGATAGAAAAAAGAAACATCCCCACTTTACGAGTAGGGGAGGTGTACACTAAAAAAAAAAATTTTTTCATAATTTTATTTCACCACTGTGTCGGCATGATTAATATGTATACCCATGCCAAATTACAACTTTCTAGTACTAACAGTCTTGGAGCTAGACATGACGAAACTATAAGGGTTCCTTGTTTACTACGGAACCCTAAAAAGGGACCCTCAAAAATGTATTCGTCATAAATCCTCCAAATTGATTCATTTTAAAGATCAGTAGTTGTTATGAACCTACTGATTTTTTAAGTATGTATTATTTATTGGTACTATAACATTATTTTTTTACTTTTATTTAATAGTTGTTATTAATAAAATTTTACTTTTCTATGCATCAGCTGTTTTATATCTGGGTTCAAGCAAAATTCCGAATGATTATCAATATCGATAAAAAAAAAAGATAGTACGGACTTCTCTTTCGGAGCTCGAAAACAACAATTATAGCTATTGTTCTTTTTCGTAGAAGCTACCGCGCGTCCCCCGCCAAAAGTAACAGAATTTTTTGTTCGGAATATTGCGCTTATGGCTTCTCCAGTGATATATACTCTAAGTAAAAAGTCCACAAAAAAGTCCGCGATGGCATATGTCTATCTTCTAAGGATGACCCACAATAACCATTTTTATCTTTCAGAATTTGTTAAAAATTTAATTGTTATTTCAAAAGCTTTTTTGACCGGTATAGTATTAACCCTTATCCAGTTATTTAAATTGGGCATTTAATTTAGATTAAAATATGCCTTTATATCATATAATTTATATGAATAGTTTAAAAGATATCACAGTTTCAAAATTATGCGTAGCAACGCGGGCGCAGCGGTAAGTCACCTTTTTCTCTGTTATTAGTATGGAATCTCGGTAGTACGTACCCGTGGGATATTTTCCGACATCCACGCGGGCGAAGCCGCGGGCAAAAGCTAGTTTAGTAAAAATATAAACAACGATACGGAATATTTCTTATGTATTATAAACAAAATAAAATACTTTCAAAGTATCAAAATTAGTTCACTTGACTACTATTCCCGCTGTTAACCGTGCGTACACTTGTGTGTGTGACCTGTGTCAATGTAGTAGCTCGATTCTATACCTATCAATTTTGGAAACGCGTCCTTAAAAAAAATAAATATGTTTTATCAAATTGTTATGCCTAATGTAAAATAAACACGAGAAGAAGCGTATAAATATGTAAACTTTTCCATTAAAATATTATAAAATTATTTAATTAATTTGTTTTTTTAAATATAGGTATAACAATAAATTGAAGTTGGATTTAAATTCCAATTAAATATTGACTAAAACAATTATTGCTCTAAATCGAACGGATCGAAGTTTGTTAGTCTGACTATAAAGAGAGAGAACGCGCCAACTCTACGCACACATGTACGCGCGCTGCTGTGTGAGTGAATTTTGCGAAGAATTTACCTAAACTTGACTCCCGCGCTAGACGTAAACGCTCTTATCTTATTTAATTTGACCTTGTTTTCTTTTGTTAGTTTGTTCCTAGGTGCTCAATGGTCGCGAACGCTATTGTTGGGCATAAGGTCTCGGGTTCGACTCCCAGGTCAGCCAAAGAGTTATTCTATCGCGAACTTCTCAGTAGCAGTCCGGAGTCTGGATTTGTGCCCGGTTGATGGTAATAGGCTCACCCCTTACTGGCGAAATGTGGGCGTGTTATAGTTACAGGTCTGCCCAACCCTTCGGGGAATACAGGCGTGATTTCATATTGAACTGATAGCATCGCCTTGGATGAGGCTGTGAACATGTAACAATTGTGTTGCGGCCAGGTTCGACGCCGTGCGCGGCTTCCTGGAGCGCGAGCGGCGCGACGAGGAGCCGTCGGAGTTCGTGTCGGCCGTGTGCTGGCGCCGCGCCTCCGACCGGCACGTGCTGCTGGCGGCCAACTCGCAGGGCACCATCAAGGTGCTGGAGCTGGTGTGAGCACTCGGTCCCATCACTTGCGTCTACTTCGTGGACAGTGACTTCTGATCCTTAAGAAATTCTGTACAGTAACAATCGGCGCAGATCGACGCAGTGGCGCCGAAGCGAGTAATTCTATTACAACTGAAAGTCCATTTATTTACTACGGATACGGATGAAATTTGTATTACGGAATAAAAACACAAGCCGCGCGGGTTTGCTCTTCGCCGCCACTCCGTGAGTCTGCGCTGAACCTGAAATTCCACTTTTAATGACATCTAAGTCGTGACAGTAGTAAGTCGTGCTAGAGACAACCTGTGGTGGAGCTCGCACCCATAACTTCAACCAAGTCAGGGGTGCTACACACTGGCCGGGCGGCTACGTCGAATGTGTATTGTGCCGTCCGGCCGGCCTGGAGTGTGTGTAGCGCGCCTCACTATCGACCAACGACAAGTCGACAACCAGAGTTCAAGATTCAGTGTGTCAAGTTTTAAACAGTGCTAAGAACTACGTTTAAATTAATAGTTAGAAATGATTGTCTGATTATACATTGTGCAGTAAGTTGTAGCTATAAGACGGCTCTTGTACAGTAAAATATCCCTTTTATTGACCTCTAAGCTTCGATCTAAGAGTACACTATATTCAGGGTTAGCGCCAAAAAACGATCCGAAAAATAAGTTGTGCGATCAAAAATAGAATAAGCACCAATTATGAACATATATTTTCAACCCTATTGCTTAGATTTTAAGTTTTATTTACAGTAAATATTTTTGTACAAATTTTCATAATTACTTTATTATCCAAGCGAATTTGTTTTTGCATTTTCTCCAATGGTAGACAGTCCTAAACGTGAATATATCGCAAACATAATTCAACTTTACGTTTGAGTATTAAGGGTTATAATCATCACCATGTTTAAAATACCTTTTTATAATTATTTTGAATTAAAAATATAAACGCACAGTAGTAGATATCAGTCGCGGCGGTAGTATCAGTTGAGCAATGAGTGTGTTCGTGATGCTGTCTCTAGTGTATTCTTGATCGAATCCTCTTTTGTGGTAACTCACGTGTGAGAAGCATGCTCGCCATGCGTGCATGGCAAGCTAGACTACAGGTGACTGGTGGTAATATTATTATATGTGTAACGCTACGCGGGACCTACTGGTGTCCGCGCCACGTTCGTTGGCGAATGTACTAGATAGAAGATGTCCCTATGTATGTGAAGTTTGTGCATTCAACTTATCTTTTATTGTGACATTACAAATGTTCTCATAACTTCTGTAAATATGGCGTAGCATTCCCTCGGCGGTGTTCCGGTCTCACAGTATAGTATTTGGTAATAACGGTGAGTCGATGACACACGTCTATATTATAGAATGGCGAGTTCCCACTCAGTAGTAGTGAGTAGACTTGGAAAATATGTTACCAAACAGTCGTAGGGCAGTTTGGTAAGCTCGGATTATTGTGATCCAGACGTTGAAAACGTATGCCATACTTGTGTGCAGTGCAGTGTTCACGTGTAACGCACTCGTGCGCAGTGCGCAGACTATGGACGCTAATAATGCGCTCAAACAGTTTGTAATTTTACCGAGTCACTTAGCCACACAGTAGCGAAATCTACCTACAGTTGGTCAACAGCTTTAATTACAAAGCGAATCTTGAAATATTTCATATAAAGTCCTCGTTGACTTTTATTAGAACAGAATCTTACTTGATCAAGATGTTGGAGGCATACTTTTGTGTAACTTTCAAATTGATTGGTGTTGAAGACAAAGCGAAATGAAGTGCCAGCGATTTGCTGCAATGTGCAAAATGTTGTAATCCCGAGCTGTCATACGATAACTTGGGACCGCCCACTACAGTTGGCCGACAAGTAAGGTGCAGTCAGCCTCAAAAACATGTATACGTGAACAAGAACTAATTTGAGACGGTAAAATGTATCCTTGTCCTTGCATACATTTGTTTAAAGCTGACTGTAACTGACCAGACTGTGTGTTAAACGAAGTGTATTGTGTATAATAAGTACGTAGTGTAAGTGATCAGCAGTGATACAGACGATGTGCCAAACGTGTACGACGTGTACGACGTGTACGACGTGTACGACGTGTACGACGTGTACGTCAGTACGTGTGTACTAGCTAGTGAGTGTCTATGTAACATGTGTCCCTGAGACAGTAAAGTGTCCCTTACCACTCCCACACAGCGTTTTATTTATACCCCAAGGCAGACGCTTCGGCGGCCGCGGCTAGTGACGGCGTTGTCAACACTCTCCATACAAACCGCGAGTGTGTTGCAGTTCCGGCGCCACCGGTCTCGTGTACTGCCGCATGCCGGCTGTACACGCGGTTACATACTCTGTGTTTATACCTGGTTTGTATAGGGTAACAACCGAGCATACCCTACATACAAAATAACGACTACAAGCTGACTATAGTTTTGGGAAAGGTAAGGATGATGTAGACAAAATAGAGCAAATAAAATAAAATAATTTTTATTTGAAAACATCCATAATCGTTGAACATAAAGTTGACGACGTTCGTCTTAACACGATACACGGTTACAACAGATCATCATCCGCGGCGACCACGCACGGCCAAGCCCCACAGCGGCCATGAACCATGGACTCAATGTTATACACGACAAAGTTCAAATTGCATTGCTAATTCACACACACTCTTAAATTAACTTAGACTAGACATAGTATAGTTCGCATACATTCTCCGTGCGGTGCCAGGTATGTACACCTTATTTAAAATTGACCCCGAGGATAAAATAAACTTGCTGTCCTTCACTCGCTAGTAATATAAGACAGAGATACAAGAAAATTTCGTTCAACCATATGATATATGAAATAATTCTTGGCAAGAAGCGAAAATAGGCATTTAGAGCTTCTTTATGAAGTTCTTTATTTATATTTGGTTGAACTCCTAGTACAATGACGATCCCTTATTGATATAAATCTATTATTTCAGTGTCTGTACCCCAAACTTTGCTGCCAGTACACTTGACCACACATATTTCGTACAAATTATCCCGATAAGTAAGATGTCTCCGCAATAATTATTACACACGTTTGCACGCCCCCAGCCTTCAGTAGAGTACATCGCTATAGTTTCTCGGGCGTTGGGTACGTTGAAAATATTAAATGCAACATTACAGTCTGAAGAATGGAGTCTTTCCTATCCTTCGTATACATATAACTCACGCACTTCCCCCATGGGGGTAGGCAGAAACTACAGAACGCCACCTGCTACGATACTTACTTACTCCATCGTGTACATACAACTAACATATAACGTGATATGCCAATGTATGGACATACTGCACACCCATGATAACAATTTAACATTAACAAGGCCTTAACTCGTAGCAGTAAGGGTGGCTTACGTACCACTGACGTGCAGGTGCAGACAATATCGGTTGAGTAATACACACACATTTATAAATGAACGTGGCGAATTAGAGAACTTGTAATGTACTGGATATATTAGTAATAATTACAAAGATATGTGACGGTATTTACATTGCATGCGTTCACAACTCCGTATTATATATATATAAAGTTATGACAAGCATGGCTACACTGACGTTATTCTTGACATAACTCTGTACTACATGTCCACAGGGTATGGAGGCTCATTGAAATCTCTTGACAAGGAGTTAAAAAACATTCGATTTGAATTCGAATTTTTTTTAAACTGACCTTTCAAGTAATTTAACACCCTCACGTTGTTGACTCAAAAAAAAGTATCTAATCCCGTGGAGTTTCGCTAGCTAATTTAATTTGACCCAAGTATTATCATGGAGCTCAAAATTCATATGTGAGCCACATTCTCTTTAGCCGAACATGTGACGTTATCACCTCACACATTAGTGTTGGGGTTGAAGAGGCGCCGCGAGCGCGTGGCCGGCGCGAGCACCGGAGAAGGGGAGCGGGACGGCGCGAGCACCGGAGAAGGGGAGCGGGACGACGCGAGGCCCGGAGACGGAGAGCGCGACGACGAGGACAGGGCGGCCCGGCGCCGCGCCGCGAACCGGCGCGTCACTTCCGAGTAGCGCGGCGAGCGAGCCGCCCTACTGGCCGTTTTACTACCTGACTCCTTGGCCTCCTTACTGCTGGCCGCTTTGCTGCCGGATGCCTTACTGTTGCCCGCTTTACTACCAGACTCCTTGCTGGTGGATGCCTTACTATTGAGCTCCTTACTGCCAGATGCCTTGCCTGCAGACTCGTTGCCGCTCTCGTCCTTATTGCTGGTGTCTTTGCTGGCGGATTCCGGTGGGCGAGACCGCAGCGAGCGACGCTTCGGCGAGGACGGACCTAGCATACGATCAGAAAATATTTAAATTTTAATTGTTTTCAAGTTTTTTAAAACAATAACGAATAGGCGGTAAAAAGTGACCCGTAGAATAACTGAATAAAGCTGTAACCATTTAAGGGTTACAGCTTTATTCATTTATTTAACACATCATAGCCTGTTACAGTGGTTGGCTGGAAAGATGATGATTATAGCTATTTGTCCTTGGACTGTTCATTACAGCAGTCACTGAGATGGTGCACACTTGACAGAGGCAAAGCATTGGTGCCAGGTCGACGACCACTACTAACATGGAATTTGGTGAGTTGGCGAAAAGGCCTAGGGCCAGCAGTGGACTGTCGGTACTCCTTATAATTGTTTAATATTTCTTACATTTTTATACAGAGTGGATTTTTAAGATGGGGCAGTAAGGGCACGTACCTTAACCGTTGTAGCTACAGGAAAACGGTCTTAAGAGACTACCCTTACCTTTTTGAGACATTTTGATTTGCACGACCAGACTTTGAAAAAAAAAAAACTGTCCACAAGAAAAACTTTTTGATGCCAATCGATTTTGTTTCTTATAAGGATCAAAAAGTCTGTTGACCTACTGAAGTTTGAGTAGGGACACGATATCGAATAGAAAGTATCGAATCGATACTGTACTCATGAGTAATATCGAAAAAAAAAAATATCGTACTCATCAAAGTATCGAAACAAAAGTATCGATACTTTAAGGTATCGAGTACTTTTCTTAGGACCTAATGCGCATAGAGCATAGGTCAATATCAGTCAGTAAATAACTTCAGTAGGGCAGGACATGAAAAACAAATGACAACGGTGAACGAGTGATTAGTGTAGTAAATTAGATCAAACTGACAGCTGTAAACCCTATTTTCTAAAGCATAATATTTTAACTCTCCCTAGTATTTACATTCTAGAAATATGTAAATTTGTCCGTAAGCACCAAGAGTTCTACACAAAACACGAAGATATCCAATCACACTTCACACTTAGGCACCGATCTAGGCTAAACATACCTACATCCAAACTAAAAATGCATTCTACAAGTCCCTACGTAATGTCTATAAAAATATACAACAAACTAACTGACATAATAAAGAAAGAAGAAAAGTTAAATATATTTTTAAAAAACCTTAAAAAATTACTTATAAACAAATGCTATTACTCCGTAGATGAATATTTAAATGATAAACATAAATAATAGCAGTAGTACAATTATCATTATAATGATGATAATCACGCAATTTATAGGTATGTTAAAGTATATTAATAATACGGTAATCATAATAATAATTATGATTGTGATTACCGTATTACCGGTTCATGTCGCCCGAACTTAGACCACGTTTACCTCGTTTGCCCATGCATAACAAAAATAAGGCGCTGATGGCGGTTCTGGATTCGCAGTTGTCAAACTATTTTGATGACTGCGAAGACCTCACTGATACTCATTCAATTCTGTACTGCGCAGCTGTAGCGGCATGTCGTGTAGCTCACGTCAAATTTGCTAATGACTCTAGAGCTACACGACCGAAACCAGCCGTACCAGCTTGGCAGTGCAGAATTGAGCGCCGTATTGGTGGGGCCAGAGCGCTCATCGGCAAACTAATCTGCTTCAGGGAGGGCAATACTCGCCCTAGAGTGATGCGCTTTGTGAGGCGGGCGTTCTTAGGGACTGATATCCGCCCTCAAGAATATATGGCCCGTGTCACAGAGCGCATCGACTTCCTGAAGCAGAAAGTGTATGCATGGGCGAACCGTATTCGTAGGTATAAGCGGCGAGTAGAACGATACACTCAGAATCGCACCTTCCAGAGCGATGAAAGGTGGGTTTATAGGGCTTGGGAGCGACCGAACCAAGGTGTGGCTGACACGCATCTACCGGATGATGATGCCATGTGCTCTTTCTGGCGCAGCATCTGGTCGGTGCCTGTCAGTCACAGCGAAGGTGATTGGACTCGGGAAGTCGAGCGAGCCTGCGATCCAATACCAGAAATGGGGGCTATTACCATCTGCCCCCAAGATGTAGCTCGTGCAGTCCGTCCGTTGCCTAACTGGAAGTCTCCAGGACCGGACGGGCTGCACAACTTCTGGATTAAATGGTTTTTAAGATCGCACGCTCGCTTGGCGGCTCAGTACCAGACTGCTTTGTAGTCTGGGTCGCTACCCCAGTTCCTAATGACAGGAGTTACCCACCTGCTCCATAAATCTGGTAGCACCGCGGAACCCAAAAATTATAGGCCGATCACGTGTTTACCGACGGTCTATAAAGTTCTTACATCCATTTTGAGAGCAAAAATTAACAGACATAGTCACTAACTCCATCATGTCTGCCTCTCAAAATGGATGTAGGAACGGGTCCCGCGGTACTAAGGAGCTACTCCTCATTGATATGGCCATTAGCCAACAGGTTCGCCGTTCCCGAAAGGATCTGTCGACATGCTGGATAGATTATAAGAAGGCCTACGACTCGGTGCCACATACATGGCTCATGAGGGTGCTGGAGTTGTATAAAGTAGATACAACTCTGCGCACCTTCCTGATGTCGTGTATGGGGCAATGGAGGACGGTCCTTCACTATCCAGGATGTCGAAAGTACATCCCGCGGAAGTGCGGGGGTCGAGGCTTTTTAAATGCGAAGACCCTCCACAACCGCGAGGTGTGCAGCCTCAGGGAATACTTTCTTAAAGCCGATGTGGGTATGCACCGTGATGTGGTCGCAGTGGACAACGGGCTCACCCCGCTCTCCATGGCTAAAGAGAACTGGCGCAAACCTGTAGTACTTACTACAGATGACCGCAAGGAGGTACGGCAAAGCAAGGCGCTTCACGGACGCTTCTATCGGGCTCTTCATGAGCCCGGTGTAGATTTCTTAGCGTCCGTATCCTGGCTACGTTTCGGTGACCTTTTCGGGGAAACCGAAGGTTTCGTCTGTGCAATTATGGACGAAGTTATCTTGACGAATAACTATCGGAGACATATTATGAAGGACGGTACGGTTGACGTGTGTCGGGCATGCCATCGTCCGGGTGAGTCCATCAGACATATTATCTCTGGTTGCTCGAGTCTAGCTAACGGCGAGTACTTGCACAGACATAACCAAGTGGCTACGATTATTCACCAGCAACTTGCTTTGAAATATAAACTTGTGGACTCTGAGGTACCGTATTACAAGCCTGACCCAGTTCTCGAAAATGACCATGTCACGTTGTACTGGGATCGGTCTATCATTACTGACAGGACTATTGTAGCAAATAAGCCTGATATAGTAGTGATAGATCGATTAGCGCGCCGCGCTATGATAGTCGATGTTACCATTCCACATGACGAGAACCTCGTGAAAGCTGAGAAAGAGAAACAAATAAAATATCTCGACTTAGCACACGAGGTTGTTGACATGTGGAATGTGAGCTCGGCTATCATTGTGCCGATTGTCGTAACGGCTAATGGCCTGATGGCTGAAAGCCTCGACCAACATCTCTCGAGGCTTTCGTTAGGCGGTTGGATCAAGCGCCTGATTCAGAAGGCAGTACTCCTCGATACGGCTCGCATTGTGAGGAGGTTCCTGTCTCTGCAGCCCTAACCACCGGTAGCTTGGACCCTGCTCCCGACACCGGCGGACCTCTATTTTTTTATATTTTTAAATGTTTTTTTAACTCTTTTATTTTAAGGAATATTTAAAAATGTAATTTAATGAGAACCAAAATGAATAAACGAATTAAATAATAATCAATAAATAATAATAATCAATATAACAATAATAATTAAATAATATAGCAATAATAATTATTCAAAAGAAAATAATTTATTTATATGAATAAACAGAATTATAATATATAAAAAATAAAAGGTATATAAAAATAATCTAAATTTAAATACTTTTTATAGATAAAACATAAATAATAATAGTTAAGCGAAATGTTAGTAGGTTTCTTATTCGCAATCTCCTGACTTTTGATTATATGTAAGTTAAAACTTGTTCCCACAAAAACAATGATCTCCTAAAACAGGGCTTCCTCTCTCCAACCCTTTCTGCTGTGCCCTACAGGGTCCATAATGATCTAAATTATATAACTACCACCTAAGTACACATTATGGTAAAGCAATAAAGATATTGAGTATTGAGTATAGAAAAGAATGAAGGAAAGGTTAGGAACTAAACTGTGAACGGAAGGAACAGTTTCGAGCAAAGATCGATGTAATATTTTAGAAGGTTCAGAACGAGGGAACTAGATGGCGTTGCCATAAACATAAGCCGTAAGGTCGCAAGTTTTAAATGGGTAATTTCTAAGATTACCCATTAAAAACTTACATTTCTTATTCGATACGATACCTACAAAAAAGTACTCATTGAGTAAAAGTATCGAATGCAAAGTATCGAGTACAAAAGTATCGGTATCGAATGGAAATGTACTCGATACCACAAAGTATCGATACATTTTTCGTGCCCCTAGGTTTGAGTACTAGAAAAGTCAGAAATCGCATCGAATTCGCACACAAGTTACAATCTAACAGAAGTTTTGAGTGAAAGCGCGCGCACATTCGCTCGCTGATGGGCAGCTTACTTAACAAACTAACGATTACAATGAGAACTTACTGGAGTTTGCGCGGGCGCTCTCAGACGGGCGGCCGGGTAACCACTCCGGGTTGCCATGGTAGCATTTACATTCTGCCGCACGCTATACAACTTACTTTTTGTGATGGACATGCTGGCCGAAAATAAACGATCCTCGAGCGGTTCAAACCGTACGAAGCAGGGTCGGGTCGCTAGTGACTTTATAATAGTCTACTCATCTGTTCAGTGTTCAAAACAAAGTAGCGCGTTGATTTACCTTGAGAGTTTGAGAGTAACACATTTTTAGTTCACTCAGTTTGCATAGAGCTCATATTTTATGCCATCCCGCCATACACATTGCTAGTGGACCCTCGCTCGTGGAAAAACGCTTGTACTTTGCACCAACGCGTGTACTAATCAATATTTGAAACATACAACTGATTTTATGTTTACATTTTATAACACTGTATGAACCCACCAGCAGGACTCTCGGCAGACCTGCCCTAGTAATCTGGACTCGGCGACTGACTGGAATTTTTGTAAAGCTGACTTTCTCTTACTATATGAGCACATGTCACTGGCTGACTGGAGCTATGTCACAAGTGCCACGGATGTACAGTCGGCTACTGATGAGTTTTACAGAATGCTTTATAAAGTATTCGATACTTGCGTACCAAAAAAAAAGAGAGCAATATCTAATAAAAAACGCTATCCCGTTTGGTTCTCCGCGAATATTATTAGAGATTTAAATAGTAAAATTAAGCTTCACAGACAATGGAAACGTTACGCTGACCCTAATGTGTATTTTGCCTTTAGTAGTATTCGATCTGAGCTAAAGGAACGTATTGATTGTGCATACAAAACTTACACGGCATCAATCGAAAATCGTATTAGAAGTAGCCCACTTCAGTTCTGGCGGTACATCAAAAGTATTCGGTCCAAAGGTGGCTTTGAGCCCACAATGAGTTACAAAAACAAAACCTTCACCGGCAGTGACGCAGCCAATGCCTTTGCGGAGTATTTTTCTAGTGTCTTCTTGCCACAGAACCCTAGGTTGGATGCTGATAATATATCACCCGTTGCAGCTACAACTGACGGGGGCTACATACACATTGAAAATTTCACCATATCTCAGGTAAAGGACGGAATTCGTAAACTAAAACCGCGGAGCTCACCTGGCCCAGATAAAGTTCCACCATATATTCTAATAGGCTGTAGGGATCTTCTTGCTCTTCCACTCACCTATATAATAAACTTAGCACTTCAAAGTGGCAAATATCCCGACCAATGGAAGGTGTCCCGAGTTACGCCGATACCGAAAACCAATAGTAAGTCCTCGGTTGAGGAATATCGACCTATTGCCGTTTTGTCGTGTCCGGCCAAGGTGTTTGAAACAATTGCGCATAGGGAAATTTATCACCAATTAAAATCCCACTTATGTGATGAACAACATGGCTTCCGACCAGGTCGCTCAGTCGAAACAAATTTATTGTCACTCGTCGATTGCGTCTCGAGGGGTCTGGATAGGGGGCATGAAGTGGATGTTCTCTATTTTGATTTCAGAAAGGCATTCGATGCAGTGGACAATGACATTTTACTGAGCAAATTACAAGCCATGGGATTCACACCAAAGCTTCTGCGTTTTTTCGCTAATTATCTCTTGAACCGGAAACAATTTGTTGCCCATGGGTGCTTTCTTTCGGGTTCTTACCACACGCGATCTGGGGTGAGTCAAGGATCAGTTCTTGGCCCATTACTTTTTCTTTTAATGATCAATGATCTCGTTAGTGTGGTACAACATGCAAAATGTCTGCTGTATGCGGACGATTTAAAGTTAGTACTCGAAATTACCGAGAATTGCACTCATGATGATCTTCAAAGTGACATTGACAGAGTCTTACAGTGGAGTCTAACTAATAAATTGTATTTTAACATTAGTAAGTGTTATGTCATGACGTTCAGCCGGAAATCACGACCTAGTCAAGCCACATACACATTGGGTGATACAGTCGTAACTCGCGTATTCAACATCCGTGATCTTGGTGTGACATTTGACTGTCGCCTGACTTTTCACGAGCACATCTCCTTAGTGGCCGCCGAGTCATACAGACGACTGGGCTCTGTCTTGCGTAATGCACGTGACTTCCGTAACCCTAGCGTAATAAAAATATTGTATAATTCCCTTGTTAGAAGTAAATTAGAATTTGCAGCTTGTGTTTGGAGTCCATATGAATCAACATACACCCTAGTTATTGAAAAAGTTCAAAAGGCCTTCCTACGCTACTTGTATAAGAGAAACCACGGGTACTATCCATTTATGTACCCTACGGATTTTTTACTAGGTATTCTAGGATATAACTCCTTAGCTGTCCGGCGGTCTCGAACGCAGATCATCACTGCTCTGAAAATTATACGGAATATAATTGACTCCCCAGAATTGCACAACATACTATGCACATTTTATGTCCCTGACAATTACCTACGCCATCGGTCTAACCGCCGGCACAAACTATTCGCGACTGCACAGTGCCGCACGGTGTCCCGTGCGCATTCCCCGCTGTGTCGCATGAGCAGCGCAATCAATGCCCTTATTTTTGACCTACCTGATTGTGATGTGTTGACCGACAGATTAAACCAAATTATGTTATTGTGCTCGAGATTTTGTGAAAGACATTGTATATAAATAATTGCCTAATAATTTGTAACCCAACGAAACGTACTTTTTTTTTCTTCTTGTTTTTTTTTTTTTTTGTTTTTGTTGTTTTTATTTCATATTAATACTGTACCTACCAATCAAGATGAAATTGTAATTTATTTAATAGTTTGAAATTAATTAATTAATTAGTTACTGTTACTGGTGTACAACCGTTGTAATTAATAATAATAATAATAAATAATGTGATCCCAAATGAGACTAGAGAGAGCCCTCCAGGAGAGCTCCCGGCACTAACCGTGACTATATGCATACCGTTAGCATCATCGTCAGCCGCGGCCCCCGTGTCGTCGCTAGAGGCGTGGCCGGCCGGGCGAGAGGCGCTACCGGTCGGGCGCGAGGCGCTGCCGGCCGGGCTCGAGGCGCTGTCGGCCAGGCGGGAGGCGTTGCCGGCCGGGCGGGAGGCGCGGCCCGCCGGGCTGGCGGCGCGGCCGGCCGGGCGCCGCGACCACGCGCCGCGCGCCGGCTCCTGGAGCGCCGAGTGGCGCCGCGTCGCCAAGCGATTCTTCGTCTTGATAGCGCCTGCAAAATCAGTCAAATTTGTGTCAAGTAGGCCATTCAATGGCACTTTGAACGTCAACATTTCTGCAACGCGCCCAGCGACGGCAGGATGTAGCGCAGGTAGCGGTTGTACGTATACGTACCGGTGGCGGCGGCAGCGCGCAGGCGCGACACGTCGCCGGGCGGCAGCTGCAGCGCGCCCAGCGACGGCAGGATGTAGCGCAGGTAGCGGTTGTACGTATACGTACCGGTGGCGGCGGCAGCGCGCAGGCGCGACACGTCGCCGGGCGGCAGCTGCAACGCGCCCAGCGACGGCAGGATGTAGCGCAGGTAGCGGTTGTACGTATACGTACCGGTGGCGGCGGCAGCGCGCAGGCGCGACACGTCGCCGGGCGGCAGCTGCAGCGCGCCCAGCGACGGCAGGATGTAGCGCAGGTAGCGGTTGTACGTATACGTACCGGTGGCGGCGGCAGCGCGCAGGCGCGACACGTCGCCGGGCGGCAGCTGCAGCGCGCCCAGCGACGGCAGGATGTAGCGCAGGTAGCGGTTGTACGTATACGTACCGGTGGCGGCGGCAGCGCGCAGGCGCGACACGTCGCCGGGCGGCAGCTGCAGCGCGCCCAGCGACGGCAGGATGTAGCGCAGGTAGCGGTTGTACGTATACGTACCGGTGGCGGCGGCAGCGCGCAGGCGCGACACGTCGCCGGGCGGCAGCTGCAGCGCGCCCAGCGACGGCAGGATGTAGCGCAGGTAGCGGTTGTACGTATACGTACCGGTGGCGGCGGCAGCGCGCAGGCGCGACACGTCGCCGGGCGGCAGCTGCAGCGCGCCCAGCGACGGCAGGATGTAGCGCAGGTAGCGGTTGTACGTATACGTACCGGTGGCGGCGGCAGCGCGCAGGCGCGACACGTCGCCGGGCGGCAGCTGCAGCGCGCCCAGCGACGGCAGGATGTAGCGCAGGTAGCGGTTGTACGTATACGTACCGGTGGCGGCGGCAGCGCGCAGGCGCGACACGTCGCCGGGCGGCAGCTGCAGCGCGCCCAGCGACGGCAGGATGTAGCGCAGGTAGCGGTTGTACGTATACGTACCGGTGGCGGCGGCAGCGCGCAGGCGCGACACGTCGCCGGGCGGCAGCTGCAACGCGCCCAGCGACGGCAGGATGTAGCGCAGGTAGCGGTTGTACGTATACGTACCGGTGGCGGCGGCAGCGCGCAGGCGCGACACGTCGCCGGGCGGCAGCTGCAACGCGCCCAGCGACGGCAGGATGTAGCGCAGGTAGCGGTTGTACGTATACGTACCGGTGGCGGCGGCAGCGCGCAGGCGCGACACGTCGCCGGGCGGCAGCTGCAGCGCGCCCAGCGACGGCAGGATGTAGCGCAGGTAGCGGTTGTACGTATACGTACCGGTGGCGGCGGCAGCGCGCAGGCGCGACACGTCGCCGGGCGGCAGCTGCAGCGCGCCCAGCGACGGCAGGATGTAGCGCAGGTAGCGGTTGTACGTATACGTACCGGTGGCGGCGGCAGCGCGCAGGCGCGACACGTCGCCGGGCGGCAGCTGCAACGCGCCCAGCGACGGCAGGATGTAGCGCAGGTAGCGGTTGTACGTATACGTACCGGTGGCGGCGGCAGCGCGCAGGCGCGACACGTCGCCGGGCGGCAGCTGCAGCGCGCCCAGCGACGGCAGGATGTAGCGCAGGTAGCGGTTGTACGTATACGTACCGGTGGCGGCGGCAGCGCGCAGGCGCGACACGTCGCCGGGCGGCAGCTGCAGCGCGCCCAGCGACGGCAGGATGTAGCGCAGGTAGCGGTTGTACGTATACGTACCGGTGGCGGCGGCAGCGCGCAGGCGCGACACGTCGCCGGGCGGCAGCTGCAGCGCGCCCAGCGACGGCAGGATGTAGCGCAGGTAGCGGTTGTACGTATACGTACCGGTGGCGGCGGCAGCGCGCAGGCGCGACACGTCGCCGGGCGGCAGCTGCAGCGCGCCCAGCGACGGCAGGATGTAGCGCAGGTAGCGGTTGTACGTATACGTACCGGTGGCGGCGGCAGCGCGCAGGCGCGACACGTCGCCGGGCGGCAGCTGCAGCGCGCCCAGCGACGGCAGGATGTAGCGCAGGTAGCGGTTGCGCAGCGAGTGCCACGAGCGCGCTGCGGGACACATTCTACTTGTTCATATTATATTTATTTCTGTATCACCGGCATCACAGTGAGCCCTATCGGAATACCAGCACTGCGACATTTATTCTTAGATGTCGCTGCATTATACTGAGATAGGAGCCTTTCGGATCGTACACGATTTTTCAATACGATTTTAGGGTTCCGTAGTAAACAAGGAACCCTTATAGTTTCGTCATGTCCGTCTGTCTGTCTGTCCGCGGCTTAACTCAGAGACGCTTAGTACTAGAAAGCTGTAATTTGGCATGGGTATACATATTAATCACGCCGACAAAGTAGTAAAATAAAATAATGAAAAATTTTTTTTTTTCTAGATGTAAAGTGAGGATGATTTTTTTTTCTCTCCATAATTCCATAGTGTGGGGTGTCGTTGAAAAATATTGTGAGTTTGCTAAAACCATTTTTGGATTTAGAGATCAGTTTTCTAAATATTAAGCTTTAAAGTGCAAATTTTTGTTAGATTCAAGTGTGTGTGTGTGTGTGTTCCCTGCAAGCTTAAGGACGCGTTTACAAATCTGACCAAAATAAGCAGTTTTTCGGTACATTTTACGGCAGAACTGAACCAAACTAAATGCAAATAATAATTACCACAGATAGATTACGCCTTCATCTTGAAATTTTGGCAATTTTTTTTTTGAAAATTTTGTTTTATAATATTGTAAAAAATCATTTCCGGTGCCTCTTCACACAAAATTGACAATATCGTATTGAGTTTAGGAACATTTTTCTTCTATTTAATAACAGAAATGTATTTATTTAAAAATATTTAATGTAAGCAGACATGATCAAATCAAAAATGTGGTAGAAAAAACTACCAAAATGTTCTAAATAGTCTCCAAAAAAAAATCAAATCTATTTTAGTTTTTTAACAAATTTAGCTTTATCGCAGGCATCTTAACTGCTTGAATATAAGGGTTATTTTACTGGTCATTGTCGTGATTTATTGCACAAAAATTTGTAACGAAATATTAGTCTGCGCTCGGCCGCCGTCGTGAGTGGACACTGTGTCGCTTGTAACCACCAGCTCGTGTTGAAAAAGATCGCTGTACGAATACAAAATATTTGACATACCAAACTTGATACTTCACGTGTTTTGTGCGGACTACG
Organism: Agrochola litura; assembly: GCA_949152395.1. Classification (NCBI taxonomy): domain Eukaryota; kingdom Metazoa; phylum Arthropoda; class Insecta; order Lepidoptera; family Noctuidae; genus Agrochola; species Agrochola litura. The sequence continues at coordinate 69,299 of OX424519.1, read as the reverse complement.
GACAATCAAGGTTAGTTTTTTATATTTTTTCTTGAATTACCTACGGATTATAAATTTACATTTCGTTTCGGACTTGATGGAGTGACCTGAAGGTATACTTCGAAGACTGGAACTGGAATCAATAAACGAGTGGAGCTAGGTGTGCCGAGTTTGGGCTCGTTGTGTTAGTTATGATGAGACCTTACCTTAGGTCTTGATGGAGTGACCTGAAGGTGTACTTCGAAGACTGCTACTGGAACCAATAAATGAGTGGAGCTAGGAGTACTGAGTTTGGGCTCGTTGTGTTAGTTATGATGAGACCTTACCTAAGGTTTTGATGGAGTGACCTGAAGGTGTACTTCGAAGACTGCTACTGGAACCAATAAACGAGTAGAGCTAGGTGTACCGGGTTTGGGCTCGTTGTGTTAGTTATGATGAGACCTTACCTTAGGTCTTAATGGAGTAACCTGAAGGTGTACTTCGAAGACTGCTACTGGAACCAATAAACGAGTGGAGCTAGGTGTACCGAGTTTGGGCTCGTTGTGTTAGTTATGATGAGACCTTACCTCAGGACTTGATGGAGTGACCTGAAGGTGTACTTCGGTGACTGCTAGTGGAACTCCCCGACGAGTAAAACTAGGTGTGCCGAGTTTGGGCTCGTTTTGTTAGTTATGATGAGACCTTACCTCCGGACTCGATGGAGTGACCTGAAGGTGTACTTCGGTGACTGCTAGTGGAACTCCCCGACGAGTAAAACTAGGTGTGCCGAGTTTGGGCTCGTTTTGTTAGTTATGATGAGACCTTACCTCTGGACCTGATGAAGTGACCTGAAGGTGTACTTCGGTGACTACCAATTCATCAGGTCCGGAGGTAAGGTCTCATCATAAATAACAAAATGAGCCTAAACTCGGCACACCTAGTTCTAGTAGTCTAGGAGATCCAGTAGCAGTCACCGAAGTACACTTTCAGGTCACTTCATCAGGTCCGGAGGTAAGGTCTCATCATGACTAACAAAAAGAACCCAAACTCGGCACACCTAGTTCTAATCGTCGGGGAGTTCCACTAGCAGTCACCGAAGTACACCTTCAGGTCCTTCCATCGAGTCCAGAGGTAAGGACTCATCATAACTAACAAAACGAGCCCAAACTCGGCACACCTAGTTCTAGTAGTCTAAGAGATCCAGTAGCAGTCACCGAAGTACACTTTCAGGTCACTTCATCAGGTTCGGAGGTAAGGTCTCATTATAAGTAACAAAACGAGCCCAAACTCGGCACACCTAGTTCTACTCGTCGAGGAGATCCATTAGTAGTGACCGAAGTACACCTTCAGGTCACTTCATCAGGTCCGGAGGTAAGGTCTCATTATAAATAACAAAACGAGCCCAAACTCGGCACACCTAGTTCTAGTCGTTGGGGAGTTCCACTAGCAGTCACCGAAGTACACCTTCAGGTCACTCCATCAAGTCCGGAGGTAAGGTCTCATCATAACTAACAAAACGAGCCCAAACTCGGCACACCTAGTTCTAATCGTCGGGGAGTTCCACTAGCAGTCACCGAAGTACACCTTCAGGTCACTCTATCAGGTCCGGAGGTAAGGTCTCATCATAACTAACAAAACGAGCCCAAACTCGGCACACCTAGTTCTAGTAGTCTATGAGATCCAGTAGCAGTCACCGAAGTACACCTTCAGGTCACTCCACCAGGTCCGGAGGTAAGGTCTCATCATAACTAACAAAACGAGCCCAAACTCGGCAGACCTAGTTCTAGTAGTCTAGGAGATCCAGTAGCAGTCACCGAAGTACACCTTCAGGTCACTCCACCAGGTCCGGAGGTAAGGTCTCATCATAACTAACAAAACGAGCCCAAACTCGGCAGACCTAGTTCTAGTAGTCTAGGAGATCCAGTAGCAGTCACCGAAGTACACCTTCAGGTCACTCCATCAAGTCCGGAGGTAAGGTCTCATCATAACTAACAAAACGAGCCCAAACTCGGCACACCTAGTTCTAATCGTCGGGGAGTTCCACTAGCAGTCACCGAAGTACACCTTCAGGTCACTCTATCAGGTCCGGAGGTAAGGTCTCATCATAACTAACAAAACGAGCCCAAACTCGGCACACCTAGTTCTAGTAGTCTATGAGATCCAGTAGCAGTCACCGAAGTACACCTTCAGGTCACTCCACCAGGTCCGGAGGTAAGGTCTCATCATAACTAACAAAACGAGCCCAAACTCGGCAGACCTAGTTCTAGTAGTCTAGGAGATCCAGTAGCAGTCACCGAAGTACACCTTCAGGTCACTCTACCAGGTCCGGAGGTAAGGTCTCATCATAACTAACAAAACGAGCCCAAACTCGGCAGACCTAGTTCTAGTAGTCTAGGAGATCCAGTAGCAGTCACCGAAGTACACCTTCAGATCACTCCATCAGGTCCGGAGGTAAGGTCTCATCATAACTTACAAAACGAGCCCAAATATAATATAAACAGCAATACGGAATGTTTTTTGTAGGTTCTCATGTATTATAACATAAACAAATAAAAAATAAACTTTCAAATATCAAAATTTGTTCACTTGACTACTATTCCCGCAATTTACCGTGCTTACACTTGTATGTGTGACCTGTGTCAATGTAGTAGCTCGATTCTTTACCTATCAATTTTGTAAACGCGTCCTTAATGGTTGGTTTTGGGTATGTGAAAAAATTCACGGCAGTAGCATATATAACGAAATTAAAAGGAAAACTATCACAGCTAAGTAGACTTTACAAGTTAACGAGTAATAATCGACCAACTTACATTTGCGAAAAACATGTGGTTTTTTTTACACACTTCATAGTTATCTTTTACTTTTATCCGACTACCGCAAAGCCAAAAGGAAAGGTTATGATTGCGTCATTCTATTTAGTTAGCGTTGTTCCTGTGCGAGTCCACAGACAGCATAGTGCACTCACCGCGGCCCGTGAGCCGCTCGTACTGGCCCTGCAGCTCGCGCCACACGCGGTTGCCGCTCACGAAGCAGGCGCGCGAGCCACTGCTCAGCCAGGCCACGATGGCGTGGTCCTCCAGGTTGGAGTACTCCTTCGCGGTGGACTGCGACGCGCTGCACACGAACACTCACATACACCAGCGGCCCGACACTCGCGGCTGGCATAAGGGGGATGCGCTGAGGTGGCCAAATTATACTTTTCTTACCTGTTTTGCAATTTTCAGGTTAGTGTCAGGTTGTGTGTATGTCGCCGGCAGATTGTATGATTCGTCATTTTACAAACGGCGCCGTCCGTTTACAAACGCTCGTGGTTATGCAAAATGCCTAAGGCAAATTGGCAATTCGAATTTCGACATTGATTGTTATTTTAGGGTAACCATCATACTCAATACTCAATATCTTTATTGCTTTACCATAATGTGTACTTAGGTGATAACTATATCATTTAGATCACTATGGACCCTGTAGGGCACAGCAAACAGGGTAGGAGAGAGGAAGCCCTGTTTTAGTAGATCATGAAGTTGTTATTGTGGGAACAAGTTTTAACTTACGCCAGCAGGTCGCGAATAAGACACTTATGTTTTTTTGTTTATCTGCAAAATATACAATAACACAGATTGGACAAATCATTTTTTCCAACAAGCTGGTACCTATTATGCTAGCGTAAAATTGTGAAAACCGTTAGTTTATAATTTATCGGTGTTATTTCCGTTAGATTATAAACAAACGAAAAATGGTGAACTGGGTGAAATAGGTTAGGTTAGAACTGTGACCAATCCCGCGCGAGCCGAGCGGTGCCACGACAACGGCCGGCGAGCGCTTCTTCCAAGTTGCTCACAGCTAGGCAGGCTATTTAGTATTAGCGCAAGCTGCGTTACGTCGCAAATAAGTTTGATACCAGTTCACAATTTGTCGGTATTATTTCCGTTACATTATAAACTATCGAAAAATTGTGCGTTAAATTGGTAATTGTTTGTTGCAGTTCATAATTTTTCGACAATTTTGTAGCAATAATATTCCGAAGGAGTCCTCCTAGCACTAGATTCCATGGATACCTTACGTTTTTTACGTGCCGGATAACTTAATACTTCAATTTGTCGCGGCATTTTGTAAACGGCGTTTGAATTGTCCATCAAATGTTGTGGCATATTAAAGTGATAAGGCAATTTACCTTCGGCATATTTCAAAACGGTGAGCGTTTGTAAACGGACGACGCCGTTTGTAAAAAGCGGAATCATACAATTGTCTGCGACATGTATACAGGGTTATTGGATACATTGGCAATCTGTTAAGGGGATGTAGGAGAGGTCATTTGCAACCAAATTACCCCTGATGATAAAGGTCAAAATATAAAATGTCAAATGACTCTAAAATTGTTGACATTTGCATAGGAGTCAAAAGGCGGCATTTGGTTGTAAATGGCCTCTCCAACATCCCCTTAATGGATTGCCGACGTATAACCAGTAACCCTGTATATCAGGGTTGTTGGTTACATTTTATATTTTTATTTCACACATTTTAAAATATGAAATTACTCGAAAATGGTTACGTACAACCATTAACCGTGTATGTCAGGGTTATTGGGTACATTTTATTTTTATTTCATACATTTTAAAATATAAAATGTCAAATTACTCGAAAATGGTTGACATTGGCATAGGGGCCATCAGGGGTAATTTGGTAGCAAATGACCTCTCCTGCATCCCCTTAACGGATTGCCGACGTATAACCGATAACCCTATATATGATGCGCGACCGAAACTAATCTGTATTTTACAATCGTGAATCATACTTTGATCAACATACAACCTGACACTGACATACTAATTGCAGAAAACGTAAGAAAGCGCATCCCCCTTAATAACGAATATCAAACAATTACTTGTATTTAGAACTATCACAAATGGTCTAGTACTCAGTCACATTAGCAAAATATTCAAGATCAGCAGCCCGAACACGTTTTCAAATGAAATCTAATTCAGGGTAAGCATAATGTGGTCGACACTATCGAAAGCCTTGCGAACGACATACAGCACAAGTTCTACTAACTAGCATCGCAGATGCAACAACGACAACTGGGAAATAATGTGCTCGGGCAGAAACATACAATATGATAAGTATCTACTCGTAGTATAGTGTGGTTTCAGTGATACCTACCGTTTACTAATGACGTGTGTGCCGAGCGGCGCCCGCACCGCGTCGCTGCCGGCTGCTGTGGAGGCGTCGGCGGCTCTCGCGATGTCTGCCTTCTGCTTGCTCCGCTCGGGCTTCGCTCTCGGAGGATCTCTGACGACGCCAATAGTCTCGGGTGCTTTTATCACCGCCCTTTCTTTTTCGAGCTTGTTGCTGCGTTCAGACACACCCAGGCGAGTGGGAGTGGCGCGAGAGGGCGGCGCTGGCTCGCTAGCCGCTGGTCTCTCCTCCGACGACTTATTCGTGGCGCCGACCGGTTCACGCACTTTATTCGGAGACGAGTGTCTATCCTTGTTCTCCTTGAAATTAAAATTCTTTTTTCTATCATTTCTAATTTGGATCTCTCTAAGAGTTTGTTACTTGTAAGTGTGCGTGTGTCAGTACCGCGGCAGGCGGCGCGCGCGGTTACTTAGTACTTAATTGTTTGAATCGATTAAGAATCTGACACATAAGGCCATCGATGGGCTTTTATGTTAGTCAGTTCTTGTCGATTTCTTCTGCTTACTAAGAAACAGCCATCTCAAACGTAGCCTAGTTACCTTATCGGTATCAGCGGAGGCGCTGCGCTCCATGCGCGGCGCGGGGCGCTCGCTGCGCTCCGTACGTGGCGCGGGGCGCTCGCTGCGCTCCGTACGCGGCGCGGAGCGCTCGCTGCGCTCCGTGCGCGGCGCGGAGCGGTCGCTGGGCTCCGTGCGCGGTGCGAGGCGGTCGTACGGCCGGCTGGGCGTGAGGCCCAGGCTATGCGTGTGCAGCAGGCATTCGAGGCGCGCGCACCGCTCCAACTGCACCAGCGGGTTGATGGCGTAGAACAGCAAGCGCTTGTAGCTGTCGTCGGAGTCGAAGCGCTGCAGGGCGGAAGCGTTCGTGCGCGACACGTAGCCACGCAGCAGCTCCACGTCCTCGTCTGTGATGATCAGTTCCTTGCACGCAGCGTGCGTCTCTCGGGCGGTCGTCGCGCTCCGCTGCAGTGGCTCGTCTACTGACGTGGAGTCAGTGTTGTCACTGACGACTGTTCGAGGTCGTTTCCTCGCGCGCTCTCGTCTCTCGCCGCCGGACTTGTCTGCTGGGTGTGACGTGCCGGGCGTGCGCTTTATGTCCGCAGCGGTGACGGGTGGTTCGGTCGCAGGCGTCTTGCCGAACAGCTCCTTTACTTCCGACGTTCTGTGAGCTGCGGGCGACGGTCTGCGGGCGCTCGTGCTCACGAACTCCTCTGCAGAGCTGTAGTCGGGCGCGGCGGTAGTGTTGTGCTTCTGCCTGACGCTGAAGATGAGGGCGGAGGAGCCGGCCCCGCTCGGCGCGCTCTGCGTGGCTATGTTGCGCTTGCCTGCCGGCCGGTCGTCGTTGTCATTGCATCTGGAATAACGTCGTGTGTCGTTTGTCGCGCATATCTACAGGTCGTCGCCATGGGTTAGCTGTTGCTGTCTACTTTTATAATTAATGAACCGCAAATGAGTACAATTTAAAATAATAAGAATAAATAATAGTTCCTTGTGACAGATGCTATTGCCTAAGCCAACACGGTGACGTGCATACTACAAGTGAACTAACTACACTGCCACAAGGATCTTCTGGCGCGCTCGTATGACGTTGACAGGGAGGCGCTTGTGGTAAACATTGTGCTGAAAAGACAAAATCGGTGACGTTAGTTCCGATTTTGGCCACGCGCCAAAAGATCCTTGTGCAGCTATACATCAGTGTGCTTCAAACTGAACTGAATTACTTTTATAAAAACTACTTGAATCTAGCTGAAGGCTCTACTGCATCCGGCAAACACTAAGTTACTGCAAGACTAGAAACCAAGCAATGAGTTACCTGTGTGCACAGCAGTGATGATGACACGCTGGCGATGCCACCGGGGGCACGGGGGGCGCGGGGGACGCGCGGGCCACAGCTGGCACGGGGGGCACAGCAGGCACGGCGGGTGTCTCGTGCTTGCGCTTGGTGTGGCTCGCAGACTTGCTGCAGGCAAAGACATTGTAATACTTTATTTTTGAACCCAATTTGATAGAAATGTAAACAAAACAGGATTGTAAAGAAATGCATCAGCTACCCCAAAAACCATGACACACCCTTTGACATTTAAAATCTATCAAATGTTGACTGTTGTCACTTCCACCACAGATTGTGAGATAAATACATGTAATTTTTCTTATCTATATATGTTAGTTTGTTTATAATTGTGTCAAAGTGGATTGAAGCTGGGCCTTTGATACAATTGACCACAAATTACTCATTGCAAAATTGGAACATTATGGTGTGAGAGGCAAAGCTTTAAAACTTTTCTCATCTATTTAAGTAACAGGAAAATGTATGTGGATATTAGTAATATGCAAGTTAATGGTAATAGCAATTGCAATAAGTCTTCTATGCAAGATATAGTAGCGGGCGTACCCCAAGGATCGATTTTGGGGCCTATTTTATTTATATTATTTACAAATGATTTAACTAGTTACATTAATTCAATATTTCCCGACATACAACTGACAGTTTTTGCAGATGACACCAATGCAATAGTTGAAGCTAACGACATACAGGAGCTTTCCGCTAAGGTTAATGTAGTATTGGCAGTTTTTAATTCTTGGTTTGAAAGTAACAAGCTCATAATTTACACTGAAAATACCAAAATTATGTAATTTGGGACAACAGCTCGTAATAAAGATAACATGATATTAGGTAATGTGAGACACGGTAATAATGAATGAAGTTGCTTGTTATGTTATTGAATTGAATGTTTAATTTGTAATGTTATTGAATTTTTATTTTTTGTATTTTCTATAATTTATTGTACTATGAATGTGTTTGTTTTATAATTTTAATGAATGTGTTTTTATTTATATTTATTTATGTTTTCAAACACAATGTGAATTGTTCCTGAAATAAATTGAATTGAATTGAACAACAGTTTAATGACACAGCCGAACACTAACATTTTGCAATGCTGTTATAAGTCATAAGTCTGCAAGTGCTATGTGTATAATACAATACAATACAGAATAAATATATTGTATTACTTTCATGCAAGTTACACATATTATTTACTCTGCAGTGTTTAGTTTTATTTCCTCACTGAAGCAGATTGAAAGCTATGTGAAGCTAACACTGCTTGTTATGTTCTGCTTGGTGGCAGGTTTGATTGCATCCATCAATTAATTAATCAGCAATGTCTGTTCTCAAGTGTGGTGGTCATGACATAGTGGTGCTCTAAGTAGTAGAGCCACTGTGCAGCCGGGGACTGGGGAGCCAACTAACATCTTTTTTTTTACTAGTGTTAAAGAAACATTTAATATTTTCAACTTCAACTCCTCGGCTGAACATATTTCTGATAAAGCTAGTAGGAAAAGAATTACTTTCAATAATATACAGTTCAGTTAGATAACATCTAATAAGATTTTATTAATGCATTTCATCACAGCATGTATGCAAGCAACCAGTCAGTGCTACAGAACAATATAAAAGTTTCTGTCAACTATTAAGTGCTGTGCCTGTTACTGCAGCTATATAAACATTTAAGATTTTTGCCCAAGCCTTCGGGATTACGGTTGTAATGTTATGTTATATTGGCTCTTAAGCAGTAGAGAGGTACAACACTGTTCTTAAACAACAGCAACAAACTGACAGATAGACAGGCACACTATACGAACATGGGGTTTATTTATAAATGTTGGTCAGTGGGTCGTCTTAGGGGTTGCTTAAAGTTAAGTAATGATTAGCTTAACCATACATTTTTGACGTCACTTAACTTTATGCAACGTTTATAACATAAATAAACCCCATATAGTTTATCCGACGAACCTATCACTAGCACAATAGCTTTCTGCCAGCAGGTACATACTCTTAAATGATGGACATGTTATGACCTGTTACTTGTCCTACATGCATCCATCATCAACGACGCAATTTGAGCGCGAATACTAGCGTGACGCGGATTTCGTACTGATGGAAGGACTATTGAGTATTGTTTACCTGCGGTACGAGAGGCGCGGGCCGTCGGCGGCGGCGCTAGGCTGCCCCACGGCCAGCTTCTCGAGCGCGCGTAGCACGGGCTGGCGCCGCGCCACCAGCAGCCGGCCGCGCCGCACAAACACGAAACGCGCGCGACGCCGCCAGCCCGACACTCGCCCCGACGCCACGTCCACCTCGCGCCACACGCCCTCGCCCCACACGAAGTACTTCGCAGTCATCACTACACTACACCCACCACACTAACGTCATTTATTTCTTTCAGATTAAACACGTCTCAGAAAACGCCAAGCCCGTCAATAAACACTCAATAAACATTTTAATTTCATCGAAGACCGAAGACCACAGAGCATGTAACTTTTTTGACGAGTGTTGCTAACTCCAAAAGTTCAAATCAAAGTAACATGCTCTGTGATTACTATACTCTATGGTACAAATTATCGTTTTTAGAGCAAAATTATAATACAAAAAAATATATTACAGTCAATGGGGCAGCTTAAAGCCAAGTTTCACTATGGCGCTAGCAGCACAAACCGTAAACAAGTTTTGTCATAGTTATTAAATTTTAAAAGTGTTATAGAAAGGGAGCGTTGAGCGTTGTCGATCCAATGTAATATTAGCACACCGCCTTGTGTAGGAGATAAGGTTTTTTTAAATCATACATAAATAGGAGTTCCTTTGTCGACTTATGTAGAAAGTTTGTGAATGTAGATTGTAGCCAGCAGAGCGAGTTCGAAAATTTTCATTCTCAGCCTCCAACTCTAAACTGCTTCTTACTGAATATTTATGTTGACCGTGTTTGGGATATCATAAAAAAGTACCTACTTCTTAAGATTTAGGGGGCCGCCAGGACCGGGGCCGGGGCGGTTTGTCTGGACACATTTAATTTCTACGTCTAGTTGTTAGCTTCAGATAAACCTACATGGACACTTATGAAACGTCATAAGCTAGGAATCGTTTCACTTGGTCGTTTTCTATGGAAAAGAACCGGCAGAAAACCATCGATAAATCAATGCAGAAAACTCCATGGTCAATCATCATAATTATAATAACAGCATATCGTCGACCGTAGGTTCAATTGAGGTAAGGGACAAAATACCCTAAATGAGTTGAGTATACAGTTTTGTTCAGAATTTTTCGCTCTATCGAATAGTGAATATGAAAAAATTCTAACGTAAGAAAAACAGACCCGAAAAAGGTTTATAAGAAAAAAGTTACGGGCGCATTAGTCAAAAAAAAAACTTTGTCGGCCTCTCCTGAAAAATCGTATTTTGTCCCTTACCTCAATTGAACCTACGGTCGACGATATAGTCTTATTTTGCATGTCGTTCGCATGTGTGGCAATGGCAAACATCCTAATAAAAATAATAAAAAGGTTTATTGCAGAAACTTGTACAACTTTTTCAGTAAATGTTACATAGGGACCTCCTTTTAAGTAAATGATATATACCTGTGCTAGGAGATCCCGCTCTCCAATGACATAATAATTAATTGGTAAAAGTGATGTACAGACGCCAGCACATCAAGCTACCCGAAACTGTCAAATTTTCCCAATCAACTTTGAACCTTATACTTCAGAGATAAAGTTGAAAATCTATTAAATAAATTTGACAGATTGTAGTAGCTTGAAGTGCTGGCGTCTGTACAATAAGAAAATAGAATTGAAACAACAAAAAAATTAAATAAACAATAAAACAAGTAAAATCCCAAATTAATCAGACAAGACTTGAACTATAACTAAATAAAATTAAAAAATTAAAAAAACTTAGAGATATATCTTAAAATAGTATCAACGTGGTCGACTTAAACGCAGCCCAGGGGGGGTCATAACCCCCATGACCCCTCCTCCTGGATCCGCCCTTGTCTCAGGTTAGGTTAGCTCTGCCCCCTCCCGCCCCCCCCCACTTACGGAAGGTTTCAAGCCGCAGTTGCTCGAAGAATTGGTCTCAGATCTCTTCCCTGCAAGATCAGAGCATGAACCACCGCCGATGACTCTGCCCACAGCCGCAGAGCCTGATGAAGAGAAGAGCGAAAGCGTCCCAGAGGTGACACAACCTGAGATGAGGGCGGCCGTAACGCGGCTCCGGGCTGAGAATACGGCTCCGGGGCCCGATGGGGTTCCTGGCCGTGCTCTAGTCCTCGCTCTTAAGAACCTGGAGCCCCCATTGAGCGGACTCTTCTCAGCGTGCCTTGAGCGGGGCCAGTTTCCCAAGCAGTGGAAAGCAGGTCAACTGGTCCTGCTCAAAAGGCGGGGCGCCCTGTGGACTCACCATCCGCTTATCGGCCCATAGTGTTACTAGACGAGGTAGGGAAGCTGTTTGAGCGAATAATCGCAGACCGCATCGTCAGCCACTTGTGCAGAGAGGGGCCGAATCTGGACGACAGCCAGTTTGGGTTTCGTCACGGGCGCTCTACCATTGACGCCATAATGAGGGTTAGTGTCCTGGCAGAGGAAGCGGTATCCCAGGGCGGGGTGTTACCTTGGACATGTCTAACGCATTCAACACCCTGCCTTGGAGTTGCAAAAGGGAGGCGCTACGTTACCTCCGGGTGCCTCCCTACCTCTACCACGTTGTGGGGGCTTATTTAGCGGGGAGGTGTGTTACCTACACGGGACGCGATGGTAGAGGCCAGAGAGTCCGCGCGCTCATTCCCCTCCAGTCCTGCATGCTTTAATCCAGAACAAGGAAATTTCCTTCTTCTGGAGTCTGCTGTCCTCGATTTTGCTTCTAGTTTCGACAGCCGAGGGGTGGAGGGAATATGGGTTAACGACTGTTTCCAAGGCAGAGCGCAAACGGGGGGGGGGAAGAGGGGTGCGTCCCGGGGTGTAACGGGCGTCGCGGGAGAGAGAGTATCTAGGGTAGTTCCTGGATGCGAGGGGGGGGGGGTCGGTTGTATATGTATAAGGGAGATATATAGTTACATTTAATCAGTACTAGTTGTTATTATATATTTATAAAAATAAAATAAAATAAAAAATGAGGGGTCAAAAAGGGGGTCTAAGGGGTCTATCTTAATATGGGTTCTAGTTGGGAGGGGGGGTACTAGGGGGGGGGGGGGGAATTTTGTCAGAATTTTGATATTCCCAGCCGTTCAAAAGATATTACGATTTTAAAAGGAAAAATATATTTTTCGGGATATTGATACTCGGATTTATAAAATAAAAGGAATTATGGCCTGGTGAGGTGAGGGGGGGTTTGGAAATAGTTTTTTGAGGGGGGGGGGGGGGATTCAACTTCGGGTATTGTAACTTACGTATTCAGTCACTGCTACGAAATGGCCTACTGAGGTATTTAAATGGGAGGGGGGTGGGGGGGTACAATTAGTTAAAATCACAATTTTATAAAACAAGAGGGGTGTACATATAGGGGATGGCCTGTGGAGTTTTGCTGTATATACTGTACTAGTACAGTACACATACGTACATACTGTACTAGTACAGTATATACAGTCTGGTGTCAAAAACGGGCTAGCTCGCTCCGTTCTCGAGATATGGTCGTTTTTAGGATTTCAAAAGTCCCAGGTTCGAGTCCCGTTTGGTGAACACCAATTTTTTACACAATCAATATTTTTTATAAAATATAAATCTAATATATAAACTAGGTCTACAGCAGTTTGGCACACATAATTTAAGTTGGCTTTTATGATTAAGTTGACTTTTAATTTGGATTTTAAAAACGGGGTAATATGTGGGGAGATAATGAAAGTGGGGAGAATTTCGTAAATTTACCCCGATTTTTTTACAGGAGCGTCGCAGAGGGATGGGAATAGATTGTGCGGGTTCCCCTTCCAGAGGAAACTATGTTAGGTGAAGTTATTTTCCCTCTACGGCTATCCGTTTGGGAGATAAAGCCACTCCAGTATAACTTGTAAACAAGTTGGGATCGGGGAAAAATCGCGATCGGGGAGAGGTTATATCTCAAAAAATACTAATTTAAAATTACTGAAAATTTGTTTGCATATGCCAGTAGCTGAGGGCTACTGGTCACTGTATTAAAAAACACTGAAAAACAACTAACAAAATATATTTCCTGTTTTTCTTTCCGAAAAAAGCCAACTTATTTTACTGCCGGAAATTAATTCTATGCACAGTAATAATTACAGTTCTCTTGAAACTATTGTCCGATTTCGATGAAATTTTCGCCTCTGGGTTAGGGAACGACCCAGCTAGCCTCCACAGGAGTTGTAGATTTTTCTTCCCTGGTAATAGGCGAAAAACCGTGGCCGGAAAAACCTATTTCCTCTTTCACAGCCGCACAGATTTTTTATTAAGTTTGTAGTCACGTTAAAAGGTGCACACTTAGCTTATTTTCCGTTTTGAAAAGACCTCCGGGGTCCTTGTCACGTACTCCTCCTCGAGGAGTGGTCAGGGGTGATTTTCGGCCTTAGTTGCGGGACCTCGTTGGCACCTGGAGAAGTTTATTTCACTGTATTTCCGCGCGCCTGCTCGGAAAAATTCGGGACTTTTTCCAGGGTTGGAGGTCTCGCTTAGGCGGTCAGGATAGCAGTTCCAGAAATATAGGTCGTCGATCTGGTTTAGAAGTTATTCTGCTTTTAAGATCGAAAAAACCAGCACTTGCACAATTTTTTCACAGTTTTTGTCACAGTTTTCACAGTTTTCAATATTTTCACAAAATTTTTTCGCGCCCGTGATCGCCTCGTGATTCCGCGTGTTTTGATGTATTGCACGATTTTCTGTTTTTCGCGATTTTTGACTGCGGAGCGCGGTTTAAACTGGACTGTTCGCGGCGGGGGACGCCGGGTGACTGGGTTAGGTTAGTTTAGGTTAGGTTAGGTTAGTTTAGGTTAGGTTAGGTTAGGTTAGGTTAGGTTAGGTTAGGTTAGGTTGAGGTGGACCGATGCAGCGTGAGATCGAGCTTCATCGGTCTCAGCTCCGCGAGGTCCTGGTGACGGAATGGCGGGACAGGCTTTTGCGCCCTACCGCCGGCCTCGCTACCGTCGACGCGATTCGACCAGTGCTCGACGAATGGCTCGGGAGGAGGCACGGTTCCCTGTCGTTTCGGGCGACGCAGGTGCTCTCGGGGCATGGCTGTTTCGGGAAGTACCTGTGTCGCATAAACAGGGAGCCGGACGCTCGGTGCCATCACTGCACCCACTGTCGGGAGGACACGGCGCAGCATACACTAGCAGAGTGTACCGCATGGGAGGAGCCGCGCCGTGCCCTCGTATCTGAAGTCGGAGCCGACCTGGCGCTGCCGGCTGTCGCTTGTTCGATGGTTGGGAGCGCCGAGTCGTGGGATGCGGTGATCTCCTTCTGTGAAACCGTAGTTTCGCAGAAGGAGGCTGCGGAAAGGGAGAGGGAGATTGAGACCACTCTCCTGATCCGTAGCAGGCGGACTGGGCGTCGGCGGAGGGCGGACAACGCCCTCTTCCAGCCCCCGTAAACAGATCCGGAGGGACGGCGGACTCGGGGACGTCCGCCGCCCCCCATCCAGCAGGACCCGAGGTGGCGGTGCGTAGTGTTCCGCGCGCGCCCCTATTTGACGTCGCGGGGGGAGTCTCACCTCACTCCCCCCGCGGGCATGAAGTGGCCCGCAAATGCGGGCCGGCACCAGTCGGGGATCATGGAAGGCGCACTAGTTCTCATGATCCCCGGTCCAAGTGTGGGAAGGGAACACCGGGGTGGTTTTTAGTCAGTAGGAGTCTGACAGACCCCTTCGCCTGCCCCAGGGCGGAGGACATCCATGAGGATTTTCCACCCCGGAACAAAAAAAAAAAAAAACAAAAAAAAAAAAAAGGTTAGGTTAGGTTAGGTTAGGTTAGGTTTTTTTTTTTTTTTTTTTTATTCGGCAGGAGTGGGAAATCCTCATGGACGCCCAGACTGCCTCACAGATGAGCCAGTCTGGGCAGTGCCGGACTCTTACCGGCTAAAACCACACTCCTGCCTTACAGACACGGTTTTCTCCGATATTGCGGTCGGAGGCTTATATTTCTACTATTCTTATTTGAAGCTATATAATTATAATTGTTTGCTATCGTTGTTGGGTGGTATATTACAGTTTGTTCCATCATAACTGCAGGTCGAGACTTCAGAGCTTTACAGGCTTTTATTCTTATTCTATATTACATTTTTTTATTTTTATTATTTTTTTTTTTTTTTTTTTTTTCTTATTCATTAAGGTATTTTTTTTTTAAGTATTTTTTTTTTTTTTTTTTTTTTTTTCTGGTTTTTCTTATCATTCTTATTTCTTACTTTAACACGCAATACAATATAGCTCACTATATTTACGGTGTTAATTTCTTAATCTACGTTTTATTTCTATCTATAACAATTCTTATTATACTTATACAAAAATCCAAAAATTCACTTCGAATGTCTGTGTTAGTCATTATTGTACATATATTTCTTTCACTTATTTTTAAATCTATTCTATTTTCCAGGTTGAATGGTTAGGTTAGGTTAGGTTAGGTTAGGTTAGGTTAGGTTAGGTTAGGTTAGGTTAGGTTAGGTTAGGTTAGGTTAGGTTAGGTTAGGTTAGGTTAGGTTAGGTTAGGTTTTTTTTTTTTTTTTTTTTTTTTTTTTTTTTGTTTTAGCAGGAGTGGGAAATCCTCATGGACGCCCAGACTGACTCACTGGTGAGCCAGTCTGGGCAGTGCCGGACTCTTACCGGCTAAAACCCACTCCTGCCTTTGCTCAGTGTCCCTCTGACATGATCAGAGACCTTATTTTGCAGTTTTTCTGTTTGTAGTCGTTCTGTTTCTTTTATAGTTTTTAAAATTTGTCCCGTTTTACAAAGCGGAGAGTTCCGTGGAAGCTTTCGCGACCCTTCTTGCTAGTTCCTGAGGAATATCTAAATTTGAGCCTGCAGTTCTTATGTTTCTTATATTCTAATAGCTAACATCTAAACATAGTCTACATAGTAAATCTTATCTTATCTTATAGTATACCTTATTATATTACCTTACAATACGGTCTAATTTATTTATATTATTTTTGTATTTTTATGTTTTTGTTTGTTTTTGAGTCTACTTATACTAATGTACTATAAAATCTATCATATTTTCAATCAATATTTTTATTATCAATATCTTTATCTCTATTATATTTATAGTAATGGCTATGCTAATATATATGCAATATATCATATAGACATTTTTCTTATTCTAAACATTTATTTTCTATTCTATCAATTTTTAATACTAATTTAAAAACAATATTTTCTAGTTTATATTTACTAAATCCTGGCAGACTCAGAGCTGCTATTTTTCTCACAATTAATTTGTATTGTTTCTCACAGAGGCATATCCGAATCTTTTCCTGTGCTTCTCTTTGTTTCAGGTACTGGTCGACGATCTGCGCACTCTGGACTGGTGCAGCGCTTCGGATGCGGCTTCTCAAGATGTTCTTCACAACAATGAGCACGTTTGACCACAACGGTAAGGAAACTTTGTTTCGAATTTTGCATGAATTTAATTTGTTGTCTGTTTTTAATTGGTCCAACTTCTCACGAAGTTGACTCCAATTTGCTTGTTTTTTATTGTTTCTACAACTGTTTGTGCTTTTAAGTTTTTGAATATTAATTTTGAGTACATTACCGCTGTGGCTCTTACTTCCAAGAAACGTTGGATGGACCTCAGCAATACGCCACCGACAGGCGCGCCAACGCGTCCCATTTAAGGCGTATTGGACACCCACTGTCGAAGGCGTTGTGGTCACTCCTGTCCCCTTTGGCCAATACACAGTTGTGACATTTTGGTGCCTCCGCTGCCTGCCGTGAGGGACAGTCCGCCCGCAAGTGAGGGTCGCCACAATGAGTGCAGAGGTCGGCGGGCTGCGTGCACAGTTTACGGCTGTGGCCGTAGCGCAGACAGCGAGTGCACTGCACCAGAGGCGACTGGTCCTGCACTCGCACTCGCTGCAAGTCAATGTGCACGCAACCCGCCGTCGTCAGCCTCTGCCATACCGTCGGAGACACCTGCAGGATGATATGGCACATGTGGGGGTTCCTCGTCCTACGACGGTACTTCACCCCCAACCTCAAATCCCCCACAGGTATGTCTCCGATCAGGTGGGTGTTTTGGATCTGCAGAGCTTCGGTAACTTCCGCATCCGAGTGGCAGGAGAGGACATCCTTGATGATTATCAGCGGGTCTTTATTCCTCATTTCTGCCACCACTAGGTTACCCGCTTTCTTAATCCTTTCAGTCACTCTGGTCATCTCCTCTCTTGTCTTGAACCCAAGGACCACCTTTTGGTCCCTCGCTTTGCGCAGCCGTTCCACCCTAGTGCCCTCGTTTCTGGCATCGACCGCCGTTCTTAGCTTCTCAATAACCTCTTCACCGGTGTCCTGATCATTCACAGATGATACGACTACCGAGTGAAGAGGCTCTTGGATGTGCTGCTTCGGGCTGGCGGCAATTTCCGCGAAAGTCGGACCCTGGCCTGCAACATAGCGAGGGGCCTGCTGGAGATGCTCCGACAGAGCGTGGGTATGTTGTTGGCACTCTTGCAGTGCATGTTTGTGCTCCTTGAGGCCTTCTATAAGGCTCTGCATCAGCTCCGTCGATTCTCCCGATGTCGGTGTGGGCTCCTTTTGGGTTTCCAATTTTTCGACCTCTTCGGTTTCCCTTACTTTTGTGGTTTCGGCCTCCTTTACCAGCTGGTAAAGTCTTTCCACCGCTTTTGTTATTTCGTCTTTAATTTCCTTTTTTAGGTTTCGGGAACTCAGAAGTTGGATTTTTGCTTTGGAGAGACATGCCTTTGCCTCCGTGGTTCTGTTCAAGTACCTCACGGGTTGCGCTTTCTGCGGCGAGTTCTCCTCAGTTCCCTCCACCTGCTTCGATCCATCCTGCTTGTTCTGATGGGCGAACGTTGATTTAGACTTAATTTTAGGGGGGGTAGACAGCAGGGCAATCTTCGGAGGTGTTACTGTTTTTAGGGGCTGTCCAGAACTCGGTCTATCAGCCTCCCACTCTCCAATACTGCGCCTCACCGACGGGCCAGCCTGTGCCGGTCGTGACCTCCCCGTTTCCGAGCTCTCCTCCGAGACCTTTGTCTTATGGACCGGTGTCCTAATTCCGAACATTTTTTAAAAAGATCGAAGGTTCGGGACTGCGGAACTACTTAAATTCTAGTGGACACGAGCGTCTGTACCGAATCCCTGTAAAGAGGGGATCGGCCAGTAATAAATAAATATGTAAATAATATAAGTCCAGCTAGGACTTTCGTCAGTCAGATAATTATGTCATTTATATGCGTTCAAGGTGACAATACTAGGCCTTGATTCCAATTAATTAATATATTCCTATTGCCAAAAGGTGTATATGAGGCTTGAAGAGCTAAAAAACTGAAATTAATATTTTTCTACGACTGAAAAGACTACCTGGCCAGTGAGGACAGGGTGGGTGGGAGGGTAATTTTTCGCCTTTTTATATTAGCTTTTTCGCCTTTTTATATTAGCTAGGCGCACGTGCGAGGTGTCGAAAGACGCGTCTCCGCGCGGGCTAGCGACCTATGCAGCTTTTAAAATTACTGCAGAACAAAAATTTTGAGTTTCAGTCAAAAAACGTGATTTTCGACTGAAAATTACGTGAAAACCGGGAATTACGACTACCGAACGGGACTCGAGCACGCGGAACGCGCACCAGAATACAGGTAAGGCAGGTAAGTATATATTGAAATTAAAATTTGAGATGAATTTGGTGAGAATATTTTGAAATAAAAATTAATTTAGGTTTTCTTAAGGAATATGTTGAAAATTTTTCTAAGTCCAGAACGAAAAAAATTTTTTCGCGTAAATGTCAATTTAAAATAGTCAGATAGTAGGATGGAACCTATTTGAGATCAAATCAGCTGAAAACAGCTTCCGAATGCGTCACCTGGATGCAAAGTTATAACGGTTAGGTTAGGTTTTTTTTTTTTTTTTTTTTTTTTTTTCTTGTCCCTGTGACTTTATCAAATTTCACAGACCTTATCGCTCTACGTGTTTTATTATATTTATTTACTTCTATCGCCTTATCTTTACTACAGTGATATATTTTTACAATATATATTATAGTAAATGCTTAGTTACTTTTATTCCTATTAATTACAATACTGACTATTTGAATACAGTACTCTATTAAAGTTTGACGAGTAAGTTTGTCACTAAGTAGAGTCTCTAGGTTTTCCTTTTTCAATACTATGTCGATTCTCTGCTGTAAGTTGTACCTGTCCCTATTATGTACTGGGCAGTCCAGCAGCAAATGGAATATCGTTTCCGCAGTATCTGAGTCACAGACACATGCGGGACTCTCCTTACACTTGAAACGATGCAAGTATTGAGAGAGCCCCCCATGTCCGGTGAAAACTTGCGTCAGTAACCCCGCTGGCCTCAATTTTCTCACTACTCTGTAAGCGTCTATGGCATCCGGGAGGAACACTCTCGTTACGGAGGCCGTGTCACCCGACTTGTACCTCCCGTTCCACTCGTCAAGAGAGTCCTTCCGGATTATCCGTTTGACGAATGAGACCGGAACCTGGTCGTAGTCGGGGCTCCTCCGACTCGAGAGTGCAGCCTCTTTCGCGAGTTGATCAGCACGTTCGTTTCCTGTGAGACCCACATGCGCCTTCACCCAGTAAAAGCTCACAGTTTTTCCTTGGTTGAAGGCCTTTTTCAGGGTCTCGCGCGTCTCTACCGCCAATGGATGTAGGGCATTGTAGTTGGTGATGGTCTCTAGGGCCGACCTCGAGTCGCTATAAATGCCATATTCCCTTTCTTTGCCCTTCAGGGCCTCCTTAACGGCTCTGCATATAGCGAGGATCTCCGCTTGGTACACGGTGCAGTACGCGGCCAAGCTAAGCTTGATGGCCTTGGTCTCTGTCTCACCATCCCATATCGATAATGCAGCCCCGACCTTGCCCTCAAGCTTACTGCCGTCGGTGTAAATTTTCACCGCCTGCCCGTTGCTGCTGTCAATCTGAGCTTGAGTAGTCAAGCTATCGAAGGTCAACTCTACATGCAGAGCCGGATGTGGAATCTCTGCAAATCCCACCATACGTTCGGTCTCCCTGTCTCCCAGCACTAGCCGAGACGACCCTCTCCTTGCTTCGTACAGGGCGGCTGCTTCCTGTATTCGAAGGTCGAGAGGCAGTATCCCGGCCAGTACCAGTGCCGAGTTCAAGGAGACAGTGCGGTAGGACTTGCACAGTTTCTGTGCGAAGCCCCTCTGCACTGCATTCAACGCCTTCTGCGTTCCAATTTTTCTAGATGCCGGTGCCCATGCACTTGCTGCGTACAAAATGACCGGCTCCACAACTGCCGTATAAATTATTCTGATGACTTCCGGGTGCAGTCCCCAGCTTACTTTTGCGGCTCTGGAGAGCTGTTTATACAGATTTGCTGCCTTTTTGCAGACTTTTGCAACGTGGGTGTTGAACGTCATCTTATCATCCAGAGTCAGCCCCAGAATTTTGATCTCCCTTGACATTCCAATGTCGATCCCACCCATAGTCAGGAGTGGGGTATCGTACTTAAGCTTACGCGTCAGCAACATCGCACAAGTTTTGTGCGGCGCAAACTTCAGCTTGTTCCGGACTCCCCACTCCCGAACATAGGCGAGAGCGGCATTGGCCTGCCTCGAGATCTCCAATCCGGTATCCCCGCTGAAGACCATCACCACGTCATCCGCATACGCCTGACAGTATACTCCCTCTTTTTCCAAACCGTGTAATAGGGGATCAAGTAACAAATTCCAGAGTATCGGGCCGCCAATGGATCCCTGGACGCAACCTTTCTGGGTGTTTCTAGTGTGTTCCTCCCCGGCATACCTCAGTCCGATTTTTCTGCAGTCGAGATAGCTATCCAGTAGCCTCCTTACGTTGACCGGACACTTTTCCTCAGCCAGTCTGACTTTGATAGCTGGCCACCAGGCGCTATCGAAGGCCCCCTCTATATCCAATGAGACTAGGATTACGAGCTTTTTCTGCTCTATGTTCCCCTTGATATGGTTCACTAAGTTATAGAGGGCGTCCTCGGTGCTCCTCTGTGGCATAAAGCCGTACTGGCGAGTACTAATCCGCGGTACTAGGTGCCACCTGATCCTTGCTACTATCATCTTCTCCAGGATCTTGCCCAAGACTGGTAACAGGCCGATCGGCCTATAGGCCTTGGGGTTCGTATAGTCGTCCTTGCCCGGTTTTCTCAATACCACAACTGTGGCTTCCTTCCATATGTCCGGGAAGTGACCTATCTCTAGGCACTTATTATACAGGGCAAGGAACACGTCTAGATTCCTGAAGATAACTCGACTGCATATGTCCGCCGTGAAGCCATCCGCTCCAGGTGCCTTCTTTGGATTGAAACTCTTACTCGCGGTCTTTAGCTCTTCTACCGTAAACGGCGGATCATATGTTTCATTATGACTCGGGGCGTTTATTTGCTTCGCAAGCTCTCTTATTTGGCGATGATGTGAGTTATCCTTCTCTTCGGAGTCCTCAGGGTAAAATGTTTCGGCTAATAGAGTTGCCGATTCTTTTGGGTTTAGGAACACATCGTCCTTTTTAAGGGTCAGATCCTCTTGACGTTTGGCGGTTTTACCGATCACTCTGTAAATGCCCTCCCATACTCCTTCTTTATCTTGCTTTTGGCAAAAGGTTTTCCAGCCTGCTATTTGGGCTTTCTTGGCTTGGCATTCGTAGTTCTCTTTTGCGTGCACGTACTCTTTGAAGACTTTCTCTTTGCGGTCCTTCGCTGCGTTGCGTATCCTCCGCTTTTTTGTAGTGACCTCGTTTTTTAAGAGTGCGAGCTCTTCTGACCACCATGGCATAGAGAATTCAGTGTTTGTTGCCTTAGGCGGCATGCTGTCTCTACAGGCTAAAGTGATGCCTTTTGTCAAGTTTTTTGCCATGTTTTCCAACTCCTGTTTAAGCTCGACTCTACTTATTTTAGATGCGTTGATGTTTTGTTCCGCTTGGAATTGATCCATTTTCTCAAAGAAAATATCCCAATTTGCCTTCTTAGTATTGTAGAGTCGAGTGGTCCTTTGGATATTGATCCCTTTTTCCCTCTGCAAGCGCACTTTAAAAAGGATCGTGTTGTGGTCCGAGCTCGTCACTCCCTGATCAACTCTCCAGTCTTCCACGAGACTCAGCATATCCGTCGAACAGGCTGTTAAATCGACAAAGCTGCTGTATCTCGTGTTACCCCTTATCGTGTCGAATGTGGGAATATCTCCACTATTGAGTACCTGCATTTCTGACTCTTCCAGGGTCCCGGACATTTCTATACCCCTTATGTCATTTACGATGCTGCCCCACCAGGTATTCTTAGCATTGGCATCGCCTCCAATGATTAATTTTCTTGGCCCAGCTCTCTCTATCGTCCTTCGCATTTGATCCACGTATGGTTCTATGGGCTGGTCAGGTTCGAAGTAAAAAGAGACTACTGCGATTTCCCAGGCTTTGGACCGGATCCTCACCACTGCGATGTTGTTCGTAGTGAGTTCTGGGCATTGTATAACGTCCAGGTCATGATCAAAAACGATCACGGCCGCTTTCACAGTCCCTGTTCCATCGTCCTCGCACTGGTACACCCGCACGCCTCGGTAGCTCTTCATCCTTCGAATCCCCCCAACATACGGTTCCTGGACCAAAGCGAGAGCAATTTTCTGTTTGGTGGCTTCCGCCATGAGCTCGTTTGTTGCCAACTCCTTTCTTTGGAGGTTGGCCTGGGCCATTGTGTATCCTCTGGTGGGGTTGCCTGCCCTATTATTGCCATCGTTGCCCTTAGCAATAAGCTACCCTCGCTCTCGCCATTGCATCCCATCTTCTGCGTACAGTACATTCGTTACTGAATGCATTGTGTTCAGTACTGGCATGTTTTGCCTTCGTGCAATTCACGCATGATGGGGCTACTCCGGCGATCCAATCCGGGCACTGGGGTCGGGTATGGGGGCCGCCGCAGTGGCTGCACTTGTCTACAGTTTCTTTGCAGAAACGCTTGCTATGGCCATACGCTAGGCAGCATGTACATTGGACCAGTGGTGACTGGTCTTCTACCTTGATGCGCTGGATGTCAATGTGTATGGCCCCTTTGTGCAGTGTTCTATTCCACAGTTGCGGCGACACCCTCAGAATAACATGGTTTGTGTGGGGGTTCCTGGTCTTTCTCTTGTAGGCTATTTCGACCCTGTCGTTGTCGCTGTTTAGGTCTCTGAAGAGGTCTGCGTTTTGCTTTTTGAAAGCACTTAGGATGTCCTCATCGGTGTTATAACTGAAGACACTCTTCAGGGCCAATAGCGGGTCTTTATTTTTCATTTCCTCCACTAGGAGGTTCCCTCCCTCACTCAACCTTTCTTTCACCTTTTGCCTCTCTTCCTGTGTTTTGCATCCCACTATTACTTTTCGGTCTCTGGCCTTTCTGACTCTGTCCACCGTTATAAAGCCGTCCTTTGCATTCACAGCTCTTCTAATTCTCTCGATCACCTCGTCTCCAGTTTCCAACTGATCGGTTGAGGTAACCGCTATAGAGTGGAGAGCTGCGTGTTCAGAAACAGCATTTTTCGGAGCGGTGGCTGCAACATTTGCATAAGTGGCTCTATTCTCTATAATTTGTCGTCCTGTCTCTAACTCTTTCCTTAATTCCTCCATTTTCAGGTTATTTTCTAGGATGAGTTTTGAGTGTTCCTCTATTATTTGAGTCAGATGGCCTTGCTTTCCTTCACCATTATCTTCCTGTACTAGCTGTTCTGTCTGTATCCTTTCTATTACTTTATTGTTATCGGTAACTGTATGTCTTAAAGTCGATTTTGCGCTCTCGGCCTCCTTCACCAGTTGAAACAGTCGTTCCACCGCCTGTGTGACATCTGTTTTGATGTCAGCTCGTAAGTTGCGGGATTCTCCCAGAGCCGTTTTCGCCTTTCTGATACAGGCGCGTGCTTCCGTCACTCTATCGGGGTATTCCCTTTTTTGTTTCGGTGAGATGACGGACGCCGCCTCTGTGGACGTTCTGAGCACTAGTGGTTTGGGGTCGATTGCGCCCGTCTTTATCTTTAATTTTGTTTGTGCCGGTGGTATTGTTTTGTGTGGTGAATTAGGCGATTTTTGAGTATCTTTCGACGTCTCCCATTCTCCTATACTCTTCCTCACATTTGATGATTGCGTCGGTGCCGTCGAGGGGCCAGCCCTCTCGTCATGTTTGGGAGATCCGTGGGTATTGGTCATTTTCTTGGTCGGAGTTCTAATTCCGAACATTTTAATTGGCATCAGGGACGCGTCGTTAAGTCCGTCAAAAGGATTTTTGCGGCCTTTTTGTAAAATGTAAAATTAAAAATTTATTTTAAGTAAATAAAATGAATAATATAAACCGCTCTACAAAGAATTAGTTTTTAAAAAGAAAATTTTCTAAAATTAGTCTGGCTATGCAGAAATAACCGCGCCAGTACTTCTCTAAAGTACTCTATTACTTTTCCCAGAGACTCTACCCAGAGACGTTCTCTCCTTGTAGAGAGCCTAATATCTGCTCTATCCGTACCGCGGAAGCCAGAAAAAGCCAGAGGAACGATTTTATAAATATATGTGATTAACTTGGAAAGGGGTCGTTTTTCCGCAGTTTCGTTGGAGCCAAATAGGAGATCTTTTATTCACAATTTTAAAGACCCCAAACTCGGTTGGTCTACGACCTCCGGTTACGAAGTTAGAGTTCGGGGGGGTGAGGTAGGCTTTAAGGGGGAGGGGGGGGAGGGTTTTCACGAGTATCGAGGGAGGGGTTGCGTCACAAAAAACAAGAAAGAAGAGGGTTTTGGGGGTCACAGGGGGTCACTAGATAACGGGGGCCCGGGGGATTTAAGTACTATAAAAGGATTCTAATGTATATAAAAATTAAGGCACAAAAGGAAGGGGTCAAAAAGGGGGTCTAGGGGGCTTATCTGGATGTAGGTTTTAGCTGGGAAAAAAAAAAAAAAAAAAAAAAAATAATTGGGGGGGGGGTTCGAAAGGGGGTAGCCAGTACAAATTATACTTATATAAATATGCTGGCTGGCGTTAAAAACAGGCTAACTGACTCCGTTTCCGAGATATGAGCGTTTTAATAAAAATAAAATCCCGGGTTCGACACCCGGTTGGTGAAAAAATTTAAAATTTTTATTTAAATTTATAAATAGTTACAATGCACTATGGTTTAAATAGATCGCTTAAAATACGTCCACTATTATACAATTTTTGTTGAAGATAAATAGTGGGGTAATCAATGGGGAGAAAGCAAACGTGGGGAGATTCTCTTAAAATTACGCAAATTTACCCCGATTTATTTCGGGAATAGTCGCAGAGGGACGGGAAAAAGTTCTGTTGATAGTCCCTCTTTAGAAAACTTTAAATTCTTTGTTATTTTCCCTCTGCGACTTTCCGTTTGGAAGCTATAGCCACAATTATACAACTTGTAAAAAAGCGGAAATCGGGGAGAAGCCCGTGATCTGGGAGAGGCTATAACTGGCAAACTACGTGATGTAATCTCTTAAAAATAATTCTGCACCCTCACTATCAGCTGAGGGCTGCTATTCCGAACATAAAAAACACGAAAAACTATGGGTAAATTACTTTTTCCTTTTTTTCTTCTTTTCCTACAAAACAAATTATTTTGCGGGCGGAAATTTTTCGTATGTACACTAAATTTAACAAAACGTCTTAAAATAATGGTCCAAAAATTCTGATTTTTCGTACCCGGGTTGGGTGCCGTCCCAGCTATCTTCTCTATTAGTTTCAGACTAGGTCGTCACTGAAGATTTAAATTTTTCATGATCGGAACAAAATTTCCACTTTTGCACGTCCGCACATTAAGTTTGTAATTTCAATAATGTGGTTTTCCTTAGCTAAATTTAATTTTTTGGAAATACCTCCAGGGTCCTTTCCTCGTTCTCTTCTTCCAGAAGTGGTCAGGGATAACTTGCTAGCCCCGAAACGGGACTTCGTCACTTGGAAAACAGGGAATTTCCTGTATTTCCGCGCGCCTGCCCGGAAAAATTCGGGACTTTTTCCTGGATCAGAGATCTTGGTACGATGATCCTGATAACACTATAAAATCACTGTGTCGTCGCTTTGGTTCCCGAGTTATTCGACTTAATAAGTCGAATGTTCCCGAGATTTCACCTTTTCAGTGATAATTTTCACAGTTTTGAACTTTTCACGACACTTTTTTCACTCTCGTGATCGCCTTGCGATAGCGCGTATTTTGGTGTACAACACTTGTAGTTTGGAGAACTTTTTACTATTTTTCGCGATTTTAACGTGCGGAGCGCGGTTCAAACGTGGCGTTCTGGGCGGCGCGGCGGCGGTTGAAGCCAGTAGGTTAGGTTAGGTTAGGTTAGGTTAGGTTAGGTTTTTTTTTTTTTTTTTTTTTTTTTTTTTTTTTTTTTTTTTTTCCGGTCTAGTTCCGCCAACATGATTGGCGCCTATTCTATATCCAATCCTTTTCCATACCAGTTCTCGCGTACATGCCTCTCGTACTTCCATGCTTCATACTTTGTCTTTCTATTATCCGTCACCATTTATTCCGTGGGTGGGATTCCCACTTATGAGCTACATTCGTAATCTTTTGTTTTATTTATTCACTCATATTTCTATTTATCTTTAGGGAAAATAATTTGAGCAGGTTTGATTTTATTAAACATACTTTTAACCTAACTTATTTATAACTTAACTAATTTAAAAATAACCAAATTATAATATTACTTATTTATAACACTTATCTTTTAAAAATCTATCAATATATTTATAGCAAGATGCCATCGCACTTAACCTACTGCTTATCCTATTTTACAATTTATTGCGCTAATGTCCTATGTTTACAGTAACTATATGTACAATATAATATGAAACATAGTTGTTTTATCTTGTTTTATTTTTCTCGATTACTTTTAGTGCTATATTCTCACAGTAGGCTATAAGTTTATTTCTCTTGTTTCCTATCATTATTTCCCTTACGCTATCTCTCTGCAGTCTTTTGCCTATTTCTTGTTCCAAATTGTAGCGTTCCCTTGCGTAAATTGGGCAGTCTAATATTAAGTGTGGAACTGATTCCGCCACAATGGGGTCACAGGTGCACGATGGGCTCTCTTTGCACTTGAAGCGGTTTAGATATTCCGAGAACCCACCGTGCCCTGTCAAGACTTGCGTGAGCACGCCTATTGGCCTCAACTTTTTTATTATACGGTAGGCAGCCACGGCATCCGGAAGGAATATCTTCGTCACGGAGGCCGTTTCTCCTGACACGTATCTCGCATTCCACACATCAAGCGAACTCAAACGTATTTGGCGCTTGATGTATGATACAGGACACCGGTCATAGTCTGGTTTCTTCCGTGACGACAACGCTGCCTCCTTTGCCAGCTCATCCGCACGCTCATTCCCTGGCAAGCCCGCATGGGCCTTGACCCAGAAGAGAGACACAGCTTTGTTCTGGTTCAATGCCTCAGCCAAATTGGCTCGTGCGCAGACCGCCAGAGGGTGCACAGAGCAATGGCTTGCAAGCGCCTGCAATGCTGACATTGAGTCGCTGTACAAGCCATAGCTCGTCTCTTTGCGCTTGAGAATCACGTCCGTTGCCTTACAAATGGCCAGAAGTTCCGCCTGGTAGACAGTGCAGTACGCAGCAAGGCTGAGCTTGAGGTTCTGGACTTCACCTTCATTATCCCACAAGGATAATGCGGCTCCAACCTTCCCCTCAATCTTACTGCCGTCAGTGAATATACGCACTGCCTGCACGTTATGGCTGTCTACAAGCTGTTGGTCTGCCAGGCTCATAAACTCGAAAGCCATTTGTTTGGCCGGGTGAGATGTTTCTGCAAATCTCACCACACTCTCGATCTCCCTATCTCCCGGTACAAACTCGGATGACCCTCTCCTTGCCTCATACAGGGCGGCTGCCTCTTGTATGCGAAGGTCTAGAGGTAGTATCCCAGCTAGCACCAGTGCCGAGTTTAGTGAGACTGTACGGTAAGACTTACAAATCTTCTGGGCGAATCCTCGTTGGAGAGAGCCCAGCTTCCTCCGTATACCCAGCTTTTTCGTAGCGGGAGCCCAGGCTCCAGCCGCGTACGTGACTATTGGTTCAATCGTGGCAGTGTAAATAATTTCTATAACCTCCCTATTGAGACCCCAGCTGACTTTTGCCGCACGTGCCAGTCTTTTATAAATTTCCGCCACCTTCTTACAGACGTTCTTGGTGTGTTCGTTGAACGTCAGTTTTTCGTCTATAGTCAGCCCTAGCAACTTCATGCTCCTGACCATACCAATGTCGACCCCGGCCATGCTCAGAATTGGAGTGTCGTATTTAAGCTTGTTAGTTATTAACATCGCACAGGTTTTGTGCGGTGCAAACTTAAGCTTATTTCTGACGCCCCAGCTCTGAACATGGGCGAGGGCTGCATTGGCAGTTCTGGAGACTTCAGCCGCCGTGTCACCGTCCACGGCCAAAACTATATCGTCTGCAAAAGCCTGAACAAAGTACCCCTTTTTTTCTAAGTCGTGCAGTAGCGGGTCCAGTAAAAGGTTCCATAGAATGGGACCACCAATTGACCCCTGGACGCAGCCTTTGTTTGTTGCTCTCGTACATTCCTCCCCAGCGTACCTTACCCTTATTTTTCTGCCGTCGAGGTAACTGTCAAGTAGCCTCCTAGTGTTCACCGGGCACTTTTCCTCAGCCAGCCTGACTTTGATTGCTGGCCACCAGGCGCTATCGAAGGCGCCCTCTATATCCAACGAAACCAGGACAATTAGCTTCTTCAGCCTCAACTTGTCCTGCAGATGCTTTATTAGCGTATAGAGGGCGTCCTCGGTGCTCTTCTGTGGCATAAAGCCAAACTGTCGAGTACTAAACCGCGGCACAAGCTGCCACTTGACCCTCGCCACCACCATCCTCTCCAGGACTTTCCCCAAGACCGGTAGGAGACCTATCGGTCTATAGGACTTGGGGTTCGTGTAGTTCTCCTTGCCCGGTTTTCTGAGGACCACCACCGTTGCCTCTTTCCAGATGTCCGGGAAGTGCGCCAGTTCTAGGCATTTATTGTATAGAGCAAGGAAAGCGTCCGGGTCCTGGCAGATCGCTCGACCACAGATGTCCGACGTAAATCCATCCACTCCGGGGGCTTTCTTCGGATTGAAGTGTCCCACGGCTGTCTTTAGCTCCAGCGGTGTAAATGGTGGGTCATGATATTCATCATGCTGCCATTCATTTACCCGTGTGGCTGCCTCCCTGGTGAGCCTGTGGTCTGCATTGTCTTGCTCCGCTGTATCCTGTGGGTAGAAAATGTCGGCGAGCAAAGCTGCCGATTCCTTCGGGTTCAAAAATGTACCATTGCTCATCAGGATCAGATCTTCTTGTCTCCTGGTGGTCCCTCTGATGACTCTATATATACCCTCCCATAAACCCTCCCCGTCTTGTTTTTCGCAAAACTCCTTCCAGCTGGCTACTAGCGCTTTCTTAGCTTGGCACTCATACTCTTCTTTGGCTTTCAGGTACTCGTCGACAACCATTGCTCTACGGACCGGTGCGGCGTTACGGATGCGGTTCTTCTTTGTAACGACTTCCTTTTTCTTCACAGCGAGCACTTTGGACCACCACGGAATGGTAATTTTTACTTTGGTATTGATTTTAGGGATAACTTCGTCACATGCTTTCTCAATTACATTTTTGTACCTTATTACTAATTCTTCAAGTTCACACTTATTAACTATCTGATTTATACTGTCTAAGCTTATATTATTTTCAATTCTGTATTCCCCCAATTTAATTTTAAAAGATTCCCAATTTGCTTTTTTAGTGTTGTACTTCCTTGTTGTCCTAGTTATGCTTATCCCTTTTTCCCTTTTTACTTTAAAATCAAATATAATGGTGTTGTGGTCCGAGCTCGTTACCCCTGTGTCGACCCGCCAGTCATCTACCAGGTCAAATAGATCGATCGAGCATGCTGTGACGTCCACGTGGCTCTTGTATACTACGCCACCTCTAACTGTGTAAAAAGTCGGCGTATCTCCAGTGTTCAGTACCTGAAGCTCCAACTCTTCCAGGGTCCCGGTCATCTCTTCTCCCCTGAGATCTTCTATAGTGCTTCCCCACCAGGTACTCTTTGCATTTGCATCTCCTCCTATAAGAAGCCTGCCGGTGCCCAGCTCCAGCTTTATTTTGGTCAGATGATCCAAGTAAGGCCCTATGGGTTGGTCTGGCTCAAAGTAATAGGAGACTACCGCGATTTCCCAAGCTTTGGTCCGGATCCCCACCACGACGATGTTGTTAGTAGTGAGTTTCGGGTAGGGAATGATATCCAAGTCATTATTAAAGACGGCTATTGCCGCCTTTACCCTCCCACTTCCTTCGACCTCGCACTGGTAGATTCTAGCGCCGCGGTAGCTCTTCATACCCCTAGCCCCTCCCACATACGGTTCCTGAATCAATGCCCATGCTATTGCTCGCTTATTGGCCTCCAAAAAGAGTTCGGTGGTTGCCAATTCCTTCCTTTGTAGGTTGGCTTGGGCCACCGCATATCCTCTGGTTGAAATATTTGCCCTGTCGCCCGTCTCAACTTTAGCAATATGCTACTCTGGCTCTGGCCAGAACCTCACATCTCTTTCTGACAGGGCATTCGTCACTGAATGCATTATGCTCAGTGTTTTCTAGTTTTGCATGCACACAGTTACAGCATGATGGGGTTGTTCCAGCCATCCATTCTGCACATTTCGCCCTCATGTGAGGGCCCCCGCAGTGACTGCATTTTTCCACTTGTTCTTTACAGAGCCGTCGTCCATGCCCGAATCCTAGGCATAGAGAACACTGGACCAGTGGAGTCTGGTCGGACACTCGGATCCTTTGCAGGTCAATGTGAACAGCCTGTCGATCCTGAAGTCTATTCCACAGTGTTGGGGAGACCCTGAGGGCAACATGGTGCATGTGGGGGTTTCTTGTTTTCTTCTTAAAAAGTACCTCTACCCGGTCTTCTTCTTTCGTTAAATCCGTGAACAAGTCCCTATTCTGGTTTCGAAGAGCCTTAAGGACGTCTTCGTCTGTGTTGTAGGTTAAGACATCCCTCAAGAGCACTAGAGGGTCTCTGTTCTTGACATCCTCAACCTTCAACAACGCCCCCACGCTTGCCAATCTTTCCTTAATTCTTTCTCTTCCTTCTTCTGTTTTACATCCCAGTACTATTTTTCTGTCTTTTGCTTTCCGGATTCTGTCCACTGTGACCCATCCTTCCTTTGCGTTTACTGCTTTTCTAATATGGTCAATTATTTCCTCTCCAGTTTCAGTTTCCTTGGTAGAGGTGACCACAATGGAATGGAGTGCTGTCTGCTTTGGTGGCTGCTTGATAGGCTGACTTGCCGCTACACTAGCATAGGAGAATTTCTCCATATGCTCTTCGCTAGTTTTAAGTGCCTCTTTCAGACTGTCAAGTTTCTCGCTGTTCTCCCGCAAGTTTCGGCTGTGATCTTCCAGAGCCTTTTTGAGAGACTCCATCTCCACCTCCGTGTTGGAAACTATTTCTTTCTGTACTTCTTCTACTTCCACTTGCGATTGTGTCCCCTTTGTTTTTGTCATTATCTTTGGGGGTGGGGCTCGTCCTTTTTCCTGCTCAGATTCCTTAATGAGCAGGTAGAGCCGATCTGCTTGGGCCTTGACCTCTTCTTTGATCTCCCTTTTCGTTGTTTTGGAATTTGTCATGTGGGCTTTTATTTTGCTTAGGCATATTCTGGCCTCCGCAACTCTAGTTTTTGCTGGCGGACTCAAGCAGTCAATCTCGACGGATGGTCGTCGTGAAGTTTCCAGTATCAATTTGAGAGGTACCTTTTCTGCCGCCTTCTTCTCTGGGGTCTGGTTTTTTGCTGGCTTTCCGACCTCACATTCGCCCACACTTTTTCTGACACTTTGTGTGGAGGATCCTGCCTCTTCTGTGGCATTTGGTGGGCTTTTGTTTGCCAGATTTGCCGGCTTCTTAACAGGGGTGCGAAAACCCAACATCTTGTCCGGTATGGAATCGGATTTAAACTAGTCCGACGTCAAAGGGGTATTGTAAAGAGTACCCCAGTCTAGTGTAAAATAATAGGTATGTATACGATAAAGTGTATAAAACACACAACAGCAATAACAACAATCAATACACAATAATATAATAAGATTCTAAAGAATCTTGTCACCTTAACTTTACAATTTCCTCCTGTCCCAGGTACCTACCAGTTTGCGTGCGTGGCTGGGAAGCCAATAGGCGCGTCCCAGTTGAATGTACTAGCAACGTAAGGAGCAGGTCAGTTAAACGTAAGTTAGTTATTATATTCTCCCACAGATGACTCTACCCAAACTGTTGGATGATATATAAAAAGGTGAGAAAGGGTAGAAGACAGTTAGAATTTTCTTTTCAAGACCATATAGCCTCTGTGAGAATACACACACTTTATATATACAGTTACTAATGGCAGGGAAAAATAAAACAAAAATACACAATGCAAAAGACAAATCAACAAAACAAATCAATATTTAGTTTGGTAGAGTCGATCTCTACCTTATCGTTACAGTTTACTCACAACGAGCAGAACTGCTTTTTCTATAAAATATACAAGACTTTATTACAAAAGATCTTCAGAACTAATTCTCTATGTAGAGTCAACCACGGTCAGCCGTTCGTTCAAATGAACGGGTCTGGTATCGAGGAGTCTTCAGGAGCCGTTCTGTGTCGAAAATAGTGAAAGTTATGGTCGAAAAATTTCTTGACTCTACATAGAGTCGATGTCTATTGTCCGTTAGACAGGTCTCCCCGAGCCCCCTCCAATGAACCCAAACACGGCCAACCCAGCCCTAACGGTTTCGGAGATAACCCGGTCCAAAATTCTGGTTGCCGATCAGAGATGACTTCCAGAATTCGGTTAACCGTGGTTTTCTCCGCAACCGTCCGTCCGAATATCACCGTGATCGGGCTTCCCTGACTGGGCCCGGCAAAACCTATCCTGTGGAATAAGTTTCAGGCCAAAAAATTTGTAATCTCCTGAAAAACCTGAAAATACGCTAGTCGGGTAGGGACTGGCCAGCCAACCTCCCCAAAGAAAACCCGAACCCTCCACGACCCCCGGTTCGGGAGCTATCCCTATCTTAAAATTGACTTGACACTTGAAGAACTGTCAAAGTCAATTTCCAACACGGTATAACTTCCCCCCCACTGATCGTAGAAACCCCGAGTTTGGACTTATTTGGCTTGGCTCGTCCTGCTCCGACGCGCAAAACGGTTTCTAGGGTCCCGAAAATCCTCAGCGCCAAAACGTCTAAAACCCACTGGATCAGCCAGAGACTGCCTCTCCAAACACCTCTGTGAAAACCGCAATCTCCTGCGACTACCGAGTCAAGAGCTACGCTAGGCCGAAGTTTTCCAAAATGGCCGCCCAGCTGTCAAAAGCCAACTTTAAGTGGCTGTATCTCCGAAGCCGTCTGCCGGAGAAAGCCGCGGTTTCGAGTATAGTGCCTGGCTCAACCTCCCCAAAACTACTAAACTGGTTTCAGGGCTGAAAAATTTCAGGTCCCGAAAATACATAAAACTATATACAATTTTTTCCTGCGTATTTGCCACTGGTATTTGTGGAAACCCGGGTCCTTTGCGACCAATAGCTCCGGAGATAATTACAGCTGAATGTTACAACCTAAAAAACCAAGATGGCTGAAAAAGTCTATTTCGTTCGTTCCTGAAGCTATTGGGGGCAACTTTGGGCTTAAACAGGTCGAAACAGGTATTCTAAAGCTAATCCCGTGATCAGGATAATTTTAAAACTATTTATTTAGATTTAATTTAGAAAAAACAGTGAAAAATGTACAGCTATGGCACATTTGGACTAAAATTTTTGGAAAAAATGTTACAATTAATATAAAATAGTGTACTTTAAGATAAAAACATAAAATTTTGAATTTTGTTAATTTTTAACATATTTTTTTTCAAAAAACCAGAAAAATCATAAAATTTTAGTTTTCCACTAAAATATTAATCTAAAAAATCTAAACTTACACTAGATCTAATCTTCTAACGAGCGCGCAGCAAGATCCGCTTGAAAAAGTGGGGGTCCTGCCTGAAGAATTTTCAGTACAGGAGTCTGAAGTCCGGATCTTCTAAATTAATTTTTTCCGTTTCAGGACGAGATAAAAATCTGCTTGGAGCGTCGTTGGAGTTTTCCGGAGGTCTTCTATCCACACTCAATTTAGCAGCTGTCAGTGACTTCCGGTTTGGAAACCACGTTGTCCAATTTTGAGGTTATATTGACAGTTTTCCTTAGTTTTCACGAGAACGCGTTGTTAGAATTTTCCCAGCGATATCTCAATCGTCGCGTCTCAGCCGGCCTCGTAATTTGATGATGTAAAAAGTAGGGGTTCCCGATCTAATTCCGGAGTTTTGGGGCTCCGAAAATTTTTAAAATCCGAACTTTTGGGGTTCTTCACCTTTAACTTTTTTCCCGGAGTTTTCCGGCACGTAAATTTTTCACCAACACTTGCACTGCATAAAAACGCGTCTTTTGATGTATAGCACTGCTTCGTATCTCTAAAAAATACCGGTCAAATGAATTTTTGAACGCGGAGCTTTGCAAAAACGTGGTGTTCTCGAGCGCGGCTGGGCTCAGACTAGGTTAGGTTAGGTTAGGTTAGGTTAGGTTAGGTTAGGTTTTTTTTTTTTTTTTTTTTTTTTTTTTTTTTCGGCAGGAGTGGGAAATCCTCATGGACGCCCAGACTGCCTCACAGATGAGCCAGTCTGGGCAGTGCCGGACTCCTACCGGCTAAAACCACACTCCTGCCTCACAATTTGTCCACAGACTTGGAGGTCCGTGCCTTTGTTTATGTACATTTCTTTTGTTTACAATATTTTTTTTTTTTCACTTATTCAGTTATTGTGCTCCTACATTGGACACATATTAGCTTAAATACTAATCTTAAAATCTACGTGAGTCCATCAACATATTTATTCATATACATATTTTTTTTTTTTTTTTTTTTTTTTTTTTTTTTTTTTTTTTTATTATTATTGACACAGGCATTAATTATTCTATTGTTACACATTTATTTTTATACAAACAAAGTTTTACTACATGGATTGATTGAAACTTCATGGCAGTGCGAGCCGACCAGCCCCAGGCGACAGCTTCCGTTCACGGATATGACGTACACATCTGCGCCGTTCAGCTCAACCATTTCTTAGGGAACCGATCGACCAGACGTGCAACGCCACCATCGGCGGGACATTTACGTAAGCATGACAGACTCGCTCTGCCATGAAATTTTACATGATTCTGTTTTGGCGGTACGTGGAGGGTTGGGATTGGTTAGTATTGGAGTGTTGGAAGTATGGATGTGGTCTGGTTTGTGGAGTCTTATTTGAGGCGGGATGTCACGACCAGGGATTTCGCTAGCCCGAGCAGGGCTTCCACGACTGCTGCGTCTCGATGTTTCATGGCCATCTTAAGGTTGTAGTCGATGACCGTTTTGGTAGGCGCATCCATCGCCCTCTTCGCAAAGCGGCCTGTGGCGTCGTCGGCGTCGTCGGAGTAGTAGACGCAACTGACAGTATGTCTCGACACCGCCACCACCGCGTGGGAGATGCTTTCGTGGACCTGGAGCCTCCTGGACTTCGTGTTGACGATGATTACGCTGTCGTAGGTCAACCCCTGAGCCTCGTGGATGGTTAACACGCGCGACCCTTCACCGGACCCGTACCCCTGGCTCATAAGAGTAGCTTTCTCCTCTTGCGTGTGAACCAGGAACAGGGTGTTTTGAGCGGTGCTCGGTATTTGCGCTCCTGTGTAACCTTCCACTCTCAAGGAGTGGACCCGCGACAGTGATGACTTGGAGGAGTATATACCGGAGTATATCTCGCTCAGTGCAAAGGCCACATCCATCGGATTGCGATGTGTGCAAAGCAACTCTTGGGTGATTCCAGCAACCAGGTTTGGACGGGTATACCTTAACTCGAATAGGTTCTCTCGGTCCAAAAATGGAAGCTGGTTTACGTCTCCGATGAGGACAACCTCGCTTGCTCCAGACAACTTTACTGCCATAACTATGGCCCCAAAGTGGTTCATAAGAGCTTCGTCTACCGTGAGGCGGTAGCATTTCTCTTGTTTCTTGAACCCGTTGGCTAAAATTGAGGCCATAGTGCGCACCTTTGTCTTTACTTGGTCTCCTAAGCGGTGCGCAAGCTTCTCCCTGAGATCTTTGGCAGCTTCGGTCGTCGTGGTGGCTACAACGTCCTTCTCCCCATCGAAGTGCTTCACCACCCAGGTTGTCTTGCCGCAACCCGGGACTCCGTTGACCCACCTGATACTGGGTACCGCCCAATTTTCCTGTGATGCTAGGGTGTCTGAAGTCCCCAAAATGGACTGTGCCATTTCGAGGATCTTATCGTCTAGCATGATCTTGGTACATTTGGCGGTAACCACTATCGGGTCGTCGTTTGGTGTTTTAAACTTGATTTTGCCTGAGCGCTCCGATTCCTCCTCGTCCAGGGTCACAAAACCACTCTGCGCGCTGTAGGCTGCCATGTACGACCCCGTCATTTCTCCTTTGATGACTTGAGATGTGACGTTGTCGTACACTGCCGCCTCTGCTTCCTCGAGTAGTACCCTTAGCAGTCCTTCTGTGTTTCTCTGGAAGGTCTGCAGGATCTTCCTGCATGTCATAAGATTGACCTCTCTGGTCGCTCTCACGATTGCTACGTACTCGAGGAACGCGCTCTTTACGTGGTCCGTGGTGCCTGAATTAACTGCGAGGGTCGGCGGTCTGACTTGCCCCTTGTCGGCTCTTGTAGGCGTAGGCTTCTGTGGTGTTGGTTCTTTCGTCTTTCTTTTAAAGAACCTCTCCATCGCTGTCGGTGATGCGTGGCTGGTGCTTGGGAGCAGTGCGTTGAGGAAAGTGCCGAAGGCTTTCAGGCGACTCCTCGACCGGGCCTGGTCCTCCAGGCTAGCGGTTTTGCTCTGCTCCTTTGCAGCTTTTTCGGCGGCTGCCTTTTGCTGGGCCCTCTCTGATCCGCTTTGAGTGATCGAGCCTGACGTGGAGCTCGTCGCGTCGGCTGTTGGGTGTCTGGGGGCTTTGAGGAAACTCAGAGTTTCCCCTCTGTCCTCATACACTACTACCTCGTGGTGTTCTGAGGCTTTTAGACAGCCGAAGCGATCTGCGACGTCTCCTCTTTCCCCCTCGATCATCATTGCGTCGATGCTGATGGTACGGGCTGTGACTGCCATGTACTCTCCTACCTCCCTGATCTTTTGAAGCAGTGAGCTTGCTTGGGCAAATGGAGTCTCCTCTCTCCACTCGAATAGTGCGATCGTCTTTCCTTTGACTCGCACCAGACGGCATCGGTGAGTAGCTACTTCCACATGCGGCAGTGCAGCGTACTTACTGCCTTTCATGCTCGTTTTGGTGGTGCTTCCGTTGATCAGGGCGGCAAGGCCTGGTGAGATATGTATACGGGCTCCAGCTCGGCTCGAGCCCACGCAGAAGCTTATGCCTAGCCTCTCTCCTTCTCTGTTCATGAAGAGGGCGACGCCTCGCAGTCTGACACCAGGGGCTCCGTCTCCCCCGCATGCCAGGAGCTCCGAGATGGACATGGAGTTGAGTGCTGGTTGTAGGCTGGCTTGTGCTGTCGCTGCTGCTGGTGCTGCCACGGGTGCTGGTCGTTGAGTTATGTTTGTATGTGTGGTTTGAGTGGTTGTTGTTGTTGTTGTTGTGGAGTTTGCTGTGGTTGTTGTTGTGGTCGTAGATGGTGGTCGGTTCCGACTACGCAAGGGTGCGTCCGTTTTGTTGGCCGCTGCTGCGACTATGGAGACTTTGCTCGCGAATGCCAAGAATAGTTTTCTGGAAGCCGGTCTCCCCATGATGGTGTGGAGTATGGACTGGCTTAGCTGGGTTCCGATCTTTACTTCCAGCTCTATTCTGTCGTGACTGAATCGTGGGCATTCGAAGAGCAGGTGCCAGACTGTCTCTTCGCAACCGGGGTCACAGACGCACGAGGGACTATCTTTGAGATGGAAGCGGTGGAGATACGCTGAGAATCCTCCGTGTCCTGTTAGGACTTGTACGTGGACCGGTGTGAGAACTGCGTCTCTAAGTGTTCTTTTTGCCGCTAGGACGTCTGGAAAGAACACTTTTGTGACCGCTCCTGTACTCGAGGATTCGTATCGCGCTTGCCACTTCTTTATAGTCTCTTCCCGTATCTTCCTCCTCACGAACGATACGGGGACCTTGTTGTAGTCGGCTGTCGCGTTATTAAGGGCTGCCTCCTTGGCCAGCTCGTCCGCTCTCTCATTCCCTGCAGTTCCCACATGGGCCTTGAGCCAAAAGAACCTCACTTCTCTACCCTCTTCTCTGGTCTCGCGGACGCTTGTCTTGATTTTAAGTGCCAGGTGGTGAGTGACAGATGGTCTCCGCAGCAGGTCAAGCGACGATCTTGAGTCACTTAAGATGCTTACGGAGGCCGCCCTGGATTCTCTTGCCATCCTGACAGCTCTGAAGAGAGCGTACATTTCCGATTGGAAGACTGAGTTGTGGGGTTCAAGGCCAAAGGTGCTGAACGTTGACTCCTTCCCGTTTTCCCACCAAGTTAGGGCAGCGCCAACTTTCCCCTCTATCTTGCTGCCGTCGGTGTATATTTGGGGACCGATTACTTGATGGGTTTCCAGGGTTTCGGGAGTCAAGTCCTCTAGGCGTGCGTACTCTGTTATCGTGAGTAGCGATGGGTGGGGATATTGGGAGTGGGGCACGTTGCACTCCAGCTCGCGGCCCGGTGGTATGAACTCTTGGGAGTGACCCTTTCTGATCTTAAACAGGGTTGCTGCCTCGATTACCCGGAGATCTAGTGGGAGTTGACCTGACAGAATAAGTGCCGATGTCAGAGATACCGTGCGGTATGCTTTGCAGATCTTCTGCGCGAAGCCTCTCTGCAGTGAGTCAAACTGATTCCTTGTCATCAGTTTCTCAGCTGCGGGGGCCCACGCACTCGCTGCATACATCACGATGGGCTCTATCACCGACACATATATTGTCCTAATTATCTCTGTGTTGAGACCCCAAGTCACCTTTGCCGCGCATGCCAACTGCTTGTAGATGTCTGCGGCCTTTTTACAGATCGCCGACACGTGCGCGTTGAAGGTGAGTTTAGAGTCTATTGTGAGGCCTAGCAGCTTTACCTCCTCGACCAGGTTCAGCCGCGTGCCCGACATGTAGAGTACCGGAACGTCGTACTTCAGCTTTCTCGTTAACACCATCGCAAAGGTCTTGTGCGCGGCAAAACGTAGCTTATTTTGGACGCCCCATTCCGATACTATGTCTAGCGCGTTGTTGGCTGATTGCTGCAGGGGACCGGCTGTGAGATCCGAGAGAACTAGGACAACGTCATCTGCGAAGGCTTGACAGTATACTCCCTTACTAGCCATCTTATGTAGGAGCGAATCTAGGATCAGGTTCCAAAACGTCGGACCGGCAATTGAGCCTTGGACGCATCCCTTTGTGGTACCTTTCTCACTAGTCGCTCTGGCGTAGTTGACCCTGATGTTCCGGTCTTCCAGGTATGAGGTGACGAGAGTGTAGATGTTTTTGGGACAGTTCTTGACTACCATCTGTCGCTTGAGTGCTGGCCACCACGCGTTATCGAAGGCCCCCTCTATGTCCAATGATATCAAAAGCACGATTTTTTTGGCTTTGATTTCGGCTCTTAAGTGCCCCATTAGGGCATAGAGGGCGTCCTCGGTTCCACGTTGCGGCATGAAACCGTACTGGTTTGTGTGTAGTGTTGGGAGAAAGTGGTGCTGCAGTCTGCCTACTAGGAGCTTCTCGACGATCTTTCCTAGGACCGAGAGCAGACCTATTGGCCTGTACGACTTTGGGCTGGTGTAGTCGTCCTTTCCTGGCTTCCGGAGGATGCACACATGAGCGACTTTCCACTGCTTCGGGAAATGTGACAGTGACAGGCACCTATTAGCTATCGCTAAGAACACTTCCCGATCGCAGTTTATTGCTGCCGTGCAAATGTCCGCCGTTAATCCGTCAGGACCGGGGGCTTTTTTCGGATTCTGGTTCTGGAGAACCATTTCCAGCTCCGCAGTCGTGAAGGGAGGATCATCGGCAGACAGGCCCAGGGGGTTTTTTTCCTCCGCCAGCTTCCTTAGGCTCCTGTGGTGGGGCTGTTCGGCATCCGTTGAATCGTCGGGGTAAAAGGTTTTTGCCAGAAGATCCGCTGACTGCTCGGGGCTGAGCGTCTCGCCTGCGGTATTTCTCAGGAGGGCGTCGTCCTGTCTTCTGGCTGTCTTCCTTAGTACCCTGTAGATGCCGTCCCACATACTCTCTCGGTCCTGCTTCGAGCAAAACTCCTTCCAGTTTGCTGTGGCTGCTTCCGTTGCTGCTGTGGTGTAGTTGTTTTTGGCCAGCACGTATTCCTGGATGGTGAAGTGTTTCCGACTTGCGGCTGCATTGCGGATCCTTCTCTTCTTCGTCAGAGCGTCTTTTTTGAGACGGTCTAGAGAAGGATTCCACCATGGGGGCTTGGCGTCGTGTTTTGGCGACCCCAGTTTTGGGATCGCTTTCTCGCATGAGCGGTGGATGGTGTGGGTGTATTCTGTGATGAGTTCCTCCAGATCCTCTGGGTTCGAGATGCTCGAGACTCCGGCTGGTGTAATGTCTCTGTCCGCCAGACGAGTCTTGAAGTGCGCACAGAAGTCGGACCACTTAGCCTTCTTGGTGTTGTAGATGCGCGTCGAAATTGGCCTTAAGGGTTCCAAGGCCTTTTCTAAGCGCAACGAGAAGGTGATTGCGTTGTGGTCTGATGTTGTTAGACTCCGTTCTACACGCCACTCTTCAACCTTGCCTAGCAGAGACAGGCTGCATGCCGTCACGTCGACGTTGCTTGTGCACCACCTGTCTCCTCTGTAGGTCTCGAAGGTTGGTGTTTGACCCATATTGAGGATGTGGAGGTCCCGCTCATTGAGAAAGGAGTTGTACGCTGCCCCGCGGTGGTTTTCGGAAACACTTCCCCACCACTGGCTCCAGGCGTTTATGTCTCCTCCCACCAGAATGTTGTGTGTATGTAGTTTTTGTGTGGTGTTGTGTGTTTCGGAAAGGTAGGGTTCGATGTCCTGGTCACCCTCAAAATAGACCGATAGCACCCCAAAGCTAAGCTGGCCCACCTTCAGCAAAACGGCGGCGATGTTCTCGGTCACAAGCTGGGGGTCGTGGATGACCTCCAGGTTGTTTCCGAACACAACGATCGCCGCCTTAACTGGTTTTTGGCGGTTCAGGCTGCACTGGATGACTTGCGTGCCAGGGCATTGTTTCATCACACCTGTTCTTCCTACATAGGGTTCTTGAACTAGTGCTACTGAAACTCCCTTTGCCTGAGCCGCCATGTGGAGTTCTTCTGTGGCCAGCTTGGAGCGCTGAAGATTAGCTTGGATGAACCGCAATCTTGCTGTCGATCTTGTTGCGATTTGAGGGGTGACTGGTTGGTTAGGTGATGTGATCTCGTGGTCGCCCTTAGCAATAGGAAACGCGCGACCTTGCTATTCCATCCCACTTCTGGCGTTCCTGGCAGTTCTCGCTGAACGCTGTGTGTGCCAAGTCGATGTCTGTCCTGTGTGCTACCTTGCAGTTTATGCAGGTGGGCTGTTTGCCGTCAGCTCGAGTGCGGCAGTCCCCTACGTTGTGCGCTCCGCTGCAGTAGCTGCAGACTTCTTTTGCGGCCTTGCATATAGACTTGTTGTGTCCATATCCAAGGCATTTTGTGCACTGGACGAGAGGGGACTGGTCCTCAATCAAGCATCGCTTGATGCCTACATGGACCTTCTGCACCATCGTGTAACATTTCCAGAGCTCCGGGGAGAGCTCCAGAACAGGGTGGCATTCGTGGGGGTTTCTCGCGCGCTTCCTATAGCGCACCTTTAGGGTCTGCTCATCGACAACGACGTTCTGCAGAAGATGTTTGTTCTGCGCTTTTAGGAGATCGACGATCTCCCCGTCGCTGTAGCTGGACAGCACTCCCCTTATGCAGATGAGGGGATTTTGGGGTTTCGGCTCCTGGACCTTGAGCCCTGCGTTCGACCGGACTTGGTCCTTGATGATGTTCAGGTCCGTCTTGCTTGCGCATCTCAGGACCACTTTTTGGTTCCGCGCTTTCCTGACTGTGTCGACGCGGGCTCCACTCGTTTTAAGGTCCAAGGTGGTCCTGATCCTCTCGATGACGTTGTCTCCAGTGTGCTGGGGGTTCGTAGACGAGACGATGAGTGTGTGGTTGGGTTGTGTGGGTGGTTTAGGGAGCTTGGGTATACAGGCGACCTGGGCAAAGGTTTTGGGGCCCTGTTGTTGTTGAAGCGGTCTGTCCGCTTTACCCAGGTCCGCCACCCCCTTCTGTATACTTTGGAGGGTCTTCTTTACCTCCCCGACTGCAAGTTCCGCTTCCAGATTCAGCGCCGGGGGCGCTTGGATTTGCGGTTCTTTGTCGCGCAGTACGCGGAGGTCTGCTGAGACGATCTCCAGCCTTTCCGAGATGGGTTTTAGGTGTTGTGAGAGGTTTATTGGTGGCTGTGGTGGTGTGGGGGAAGCTACAGGCATGTTTACGATGGCCTGTAGTTGGAGCTGTAAGTTTCTAATCTCCTCTCTGAATGTGGTCGTGGTAAGAATATCCGTCTCTCGGCTACTAGGGTCCGTCTCCGTGTTCCTTGGCCGGTCGAGATCACCTTTGAGCCTTTCCAGAGCCTTTCGGAGCACGTCCAGTTGGTTGGAGATGCTGGTGATGTTTGTGTCGAGACGTGACAAGCCAGCCCCCATCGAATCCCACTTGGGATCCCCCGGGGCTCTTGCGCTTTCCTGCCTCGTCTTCTCGTGCTCTTTTATATTCCTGAAGCTCGCCGATGTGACCTCACTTTTCAACTCCTTGATGCCATTTAAAGCTTCAAGGGTTTCGTGACCGAGCCATTCACGGATCCCTTTCGCCTCTTTTTTCGTGTCAGACACATCGACCCGCATGAGAGAGAGCTCCGCTTTCATTGCCATTAGTTCCCGAGTGTGAGCTCTCTCGACACGCACAAGCTCTTGTGCGTGTCGAGAGCGCTCCTTCTCGAGATTGAGTTTGTGGCGGGCTCTCGAATCCGCCAATGACAGGGCCGTCTCGTACAGGCCCTGTAGGCACTCATGGGCTGTGGCCTTGCACTCCCTTTTCATATTCCCTGCTGCTTCCAGGGCGTCCTTCCCTTTCTGGAGAAGATCGTTGGCTTCTCGGGTGGCCAGGTCCATTTCCACCCCTGTACCCCTTCTCGGCGTTCTGTAAAGGAGGCTCGGCCGTCCGCTCTGAGGACGGTCGGCCTGGCTCACAGTGGAGGCCACCGAGCTTTCCTCGTCCGAGATGATCTGTTTGGGGGGGGAGATGCCACACTGCTCCCAGTTGATTATGATCTCTGAGATCCTGGCGCGATCCTCCGGCGTGTTTGTCTCGGGAGCTGATGGTAAAGGCGGTGTTCTGCTCGTCACGTCCGGCTCGGACGCTGCCTTCGGCACCTGCGGCTTCTGTGATGGATGCGCCGATCTCTCCGAGACCACTGACTTAGCCGTATTTTTCAGGACTTTTTCCCTAAGGGATTTAGGGGCTTTTGCGGCGTCCGTGTTCGTTTTACGGGTGGTGGTGGACTGCTTGGAAGACATGTTTTAGGGGAGGGGAGGTTACTGACTTAAATTTAAGAGGAGAGGTTATAGTTCTTATATTAGTTGTTGTGAATTCTGTATATGTAACGCTTGGCAATTTTTTTTTTTTTTATTATTATTATTATTATTTTTTTTTTTTTTTGTTATGTTATGATGGACTCACGGATGCTCTGCTGGTGGTCTGCGTCTGCTGTCCGATGAGGAGCCCGACAACTGATAGAACTCGATGTTCTGAGCTCTGTGGGCGCGCTGATGGTGGTCCTCAGTGGAATTCTGCAGCGTAGCTATATCACTGCGTGTGTGAGTGCCGAATTAAGGATTTCTGCTGGGGCCAAATTGAAGGACTTTTCGTGCCCTTTCAAATGAGCCCAAACTCGGCTTTCCAGCTCCAACGGATTCGAAGTTAGGTCGCGGGGGGGTGAG
This sequence comes from Agrochola litura, assembly GCA_949152395.1. NCBI lineage: Eukaryota > Metazoa > Arthropoda > Insecta > Lepidoptera > Noctuidae > Agrochola > Agrochola litura. Next base: position 25,140 of record OX424519.1, on the reverse strand, counting down.
GTAGCCTTGAGGGGTGGGGGGCGGGGGGAGGGTTTCGTGGGGAGACTATAGAGGGGGGGTGAGGAAAAGGGGGGTGGGGGGGGGGTTTCGTGGGGGTACGATTGGTGGGTAAGGAAATTGGAAGGGGTTACCCTTACTCAAGTCTGAGGTGGGGGTTAGGTGGTGGGAGAAGTTCGGTAGTGAGGGGGGGTTGAGGTGGTGGGGGTAGAAGTTTGGGGGGTAGGGGCGCTGGCTCTGGTAAGGTCCTAAAGTACCGAGTCTGATGAGCCCAAACTCTGGGGGGGTGGGACTAAGGGTTGAGGAGTTCCCTCGGGGCTAACCTTGTGATAAGCCGTGGAGTCGTCACGCTGGTGGCTGGTCTGCAGGCAGATTCCTCGGGCAGACTTCGGAGTCTTCAGTAAGGGCTGGGATGCTGTTCGTACGTCACGCCTCGTGTCGTAGAAACACGTGGAGCAAAAGTGAGGTTGTTTTTCACAAATTTTTCACAAAAAACCACGTGTTTTGACGGTTTTCGCACCTTAATAAATCCCAAATCCCTGCTCCGAATTTTCTGATCTTGGTGTCACTGGATAGGCCTTTGCCGCGAGTCCCTTGGTTATTGTGGGTAGAACGACTTCACTGACCTTGGGCAAGTTATTCACTGCTGAAGTTCCGGGGGCCCTGCCTCGCAACCCGTGGAGGTAGACACTTGCCCACACGAATCCTGGTGATTTGTCACTGCACAATTCCACTGATAATTTTTTGCGCTCGTAGCTCAACGCGTCTAATTATAGCGAATTTTTTACGCGGAGCTGATGTTGATAGTGCGACGTATTATCGGTTACTCTTGGTTAGGTTAGGTTAGGTTAGGTTAGGTTAGGTTAGGTTAGGTTAGGTTAGGTTAGGTTAGGTTAGGTTAGGTTAGGTTAGGTTAGGTTAGGTTAGGTTAGGTTAGGTTAGGTTAGGTTAGGTTAGGTTAGGTTAGGTTAGGTTAGGTTAGGTTAGGTTAGGTTAGGTTAGGTTAGGTTAGGTTAGGTTAGGTTAGGTTAGGTTAGGTTAGGTTTTTTTTTTTTTTTTTTTTTTTTTTCCGGCAGGAGTGGGAAATCCTCATGGACGCCCAGACTGCCTCACAGATGAGCCAGTCTGGGCAGTGCCGGACTCTTACCGGCTAAAACCACACTCCTGCCTTGCCTGATGTCCTCTGACATGATCAGAGCCCTTGTTCTGCTTTTGAGAGATCTTATTTTCAGTTATACAAATTACAACAAGCTATTATGGAGAGTTTTCCTCTACTAGACAGCCACCAAACTTAAAACTTAAAAATATGCTATCGATGCTATCTTTATACTACCTATATCATTATATCTATGCTTTATCTTGTATTTTACCTATTTATTTTCTAACCGTACCAAATCTATATATTTCCTAACACATTTTTTTTTTTTTTTTTTTTTTTTTTTTTTTTTTTTTTTTTTTTTTTTTTTCTATTTTTTTATAATTATGATACTATAACTATATACTTATTATATATTTAGTATCATATATTTGCTTATGCTATTTTATTTCTATTTACGACTAATTTTCCTATTTTGCTACAGTAATTTAAAAATGCTTTTCTTTTCTTCCCTTCTATTAGATTCGGTAGATTTTGGGCAAGCAATGTGACGGCGAGTTGCTGCTCTGCTTCATATCGCATCTTTGCGGTGATTGGGCACTCGAGCAATATATGCAATACTGTTTCTTCCACGCCGGGCTCACAGGCGCACGATGGATTCTCTTTACACTTGAAACGTTTCAGGTATGCAGAGAACCCTCCGTGTCCCGTCAGAATTTGCGTGGTAATGCTCGTGGGGGCCATTTTCCGTACCACACTGTACGCTACTACTGCGTCAGGAAAGAAATATTTGGTGCCCGAAGCCGTGTCACCCAACTTATATCTCCCGTTCCACTCGTCAAGCGTTTCCGACCGGATTCTTCGCCTGACGAATGATACGGGACACAGATCGTAGTCCGGCCTCTTCTTCGACCCCAGGGCGGCTTCCTTCGCGAGCTGGTCGGCTCTCTCGTTTCCCTCCAAACCTGCGTGGGCTTTGATCCAGAACAAGGAGACACTCTTGTTCTGGAGCTTACAGCGTCGTATGGTGTCTCTGGTTTCCACAGCCAAGGGGTGGGGGGAACTTACGTTGGTCACCGACTGAAGGGCCGCCATGGAGTCGCTGAAGATGCCGAACGTGGCTTCACTACGCTTGTACACTTCCCTTACCGCTCTTTGTATAGCCAGGAGTTCAGCCTGATAGACGGTGCAGTAGGACGGCAAGGCGAGCTTGAGGGCCTTTGTTTCGGTGGTGCTATTCCACAAAGATAGTGCCGCTCCGACTTTGCCCTCAATCTTGCTGCCGTCGGTGAAGACACGCACGTCGAAATCACTGCGGTTTTTATATTGTTCTTCGTCTACCAGGCTTCCAAACTCCAGACTGATTTGCTCCGCGGGGTGTGGGGCCTCTATCGCTGGGGCCATCCGCTCAACCTCCCTGTCTCCCAGTATGTGCTGGGGCACTCCCCTCTTGGCTCCGTAGAGCGCGGCCGCTTCCCGGATACGGAGGTCGAGTGGGAGTATCCCAGCCAGAACCAGTGCCGAGTTCAGGGAGACTGTGCGGTAGGCTCTGCACAGTTTCTGGGCAAACCCTCTTTGGATGACGTTGAGCTGCTTCCTAACCCCCAACTTGTTTGCAGCTGGTGCCCATGCGCTTGCGGCGTACAGCACAGTCGGCTCCACTGCTGCGGTGTAAATTGCCCTTATCACCTCTGGGTGCAGACCCCAGCTGACCCGGGCTGCTCTGGCCAGCTGCTTGTACATAGCTATCGCCTTCTTACAGACGACAGCTATGTGTCTGTTGAAGGTTAGTTTGGCATCTATAACGAGCCCTAGGATTTTAATGTCTTGGGACATGCCAATATCGATCCCCCCCATGCTCAAGCGCGGCGTGCCATACTTGAGCCTCCGCGTTAGCACCATCGCACTGGTTTTGTGCGGCGCAAATTTCAGCCGAGGTTAGGTTAGGTTAGGTTAGGTTAGGTTAGGTTAGGTTAGGTTGTCCCCCACCGAGGGTATCTCCACGTTGTCGTCGTGGTGGGGCTTGTGTGTCTCAATGATCTTGGGGCTTTGCCGGTAGAGTTACTCATGCCGGAAAGGTCCAAGTGAGAGACCAGACCAAGAGAGATACCGGGACGGGGTCGCTCCTGATCAATCGACGATAGTCGATCGACAGAAGACGTGACCATGCCGCTGCGGTGTAGGCACACCATAGCGGCGCGTGTTTCTCCCCTTGAGGAGTAGTCTTCGAGGAGAGAACTTTCGGTGGGTTCGCTGAGTCGGGTTGGCCGGACAGCGAACAGAGGCATGTTTAATGCCGCCGCCGGGGGCTTGGCTTAATTGCCTGGCCCAGAGGAAGGCTACCTCTAAGATAAAAAACCACCCAATCCTAAGCTTTGAAGCGCGGTGAGAGGATGAATGGCTGGAGGGAGTCCAGTCGTGAGCGCTTCCCCTGTAGAGCACCTGCCGCACTCTGCAGTATGTAGGCTTACCCGGCATCTAGGCTCTGCCCGGTGGACATTTTGTTACCTATATCTACTCGTGGGATTACTATGGATACAATAAATAAAAACAAAACAAAAACAATAAAAGAATTGCCGATCGTATTGGTCGAGCAGATGTGTATGGGTGCGGTGTCAGATTCTGATACCGCATCTGAAAGAATGATGGTGGCGAGCGTGGCGAGCGTAAGCTCAAAGCGCTCACCGATTGAAGAGGAGATGGCTGGGCGTCATTCCAAATTTTGGAGAAGGCGCGCACGTAAAGAAGAGAAACGCGCAGGGTTAACAGGCCTCTCTTCTAGCGAGGAGAACCTTCCAGCCGCTAAAGTGCCGACAGGCAATAGAGGGCGAGGTCGTGCAATTGGTGGAGCGTCAGCTCCTTCGACGTCGCGCGATCCTCTGGGGCGCTTCCTCAAGCGCCCCGATACGCCGGCACCCAGCGGAGGAAGTGATTCGGGGACCAAACAAGTGGAGGGCGCTCCTACCAAAAATTCCACCTCGTTGGTCAGCACAAAGGGGGAAATTAACTCCGCTCGGAGAGAGGAGAGACGGGCAGTGGCTCTTGATGAGGTGGCTGAAATGGCCAGCCAGGCCAGAGAGCGGCGGTCTGCTCGCTTGACCGCTGCCGAGGATCTGCCGGCGGCGGCCCTAAGCCGCCAAGTAATGGACAGCGTGGACGTGGTCCTGAAGGTCGCCACCAAGTCTGGCAACTTGAAGGGCACGTTCACGCGAGCTCTAAAAGAGGCGGCAGATGAGATCAAGGAGGCGGTGGAAGTCCTCCTTAATCGTTCGACCTCGGAGGAGACGGCAAAGTTGTGGGAGGAGAACAGCCGTCTTCGATCCGAGCTGGAGGACCTCAAGCGGGAGTTTGTCGCTCAGAGGAACGACTGGCAGCAACAGGCAGCTCCCGCATTAACCGGCCCCCCTCCCGCCGCGCCTTCATTGGCCCCTGCACCTGCTCCATCGCCTGCACTCGCCCTGTCGGACAACGACATTCAGAGAGTGGCCCGAATATGCATGCAGCAGTGTGGGGGCATGGTGAATGCCCGACTGGAGGCCATGGAGATGCGTCTCCCCCCGGCTGGAATCCTCCGACCCCCACTTGCAGCGGACAAACGGCGACTGGAGCAGTCACAGCCAGGCCCCACGCAAGAGGCCAAAAAACCCGAGGGGAATAAGAAGCCTGTGGAGGTGGCCAAAAACCCAGTGGAGGGGGCTAAAAAGCCCGCAAAGGGGACCCAAAAGCCCGTGGACACGCGACCTGCCGCTACACCGCTGGCCGGTTCCAACGCCTGGACGACGGCCGTCGGCCGTAAAAAGAAAAGAAGGAAACATGGTAAGGGCAAGAACGCGCCGGAACCAACCGGAGGGGCCGCTATGGCTGGCCAAAAAATGCCCAAGATACGCGTCCCTCGCTCGGCGGCTGTTGTAGTCACGCTACAGCCCGAAGCGGAAAAAAAGGGCATAAAATATGCGGTAGTTCTGGCGGAGGCAAGAAAGAAGCTGTCTTTCAGCGATTTTGGTACCCCAGCTGGCTTTCGATTTAAAACTGCAGCCACGGGTGCTAAAATGTTTGAACTGTCGGGCACCGGTAGTGACGAGAGGGCAGACGCTCTCGCTGCCAAGCTGCGGGATGTCCTTGATCCGGAAGTAGCTCGGGTTGCAAGGCCCATTAAAACGGCTGAAGTGCGCGTTAGTGGGCTGGACGACTCTGTAACCTCAGAGGAGGTAGTGGCAGCCGTAGCCCAAAGTGGCGGGTGCCCGCCTGAAAGTGTGAGGGCGGGTGAAATCAGCTTTGGCGCTGATGGGCTGGGTACGATTTGGGTGCGTTGTCCAGTAGCGGCAGCGAAACGGGTCACCGATGGGAGACGCCTACTGATAGGATGGGTGTCAGCAAGTGTAAGACTCCTGCCACCTAGGGTCATGCAGTGCTACCGCTGCCTGGAAAAGGGGCATGTCCGGGCACAATGCACTGCTGACACAGACCGCAGCGAGCTCTGCTATCGCTGCAGTCAGCCTGGCCATAAGGCGGCCCAGTGCTCAGTGGAACCAAACTGTAGTCTTTGTGCAACTGCAGGGAAGTCCGCTGGGCACAGAATAGGCGGGAAAGCCTGTGGCGCTCCCAAAAAGCGCAGCAAAAGATGGACTAAGGCTGTCGGGGGAACTGCACCCCCCTTACAGACTAACACCCAGCCGGTCGACTCCCGGCTTAGGGAAGGAGGAGATGCCGGGGAAATGGAATGCCAGTGATGGCACAATTCCATTTCCTCCAGGCTAACATCAACCACGCTACCAGAGCTCAGGATCTTTTGCTCCTGAGCATGGCTGAGTGGTCGATCCACGTGGCGGTGGTCACTGAGCCGTATTTCGTCCCCGCCCGAGATAATTGGGTGGGAGACCTTGACGGTCTAGTGGCCATCATCGGCGAGACTCTTGTAAATGCGTCCCGAGGTCATGGCTGGGTTGCCGCCCTCGTGAACGGCATAGTTACTATCGGAGCATACTTCTCGCCCAACAGGAGTCTCGCCAACTTCGAAAGTTTCCTTGTGGAGTTGGGAGCCGTCGTGGGCCAGTATCACCCCCGCCCCACGTTGCTTCTCGGCGATCTCAACGCTAAGTCTGCGGCTTGGGGTTCACCGGTGACCGATTCCAGAGGTGAAGTGTTAGAGGAGTGGGCCATCACGACGGGCCTGGCCGTTTTAAATAGGGGCTCGACCTACACGTGCGTGAGACAGAGAGGCGGGTCGATAATAGACGTGTCCTTTGCTAGCCCCGCTGTCCTACACCACGTCCATGGTTGGCGTGTTGTGACGGAGGTGGAGACACTGTCGGACCACCGATACATACGTTTCGATGTCTCTGCCCAGACTGGTGGTCGCAGCCAATTGGGCCCTCAAAGAAACGGTCCACGCTGGGCGCTCAAGCGCATTGACAGGGAGGCTCTAGAAGAGGCCGCTATCGTTCAGGCCTGGGTTTGGGAGTCAACAACAATCGGTCCCATCGACGTCGAAGAGGAGGCGCAGTGGTTCAGCGAGGCGATGACGCAGATATGCGATGCATCCATGCCTCGTGTCCACACACAGTCCACAAGACGCCGACTGTACTGGTGGTCCACGGAGATAGAACGGTTGCGCATCGCGTGTGTGGATACCAGACGCCCATACACGCGGTACCGGAGGAGACGTCGACGGGATCCCGATGAGGAAGCCGCACTGTATGAGATGTACCGCGCGGCGAAGGCGGCTCTGTGGCTGGCCGTCGGCGAGTCGAAGACGCGAGCCAGGGAAGAACTGCTGGAGACCTTAGATGGGGATCCGTGGGGGCGCCCTTACCGTACAGTCCGAGGGAAACTTCGGCCCTGGGCCCCCCCATTAACGGAAGGTCTCGAGCCACAGTTGCTCGAAGAAGTGGTCTCAGCTCTCTTCCCTGCGAGATCAGAGCATGAACCACCGCCGATGACTCTGCCAACAGCCGCAGAGCATGATGAAGAGGAGAGCGAAAGCGTCCCAGAGGTGACACAACCTGAGATGAGGGCGGCTATAACGCGGCTTCGGGCTAAGAATACGGCTCCGGGGCCCGATGGGGTTCCTGGCCGTGCTCTAGTCCTCGCTCTTAAGGACCTGGAGCCCCCACTGAGAGGACTTTTCTCAGCGTGCCTTGAGCGGGGCCAGTTTCCTAATCAGTGGAAAGCAGGTCGATTGGTCCTGCTCAGGAAGGCGGGGCGCCCTGCGGACTCACCATCCGCTTATCGGCCCATAGTGTTGCTAGACGAGGTAGGCAAGCTGTTTGAGCGAATAATCGCAGACCGCATCGTCAGCCACTTGTGCAGAGAGGGGCCGAACCTGGACGACAGCCAGTTTGGGTTTCGTCATGGGCGCTCTACCATTGACGCCATAATGAGGGTTAGAGTCCTGGCAGAGGAAGCGGTATCCCAGGGCGGGGTGTTACTGGCGGTGTCCTTGGACATCTCTAACGCATTCAACACCCTGCCTTGGAGTTGCATTAGGGAGTCGCTACGTTACCACCGGGTGCCTCCCTACCTCTGCCACGTTGTGGGGGCTTATTTAGCGGGAAGGTGTGTTACCTACACGGGACGCGATGGCGGAGGCCGGCGCGACATGTCGTGCGGTGTTCCACAGGGTTCGGTTGTGGGCCCACTCCTGTGGAACATCGGGTACGACTGGGTACTGAGAGGCGAGCTTCTACCGGGGATGAGCCTCACGTGCTATGCGGATGACACGCTGGTCACGGCTCGGGGAAGTTCGCACAGGGAGGCAGCGTTGCTAGCTACGGTTGCGGTCTCGCAGGTCGTGAGTCGCATACGACGCCTGGGCCTAGAGGTGGCCCTCAACAAGTCGGAGGCCATCGCATTCCATGGCCCTCGACGGGCACCGCCGCCGGGGTCACACATTGTGGTCGGAGGGGCTCGTATCGCTGTCGAGTCAACTATGAAGTACCTAGGATTGGTGCTCGACAGCCGATGGAACTTCGGCCCCCATTTTCAGCGGCTGGTGCCCAAACTGATGGGCGCGGCGGGTGCGTTGTCAACGCTGCTTCCCAATTTGGGGGGCCCGAGCACCGCTTGCAGGCGGTTGTACGTGGGGATCGTGCGATCAATGGCCCTCTATGGGGCCCCGGTGTGGGCAGCTGACCTGACGGCCGGCAGCATCGCAGTACTGCGAAGGCCGCAAAGAGCGATGGCCGTCAGAGTCATAAGAGGATATCGCACGGTCTCTTACGAGGCGGCTTGCGCATTGGCCGGATCCCCGCCCTGGGACCTGGAGGCGAAGACACTCGCGACACTGCATCTGTGGCGCGAGGAGGCCAAGACACGGGGCGAGAGACTGATGCAGCGGCAGATCACACTGCGCCGGTCGGAGCTCCGTCAGGTCATGGTGGCGGAATGGCGGGAGAGGCTCTTGCAACCTACCGCCGGCCTGAATTTAATCGAGGCAATCCGGCCAGTGCTCGACGACTGGCTCGGGAGGAGGCACGGCTCCCTAACGTTTCGGGCGACGCAGGTGCTCTCGGGGCACGGTTGCTTCGGCAAGTACTTGTGTCGCATAGGCAGGGAGCCGGACGCTCGGTGCCATCACTGCGTCCACTGTCTGGAGGATACGGCGCGGCATACGCTGGCCGAATGTGTCGCATGGGAGGGGCCACGCCGTGTCCTCGTTTCAGAAGTGGGGAATGACCTGTCGCTGCCGACCGTGGTTCGTTCGATGGTTGGCAGTGCAGAGTCCTGGGACGCGGTGGTATCCTTCTGCGAAACAGTTATCTCGCAGAAGGAGGCTGCGGAAAGGGAAAGGGAGATCACAAGTACTCTCCCGTCCCGCAGCAGGCGCACTGGGCGTCGGCGGAGGGCAGATAATGCCCTCTTCCAGCCCCCCTAAATGGGTCCAGGGGTGGCGGACTCGGGGACATCCGTCGCCCCCCATTACAGAGGACCCGAGATGGCGGCGCGTAGTGTTCCACGCGCGCCTCTATAAGACGTAATTGGGGGAGTTTCACTCCCCCTACGGATCGGGGCCCGCAGAGTACGGGCCGTCACCAGTCCGGGGCAGCGGAAGTTACATCTGCACTCGCAGCCCCCGACGCAAGTGTGAGAGGGAACACCGGGGTGGTTTTAGTCAGTAAGAGTCTGACAGACCCCTTTGCCCACCCCAGGGCGGAGGACATCCATGAGGATTTCCACCCCGACAAAAAAAAAAAAAAAAAAAAGGTTAGGTTAGGTTAGGTTAGGTTTTTTTTTTTTTTTTTTTTTTTTTTTTTTTTTTTTTTTTTTTTTTTTGGCAGGAGTGGGAAATCCTCATGGACGCCCAGACTGACTCACTGGTGAGCCAGTCTGGGCAGTGCCGGACTCTTACCGGCTAAAACCCCTCCTGCCTTTGCTCAGTGTCCCTCTGACATGATCAGAGACCTTACTTACTATTTTTATTTCTGTCATTTCGTTTCATTTTATAAAAGTACAATCTTATATATATTACACACATTATTATCATTATTACAGTTTTTTGTTTTTACATTTTTGGGTCAACTCGGTTCAATTATACATTATATATATTTATCCTTAAATCTACTTATCTCTATATCACATTTCAATACATTTCAATCCATTTCAATACGTTTCAATACATTTAAATACATTCCTGATATCACAGTATTACACAGTCACACACAGTTACATACAGACACATCAAGCTATACACAATATTCGTTAGGTTTACAGTTTCGGACATTTTCAACTATCTGTGTTATGCTACTGTTATATATTGTAGACAAATATGAATACTAAGCATGATTACGTTTACTTGTTCCTAGTAATAGCCTTATGGGCTAGTTTTATACAAAACCCAACGAACTTGGCCCTAGTTCCCTTGCTTGTTATTAATGCGTTTACATTTTCCGCAGTTATTTGGATACCTAGTTCCTGTTCGATCTCAAATCTCTCTAGGCAATAGGCAGGGCAGTCTGTCAGTATATGTAACACAGTCTCTTGTTTGTCGTCATCACATATGCACGATGGGCTTTCCTTACACTTGAACCTGTTCAAGTATTCGGAAAACCCACCGTGCCCTGTCAGTACTTGTGTCAGTATTCCAGTCGGTTTTATATCTTTTATTGGTTTGAATGCTTGGATAGCATCCGGGAAAAATATCTTTGTAACGCCGGCTGTGCTCTCGGATCTGTATCTCCGATTCCAATCGTCAAGCGTATCCACTCGGATCTGCCGCTTGACGAATGAGATCGGACATTGGTCGTAATCTGGCCTTGTTTTTGTTTTCAGGGCGGCTTCCTTAGCCAGTTGGTCTGCTCTCTCGTTACCCTCTAGTCCTGCGTGCGCCTTGATCCAAAAGAGATCAACTTTTTTGGCTTGTTCCACGCACTGTCGCAGGTTTTCACGTATTTCGACTGCGAGGGGGTGGAGAGAGCGGTGGTTTGTGACCGTTTCTAGCGACGACCTGGAATCGCTGTAAATGCCGAAACTATTTTTTGAACTAAGCAAAATTTCCCGTGTGGCTTTGCATATAGCCAGCAGTTCCGCCTGGTAGACGGTACAGTGGGGCGACAGCTTCAATTTTTGGCTCTTGGTTTCAACATCATCGCTCCAATGAGACAATGATGCTCCGACCTTGCCTTCGATCTTGCTGCCGTCCGTGAATATACGCACTGTTTGCGTGCAGTGGTTGTTGAATTGCTCCTGGTCTGCCAGGCATATGAACTGCAGGCTTATATGTTTGGCCGGGTGCGGGATTCTGCCAAACGCGGTGCGTTGCTCAATCTCCTTGTCTCCTAGCGCTGGCTGGGGTACCCCCCTCCTTGCCGCATAAAGGGCCGCTGCCTCTTGTATTCGGAGATCAAGGGGTAGTATCCCAGCCAGCACCAGTGCCGAGTTTAAGGAGACTGTGCGATACGATTTGCACAGTTTCTGTGCAAATCCCCTTTGGACCGCGTTTAACTGTTTGCGCAACATGAGCTTTTCGGCTGCTGGTGCCCACGCACTTGCCGCATACATGATCGTAGGTTCGACTACTGCCGTGTAGATGGTACGTATAACTTCCGGATGGAGACCCCAACTGATCTTGGCTGCGCGCGACAGCTGCTTGTAGAAGTTTAAAGCTTTTCTACATACATTGGATGTATGGGTGTTGAAGGTCAGCTTGTCGTCTATAGTCAGCCCCAAGATTTTGATTTCCCGCGACATGCCAATGTCGACCCCGCCCATGCTCAGCAGTGGGGTGTCATACTTGAGTTTACGCGTGACGACCATAGCGTTCGTCTTGTGTGGTGCGAAACTCAGCTTATTGCTGACTCCCCACTGGTGAACATACCCGAGAGCGCCATTGGCACGTCGCTGGACCTCCGTTGCGGAGTCCCCATCGAATACCAGTACTACGTCATCGGCGAAGGCTTGGCAGTAGTCTCCCCTATGTTCCAGGCCTTTGAGTAGGGGGTCGAGTAGAAGATTCCAGAGAATCGGGCCCCCTATCGATCCTTGAACACAGCCTTTGTTAGTATTCCTTGTTACCTCCTGTCCTGCGTACCTTATCCGGACCCGCCTGTGTTCCAGGTAACTGTCTACCATTCTTCTTATATTGACCGGACATTTCGCTTCCGCCAACCTAGTTCTAATGGCCGGCCACCATGCACTATCGAAGGCTCCCTCTATGTCAAGCGATATCATGACAATCAGTTTTTTGTCTTTTAACTTGTCTCGTATTAGTTTCAGCAAGTCATAGAGGGAGTCTTCGGTGCTTTTTTGTGGCATAAAACCATATTGGCGTGTGCTGAGTCCGGGTATGATATACCATTTCACTCGTCCAATGAGCATTTTTTCCAGGACTTTTCCCATCACTGGCAACAGTCCTATCGGCCTATATGATTTAGGGGCTGTGTAGTTCTCTTTTCCGGGTTTCCTCAGGATTACCACAGTGGCTTCCTTCCATATCCTGGGGAAGTAACCCAGCTCTAGGCATTTGTTTGCCAGTGATAGGAAGAGCCCCGGATCATGGCTTACGGATTGCTGGCAGATATCTGCTGTGAGGCCATCTGCCCCAGGGGCTTTCTTAGGGTTGAAGCTACGTATGGTCGAGTTAAGCTCTTCCTGAGTAAACGGTGGGTCATGTTCTTCACCATGGCCCATCTCGTTTACTTGTTTAGCTAATGTCCTGATACGCGTGTGCTCCTCATTATCTTCTTCCTTCCTGTCCTCGGGGTAGAATGTTTCTGCCAGCAATGTGGCAGATTCGAGGTGGTTTAACTCTCTTCCTTCCTTTTTCAGAGGCAGGTCCTCCTGTCTCTTCATAGTCCTGCCTATAACCCTGTATATGCCTTCCCAGAGTCCCTCCTTATCCTGTTTACCACAGAAGCTTTTCCAGCTTTCTGTTGAGGCGGTTTTTGCTGCTTGCTCATACTTTTCTTTTATTTTCAGGTACTCAGCGACGACTTTCGCCCTCCGGATCGGCGCTGCACAGCGGACCCTGCGCTTCCCAGTGGCGACCTCCTTTTTCAGGATGGCGAGCTCGTTGGACCACCAAGGTAACTCTATTTTGCTAGTGGGCTTTGTCTTTGGTATACTACTATTTGATGCTTCTACTATGGTATTAATATATGATTCTACTTTACTTTCTAATTCAGGTTTATTATCGATATGGTTAAATTCTGTTCTAGTTATGTTATTTTCATCTAGCAACTGTCCCAATTTCTCACGAAATTGTTCCCAGTTTGCTTTTTTACTGTTAAATAATCTTGTTGTTCTACTAATGTCGAAGCCCTTTGCTCTTTCGAGTTTAATTTTAAATATGATGGCGTTGTGGTCTGAACTCGTCATACCCTCGTCCACTCTCCAGTTCTCAACCAGGTCGAGAAGATCCGCCGTGCATGCCGTGATGTCCACAAAGCTGGTATACAGTGAGGTTCCCCTCACTGTGTGGAACGTCGGGGTGTCGCCTATGTTGAGCACCTGCAAACCCATTTCTTCCAGGGCACCGGCCATTTCGATTCCTCTTGGATCGATTTTGCGGCTACCCCACCAAGAGTTTTTGGCATTTGCGTCTCCACCCAGGATGATGCTCCGGCCAAAACATCTCTCTATATTTATTAGCTGCTCCAGGTATGGCCCTATCGGTGCTGGTTTCGGTTCTAGGTAGAATGAGACCGCCACGATCTCCCAGGCGGTTGTCCTCATTTTCACCACTGTGATGTTGGGTGTGGTGAAGTTTGGACACTGGATGACGTCTATATCGCCATCGAAGACTGCAATTGCAGTCTTGATGACGCCGTCTCCATCACCTGTATGCTGGTATATTCTGGCACCGCGGTAGTCTTTCATTCTACCCAAACTCCCGATGTACGGCTCCTGGAGCAGTGCGAAAGCCACCCCCTTTTTGGTTGCCTCAAGCATGATCTCGTTCGTGGCCAAGGCCTTTCTCTGCAGATTTGCCTGTGCCACGAGGTATGGCCTTTTTTGGGGAACAGAGTTTTCGCCGGGGACCACCTTAGCAATATGCCACCTTCGATCTTGCTATCGCATCCCATTTTACTCTGATGGGGCATTCCTGGCTGAAGGCATTGTGATCTGTCTTGTCTAGCTTTGAACGCACACAGTTGCAGCAAGCCGGAGTAGTGCCCGCGAGCCAGTTGGGGCACTCTGCTTTCATGTGCGATCCCCCGCAATGACTACACTTGGCCTGGGTCTCCTGGCAAAAACGCCTACCATGCCCAAATCCCAAGCAAAGCGAGCACTGTACTACTGGAGATTGGTCGGCCACTCTTATCCTCTGTAGGTCAATGAGGACCGACTCGGCATCTGTCAATCTCTGCCACATTTTAGGGGACACCCTCATAACGATGTGACTCGTATGGGGGTTCCTAGTGCGTTTTTTATATGCAATTTCTAATCTGTCTTCTTGCTCATTCAGATCCATGAACATTCTTCTGTTTTGGTTTCTCAACGCACTTAGTACGTCCCCATCACTGTTGCAACTGAGCACGTCCTTTAGGATAACGAGTGGATCTCTGTTTTGGATGTTTTCCGTTGTGAGGCTTTCTCCGGACTCCTTTATTCTGTTCTTAACTCGTTCTCTTTCCTCCTCGGTTTTGCAGCCGACTATTATTTTCCGGTCTTTTGCTTTTCTTACTTTTTCGATCTCAAATCCTCCTTCTTTGGCGTTAACGGCCTTCCTGATCCTACTCATGACCTCTTCGCCAGTTTCTTGGTCGTCATTCGCGGTAACTACGAAGGAGTGTAGAGCGGCCTGCGCAGGGAGCCGCTTCCCAATAGAAGTCGCGGCTACACCGGCGTAAGTCCGCTTTTCCATGATCTCAATTTTTTCCTTTAGCTGTCCCATACTCTCGGTATTTTCCTTGATGAGGTCAGCGTGCTCCTTCAGTTTCCCGATGAGATTCACAATCTGTTTATTTCCTTCCTCTTCTTCCTTTCCTCCTGTTTCTCCGCTCTGCACCAATGTTGGTTCTTTCGGTGTGCCTATTTGCGGTTCTTTGCACTTTCCTACATCAGTATCCGCTTCCTTAACTAGCTGATACAGTCTTTCTAGTGCCCGGGTGACCTCCGTCTTTATTTCCGTCTTTGTATTTTTGGAAGTCCCCAGATGCATTTTCGCTTTTATGAGACAGGCTCGTGCTTCCGCGATCCTGTTTGCGAATTTCGGAGTTTTCTCTGCCTCTCCGGGGGCACTTCCCTCTGACTCCATTGGTGGTTTCTGTGTAGCCTTTGTTGCCTCTTGGGAATTTGTGGGCGTTGCTTTTGGTTTTTTGGCTACAACCATCGAGGAAGAAGAAGAAGAAGAAGAAGATGAGGTCTCATTGGGAGTGTTCTGAGGCTTCTTTTGGACCTGGGTCTCTGACTTCCCAGCCTCCCACTCACCAATGCTCCTCCTAACTGTCGAATTGACTTTTTGTCCTTCGTTCGGTGTTGTACTTTTTATAAAAGTCGTATTTCCTACCGTTGGCGATTTTGCAGGGTCCTTATCGCCCATTGTTTCTTTCGCTGGTGTTCTAATCATGTTTGCTTTTTTTAAATAAAAAATGTTTTTAATTAAAATAAAATAAAAATTTTATTTAAATTTATGTCCGAGGGGCGCCTTAAAAATCTCGAGTTTAAATTTGTATAAGTTGTAAAAGCTTTAAAATCGAGTAAAATAAATTTGTAAATAATAAATAATTAAAATTGTAAAGAAGTAGACGACAAGTATAATGTAAAATTGTATAAAATTGTAGATAAAAGTCATTCAGTTAATAATATTTATAAAGAAAATTGTATTTAGAATTAATTATTAATAATTAATAATATCAGTCGCATTCAATATTTTTCAACAGATTCTCCGTAAAGGCGATCTGTAATATCGTCCAGCGGGTTAAACACCCAAAAGGTCAAATTATACTTGTGAATAGTCAATGTCCCAAGTCAAGTCACTTCAGTCAAGGTCTTGGTCGTACCCCTAATAGAAGGGTGAGTGAAAACTCCACACTTTCAAACTCCAAATTTTCAAAAATATTTATCCAAAACATATATTTATCACAAAATTATAAAATGATCTTAAAATGGGTCGTTTTCTCTTAATTTTAGCGGAGCCAAAGGAAAGGTCTTCTCCTCCTGATTTCAGGGATCCCAAACTTGGTGGGTCTATGACCTCTGGTTCCAAAGTTAATACCCGGGGGGGTGAGGTCACCGTAATTTGGCCAGGGGGGGGGGGGGGAAGAGGGGTGCGTCCCGGGGTGTAACGGGCGTCGCGGGAGAGTATCTAGGGGAGTTCCTGGATGCGGGGGGGGGGGGGTCGGTTGTATATGTATAAGGGAGATATATAGTTACATTTAATCAGTACTAGTTGTTATTATATATTTATAAAAATAAAATAAAATAAAAAATGAGGGGTCAAAAAGGGGGTCTAAGGGGTCTATCTTAATATGGGTTCTAGTTGGGAGGGGGGGTACTAGGGGGGGGGGGAAATTTTGTCAGAATTTTGATATTCCCAGCCGTTCAAAAGATATTACGATTTTAAAAGGAAAAATATATTTTTCGGGATATTGATACTCGGATTTATAAAATAAAAGGAATTATGGTGAGGTGAGGGGGGGTTTGGAAATAGTTTTTTGAGGGGGGGGGGATTCAACTTCGGGTATTGTAACTTACGTATTCAGTCACTGCTACGAAATGGCCTACTGAGGTATTTAAATGGGAGGGGGGTGGGGGGGTACAATTAGTTAAAATCACAATTTTATAAAACAAGAGGGATGTACATATAGGGGATGGCCTGTGGAGTTTTGCTGTATATACTGTACTAGTACAGTATATGCAGTCTGGTGTCAAAAACGGGCTAGCTCGCTCCGTTCTCGAGATATGGTCGTTTTTAGGATTTCAAAAGTCCCAGGTTCGAGTCCCGTTTGGTGAACACCAATTTTTTACACAATCAATATTTTTTATAAAATATAAATCTAATATATATACTAGGTCTACAGCAGTTTGGCACACATAATTTAAGTTGGCTTTTATGATTAAGTTGACTTTTAATTTGGATTTTAAAAACGGGGTAATATGTGGGGAGATAATGAAAGTGGGGAGAATTTCGTAAATTTACCCCGATTTTTTTACAGGAGCGTCGCAGAGGGATGGGAATAGATTGTGAGGGTTCCCCTTCCAGAGGAAACTATGTTAGGTGAAGTTATTTTCCCTCTACGGCTATCCGTTTGGGAGATATAGCCACTCCAGTATAACTTGTAAACAAGTTGGGATCGGGGAAAAATCGCGATCGGGGAGAGGTTATATCTCAAAAAATACTAATTTAAAATTACTGAAAATTTGTTTGCATATGCCAGTAGCTGAGGGCTACTGGTCACTGTATTAAAAAACACTGAAAAACAACCAACAAAATATATTTCCTGTTTTTCTTTCCGAAAAAAGCCAACTTATTTTACTGCCGGAAATTAATTCTATGCACAGTAATAATTACAGTTCTCTTGAAACTATTGTCCGATTTCGATGAAATTTTCGCCTCTGGGTTAGGGAACGACCCAGCTAACCTCCACAGGAGTTGTAGATTTTTCTTCCCTGGTTAAAGGCGAAAAACCGTGGCCGGAAAAACCTATTTCCTCTTTCACAGCCGCACAGATTTTTTATTAAGTTTGTAGTCACGTAAAAAGGTGCACACTTAGCTTATTTTCCGTTTTGAAAGGACCTCCGGGGTCCTTGTCACGTACTCCTCCTCGAGGAGTGGTCAGGGGTGATTTTCGGCCTTAGTTGCGGGACCTCGTTGGCACATGGAGAAGTTTATTTTCACTGTATTTCCGCGCGCCTGCACGGAAAAATTTGGGACTTTTCCAGGGTTGGAGGTCTCGCTAAGGCGGTCAGGATAGCAGTTCCAGAAATATAGGTCGTCGATCTGGTTTAAAAGTTATTCTGCTTTTTAGATAGAAAAATCCAGCACTTGCACAATTTTTTCACAGTTTTTGTCACAGTTTTCACAGTTTTCAATATTTTTACAGAATTTTTTCGCGCCCGTGATCGCCTCGTGTTTCCGCGTGTTTTGATGTATTGCACGAGTTATTTGGTAAACTTTTTCTGTTTTTCGCGATTTTTGACTGCGGAGCGCGGTTTAAACTGGACTGTTCGCGGCGGGGGACGCCGGGTGACTGGGTTAGGTTAGGTTAGGTTAGGTTAGGTTAGGTTAGGTTAGGTTAGGTTAGGTTAGGTTAGGTTAGGTTAGGTTAGGTTAGGTTAGGTTAGGTTAGGTTAGGTTAGGTTAGGTTAGGTTAGGTTAGGTTAGGTTAGGTTAGGTTAGGTTAGGTTAGGTTAGGTTAGGTTAGGTTAGGTTAGGTTAGGTTAGGTTAGGTTAGGTTAGGTTAGGTTAGGTTAGGTTAGGTTAGGTTAGGTTAGGTTAGGTTAGGTTAGGTTAGGTTAGGTTAGGTTAGGTTAGGTTAGGTTAGGTTAGGTTAGGTTAGGTTAGGTTAGGTTAGGTTAGGTTAGGTTAGGTTAGGTTAGGTTAGGTTAGGTTAGGTTAGGTTAGGTTAGGTTAGGTTAGGTTAGGTTAGGTTAGGTTAGGTTAGGTTAGGTTAGGTTAGGTTAGGTTAGGTTAGGTTAGGTTAGGTTAGGTTAGGTTAGGTTAGGTTAGGTTAGGTTAGGTTAGGTTAGGTTAGGTTAGGTTAGGTTAGGTTAGGTTAGGTTAGGTTAGGTTAGGTTAGGTTAGGTTAGGTTAGGTTAGGTTAGGTTAGGTTAGGTTAGGTTAGGTTAGGTTAGGTTAGGTTAGGTTAGGTTAGGTTAGGTTAGGTTAGGTTAGGTTAGGTTAGGTTAGGTTAGGTTAGGTTAGGTTAGGTTAGGTTAGGTTAGGTTAGGTTAGGTTAGGTTAGGTTAGGTTAGGTTAGGTTTTTTTTTTTTTTTTTTTTTTTTTTTTTTTTTTTTTTTTTTTTTTTTTTTTTTTTTTTTTTTTTTTTTTTGGCAGGAGTGGGAAATCCTCATGGACGCCCAGACTGACTCACTGGTGAGCCAGTCTGGGCAGTGCCGGACTCTTACCGGCTAAAACCCCTCCTGCCTTTGCTCAGTGTCCCTCTGACATGATCAGAGACCTTACTTACTATTTTTATTTCTGTCATTTCGTTTCATTTTATAAAAGTACAATCTTATATATGTTACACGCATTATTATCATTATTACAGTTTTTTGTTTTTACATTTTGGGTCAACTCGGTTCAATTATACATTATATATATTTATCCTTAAATCTACTTATCTCTATATCACATTTCAATACATTTCAATCCATTTCAATACGTTTCAATACATTTAAAAACATTCCTGATATCACAGTATTACACAGTCACACACAGTTACATACAGACACATCAAGCTATACACAATATTCGTTAGGTTTACAGTTTCGGACATTTTCAACTACCTGTGTTATGCTACTGTTATATATTGTAGACAAATATGAATACTAAGCATGATTACGTTTACTTGTTCCTAGTAATAGCCTTATGGGCTAGTTTTATACAAAACCCAACGAACTTGGCCCTAGTTCCCTTGCTTGTTATTAATGCGTTTACATTTTCCGCAGTTATTTGGATACCTAGTTCCTGTTCGATCTCAAATCTCTCTAGGCAATAGGCAGGGCAGTCTGTCAGTATATGTAACACAGTCTCTTGTTTGTCGTCATCACATATGCACGATGGGCTTTCCTTACACTTGAACCTGTTCAAGTATTCGGAAAACCCACCGTGCCCTGTCAGTACTTGTGTCAGTATTCCAGTCGGTTTTATATCTTTTATTGGTTTGAATGCTTGGATAGCATCCGGGAAAAATATCTTTGTAACGCCGGCTGTGCTCTCGGATCTGTATCTCCGATTCCAATCGTCAAGCGTATCCACTCGGATCTGCCGCTTGACGAATGAGATCGGACATTGGTCGTAATCTGGCCTTGTTTTTGTTTTCAGGGCGGCTTCCTTAGCCAGTTGGTCTGCTCTCTCGTTACCCTCTAGTCCTGCGTGCGCCTTGATCCAAAAGAGATCAACTTTTTTGGCTTGTTCCACGCACTGTCGCAGGTTTTCACGTATTTCAACTGCGAGGGGGTGGAGAGAGCGGTGGTTTGTGACCGTTTCTAGCGACGACCTGGAATCGCTGTAAATGCCGAAACTATTTTTTGAACTAAGCAAAATTTCCCGTGTGGCTTTGCATATAGCCAGCAGTTCCGCCTGGTAGACGGTACAGTGGGGCGACAGCTTCAATTTTTGGCTCTTGGTTTCAACATCATCGCTCCAATGAGACAATGATGCTCCGACCTTGCCTTCGATCTTGCTGCCGTCCGTGAATATACGCACTGTTTGCGTGCAGTGGTTGTTGAATTGTTCCTGGTCTGCCAGGCATATGAACTGCAGGCTTATATGTTTGGCCGGGTGCGGGATTCTGCCAAACGCGGTGCGTTGCTCAATCTCCTTGTCTCCTAGCGCTGGCTGGGGTACCCCCCTCCTTGCCGCATAAAGGGCCGCTGCCTCTTGTATTCGGAGATCAAGGGGTAGTATCCCAGCCAGCACCAGTGCCGAGTTTAAGGAGACTGTGCGATACGATTTGCACAGTTTCTGTGCAAATCCCCTTTGGACCGCGTTTAACTGTTTGCGCAACATGAGCTTTTCGGCTGCTGGTGCCCACGCACTTGCCGCATACATGATCGTAGGTTCGACTACTGCCGTGTAGATGGTACGTATAACTTCCGGATGGAGACCCCAACTGATCTTGGCTGCGCGCGACAGCTGCTTGTAGAAGTTTAAAGCTTTTCTACATACATTGGATGTATGGGTGTTGAAGGTCAGCTTGTCGTCTATAGTCAGCCCCAAGATTTTGATTTCCCGCGACATGCCAATGTCGACCCCGCCCATGCTCAGCAGTGGGGTGTCATACTTGAGTTTACGCGTGACGACCATAGCGTTCGTCTTGTGTGGTGCGAAACTCAGCTTATTGCTGACTCCCCACTGGTGAACATACCCGAGAGCGCCATTGGCACGTCGCTGGACCTCCGTTGCGGAGTCCCCATCGAATACCAGTACTACGTCATCGGCGAAGGCTTGGCAGTAGTCTCCCCTATGTTCCAGGCCTTTGAGTAGGGGGTCGAGTAGAAGATTCCAGAGAATCGGGCCCCCTATCGATCCTTGAACACAGCCTTTGTTAGTATTCCTTGTTACCTCCTGTCCTGCGTACCTTATCCGGACCCGCCTGTGTTCCAGGTAACTGTCTACCATTCTTCTTAAATTGACCGGACATTTCGCTTCCGCCAACCTAGTTCTAATGGCCGGCCACCATGCACTATCGAAGGCTCCCTCTATGTCAAGCGATATCATGACAATCAGTTTTTTGTCTTTTAACTTGTCTCGTATTAGTTTCAGCAAGTCATAGAGGGAGTCTTCGGTGCTTTTTTGTGGCATAAAACCATATTGGCGTGTGCTGAGTCCGGGTATGATATACCATTTCACTCGTCCAATGAGCATTTTTTCCAGGACTTTTCCCATCACTGGCAACAGTCCTATCGGCCTATATGATTTAGGGGCTGTGTAGTTCTCTTTTCCGGGTTTCCTCAGGATTACCACAGTGGCTTCCTTCCATATCCTGGGGAAGTAACCCAGCTCTAGGCATTTGTTTGCCAGTGATAGGAAGAGCTCCGGATCATGGCTTACGGATTGCTGGCAGATATCTGCTGTGAGGCCATCTGCCCCAGGGGCTTTCTTAGGGTTGAAGCTACGTATGGTCGAGTTAAGCTCTTCCTGAGTAAAAGGTGGGTCATGTTCTTCACCATGGCCCATCTCGTTTACTTGTTCAGCTAATGTCCTGATACGCGTGTGCTCCTCATTATCTTCTTCCTTCCTGTCCTCGGGGTAGAATGTTTCTGCCAGCAATGTGGCAGATTCGAGGTGGTTTAACTCTCTTCCTTCCTTTTTCAGAGGCAGGTCCTCCTGTCTCTTCATAGTCCTGCCTATAACCCTGTATATGCCTTCCCAGAGTCCCTCCTTATCCTGTTTACCACAGAAGCTTTTCCAGCTTTCTGTTGAGGCGGTTCTTGCTGCTTGCTCATACTTTTCTTTTATTTTCAGGTACTCAGCGACGACTTTCGCCCTCCGGATCGGCGCTGCACAGCGGACCCTGCGCTTCCCAGTGGCGACCTCCTTTTTCAGGATGGCGAGCTCGTTGGACCACCAAGGTAACTCTATTTTGCTAGTGGGCTTTGTCTTTGGTATACTACTATTTGATGCTTCTACTATGGTATTAATATATGATTCTACTTTACTTTCTAATTCAGGTTTATTATCGATATGGTTAAATTCTGTTCTAGTTATGTTATTTTCATCTAGCAACTGTCCCAATTTCTCACGAAATTGTTCCCAGTTTGCTTTTTTACTGTTAAATAATCTTGTTGTTCTACTAATGTCGAAGCCCTTTGCTCTTTCGAGTTTGATTTTAAATATGATGGCGTTGTGGTCTGAACTCGTCATACCCTCGTCCACTCTCCAGTTCTCAACCAGGTCGAGAAGATCCGCCGTGCATGCCGTGATGTCCACAAAGCTGGTATACAGTGAGGTTCCCCTCACTGTGTGGAACGTCGGGGTGTCGCCTATGTTGAGCACCTGCAAACCCATTTCTTCCAGGGCACCGGCCATTTCGATTCCTCTTGGATCGATTTTGCAGCTACCCCACCAAGAGTTTTTGGCATTTGCGTCTCCACCCAGGATGATGCTCCGGCCAAAACATCTCTCTATATTTATTAGCTGCTCCAGGTATGGCCCTATCGGTGCTGGTTTCGGTTCTAGGTAGAATGAGACCGCCACGATCTCCCAGGCGGTTGTCCTCATTTTCACCACTGTGATGTTGGGTGTGGTGAAGTTTGGACACTGGATGACATCTATATCGCCATCGAAGACTGCAATTGCAGTCTTGATGACGCCGTCTCCATCACCTGTATGCTGGTATATTCTGGCACCGCGGTAGTCTTTCATTCTACCCAAACTCCCGATGTACGGCTCCTGGAGCAGTGCGAAAGCCACCCCCTTTTTGGTTGCCTCAAGCATGATCTCGTTCGTGGCCAAGGCCTTTCTCTGCAGATTTGCCTGTGCCACGAGGTATGGCCTTTTTTGGGGAACAGAGTTTTCGCCGGGGACCACCTTAGCAATATGCCACCTTCGATCTTGCTATCGCATCCCATTTTACTCTGATGGGGCATTCCTGGCTGAAGGCATTGTGATCTGTCTTGTCTAGCTTTGAACGCACACAGTTGCAGCAAGCCGGAGTAGTGCCCGCGAGCCAGTTGGGGCACTCTGCTTTCATGTGCGATCCCCCGCAATGACTACACTTGGCCTGGGTCTCCTGGCAAAAACGCCTACCATGCCCAAATCCCAAGCAAAGCGAGCACTGTACTACTGGAGATTGGTCGGCCACTCTTATCCTCTGTAGGTCAATGAGGACTGACTCGGCATCTGTTAATCTCTGCCACATTTTAGGGGACACCCTCATAACGATGTGACTCGTATGGGGGTTCCTAGTGCGTTTTTTATATGCAATTTCTAATCTGTCTTCTTGCTCATTCAGGTCCATGAACATTCTTCTGTTTTGGTTTCTCAACGCACTTAGTACGTCCCCATCACTGTTGCAACTGAGCACGTCCTTTAGGATAACGAGTGGATCTCTGTTTTGGATGTTTTCCGTTGTGAGGCTTTCTCCGGACTCCTTTATTCTGTTCTTAACTCGTTCTCTTTCCTCCTCGGTTTTGCAGCCGACTATTATTTTCCGGTCTTTTGCTTTTCTTACTTTTTCGACCTCAAATCCTCCTTCTTTGGCGTTAACGGCCTTCCTGATCCTACTCATGACCTCTTCGCCAGTTTCTTGGTCGTCATTCGCGGTAACTACGAAGGAGTGTAGAGCGGCCTGCGCAGGGAGCCGCTTCCCAATAGAAGTCGCGGCTACACCGGCGTAAGTCCGCTTTTCCATGATCTCAATTTTTTCCTTTAGCTGCCCCATACTCTCGGTATTTTCCTTGATGAGGTCAGCGTGCTCCTTCAGTTTCCCGATGAGATTCACCATCTGTTTATTTCCTTCCTCTTCTTCCTTTCCTCCTGTTTCTCCGCTCTGCACCAATGTTGGTTGTTTCGGTGTGCCTCTTTGCGGTTCTTTGCACTTTCCTACATCAGTATCCGCTTCCTTAACTAGCTGATACAGTCTTTCTAGTGCCCGGGTGACCTCCGTCTTTATTTCCGTCTTTGTATTTTTGGAAGTCCCCAGATGCATTTTCGCTTTTATGAGACAGGCTCGTGCTTCCGCGATCCTGTTTGCGAATTTCGGAGTTTTCTCTGCCTCTCCGGGGGCACTTCCCTCTGACTCCATTGGTGGTTTCTGTGTAGCCTTTGTTGCCTCTTGGGAATTTGTGGGCGTTGCTTTTGGTTTTTTGGCTACAACCATCGAGGAAGAAGAAGAAGAAGAAGAAGATGAGGTCTCATTGGGAGTGGTCTGAGGCTTCTTTTGGACCTGGGTCTCTGACTTCCCAGCCTCCCACTCACCAATGCTCCTCCTAACTGTCGAATTGACTTTTTGTCCTTCGTTCGGTGTTGTACTTTTTATAAAAGTCGTATTTCCTACCGTTGGCGATTTTGCAGGGTCCTTATCGCCCATTGTTTCTTTCGCTGGTGTTCTAATCATGTTTGCTTTTTTTTTAAATAAAAAATGTTTTTAATTAAAATAAAATAAAAATTTATTTAAATTTATGTCCGAGGGGCGCCTTAAAAATCTCGAGTTTAAATTTGTATAAGTTGTAAAAGCTTTAAAATCGAGTAAAATAAATTTGTAAATAATAAATAATTAAAATTGTAAAGAAGTAGACGACAAGTATAATGTAAAGTTGTATAAAATTGTGGATAAAAGTCATTCAGTTAATAATATTTATAAAGAAAATTGTATTTAGAATTAATTATTAATAATTAATAATATCAGTCGCATTCAATATTTTTCAACAGATTCTCCGTAAAGGCGATCTGTAATATCGTCCAGCGGGTTAAACACCCAAAAGGTCAAATTATACTTGTGAATAGTCAATGTCCCAAGTCAAGTCACTTCAGTCAAGGTCTTGGTCGTACCCCTAATAGAAGGGTGAGTGAACACACAGCGTACACCGCAACACTACACAAAACCAAAATTTTCAAAAATATTTATGCAAAACATATATTTATCACAAAATTATAAAATTATCTTAAAATGGGTCGTTTTCTCTTAATTTTAGCGGAGCCAAAGGAAAGGTCTTCTCCTCCTGATTTCAGGGATCCCAAACTTGGTGGGTCTATGACCTCTGGTTCCAAAGTTAATACCCGGGGGGGTGAGGTCACCGTAATTTGGCCAGGGGGGGGGGGGGGAAGAGGGGTGCGTCCCGGGGTGTAACGGGCGTCGCGGGAGAGAGAGTATCTAGGGTAGTTCCTGGATGCGGGGGGGGGGGGGGTCGGTTGTATATGTATAAGGGAGATATATAGTTACATTTAATCAGTACTAGTTGTTATTATATATTTATAAAAATAAAATAAAATAAAAAATTAG